>CM048744.1:720863854-721463854 GCA_026315105.1 Locusta migratoria | reverse complement strand
TCTTTCTTCAGCACAATAACAGTCCCGTACACCAACGCCCAAGGATTATCCGTGTTTCACTCTCAGCATTATCCATGATTGACAGTAATATTCTCTAGGCTTCCAACCAGCGCAAACTCTCCCATCTGACTTTCACAGCATATAGCATTTACATATCTACTGTCCACTCTTTACATAACCTCAAGCGTCTCTTACCACTGATTACTTGCTGCACAAATTTTCATAGAATTTTTACTACAATCTACGAACCATCATTATGTTAGGTAAACTACTGAGAGCACTTTAAAAATTACGAGTGATTCATTCGATTGATTGAATACCAATTTTTGAACCACATTCCGAGATGCTCGACGCTCGCTACCCACAAACACGTGGGGATTGCCTGACATTGGTACAGTTGGTTGGACCTTCATATATATATATATACTGTATTATCGTTAGAATATTACAATATATTACACGGAAATATCACAAATTCTAAATTACGGTAAAATGTTATGGGTCTGCTACTTTGCTGCGTCTCCTCCATTTCTTTCGGTCGATGGTCGTTGACATCTTCTTTCCTTAAACCATCAGCGTCCATGTCTGTCCTGATGTCAGTCCATCTCTTTGCCGGTCTTCCTCGTGGTCTTGTTTCTTCGCTACCGAGTTATCCTCCTTTCTGATGAAATGGCCATGGCCATGGCCGTACCAGCGGAGACGGGCTTCCCTCAGTTTGTCTGTGATGAGCGCCACACCAAACTTTTACCGGACTTCTGTATTTTTTACATGGTCACATCGAGTCAGCCCCATTGACCAACGAAGCATCTTCATTTCCATCGTATGTAGCATTTCCTCCTGCTGTTTCGTCATAGGGCGACACTCAGTCCCATAGATTGCTGCTAAACCTACACTGTTTTTGTAAACTTTTGCCTTTAGACGTTGAGGCATCTTTTTTATCGCAGAGGACTCCAGTGACCTGTCTCCACTTGACCCAAGCTGCATTCACTCCGAGTATCGAGAGTTGTGTCACAGTCTGAGGTGACAACGGACCCCAGGTACTTAAAATGCATGGTCTTCTGCAGGTCTTCTTCACCGATACTCATGGTGCCTCTGGTTTTGGAGCCGCATTCTAAGTATTCAGTTTTCTGGACAATGAGGTGCAGTCTATTTTCAGCCAGTCTGTCCTTCCACAGTTGAACCTGGTGTTGGAGTTCTGGGCGGTTTTGTTCGGCAAGTACCACATCATCGGCATAAAGAAGGGTCCACGGATGTGAAGTCTGTATGTCAACTGGAATTATGCAGTAGATTGCATGAACTGCTTACAAGTGTGAGTTTATCAGTGTGTTAGGATGGCAGCGTAGCGATCTTGGCACTTAATGTAGTAAATGCATAAGAGATAATTTTTTTTCTGAAGCTCCCTAGTTCAAGTGTTAATGATATGATACTGAAGTGAAAATATGAAAGCACCAACCCACTGAACCAATGTCAGGCAATACGGACGTGTTTGTGGGTAGCTTTACTTACTTTTGTATATATATGCTCCTTCTCTATGTAATAATATTTGTATATATACTGGTGCCATATGCCATACGATAATAAATTTAGTTGCACCTAGTGACGTTGTGTTGGTTTTAGCGGTTGTATTTTTTAAATTGTTTACCGCTGTCTGTACTTTGGTACTGAACAATATCAGCAGAAGTTCAACAGTCGTTATGAGCTGTAAAGTTTGACTTCGTTCTCTTGGCCTTGAGATTTCCGTACGAGGAAAGTCAATCGAAACGGTTTGCCCGTTAGGTAGTTACTTTTAGACAGAAAACCTTAATGGCTGCCTTCTGCTCTCTTGACAATTAATTAAAGTAATACAACTTTGTATCACACAAAAACACCTTTGGGAAAATCGGGAAGGACGTTATAGAGACAGAAAAGAAAAGTGAGGTACTATCGAAATTTACAACCCTTCTTAATCAATTTATAGATAGTGTATTAGGAATAAAGATTCGTTTGCTGAGGATGTGATTCTTCATCGTCTTAATTATCACAAGTTATTGGTCACACTTACGGAAGCCGGTTTTCCAAGGCAGTCACAGCTCATTAACACTGCTTTACATTACCTTTCACAATGAGTATTTCTGTGGCCGAAAGATTTTGTTAGAGAGTGTGGATACGGGTGCACTTTCATCTGGAGAGTGAACATCGAGGAAGTCGTATGGCTTTATGAAACGAAGGTCAGTTCTGATAACAATGTCAAGCATGGCTGAACAGATAAAACAGCGTCAACGGAGGGGAGGGGGGGAGGTTAATTTTCATCATGCAGGCACTTCGTTTGTTTCTGGCGCTGTACCTAAAATTTTTATGTTTGTTTGCTCATAGAGGTTAGCTTTGTTCGCCGTGAACGAAGACATTCGAAGACATGATTTCTGTTCTTCTGGAGATGACTGATAGCTGTTTTACCTTCATTTACATGGGATACTCTGCAAATCACGTTTAAGTGCCTGGAAGAGGGTTCATCGAACCACCGTTATACTGTTTATCTCCCATTCCATTATCGAATAGCGCGCGGGAAGGAAGAGCACCTGAATCTCTCCATTCGAGCTCTCATTTCTCGAATTTTATTCTGATGACCTTTTTTTACCTATGTAAGTGGGAGTCAACAATATATTTTCACATTCGAAGGAGAATGTTGGCGACTGGAGTTTCGTAAGTAGCGATACATAATATTGCCGCGATAGACCACAAACGCCGACTGCCGACGTGGCGCAGGGGGGTAGCGTCACGGACTGCAGTGCAGAAGGTCGCCGGTTCAATTCCGCCCACCGGCAGAAATTTATTTCTTTGTAATGAACAATTCGAGAATGTTCTACATCTTTCTTATGTTCACTTGTAAATTCTACTTGTTTCTTATGTTAACTGTTCTTCTAATTTCTCGTAAATTCTGTCTGTGTATAAATAGCAGAGCATTCTGCCTGAGAGGCAGTCAGTGCTGTGTGTATGTTAAGTTCGTAATAAACGTGCTTTGAGTATAAGTGTGTTCAATTGGCTTCGAAGTCAAGCCTACTCCCATTTCAACGCGACAA
This sequence comes from Locusta migratoria, assembly GCA_026315105.1. Lineage (NCBI taxonomy): Eukaryota > Metazoa > Arthropoda > Insecta > Orthoptera > Acrididae > Locusta > Locusta migratoria. The sequence continues at coordinate 721,460,798 of CM048744.1, read as the reverse complement.
TATATCACGTGTGGTTAAGTGACAACATGAGTTTAAATTGAGGAGTGCAAAGCACGTCTTCTGCTGCAGTTCTCTCACCGATCACTCAGACTTATCTGTCAACAGAGCTTTTCGTATTGCCGCCATTAACTCTTGGCGGCCTCTTAACAACACTGCTCTACGAGATAAAATGATATTTAACAGCATTCGTAAAGTTACACGCCGAGTTTGTGCCGCGTCTACGGCGGAGCGGCAACTAGTAGGTAATTTTAATCAGACTATAGATAATGCTCCTCGGTTGTTGTTGTTGTCATGACACCTATCATGGCAAAGTTAAGAAGGAAATGTTTGACTTCAGCAACAAAATGTTCAAATGTTTGTAGAACTTATGGGACTTAACTACGGGGTCATCAGTCCCTAAGCTTACAAACTACTTATAAACTACCTAAGACTAAGAACGGCACAAATATCCATGCCCGAGGGGGGATTCGAACCCCGACCGTAGTGGCCGTGCATACCGTGACTGTAGCGTCTCAGTCCCCTCGGCCACCGCGGCCGGCACTTCAGCAACATACTGTTGATATAGGTTACAACCTTATTAAAAATAACTTTTCAAGAACTTCAGTTTCCCATTCACGAAAGCAAAGAACTGGTAAAAAACATATTTCGTTCATTAACATTTTAGTCCAATAGAGTTCATAAGGGACAAAATTTGGCGATGCCATCAGTAACAATTAATGTGCCCTCTTTGCAATCGAAGCAATCAGAAGCAGTTAGGAATTGTGAGTGCAAAAAAGAAAGGTGTTGTTCTGTTGCTAGATATTGCTGTGAGTTTCAATACATCAAGACACGATGGACCCCGGCGCCCAGAAGCGAACGTGACGGAAAAACAGAAGCGTGCGAGGGGACATAAGGAGGCAGTGAATACTCTATTCGTGGTTATAAATACGACCCCCGCTCGTCGTGGGGGTTCTTCGTCAGTGGTCGGCTTCCGACACAGTCTCTTTCATATTTTGATTCACGGTTGTAACTTAGATTTCCCGATCGGATAGTACTGGAAGGTTTTGTATCTGTGTAACGTGCCTTAGTAGAGCTTTATTATTGCCTTACTGTATTCAAGCCTCGGACTTTATATTTAGCCATCCTGCATGTCTCCCTGTTACCAAGTTTCCTAACCTGCAAAACACTGTCAGAATTTTCAGCTCCGAGTTTCATCACTGAACTTCGAGAGACGAACTCAACGGACCCCGCAACCACAAATCAATCCAGGTCTGTTGTCAATTAACTATCGTCCCTCTAGCTCCCTCTCCTTGTCGCGACAGAATTTACCTGTAAGGATTGGAAGAAAGTCGTCAAACACATCAAAAGTATCATGGAATCTTCCAGACAGCTCCAACAGGTGGCCAACACAGTGGTCGTTGCGGTCTGAAGATTGCCATTTAAGTGACACAAACCGCTTACCAAAATAATAATAATTGCTTATAATATTTTTATTTCCGTCAATGATCACCAATTTTCTTATCGTTTTGACGATCGGTTTCGGTCAGTGATGACCATTTTCAAGTCAACAGCAAATCAGAACCAAAAGGACACATTGACTAACAGACTACGTTATAAAACATAAATAAGGCAAAGAGGGGAAAGCTGAACTGTGGAAGGAGTATGTAGAGGGTCTGTACAAAGGAAAGAAACTTGAAGCCAGTTTCCTAGAAATGAAAGACGAAGTGGAGGAAGATGAGATAGGAGATACTATACTGCGAAAAGAATTTGACAGAACGCCGAAGGATTTGAGTCGAAACAAGGCCCCTGAAGTAGATGATATTTCATCTGAACTGCTGATATCGTTAGGAGAGCCAGTCATGAAAAAATTGTTCCACCTGATATGCAACATGTATGAGACAGGGGAAATACCCTCAGACTTCAAGAAGAATATCGTAATTCCAATTCCAAAGAACGCAAGTGCAGACAAATGTGAAAATAACAGAACTATCAGTTTACTAAGTCACAGTTGCAAAATACTAACACCAATTATTTACAGACGAATGAAAAAACTTGTGAAATCCAACCTCAGGGTAGATCAGTTTGGATTTAGGAGAAATATAGGAACAAGGAAGCCAATACTCACATTACGACCTACCTTAGAAGATAGGCTAAGGAAAGGAAAACCTACATTTTTAGCGTTTGTAAATTTGGCGAAAGCTTTTGACAATGTCGACTGGAATACACTCTTTCAAATTTTGAAGGTAGCAGGGGTAAAATATACGGAGCGAAGAGTTATATTCAACCTATACGAAAACCAGACAGCAGTTATTAGAGTTGAACGGCATGAAATGGGCGCAGTGGTTAGTAAGATAGTGAGACAGACCATTACTTAAGGCTTCCGGGCTGAGATGCCGTGGTCCATACATAAAACTTTCCCCTGACGTTTCGCCCTCGTCTGCGGAAGGCATACTATATGAACCTATGTAAACTTTTCCACAACTGCAGGGGATTTTATAGACACCTGGTGTCTATAAAATCCCCTGCAGTTGTGGAAAAGTTTATATAGGTACAACTAAAAGAAGTGTCAACACTCGTCTGGTCGAACACAAAAGGAACTGCCGCCTCGGACATACTGATAAATCGGCTGTAGCGAAACACGTGTTTCAAGAAGGTGACCACGAAATAAAATTTAACGAGACGTCCTTCATAGCAAACACGTCGCATTATTATGCGCGTTTGTACAGAGAGGCCATTGAGATTTTTAAACATCGAAATAATTTTAACAAAAAAGAAGAAGGTCTCAAACTTGATAAGATATGGATGTCAACACTGCAGCAACAGCATGACAATCGATTAATTTCAATGGAGGAGGTTGGCAATAGCAGAGACCACAGCACAGCCGACACCACGTGACTGACAGCAGCGCCCTCTGTTTTGCCTATATATACGGCGCTCACTCGCGCTCTCGTTGAAGTACGCCGCTTTACCTCCGAGGAGGCCTTCCGCAGACGAGGGCGAAACGTCAGGGGAAAGTTTTATGTATGGACCACGGCATCTCAGCCCGGAAGCTTTAAGTAATGACGACACCTGCCGTGAAAGCCTTCATTCTATGATCAGAGTAAGACAGAGTTGTAGCCTTTCCCCAATGTTGCTCAATCTGTACATTGAGCAAGCAGTGAAGGAATGGAAGGAGAAATTTGGAGAAGGAATTAAAGTTCAGGGAGAAGAAATAAAAACTTTGCGGTTTGCCGATGATATAGTAATTTTGTCAGAGACTGCAAAGGATCTGGAAGAGCAACTGAATGGAATGGGCAGTGTCTTGAAAGGAAGAGATAAGATGAACATTAACAAGAGTAAAGCGAAGGTAATGGAATGTCATGTCAGAAAATCAGGCGATGCTGAAGGGATTAGGTAATGAAACAATAAAAATAGTAGATGAACTTTGTTATTTGGGTAGCAAGATAACTTTTGAAGGCCGAATTAAAGAAGATATAAAGTCAGAATGGCTATGGGGAGTTAAGCGTTTCTTAAGAAGCGAAACTTGTTAACATCCAATATTAATTTAAATGTTAGGAAGTCCTTTCTGAAAGCATTTATCTGGTGTGTAGCATTGTATGGCAGTGAAACGTGGACGATAAGTAGTTGACAAAAAAATTATAGAAGCTTTTGAAATGTGGTGCTACAGACGAATGATGAAAATTAGATGGGTAGATCATGTGACTAATGAGGAGGTGCTTAACCGAAATAGGGAGAAAAGGTGTTTCTGGCATATCCTGACTAAGAGAAGTGATAGACTGGTAGGACACATTCTGATACATCAAGGAGTTGTCAACTTAGCATTAGAAGGAAGTGTGTGGGGTAAAAATTGTAGAGGGAGACCGCGGGACGAATACAGTAAGCAGAGTCGAAAGAATGCAGGTTGCCGAACGTAGTCTCAGATGAAGAGACTTGCACAGGACAGGGTAGCTTGGAGAGGTGCATCAAACCAGTCTGCGGACAACAACAACTATTATTAAATGAAATCAATCGCAATTTGCGATCATTTATGGCTTCACTATACTTGGTTTAGAAGGAATACGAAAGTGCGATGAATGAAAATTTGTGCCTGGCTGGGATATGAACTTGGGATCTCCTGTTTACGAGGCAGACGCGTTGACCACTCTGCCACCGAGGACCAGTGACCAGCCCGACTACAGAAGCCTCTTCTCTGCACGTCTTCCGCTGCACCCAAATCTCCATTCACCACGCTGTCTCTTTCCTATTAGCACAGCCTATAAAAAATAAAATAAAATAAAACACACACACACTCACACACACACACACACACATATATATATATATATATATATATATATATATATATATATATATATATATATATATATATATATATATATGTTCTAATTTGCTGTAGACTTGAAAAAGTTCATTACTGACTGAAACCGGTCGTCAAAACGCCGAGGAAATTGGTGATCATTGAAAGAAATATAGATAGTAAAAGTAATTACAAAAAGGATCACTGTTATAAATTCGCGATCATGTCGCAACTTGTAATAATAATAATAATAATAATTGCGATCGACACTGCCTTTTCTATGAAATAATCCTTCAAAAAAAATGTTTGTATAGCTTATGGGACTTAACTACGGGCTCATTACTCCCTAAACTTACAAACTACTAATGAACTACTTACGAACTAGGACGGCACATATATCCATGCCCGTAGTGGCCGTGCAGACCGTGACTGAAGCGCCTCAGTCCCCTCGGCCACCGCGGCCGGAAAATAATCCTTAGGGTCACTGTTATTCTATAATGTGTTTCAAAAATACGTATATAGCACTAGGGAGAATATATTCACAGTTTTCCTGTGACTAGTTTGCGAAAAAGGTCCTGAAGCACCTCTCAGTTGTGAACTGCCCGCAGTGACCGACTCCACATAACGTGACGATGTCCGTGTACACTGCAGGTGAGCCGGTGTGTAGCAGAGATTTTGGGTGGAGCGTATAGTGGCGGTAATCGCTTTTGCGGTGACGGATGGGCGGCGCTGGCCCAGGGGCGGCGCACGCCTGGCGTGTGGACAAAGGGCGAGGCTCGGCGCCATTAGGGCGGCGGCTGACCGGCGCGGCAGGGCGATGGGCGGCGCGCTCCGCAGGTGGCGGCGGCTGGTAGCGCCGCCATGCGCCCGCTCGTTACTGCCGCCACACGTCTAATTACGCTAACGACCGCCGCCGCTGTTGCTGTTCACGGCACACCCGCAGCTGCGCACCTGTCAACAGGCGACACCTCGCACCTCCACAAACGCCAGCGCGACATTTTAGTATAGAGGCCCGCTCGTGAAAAATAACGAAAAATTTGAAAAAAAAAAAAAAAGATAGTGTTATGAAGTTTGATTCCATGTCCAAATCATAGTGGTCAGCGACTCATTGAATTATATAGAAGACGAAAAGCGATCGTCTGCACATAAATTATATAAAATCTTCTGGAGTTTCCAACTGCATCAGGTGGTCAAAAAACCCACGAGCTTTCGGCCAAGTTCTCCTTGGCCATCGTCGACTGATAAATGGCTGCTGTGTCGTCGTTGCCATGCCGTTAAATAGCGGCGCTGCTAACTGTGACGACACCGCCGCTTTCTGCTTCGCCATGTAAGGTACTGGTCTCGTTCCTATACAGCTGCGTCCGCTTTTGACTGCTGGCTGCTGGCTGTGATGGCACCAAGCTATCTGCTTCACCATGAAAGGTACTGATAGCGTTCCTAGAAGGCTGCATCCGCTTTTGGCTGTTGGCTGTGACGACCCTAGATTTTTCTGCTTCACCATGTAAGTTACCGGTCACGTTCCTAGATGGCTGCGTCCACTTTTGACAGCTGGCTGTGATGACAGCAGAATTTTCTGCTTCGCCATGTTAGGCACTGGTCACGTTCCTAGACAGCTGCGTCCACTTTTGGCTGCTCGCTGCTGGCTGCTGGCTGTGATGACACTGGAGCTTTCTGCTTCGCCATGTAAGGTACTGCTCTCGTTCCTAGACGGCTGTGTCTGCTTTTGGCTGCTGGCTGTGACAACACCAGGGCTTTCTGCTTCGCCATGTAAGGTACTTGTCTCGTTCCTAGACGGCTGCATCCCCTTTTGTCTGCTAGCTGTGACGACACCGGAGCTTTCTGCTTTGCCATGTAAGGTACTGGTCACGTTCCTAGACGGCCTCGTCTGCTTTTGCTTGCTGGCTGTGACGACGCCGGAGCTTTCTGCTGCACCATGTAAGATACTGGTCACATCCCTAGATGGCTGCGTCCGCTTTTGGCTGCTGGCTGTGACGTCACTGGGTCTCGCTTCTTTGTCGTCAGTCGAATCAAGCAGCTGCGTTTTCATGAAGGTGACATTATGGTTAGTTTTGATGTGGTCTCCTTATTTCGCCATGGTGGAACGGTCGTTGGTAAAATAACTTTTTGAATCATACTTTTTCCAGGCGCAGTGCCACACTCCAAGATAGTATGCAGTTACATCAGCGATGTTCTTTCTCTCTCTGTGAGCCGCGAGGAATTTCACATGGATCTCCATGATTCACCTACCCACTGCTGCATCTGTTGTTTTACCGTCTCTCGATTACTTCCGTCGCAATTGAAGGTGTGTCTTCATCGTATTTCTCCCTTCGCTAGTTTAGTCACTGCAAGTTTCACTTTAAATGCTTAATAATTATTTACTTGGTAGTCTTTAGTAGGGTAAAGTTTTGTACTGTCGATCGATCGGATTTATTAGTTCACGATATACAGCCTTTGACAGTAATATTCGCTAAACTCTCCTGTAACATTAATATGGATCAGCTAAGAAACAACAGTTACCGTCCTGTCCTTCAAAGAGTCACCTCCCATAACTACACTCCGCTGAGCTCTGCGATACGTGTCCAGGAAATTTTGCACAAAGTCTTCCTTTCGGATGTTGTTCTAAAGCCTTGTCTCGTTTCGTTGGATGTCAGACATATCGTTAAATCTGTTTTCTTTCAAAGTGAGTTTGAGTCGAGGGAATAGGAAGGTCTGCAGGACTGAAATCTAGCGAGTATGGTGGATGTTCAAGGTGCAGAACAACGCTCGCCCACACACATCCAATATCGTCAAACAATTTCTGGCCAAAAAGGGGGTGGTACAACTTGATACTTGATCATTCACCATACTCGCCGAATCTCAGTCCTCCAGACTTCTTCCTATTCTCTCGACTGAAACTCACTTTGAAAGGAAAGAGATTTGGCCACTTTCCTGAAATCCAACGAAACGTGACGAGCGTTTTGAACACTATCCAAAGTGACCAGAACATGTATGGCAGAACTCGGCGATGCATAGACATGGAAGGTGACTATTTCGAAGGACAGTAAGGTAAATAGTTCATAGTTCATCTACGTTAATGTTTCAGGACTATTCACCCAACGTTATTGTCGACGGTTGCATATCCAAGATGTATGTAAGGCTACTGAATTTCGTGTGACATAATTGATTAATAGAATTTTCACTACACAGAACAGAAAAGGAAGGTTTGTTACAAGTAAACAAACCAGTTTTCCTCAAAATATATTTTTTTGAGAATTTTACGTGCTCTCATTCGTCATGATATTTGTTGAAAATTATAATTTTTTAAATAAAATACATTAAAATTTAGTTTATGATTGTAATAATTGAGGAATAAAAATAAACACTGAAGATTGGGAAACAAATCCTTTATTTTTGTTATATCAAAACAAAGAATGAAATTTTAAATTATTTTTTAAAAGTTAAACTTAAGCCTATCAGAGTTTTTCAAAAGTAATCCTCTCCATCATTAGCTTTTATTCCTAATTTCCTTGCCACAGTCAAGACAATAAGTATCAAAGATTCTAAAAACACTGAATTAAGTTTTTAATTAAATAATTATTTTCAAGCATTAAACTTAGGCCTAATCAGAGATTTTCAAAAGAAATCTTCTCTGTTATTAGCACACAACAGAAGTTACTGTACTGTTCGTGCAGGTACTCAGATATTTAAAAATATGTCACTATTTAGCACCATTTTAATAACTAACCGTAACACTGAATAGATTTTCATGCAAGATATAGAGACTTGCCTTGTTTATTAACACTCACTCGGTTAAAACTATCACTAATACGGTGATCCCTGTCAAGTGGAATGTTCTTGCAAGCTTTCAACAACGAAGTGCTAACTGCTTCAGACTAAAACACCAGTATGGACTTGTCATATAGACATACCAAATTGGGTAACACGACTGGTCATGGGGAGTGCGCAGTCAGTACCGCATGCGGTAACTCTCCCCGTCTTATCATATAAATAAGAAGTGTTACACTTTTCTTGTGTAAAATTAACATAAGAATAGTCAAAAAGTAAAATACATTAAACCACAAGACATTGCTAGTAGATTAAAAATTGTATAAAACGGATGCAGAATGCCACTACAGGCTAGTGTCCACTAATGTTTTATCTCTTTGGCCCTTTTCCCGCACATGCAGGGTCGGCACTGAGTTAAACGCAGATTTGTCATGTGTTAATAGTTACAGGGTGGCTGGATGCCCTTCCTGCCGCCACCGCAGGAGGAAATGTGTACCCCAAATGTCTGCTTACAGTGTTATAAGTGTGCGAAAGTATGAAGTGTTACGGAATGTTTGCGAACCGTATAACTGAGGCGGGTCTTGGGGACCAGTGCGGTATTCACCTAGGGGGATGTGGAAAACCGCCTAAAAACCACATCCAGGCTGGCCGGCACTCCGACTACTTTCGTTAATCCGCCGGGTGAACCGGGGCCAGTACACCTTCCCGTCTCGGAAAGCGATGCGTTAGACCACACGGCTAACCGAGCGGGACCAGTGTCCACTAGTGTTGAAACCTAGTAAAGTTATCACTGTTTTACAACGCAACTTATGGGTGCTTAATTTTATTGGGATAAGGTTTTTTTCCCTTTATTATTAGTATTAGTTTACTTTTTACTGCCCTCTTTCAAATTCGTCCAACTTTAGCAACTTTTGTTTCACGATAACGCCTGTCAGTGACGTGGCCAGGATATTGTCAAAAGGGGGAGGGGGGGTCGTAATGGTAAAAGAGAAATTTACAAAGCTCATGTTTTCCATTTATTCTAAAGACACACTTAGGCTAACATATTTTTTATATTTTATGGACATAGTGTTCGTTTGTAACACCTTCTTATAGTTACTGCAATATTTTATATACAAATTTGAGGAGAACATTTCGTAAAAATTGTTTCAATATACGCCTGCAGAACCTTAAGTTGTTAATCCAAACGAAGTAAGATTATCACAATGGGATGTATTTGAACACTGGCAACGACACGGTTGCTTGTCACCAAGCTCGCTACCTGTCAGACACGACTGTAGCTCGGTGTTTCGAAAAATCACCATTAATTTTTGCATCAGTACAGATACCTTGCATATTGATTTAGGAAGCGTAAGTCTACAATTTTATTTCCGAGATTATTGGTTCTTTTATTCTTGTTGGCATTGCAACGTATCCATCCTCTAGATAAAATATTACTCTTAAACCTAACTTTAAAAAGTATTACACGTACTGAGTGAGGTGCCTTATGATATACTGAAATATTGCCACTCCAAATAACGACGCCACTGCTGTAAATAGATAAATAAGCCGATGTAGTAGTACGTATTTTGACTTACCATAGGCTAGTGGACAAATGAGTCGGTTTTACTCTTCTTTTATATATATATATATATATATATATATATATATATATATATATATATATATATATAAACTTATTCTTCATGATTGGAAACTTATCTTGTTGTTGTTGTTGTTGTTATGGTCTTCAGTCCGGAGAGACTGGTTTGATGCAGCTCTTCACCCTACTCTATCCTGAGCAAGCCTTTTCATCTCCTCATAAGAACGGCAACCCACATCCATTTGAATCTGCTTACTATACGCGTCTCTTGGTCCCCCTCCGCGACTTTTACCCCACACACTTCCCTCCAATGTTAAATTTACGATCCATCGATGTCTAAGAATCTGTCCTACCAAGCGATCCCTTCTATTAGTCAGGGTATGCCAAAAATTCCTTTTCTCACCAATTCTGTTCAGTACCTCTTCATTAGTTATGCGATCTACCCACCTAATCTTCAGCATTCTTCTGTAGCACCACATTTCAAAAGCCTCTATTCTCTTCCTGTCCGCACTGCTTATCGTCCATGTTTCACTCCCGTACAAAGTAACACTCCACACAATTGCCTTCAGAACACTCCACGCTAATGACTTCTTCAGAAAGGACATCTTTACACTTAAATTAATATTCGATGTTAGCAAATTTCTCTTTTTCAAAAATGCTTTTCTTCCCATTGCCATTCTGAATTTTATATCCTCTGTACTGCGGCCGTCAAATGTTATTCTACTGTCCAAGTAACAAAACTCATCTACCACCTTCATTGTTTCATTACCTAATCTAATTCCTTCAGCATCGCCTGATTTTCTAAGACCGCATTCCATTATTTTTGTTTTGCTCTTGTTAATGTTCATTTTATACGCTCTCTTCAACACACTGTCCATTCCATTCAACTGCTCTTCCAGGTCCCTTGTTGTCTCTGACAGAATTACAATGTCATCAGCAAAACGCAATGTTTTTATTTCTTCCCCCTGAAATTTAATCCGTATTCCAAATTTTTCCTTGCTTTCCTTCACCGCCTGCTATATGTACAAATCGATATCTTAACAACAAAAAATAAATAAAGGGCAGTGGCAGCATTCCACTGTAGTGCTTAACATAGTAGTAATGGAGCAAGGCCAACAATGGACAAGTTTGAGTATTTCAAAATGTTCAAATGTTTGTAGAACTTATGGGACTTAACTACGGGGTCATCAGTCCCTAAGCTTACAAACTACTTATGAACTAGCTAAGACTAAGGACGGCACAAATATCCATGCCCTAGGGGGGATTCGAAACCCCGACTGTAGTGGTCGTGTACACCGTGACTGGAGCGCCTCAGTCTCCTCGGTCACCGCGGCCGGCGGTTTGAGTAGTAATTTATCGTTTAGGTGATAGGGGGAGGGGCCGGACCTCCAAGACCCCCCCCCCCCCCCCCGCCTTTGCCTTCGTCCTTGCGCCTGTGGATTACATGGTGGATCGTCGTATTTGGTAAAGCTGCGGAGTAATCAATGAAGTTGTATTTAACGATATTTAATACTGTCGAGCAGCTGAAATTTCCCTAAACTTTCTGGAGACGATTAGCGCACTTTCGCCACGGCACGGAAGCGCTGCCTCTCTTTGAGAGCACACGGGAGCAAGCGTTCCTCCCTGTCCTCGTCCTTTCAATCTTTGATCTCGAGCTTAGCCCAGTTATTGCGAGATAACGTCTGTAAAAGGGTCCTTTCCCGTCCGACACTACAGGCATCTCAAAAGGGGCGCCCGATACCGCTCGATGCTATTCAGCGAGGTCATAAAAGTGTTAGTACTTCCGGTCGTTGCCGGCCGACAGATGACCTCTCCCAGAGAGCTGCGGAGGTTGTGGGCCACAAAGCGCCCGCGAGCAGAAAGGAGCGCCGGCCATCGGGAAGCTGGTGGCCGCAGCTCCCATTTCACTCGATGTTCGGCATTCAGCCGTCTCGTTACGATGCGCTGGCGCTTCCGAAAGGACTCCGCCGCCAGCCGAGCGATTGGCCGAGGGGCGGGGGGAGTGGGGGGCGGTTTAGGATACGGGCTGCCCCCTCCGCCCCCCTCCCTTGTGAACGGCTCACTGCCCCTTGACCGGGCGGGACCTTAGATGTCCCGACAACAATGGAGTGCCGCAATTGCCCTCTCCAGAACTCGCCTATTGAGTGACTCACGGACCGGATTTGTTTTCACATGAATATGCATTACCGCGGGCCTTATTATATTGTCCTAATGAAAATTACTCATTATTTTGCTTCGTCTGTTCCGCCGCCGACGCACCGCCCAGCTATTGAATGAAGGTATAGCGTTTCGCTCGGCCACGTGCACCCTTTCATGTGGATTGACGGCATGCGTTGGGCCGGGCTTCATTGGCGGCCAGTGTCGCCCTGAGCTTCCCACATTGCACTGCAGGTCGTTCTGGGAAAATGGACTGCTTACCGCAAGTGCCATTATTCCTTCTCTTCCCACTTTAACCCTTTGATCACGTATTATTGCTCTGTTTAAAACTGAGATTAAATTATGTTTTTCTTGTAGAATTAGCCGGCCGCGGTGGCCGAGGGGACTGAGGCGGTCCAGTCACGGTCTTCACGGCCTCTACGGTCGGGGGTTCGAATCCCCCCTCGGGCATTGATATTTGTGCCGTCCTTAGAATTAGTTAGTTCATAAGTAGTTTGTAAGTTTAGGGACTGATGACCCCGTAGTTAGGTCCCATAAGCTATACAAACATTTGAACAGTCCTTGTAGAATTACATCAGGGAAACTGGAATATAACGTTTATTTTCACTTATTATTTGTCATTATGGCATGCAGAGGTGGACCCGCACATAAAAGCTCCCATATTTTTTATTATTATTACTTATCTCAAATGAACATTTCCATCAAAAACTAATGTATGAAATAAATTGCAATTTGCGATAAGTTATGGATTCACTGTACTAGGTTTACATGGAATACCCAACTGTGGCGCATGAAAATTTGTGCCCGGCCGGGATTCGAACCCGGGATATCCTGCTGACTAGGCAGACGCGTTGACAACTCCGCCACCGAGGACACAGTGACCAGGCCGACTGCAGAGGGTATTCCATCTAAACCTAGTACAGTGAAGCCATAACCGTAAATTGAGATTTATTTCATTCATCGAACGCTGTAGCTGGTCAAAAATATATAATTGTATACAAGCCGAGGCCAGGCTCCTGGCGACAATTAATTGTGTCTCGACACCTAATGGTCTGTTCTCCCTGATGCGGGAATTCAGCATTGTGGCTGCGAGCATCACAGAACAAATAGGCTGTGGTATAGGAAAGAGACAGCTTGACGAATGGAGATTTGTGTGGCGTGAGACGTGCAGGAAAGAGTCATCTGCAGTGGGGCTGGTCACTGTGTCCTCGATGGCGGAGTGGTAAACGAGTCTGTCTAGTAAGCATGAGATCCCGGGTTGGAACCCGGAGGGCACAAATTTTCATTCGCCACAGTTGGGTATACCATCTAAACCTAGTACAGTGAAGCCATAACTGATCGCAAATTGCGATTTATTTCATTCATTGAACGCTGTAGCTCGTCAGAAATATAGAACGTAATGTGTTAAACAGAAATAATATCACAAAATAATCTTCATTTCATTTGCTGTCGTTGGCACGTATCCCTGGCTAAACGAGCAGCATAAAGATTGGTTTGAAATAATAGTCCATCAATCATATTCATTGGGAATAAAAATAGAAACAATTGTTCAGGAATTTTTGTAGTACCTAGAATATTAGTTGGACTTGATGATTGAGGAAACTGGCTCATCAGAATAGAAATAATTGTGACTGTTGATCAGTCTGTAAATTCGGTTAGCTTCCTGCTGAGCAAGAGTGAAACTACTTAGTGGTTAGTCATCAGATTCCAAGTCTTACGTCAACAGACTCTGTATGCCCATTCACCGGTTTCATCAATTCTTCCTCAGAGACAGAACTGAAATCTTGTAGAGAATCTTCAAATTGATAGCCACTGCGAAGTTCCTCCTATAGCCTCAAGAGCAGAAATAGCATCTCTACCTGCTCTTCACATCTGGCAAAACAATTAATAAAATTATAAGACGTAAATAGTGTATACTGGTACCAATCATAGTCGCTTATATTTGTTAGTGTCATGGAGTACCGAATAACTTAGAAAAAAATTGAAAACAAGATAATCGATTTATACAGTTATTTGGTTACGTGTTCTATTTTCAAAAAAAAAAAAAAAAAAAAAAAAAAAATTTCAAATGATTATTAAGCTTAAGAGACTTAACTGCAGAGTCATCAGTCCCTAAACTTACAAACTTCTTATGAACTACCTTATACTAAAGATGACACAATAAAGGTGTTACGTGAGTTTTGTTACTTGGGTATTTAAATAACGTACAGAACATCTACGTCTTTACAAATTGTCCGTTCCGCGGTGGAGTAGCCGAGCGGTCTAAAGCGTATCGCTGCGGAGCGCGCAGTTGCTCGCCGTCGTAGGTTCGAGTCCTCCCTGGGGCATGGGTGTGTGTGTGTTGTCCTTAGGTTAGTTCGTATTATTTTAAGTAGTTTCTAACCTACCGAGTGATCACGACGCAGTTTGCTCCGATAGATCTACAAACATTTAAACATTTTTGAACAAATTGTCCGTATAGTGGGACCTTTCGTAATGAGCACAATTCGCTTCTTAGTGTTGCCTGAAATGCTAAAACACTCTTAAGCAAAAATTTTTTTCTGTCGGAAATCATTTAAAAATACACACAATAAACTTCGCACAACTACTTAAAAGGAAATCGAAGCAAAAGAAAGAATACACTTACTCGCCGGAAACTGAAGCAGAACAGAAACAGCGGCTCCATTATACACCGAGATTAATATTTTCAGTTATTACGCCGGAAAAGACTACGCAACCATAGTTACGTGAGGATGTGGGGGATCGCTAGAATATTTTTATTTAGAAGGGGTCACCAGAAAATTTTTATCTGGGAGGGGGTCGTATATTCTAAAAGGTTGAAAAACACTGTGCTAGAAGACACTCGGCCGTGCTGCGTCTCAGTAATCGCTCGGTAAGGCGTATTTAGCATACTAACCTAAGATTTCATCCCTACGAAATGGCCATTGTGCAGAAATTTCAACCCAAGAGGTTATGAACAGCGGCTAAATTTTGTCCGAGAAATGGAGGCCATATTTGAGCAAAATGACTACATCATTTTACTTGTGAGTGATGAAGCTCATTTCCATTTGAAATGATAAATGAGCAGAACTGTCATTATTGTCATTATTGGGGCAGTGTTCAAAATGTTCAAATGTTTGTATAGCTTATGGGACTTAACTACGGGGTCATCAGTCCCTAAACTTACAAACTACTTATGAACTATCTAATAGCCGACCGCGGTGGCCGAGGGGACTGAGGCACATAAGTCACGGTCTGCACGGCCAGTACGGTCGGGAGTTCGAATCCCCCTTCGGGCATGGATATTTGTGCCGTCCTGAGGATTAGCTAGGACGGCACAAATATCCATGTCCGAGGGGGAATTCGAACGCCCGACCGTAGTGTTCGGCAGACCGTGACTGGAGCGCCTCAGTCAAATGTTCAAATGTTTGTTAAGCTTATGGGACTTAACTACGGGGTCATCAGTCTCTAAACTTACAAACTACTTATGAACTACTTACTAACTAAGACGTCACAAATATCTATGCCCGAGGGGGGATTCGAACCCCCGACCGTAGTGGCCGTGCTGACCGTGACTGGAGCGCCTCAGTCCCCTCGGCCACAGCGGCCGGCTATTGGGGCATTGAAAACCCAAAACTACTGCATGAGAAACCATCACATACTCCCATGGTGACTGTTTGGTGTGCTATGACAGGTATAGATTTTATTGCTTCATACTTTTTCCAAGACCAAAACGGGAACACTGTAACCGTAACCTCTGAACCATATAGAAAGATGATCACTGAATTCTTCGAGGTCATCCATCCCTAAACTTACAAACTACTTATGAACTAGCTAATACTAAGGACGGCACAGATATCCATGCCCGACGGGGGATTCAAACACCCGACCGTAGTGGCCGTGCAGAACGTGACTTGTTTTAACCCATTCAGCCTATGTGGTTTCGTAGCGAAACCACCATAATATTTTCGCTTTGTGCCTACTTGAAGCTTGATTTCTCGATGAGTACACGTTGTCGTTGTTCATCTGTGCAGCCATTTAGCGACAAAACGGCAAACATTCGCTCTATGCGGATACAGCGTTCCTTGAAACAAATGCAAGTCGAGGAAAATCGTATGGTGTTCTATTGCTACTGTTTTTACAATAATCATGTGTATACTTTCGTAAGGTATGAGTTTTCGTATTTTATATAATCAGCAGTAATGTCACTTTCGAAATATTAGAAAATATTGAATATCCGTGGTTCGGAACCTACGTTAAACTGTAGGTCCCCCTATAACTTGCTGGGTAAGTCAGTTCGAAGGTCGGAGGAAGGCAACGGCATACCACCTCCAAACAGGACCATGCCTAGTAAAGCACTGTGGTGTTCAAACCAATCCTCGGATTGTTGACTGCTTTACCTTTACATAACGTTGTACTACAGTGTACTTACGTTTATGTTACTGGTTTCAATCGAAAACATCGTGGCGCAAAACAGTTTCGATTGTTGGCTTATATGTATACTGAATCTTCAAAATAGACCAGCTGGTCGCAGTGGCCGAGCGGTTTGCGGCGCGCCAGTCACAGTTTGCACGGCCGCTACGGTCGGGGGTTCCAATCCCCCTCGGGCATGGATATTTGTGCCGTCTTTAGTATAAGGTAGTTCATAAGTAGTTTGTAAGTTTAGGGACTGATGAACCCGCAGTTAAGTCCCATAAGCTCTACAAACATTTGAACATTTGAAATCTGTAGGCACAGTGTCGTGTGTCTTCTTTTGAAATTATCGAACATCAATGGACTGTAAGCTAATTCCAAATTTGAAGTATTTGTTTTGTCTCGTTGTAACACCATCATTAATTGGCTTTGGAAGAATGTAAAGTATGTTGCTAGCTGTAACAAATGCTTCATCCTTTACCTTTCCTCAAAAAAGATAACTGATACTCTCCAGAGTCATCCTTTGGTTTCATACTTAACTGGCATTTTGGTTTCAGTTCAAATTTGGTCAAAATAATAACATCTGTTACTGATAATTTATCCAATTTTTGAAACTTGTATACATATTCACCAGACTCATCCAGGTTATCGTTGCTCTCTTGATAATGAACTTCAGTATTTTCTTTATCAGCTTCCTGCTCATGAAGATTCCGATGTGCTTTTTTATTGAGATTTTTTGTCGCTTATATATGAAGTTATATATGAACTTTGATAACATTTGAAGATATGCATTCATAAACAGAATATTCATATTGTTATAATGACACTGTCTCTGTGGACTTCATGCAATCCTTTGACACCAAATTATAATCTATCTAATTCTCCTAAAATTACTTCACTGTTGCGAAAATAACATAACACAAGCAGAAAACGAACGAAGGGAGCTATACCTTGCAGAAAAAAAAATAAAGAAAAGTCGGTACAGCAGTACCGCTAACACAGCCACAGAGGAAAAAATAACTTGCCACCTTATACTGAAATTATGGCACCTGATTCATTGTGCCCCGTGGTTCAATGTGACCCCCTCTCACCTACTTTCAAGACATTGTCCATTCCGTACAATGATGTTCCAAGTCCTTCGCTGTCTCTGATAGAATTACAATGTCATCAGCAAAATGTAATGTTTTTTTATTTCTTCACTCTGAACTTTAAACCACTGTGGTCTTCGGTCCCTAGGCTTACAAACTATCTTATGCTAAGGACAACACACACACACACACACACACACACACACACACACACACACACACACACACACACACACACACACACACCGATGCTCTAGGGAGGACTTGAACCTCAGGCGGGAGGATCCTCGCAGTCCCTGACAACGCGCATAGAACCGCTCGGCTATTCCCGCGCGGCAATAACTTCCTATTCGGTATATATTACCCCTGATGACTTCAGAATTTCAAAGAGTGTATACTTATCAAATTATCAAAAGCTTTTTCCAAACCTGTAAAATCTAGAAAATGTAGGTTTGCGTTAAGTATTAACGTGAATATTGCGCTACCTTTTTCCTAAATCCAAACTTATCTTTCCTGAGGTCGGCTTCTACTAGTTTTTCTATTCTTCTGTAATTCCATCTACATCTATATCTACATGGGATACTCTGCAAATCACATTTAAGTGCCTGGCAGAGGGTAATCGAACCACCGTTAAACTATTTATCTCCCATTCCATTTTCGAATAGCGCGCGGGAAGAAAGAACACCTGAATCTCTCCGTCCGAGCTCTAATTTCTCGTATTTTATTCTGGTGATCATATCTACCTATGTAAGTGGGAGTCAAGAATACATTTTCGCATTCGGAGGAGAATGTTGGCGATTGGAGTTTCGCAAGTAGCCCACGCCAAAGCGATCAGCGCCGTTGTTGTAATAATTCCCATCCCAGATCCTGTATCATTTCCGTAACGCTGTCTCCCCTGTATCGTGACAGTACAAAACGAGCTGCCCTTCTTTGAACTCTTTCGATGTCCTCCGTCAACCCCACCTGATACGAATCCCACACTGGGCAGCAATAGTCCATAAAAGGACGGACAAGCGTAGTGTATGCAGTTTCTTTTGTAGTTCTGTTGCATCTTTTAACGGTTCTGCTAATAAAACGCAGTCTCTGGTACGCCTTTCCCACGACATTATCTACGTGTTCTTTCCAGTTTAAGTCTGAAGTAATAGTATTTCCTAGGTATTTAGTGGAGTTTACGGCCTTCACTTTTGATTGATTTATCTTGTAAACGAAGTTTAACGGATTCTTTTCGTACTCACGTGGACTACTTCACACTTGTCATTATTTATAGTCAATTGCCAATTTTTACACCACAGTGATAGCTTATTCAGATCGTTCTACAATTGGTTTCGATCTTCATATGATTTTACTGGCAGAATGTTGCAACCATGACTTATTAAACTGACGGTTCTGTAACTTTCACCCTTTCTGCGCCCTCTTTCTACGGCATAAAATAAATAAAAACAAGACTCAAGGGCATAAGTTTCCAGGGTATAATGTTGTCAGTTTCTTAACTTGACCCAGTACACAACTGTTGATGCTATCTCGAATGGGAACCAAGCACCAAGATCTCTAAAACCGCGATTGCGCGCTGGTCTTTACAAACGGGTTTATTACATTTTTGCTTAGCTGTATAGATACGAAAACGCGCCGATTACGACTTGAATGGAGAGACTTGTACCTAAAGTTACCCGCTATTGTCAGTTTTGTGTCTCGTTTCCGCCGGTTGTCCTGGGTGACGGTGGCCGAGCAGAGAGAGACCGACACAGGAAAATAGGATGCACGCGTGTGCAGGTACGCAGGTGACCAGCCAGTGGGACAACAGAAACTAGAAACACCAAGCTAGATTAGTATAAGAGATATATTTCATAGAAATACATTACTTAACTTGGAGAGCAGCAGACTAGTAGAATGTTGATACACAGTTTAGATAAAGGCCTGCCTACTGATGATTCCTAGTGCCTATCCGATAGCCAAGTCTTAACTGGTGCCTATCTGGTTCCCAAGTGGCCAATGCAGCAGTCGTGGCCACGGGCGGAGTTGCAGCAGAGGGCGCTCGTGGCTGACGTCGTAAGAACACCGCGCCGTGCGTGCATGGCGGCGGGCGGCGAAGGTACGTGGCGCGCACTTCATACTTGTGCGACACCACAGTCAGTCATCCCTGCAAAAGGGCCCTACACACGATGCGGTTTATTGGATTCGTTGCTCACCCGATAAATTGGGCGATTTTAGGCGCTACCCGACCAACTTTCCTTGTGAGCCGGTGGGGTGTGCCTGACCACCCGATCTCCGATTCCCCCACCACTTCACCCGACAAATTGTAGCGTCTCCCGACCAACTTCCATGCCTGCGGTCATCTGCACAGCGAACACGCGCAAAACAAAAACAGTTCGACAAACAGACACCAGAACAGGGTGGCGCTGCGTGCAGTTGGTCGGAACATGTGTATGCTGCCACCAATTGGTTGGTTCATCACTTGGTTCATAAAACCATCCATTCTTGTGGATACGCGAACTTACGTTGGCATGTATGAAAAAATTGTTGAAATGTCTTGGTCGCAGTTAGCTTTATTTCATGACGCGTTTCGAGAACATCATCATCAGAAAAAGATTTTAAAAAACGACGGGAATTACACCATCTTGGTATAGATTCCTGATTACAAATTTAAAATACCATCATGGATGTCTGGTGAAGGTGTTCAACCAGACTTACATGCTCAACAGTTGAGCATGTAAGTCTGATTGAACACCTTCACCAGACATCCATGATGGTATTTTAAATTTGTAATCAGGAATCTATACCAAGATGGTGTAATTCCCATCGTTTTTTAGAATTGGTTGGTTCGCTGGACATCTTGTTGGTCGTACGATAAATCGGAGTGTGTGTAGGGACCTTAAGACTACACAGGCGCTGGAGGCAAATCGCCGGTGCGCCCCTGGCACAGGGAGCGGCCTACACATTGAGTGGGGGAGTTGGCCGCCCCTCCGACACCCGCGGTGGCCGACGCTGTGTTTTCCGGCCGGCTCTGCCAATATTTGAGCGTTTGTATTGCGGTATGCGCCCCCCACCCCTCGCCCCGTCCCCGAACATCCCCCGTCGTTTGCATCCAGTCTGCTATGAATTATTACACCAGAAAAATAATATTTGCTTTTCGATGCCCATGTCATGTAAAAGCGAAAAGGGGTATTTAAAATGTATATGCATTCTGTTTGAACGACTGGCTACAGATGGCTAATACTTTATGGCTTTTTGAATAATTCTGCGGAGAGGATACACATTTTATAGAATGAGCACTGTTCGCCGCGAACCGGTGCGTGGCGCTCACGTCGCCGCAGCCGACTCGTCTCCAGTAAGGTTTGCGAATTTCAGCCCAGCAGAGCCTTTATCGTACAGCTCGCTTCGGTTCTTGGCGGTAAAACCGACACTGTTCATGTCTTACAAAAAGCTGTGTGGATTGCTTTTATTTATTTACGCCATTGACCACAATTTCAGACATTAGACAATCGGTTTCAGACAGTTATGGCTCCGTGTATTAAGACATATGAAGAGTAGGCCGGCCGCGGTGGCCGAGGGGACTGAGGCGCTCCTGTCACGGTCTGCACGGCCACTGCGGTCGGGGATTCGAATCCCCCCTCGGGCATGGATATTTGTGCCGACCTTGGTATTAGCTAGTTTGTAAGTTTAGGGACTGATGACCCCGTAGTAAGTCCCATAAGCTATACAAACATTTGAAACATTTGAATGAAGAGTGGAAATGCTAAAGGGTGTAAATGCCATTTTTTGACTTTCGGGGTTTTTCAATGCTAACCGATCTATCCTCTTCTATGATATTTATGAGCTCCAGTCATTCCTTGTAGTTGCTACTGACCGCAAGATATTGCACTAGTCCTATGTCCAGATGGGCCTGCTCCGCTAATGGATCTATGTGCCACAGGCATCTGGCGCTAGCCGAACAGCAGTCTGTAGTCAAGATTATTCCACGAAACTATTGTTTTGCTTACTGAAGCTGTTGCTTGCTATCTAAAATGATGTACCTGTTAATAATGATAATATGAACGCCAGTGATTTTATTCGTGATGGAAGTGTTGAGGAAGAAACAGGATAAGGCAAGATTAAGCGGAACGTCGTATCTCACGCAGAAGAAGCAGAACAAGGAGTGAAATTGCTGCAAAACAACCGTCATCTTTACAGGTTATTTCTGTTTATATATCAACTTATAATATGAAACAAGCCCACATTATCCAGTTGTAGCAGGTTGATATACATATTTTTCGTTTGTTTTGTGTTTAGGTGTTCTGAAAGTGTAAGTACAGTTGATATGAAAACTCAGCTCTCATCTCTTTCGAGAATACCACCAAATTGACCTGAAACAACAAGGCAATTATCTGAGGGACCTTTTAGAGATTTTTCTTACTCAAAAACGACGCCATGGGACCTATAATGAAGACGCAGAGAGGTAAAAGGCAGTCAACTCTGTGCTACACATTTCCTGATGCGACAGGAGACCTCAAAAGAGTATGCAAAGCTACATTTTTAAATCTTTAATATTTCTGCTAAAAAATAAACAATTGTTATGAAGAATAAATCAGGTTATGAAGTTTTCAAATACACAATTTTCTTTGATCAAAGTAAGCAAACAACAGCCTGGTATTGTGTCCAGCAAAAGAAGCTTTTCCGGACAGTGTGCTTGGGAGAATTTTCATGTCGTGAAGAAATGAAAGACAATGAAAGACACCGCAGTTGTGGAATTGATAAAACGTCCAGCTACTGTTCCACTGGCACCAAATAAGAAAACGATTTTTCCACTATTACTGATTACGTGGACGAAAACAACAAGGACTTTTTCCGACAGCTGTTACCTCCAAAAAGTCAATGTTGTCTCCTGGCACTTATATCTATTAGTTATGACAAAACCTATTTCACTTACACCTTTCTGCATAAAACGCTACGTAACTTTTCGATTTTTCAACATAAGTAGAAAAATCCTTGTCAACATTTGCATAACCATGTAAAGAGTTAATTTGTGTTTTGTTAGAAATAAATATCCATTTCTCACAGAAACGTGCAGTTTTTTTCGTTTCCTCAACAATTTCATTTTCGACACTTAGGATCTTTAGCAATTCCACTATTCATATCTGAAACGGTTGTCCAGTAGCTAAATAATTGTGATGAATGACGTAAATAAAGAAAAGCGCTCTACATTAACGGATAAGTTCTTTCCACCACCATGTCGCAGTGCGTGAGGACTCCATGATTTCCAGACGGAACTTGATTTACCGGTAAAGTCTAACGTATAGAAATGATGAAAGCTGTTAATTATTCCAATAAAAACAAAACAGCCCACATGTTGCGTAGTAAAGTACTAAAAATTAAAGACGTTTACATCAGAAGAAGTATTTTTAAATGTTCCACAGACTCAACACAGTGCCACTCAGCAAAGAAAATTACCAAAAGGAACACTACAAGCAACGTATTTTTAAAAAGTATTAACTAGAATGGATTATGGACAAAGTATTACTATCGAAAATGTTATAAATTTTTTTTAATAAAATACAAAAAATAATTTCTCTGTTATCCATTCTAGATAACTTTCATTAAATATTTCTTATGATGAAATCACCCGTAGTGGATGTTGAAACATGGTAAAGTATTTTCTATTTTACTACGCAACATTTCGACTGTTTTAATTCGATTGGAATAAAAATCTATTATGACAGTTGCCTCCAAGAAACCATGTTTCCAACTATAAGAAAATAGAAGTAAAAGGTGTTGAAAACTGTTGCTACTTACCTACATTTTGAGAAGTAGAACAAAATTTCACTTTTTACTTTTATGACATGTTAAGTAAGTAAAGCAGTCAACAATCCGAAGATTGGTGTGAACACCACAGTGCTTTACTAGGCATGGTCCTGTTTTGGAGGTGGTATGCCGTAGCCATCCTGCGACCTTCGAACTGATTTATCCAGCCTGTTATAGGGGGACCTATAGTTTAACGTGGATTCAGAACCACTGTGCTATTCCATATTCTTCACATCAGCAACATTGCCAGAGGGGAAAGAAGTGGAAAACGACAGATGAAAATCCTATGACCTGGTGGGGATCGAGCCCGCGAACTTTAGATTCATTGTCTGTACCACCCAGCCGCACGGTTACATTTTACTTATGTAAATTTTCTTTGAAAGAACTTAGTGAATTTTTAACATTGAGACAAAACACGTTTCGTATTGTTCAGTGTTGTCTTCGGACAGCTTGTTCAGAAGTGCAATAACGTGGTATCTAGGAGTATTCCTTAATAAACGTCGTAACTTCGCATATTACATACAGAAAGCAGGCAGAGAAGGTACAAACCGGATGAACATAATGACAACCAAAGGTAATAAGTAATTTTAGCTTCCATTTCAAACATTCATAGTATACTACATATCGCTATTCGCAACAGTAGTAGGTTATTCTTGTATGAAGACACCATAATGAGGCGTGTGCCCAAACCACCGCAATATTACAAATATTTCTGCTTTTTCGTTATAATACAAAATATTTATTTAAAATACAGCATATCGACTTCGCTCAATGAATGAAAATTCTCAGTGCAGTTTAAAGTCCAGAGGAATCATGTACACAGCTTATTTTTTAAATGGTTAAAATACATATAAATACCAGTCAGATGTGCATTGCAGGTTCAACTAAGCTAGCTTCTTACAGTCAGCTACGCAGCTAAACTTAAGTGCCATTTTTATTTGTCATAAGAGTTTATCCAGGTATTCCACTGTGATTAACGGGCGCCTTGTGTAACACCCCAAATAACGCATTGTTAGTAATTCAAGGAATATGCTCATTGGACTTGGAGATAAGGAAAAGATATCCATTTATTGATTAAATAAGCCACCACAAAACATGTAAATATAAAATCGCAGTGTGTCCGTAAAAGAAAGGTGCATCTTTAACTGGTTATTTTCAGACAAAAAAAGAAGATTGAAATGTGAAACCTTAAAAAAATGATAGTGATAGACAATCCAAGTTTGTAAACCTGCTCAGTGCAGTTCGATAAGGCTTCCATTCGTCACAGGAGATTCATCGTCACGGACTTTACAACGTTCCTGATTCTCTCCTTTAAATGGTAGACACGGTCGATAAGAACACTACACATAACCCCACAAGAAAAAGTCTAACTACATCAAATCTGAGGATCGTGGGGACCATGCCGTGAGTCCACCCCTTTCTATCCATCACTGGGGAAGTGTTATGTCCAGAAATTACCGAATGATTCTGTCGTTTTGTGAAGAAGCGCCGTAGTGTCGGAAGATGACACCATCTTATGATTGTGGCGTCGCATATAATTGCATCATGTCTACAGAGCTGTTTGACGTCACAGTTTGTCCTGCAAGGAAACATTGGCCCAGAATTTGATCATGCAGGAGGGCAACTCAGATGTTCTAAGGAGAGATAAGTAGGTCAGAAGATTTACAGCAGTCCGTCTTGTGACGTTATGACGATGAACATGGAATGTGGCCTCATCACTAGACAATATCGTTTGGGCCTATTAGATAAGTAAGTAGCGTGTTAAAACTTCAGTCGGTAACTCATAAAACGAAGAACGGAGACGTTTCTTCAAACCTTTATTGCCTGTAGGTTTCTTTAAATGTAGTTTCCGATAATATGTACACACCGATATCTTGGGGCTGTTTAGTGGGTATCCTGAAAGCTTCTAAAGCTTCGTCACTAACCGAAGGCCGGCCAGAACGTTTTTGTCGAACAACCTACCAGTTTCCTTCAACTGTTGACCCTACCATCTGATGTTACTTAAATATGAGGAGGGACTTTATTGCACACCCGATGATATTCACGCTGAACAGAAGACTCGGATTCAAATTTAGCAAGCCAGGAACATACTGAACTTCCCTCTGCAGCGACCTTACCTTTCATTAACTGGCTTGACCTGCTGCTTGAACGTATTTCTCTTAATTTCGCTGTTGCATCAGTACTTGCGCACGCACAATAATGAAGATTACGTAATATAAACTTGAGAGTTTTCTTTCATTGGAGAAGGAACGTTCGTTAGGGCACGCACTCAAGACAGAGTGGTTCAGGGGACCATCCATATATCTTATATACCTAAGACGACGCCGACGAAGGGCCTTGGTCCACGTTATGGCAAAGGAAGACGCTTCGATACCTTAATATAGTGAACATCATTCATGCCCACTGCATAAGGCTGTACTCTTACCAGAGGTATCGCAGCCCACTTTTGAACAGAAGCCTTACACTGCGTCAACAAATTTGACTGAATGTGTCACGGAGCTGAAAGTCATTGATGAGATACTCGTAAGTCTCCAGGAGCTGACGGGCCTCTCTGTAGTTTTGCAAGGCCTTCCACCAAATTCTGGCGCCCATCTGGATGAACACCTGTCACGATCTCATATACTGCACAGTGCAGCACCTGTAGCATTCCCACAAGGATTGATCATACCCACACAGAAACCATGAGGCGGACGCAGAATCAATGATTACCCCCTTGACCTCACTCACAGTGGATGAAGATTTTTCATCCGACTGAAGACAGCACTAAGCGGATTGTCAGTTATGTTGTTTTGGAGGATCAGGCACCGTTAGGGGGCGATTTTAAAATCCGTACCATACTCGGTCGGTATGGTGTTAAGATTGTACCAGCCGAAGCACATTAAAGTCTAGGTGTTTAGACGTCCCACAATTTCAGTCAGAGTCGACCACGCTTTTCTAATGGCAGCACTACAACACGTACCCAGACAGCATCTTAGATATAGCGATGTGTCTCCTTCTTGGTGCGACGTCGTGGGCGTTGTACAGGGAGGCCTCACGCCGCCGTTCTTAATCCAGAGCGCGGCGTCACAAAGGTGCCCACTCTCAGCAATAATGTACACCCTGCTCTGAGGCCTCCGACACTTATCACTGCACTACCAATGGCGACGATCTGCTAAGCTCCATCTTCGATGTTCGCCCATCATTGACGCGGGTGGCAACATACTGCGTGGCACCGGGCTGTGGTCCCCATGTGCAATATTGCATGCCCTGCCTATATGTCAGAGTTTTCCAAACTGGGTGTCGCGACACCCTGGGGTGTCGCGTAGTAGTATCAAACGTGTCGCGAGACTAACATATTTAGTCTCTAAAAAAAAGCTTGTCATAAAATAACACGAAATATCCTTCTCTTCATACTACCCTGAAGACTCGCCTGCAGCTAGTCATCATTCTCTTCATTCAGTGCAGCACAGATGACGTATTAAAGGAATGTTCGGTGCACATTAATTGGGTGCTCAGCCGCTAGGCGGCAGCTCTCAGCAGCAGTAGACACTCAAGGTTCGTTCAAGCAGCTGCCACTTGCCAGATTCCAGCAAACTGCGCACGCGCAGAGCTGCTGCTGATACTCGATGACAGCTCTTCCCATGCGCAGTTTGCTGAACTGGCAGCTGCTTGAACGAACCTTCACTGTAGTCTGTTTTCCTCCTCATAAAGCCACATCACCCTCGGTAGCGTTCTTACAATGAAATGTCAATCAATGACACAGTGGCTGTAAAAGCTGTCACAGATTGTAAAAGGAGTCACAATTGTCCAATGACTAAAGCTATTCAGTAGCGATGTTTAGTATGGAGTATGACCGGGTGATTAACGGAGAGTATTATTTTAAATGCAGTAATCGTTGGTTCGAACTCTACGTGTTAATATTTTTTTTTCTCTCGGTATCCTATATGTAACGAATTCTTACTTGTCACAAATATTTGACCATTTTTTCCGAATATGTCGGGACGTCTGAGGTCTTGGTGAAGCAAGAACCTAACAACAGAACTTAAATAATAATTCATTACTTGTCATAAATACTTCCTCTTTATTTCTGAACAAAATGTGATAATATTGAACTGAAAGGGTACAGCCACCGTGCTGTCTAAATCAGGAATCCGAGCAGCTAATTTCCAGATGCCGTTTTCAATCGATCCAGCAAAAGCGTATCTAGTCCTGACATGTACACACGTCAGCGAAAAACGGTTTCCGAAATTCAGTTTTCGTGTTTCGGAAGTAGAAGAAGCAAGTATTACTGTGTGAGTTAGGCATTGTTGTCTGCGGTGTTACTTTGTTGTACATCTCCGTAGTTCCTAATGTTTCCTTTTCTTGCGATGAGTGTACGTAATTGCTGCAGTCGGGATCAAAATTAAACCGTCAATGCGTACGAGGATTTCAGTATCGTTTACAAACTACATTTAAGCGTAAGCGATACTTTATTTCTGCCCCCCCCCCCCCCCGCTAGAACCAACTAAATTTTACAATATGTATTTATATTAGTGAAAGGGTGTCGCACAAAACAGTAAGCTATAAAAGGGTGTCGCCATGACGAAAAGTTTGGAAAGCACTGCTATAAGTAATGTTCTCCGTAATGGGTGCCTCGCAACACAGAGTAAGTGACACAATAAATTGTTTCCTGTCTCAAAACCCAGAAAAGTGACATAATTACAAAGTCTGAAAAATAAAAATAAAAACTAAGGCATGCAACCCATAGAAATGTTTAGAATTTCATAAGCAAGCTATTGAAGGAGGTTGTGCAAGGCTCAGAGAGAATTACTGACAAAGGCTGAATGCATACTACAAGTTCGGAGAAGTAACAGCAAAATTAAAAATAGGCGGAGAGAGAAGATCGCGAAATGTTAGTGGAAATCAGAAGGATACACGGATAGTCACTTGCCTGATGGGTATGGAACAAACAATAGTGGAAGCTGAAGGCTTGGGTCTAAGAACCAACCACGTCGAACACACCTGTCACTCAGAGAAGGAAACGATAAGAAAGATTTTTACATCTACTGTACAAAAATGAACATATCGTCTGTTAGAAATTGGGTCCCACAAAGCTAGAGAGAATTCACACAGAATTAGTACACTGCCGCATAATCTCAAAAGGTTTGAATATACCAGGCCATTATCAAACTGCAACTAGCAACACATAAACTGCGTTTATCTGTTGGAAATCACAGGATTGAAAAACTAAAACACATTTCTGTGCACGATCAGAAAAAATATTCCAAAAAATGAATCTAAGTTCAAGAGTCTATGTTAAATATGCTAGACAACGAATCGCTACCATCTCTGCAGGCACAAGAGCAGAACCAATCTTACCTCACCACGATCAGAGCGCAAAGTGAACACCAAGCAGCCAGGAGCCGCGGGAAAGATACTGGAAACTGGGAAATCCGTGATAACAGCGGTGGCGGGGAGAGAGGATCATGAGACTCGCTCTGGAGAAGGTTCGTCGACTAGATTGTAACCAAAGGGTGTAGAAACCTCTTTGGTCGCATCAGTGGCAGGGGTTGATAATGACTAACTATCGACTCTGAGCCAGACAGAACCATGCAAAGCGAGCTATCACAACCCACATTCAGACAGCCATTAGATTCTCGCAAGGTGACTAATTGGTTATAACATTTCTATTTAATATTGTAAAATGTTAAGTTAGTGTGGAAGTGGTCAAAATTAAGTCAACACAAATCTTTTCTGTTAAGAACTCTCCTACTTTTGAGGTGAATGGCGATCTGCCAGTGCGAGAGTGGCTAGGGCAATAGACTGCAGTGGTCAACTGAAATGCTTGGACGGTGAGGGGCTGGAGGGACAATTGATATCTGGTCTTGGAAGGAGGAGGACTTACTTGGTTAGCTGTAGCGCTTCGTTTGAGACTGTTACAAGCTGCACGGCAAATGACCGCTT
The DNA here is from genome assembly GCA_026315105.1 of Locusta migratoria. NCBI lineage: Eukaryota > Metazoa > Arthropoda > Insecta > Orthoptera > Acrididae > Locusta > Locusta migratoria. The sequence goes on along the minus strand of CM048744.1, from coordinate 721,431,841 downwards.
TGTCGGAACTTGAACTTCGTCGGAACTCTAACTTTGTATGTACTTTAATTTTGTCTGGATTCTAACTTCCCCAAAAGCTATAGTGTGAAGGATGAAGAACTTTTAACTTTTTCGGATTGCATTTCGAAATTGTAAATGAAGAGTGTACATGACTCTACACGAAAATTAATGAGTGGTGATATATCATTCGTCAGACTAACAATTGTACTATTTTGAGTTGACGATTATTTCGTGTTGTGTGAACGTGAAATGGGCATAGTATCTGAGCATTCTCATAAAGCAGTTAAAGCACCTGTTCTCATAATTTTAATAAGGTTTATTTCTAATTTATTGCTTTTATTTGTGTAGGACAACTTCCATTAGATAAGTCTAGTGTTTATTCAAGTGAGTTATCTCGCGTTGCCTCACCATTTTCAAACGTTACAATATAACCTCTTTTATTAATTATTCATTATCTGTATTTTATATAAATCACTATTATTTCGCAAATATCAGCCTATGCATAGAGTTTTGACTGCAGGTTTACAGGTACTAGCTACTATTCGCAGATACTGCAGTTGCTGGGCATGAAAACAGACATGTACGGTTCGGCCCTTAGTTTACAGTGAACCGTAATTCATTTACTGAGCCGTACGTAGCCCAATACGTGTATGTTGTGTTTGCCCAGTACAACTTAGTGTGGTCAGAACGAGAAGGCACATAATGTCGCAAACTCTCCACCCTCCTTTTTCCTGCACAAGCCTCTTTATCTTCCCACAAGAACGGCAACCCACATCCATTTGATCTTATTTACTGTATTCGTCTGCATTGATCTCCCACACACTTGCCTCAAATACCAAACTGACGATGCCTTGATGTCTCAGAATGTGTCCTACCAGTCCATCCTTATTTTAGTCAACGTATACCAGACATATCTTTTCTCGTTACTTACGTTCGTTACTTATTAGTTACGCCATCTTCCCCTCCAATCTTCAGGATTCATCTGTGGCACCAAAACTCACAAGCTTACACTCCCTTTTTGTCTGAACTCCCTATCGTCCTCCTTTCACCCACACATGGTAACTCTGTTGACAAATGCCTTTATATAGTATTTCCTAACAGCTAAATTACTTTTCTGTGTAAACAAATTTCTCTTCTTTCCGTAGCCATGTGGCATTTTCTGTTTTCTCTACTTCGCCTATCACAAGATATTGTACTACCTAAACAACAAAACTCGTCTACTAATTTTATGGGCCAGTTTCCTAATCTAATTCCGTCAGCATCGTCTGATTTCCTTAGACTACTCTCCGTCAAACTCGTTTTCTTCTTCCTCCTTTCAAGACACTGCCCGTTCCGTTCAATTGTTCTTCCAGTCCCTTTGCGGTTTCTGACACTACAATGTCGTAGCAGCAAAGCTTTTATTTCTTTTTTCTGAATTCTAATTCCTTTTCAAAATTTCACCGTTCCTTTACAGCTTGTTCAATGTGAGTCACACTAGGGACATACTACAACTCTGTCTTAGTCCCTTCCATACTACTGCGTACCTGTCATGCCCTTCGACAAAGCCGCTGTCTGGTTACTGTACAAGCCGTATATATGGCAAGAGTTCCTACAGATTGTCCCATTGCTTACCATAGACTCTTATAAGTTGCTATGGTAACGTCTGTTCCAACGGAACAGACTTTAGTGATGGTAGGTATTGAAATACGACTTTCATAGGCATCTACTTACGGCAGGGCCTCATGAAAATACATACCATGAGACATTCTAATAGATAAACACATATTACTTCAACAAAAAGTTATGTTTCTTTAAGTGAATACATTTTAGTATTTCTTACGTAATGAATAGCATGAAAAATCGCAGACAGATTGGCGTTTATTACACTGCAATACGTCAATTACATCCAAACATATTGAGGAACGAAGTTGACTCTTGAAATAAATGAAGCGCGCAGTTATTGCAGCTCACGATTACGAGTAGCGTGAGGTTCACATTTCAGTCTCGGGATGTGAGTTAGCTGCGCATTGCGTTTATTTCAAGCGAACGTCGCTTACCAATTTCTCGGAATAAAATTGACGATACTTGATGTAAGCAGTCTTTTTGCGATTTTTGATCCTATTGATCGCATAAGAAATTATAAGAGGTATTCTTTTTAAAAACAAAAGTTTGTGTTAAAAACGATTTACAATATCTCATAGTATTTACTTTTATAAGTTCCTGCCATAAGTTAATGCCTGCAAATTACTAAGTATAAGGGGTGAAATGTTTAAGTGGGACATCCTGTATATTAAATTAAATAACCAATTATTCCTTCACACGGTGAAAATTCTACTGACTTTAGCTGCATTGCTGTAGGTGTCCCTCCGTTTTATGCAAATGGAAATTTGTACCGGACCAGGACTCGAACCCGGCTCTCCCGCTTTTAGCCACAGTTCGCCGAGTACGCTCCCTGGCCAGACGCAAAATAGTAAATCACATTCATAAATACAGTTAAAGTCGGCAGAATTCGCAAATTTCCGATGAAAAATTTATTATTTCTTTTTTTTTTTTTTTTTTTTTAGGTGTAATCTAGTAACAGCATAGTTTGTTAGAGTATGTATGCGCATCAAACGCAGTTTATTAACGAAGCTAGTAATATTGTAGCTGGTACCATTTTATGAATCGTGTGGCAAGTTTTATATCCCAAATTAGACCATGCTACATTACGAGCGATAACCGTGACATAGCACGCCATGAATTTTTACGAGCCACGGGGCACACGTAAGGGGCGAGACGTCGAACGCACGAATTTGCGTTCGCAGCACGGCACCTAGCGACCACAGTCGCTAACCACAGATGAAATACTGCCCAAAATCGATCAGAATGGGTTTATAATGTATAATCATTGTAAGTGCGTTTTTCCGAATTAGGTCAGACTAAATAACAAATAAGTGAAGCGGAATACCCATTTTTGTGTTCTATTATGGGTAGAATAGTTTTCATTTCATCATCGTTCCGAAGATCACAAGCACACGTGAAATTTGAATACTTTGTTGCAAGAAAGTAAATTTTCTGATCTTTAACGTTATTTCGTAATCTGTTCACTGTTCTCTAAAATCTTAATCATTGTCTGCAGTGCATATATCTGCAAACTGCCGTGTATCATTTATATGTCGGGAATGTAGCTTCTTTTTTGAATTTGGTGATATTCGCTCCGGAGGCACATTAATGACGATAGCATTCCTAGCTCTGCGGTTTTATTACTTTCCTTTATTTTTCGTTCAGTGTTTCGTTTAAGGTCCCACCGTTCTCCATTTTTTTTTTTTTTCGTTTCGTACGACAACTTTCATTGTTGTAAAACTCCTTTACAATTAATGACACTTATTGCACCCCATCATTCTCCACGATCTTCCGACATTAATAGTAGACATCGTGGTTTTTCAAGGATTTACGAGTATTTCATCTTTAATTCTCTTTTGCGAAGCGACGTATAATTTTTTTTCTAGCTTTCCAATTTTCACACAAAATGACGTCACAAACGTCGTCCCTCTTTTCTTGGCAATCGTCTCCGCTGAATACAGAGGAAGTATCTTTAAAATTGCGGTTTCATTTAAATGTAAGTGAAGTTCCTTTCAGAGGAAAGATCACTTACTTGTCCTGCTGTATATATCCAGTTTCCATGTTTAGTAGAATAGATATGCAAGTTTCTGCTTATCCTTGATGCTTTTGCCACTGATCAGATCTGCTTGTAATGTTTGCAGACATAAATAAAATAATTATTTTAAAACTTTTACTTTCACATTTACTTTAATTTGCTAGCACCCTTTCTTCTACATCTAACATTACACATGCTAATGAAACCTATAATCATTAATACTTTCATGGCTGTACTAAAGAACAAAAATCAACCATGTACACTTGTAGTGGAACACTTCACGTGCCAGTCAATTCTTCTAAGAAGTGGAATCCAAAGAAATTGCTGTAAAGTATGGTCCTGAAAAGATCTGACCCGAAGTTATTTACAGGCGTCAGTAAATGAGTAAGTCTGAAGTTCGATTAAACTCAGCGTATCAGGAATGACTGAAGCACAATCATAAGAATCGGCGTGTCCAAAATTTGACTCGTAAATCGTCTCTAATGACCACGCCGTTGACGGGACGTTAAACCCTAAGCTTCCTTTTTTGAAACCTTAAAACAATCTGTTATATATTGTAAGGTTTCACAAATTGGTATCAAAGAACCCACTAATGGGTTCCAATCAGAAAGAGAGATTCATTAGGAACAATAATGCAGCATGGTGGCGTGTTGCGTAGACTGGAGGCCGCAGAATTTTGCCCTGTTATGCAGACAGCAACAGACAAGTCATTTACGTCTTGCGAACAGTAAAAGACGTATTTGATTTTCGAAGTTTCTCGTAAATACAAAAAGGTGTGAGGTGTTGGAGCCAGACTCTCGCTGTTTGTGAGATTATCACGGCTTTAACTGTATGGTACCTGCGAATAATAATAAATGCAAATGACAACGATGCACCTTTACTTGTAGTAGCTAAAAGTGCCACATGTTATTGGTCAGTTTAAACTCTCAAGTTGATACTATGAATAAAGCCTAAATGAAATGTAATTGCCCTCCGGTATGATCCGTCACAGGCACACTTACTTACTATACCGAATATATACATATATTTTAATTTGAAATGATTTACTATTGATTAACTTCTCATTATTGAACATATCTTCATATCTCATAAGCAACATCTAGATTTCACTTCACTAGCCCTACTGTCGGACGAGTGCAACGACATTTCATGGAACAACACCCCATTATTTATATGGGAATGCACGATGAGACAGCACTATGCACCGCTGGAACACCCACTGTACTCACCCAAACAAGTGCCTATGATTACCGTCTCTTTGCCAAAGTTGATAAAACCACTGCGAGGCATCCGACATGACGTCATCCATGCCATAGGGCGGTCAGTAGGGACAGCAGAAATACAGTCGCCTTCCACGCATTTGGCAAAATTTCATAAATGAGAGGGGCGATTATACTGAAAGGGTGTAAGTACCTCTGTCAGTCAAGTCATTTCAGAGAGTAAAGTAATAATTCTTCTTCTTTCTCCTTCTTCTTCTTCTTCGATAGCACTACAGCTCTCGGTGGGCCTTGGCCCCCTCAACAATTTTCCTCCATATATCTCTGTTCTCAGATTTTCTCCTCCATCCTCGGATCCCCATCTTTCTAGGGTCATCCAGCAGGTTGTCCTTCCATCTAGCTCTTGGTCTGCCTTTCCTTCCGTGGGAATACATTCTGGCATTCATTATTCGCTTGGGGATCCTCCCTTGCCGGCCGCGGTGGCCAAGGTGACTGAGGCGCTCCAGTCACGGTCAGCACGGCCACTACGGTCGGGAGTTCGAATCCCCCCCTCGAGCATGGATATTTGTGCCATCTTTAGTCTTAGCTAGTTCATAAGTAGTTTGTAAGCTTAGGGACTGATGACCCCGTAGTTAAGTCCCATAAGTTGTACAAACATTTGAACATTTTTTTTTATCCTCTCTTCCTTCATCCTTTCCACATGTCTTAACCAACGTATTCTCTGAGATTTAAAAATTTCACTATATCTTTCCCTTGTATAAGTTCTTGTATGTTATGGTTGTATCTCACTCTCCAACTATCTGCCTTTATCACTGGCTCATAGATGTAACCCAAGATTTTCCTTTCATAATCCCGAAGGTTGTTAATATCCGCTATCGTCGTTGTCGACACTTCAGATCCATACGTGACATGCGGTCGCACAAGGGAGTAATATACTATTAATACATTGTCTCGTATTCTCGTATTATTATCGTTGGTTAGGAGAACACATAGATAATGGAATCAGCTGACGGCTTTGCAACCTTTATTAGATGTCTTCAGGTCTTGTGGTGTTCTTCTAGCTTTAGAATTTGAAATCATCATATATTTCGTCTTACTTTCATTTACAGTAAGGGTATTTACATCCTTTGCCACAGTGGCAAGTGTCACATTGTAAACTACAGGTAGTCCGGAATTCAAACGCTGCTATTAATAGAGCACAACACTTTACACTTAGAACACGTTTATTGCTAACAGAAGCGTACACTCAGGACAGACTGCCTCTTGCTTGGAGTGCTCCACTGTTTCTACATAGAAAGAATTTTCTGGAACTTACAAGTACATCAAACATAAGAAACATGTAGATCATTCTAGAAATAGTGAATAAATAGAAATAAATGCAAACCATTGCGCCACGCGTTCCGTCGTAAGACTCGCGGCAGTATCATCGCCATACCAACATACCTGACTTGATTTCATCATTATTGTTCCTCACGGTGGGGAGCATGGATATTTGTGCCGTCCTTAGCTGTAGCTAGTTCTTAAGTAGTTTGTAAGTTTAGGGACTGATAACACCGTAGTTAAGTCCTATAAAAAAAAGTTCCTCTCTTGTCTTATTTTTGTATGACACTGTGCAGTGCTAAGTTAAACTGAACAGAGGAAAGGCCATTACCGTTTTCCTCCACCGTTAAAGTCAAATTGTCTGATCATTCTGCTGTCTACTTTTACTCTGCCCTTTGTGTCCATCGTTAAATCAACTAACTTTCTCAAATCACAGATAGCCAACTCTTTCATTGTGTCATAAATGCTGGCATATTAACACTATCAAAAGTTTTTAATTAACATTTGTCATTATGTTTTTATTCAGCGCTTGTAAGTGCATGTTCCAATGTTGGCAGCTCAGTCCTGTTAAAACAACAATTATAATTTTGAAGCGATCTTTGCCAAGCGTATTTTTTTTCTGCAGATTATATAAACAAATTTTTCATCCCCATCAATCCTTGTTTATCTCTATAAACGAGTAAAGAGGCTACGAAACGAGGAAAAACAGAAATAGTGATAGTTTGTCGACAGGGAATTTGGGACGGGAGACGGGGGAGGCTGTCCAACCAGTGGAGCAGTCCCAGGGGTAGGGGGGGGGGGGGGGAATGGGGCTGAAGCCTTCCCCACCCTGGCACCTCCAAAAGATTTTTTAAATTTCATTACTTTTTATTCTTTTCATTTTTTATATTTTTAACCAGCTCGGCACCGGAAATTTGAAATAGTACACACGTAATAATTCACAACGTAACTATAATTTCCCAAGTACAAATAAATGGCACAATGGTTCGCGAACGTGATGCCGCCACTGAGAACGTGTGCTGCTGTTACTGCGAGCGGTTTTAATGCCGCCGCGACCAGCTTTGATGCTGCCGCTATTGTGACTGCTGCACACTGGTAGAGTGCCAGATTATGAATCCAAATGTCGCGGGTTCGATCTCCGCCAGGACCTAGGATTTTTATCTGTAATATTCCCCTCCTTTAATCTTTGTCAGTATTGCTCATGTGAAAAATACCGAGTAGCACCGTGGTTCGGAACCCACGTTAAACTGTAGGTCCCCCTACAACTGACTGGGTAAGTCAGTTCGAAGGTCGGAGGAAGGCAACGGCATACCACCTCCTAACAGGACCATGCCTAGTAAAGCACTGTGGTGTTCAAACCAATCTTCGGATTGTGGACTGCTTTACCTTTATGCTGAAGTTACGAACCGATTGTCCACATACGGTGACCCACTGCTTAGCAGGTCAGCGGCGCTACCGAGTGGAACATTATAATCAACATTAGCGTTATTTTAGTTCAACTTTTACACATAGAGAGTCTTGTTAGTTAAAGTGTAAAGACATAGAAGCTGGTGATCTGAAAGTCAATGACAGTCCGTTAAAAGAGGTCAATGAATATATATCTGGCCAGGGTAAATATATTCACTGACCTCTTCTAACGGACTGTCATTGACTTTCAGATCCCCAGCTTCTGTGTCTTTACACTTTAACTAACAAGACTCTCTTGGCCAGATTATAAACATGAAGGGAGATGACAGCCTGCAATCTATCTGCGCATTAAACTTGACTGGCAAGCATTTTGGATGAATTCAACCGTATTCAGCTCAAAATGGCAGTAAATCTGAAGAACGCGGTATTTGATCAACGCATTCTTCCTGTGCTGACGTATGGTTGTGAGACACGCACCCCGTTTACATGGACATCCAAAACTGGATATCGTAAACCGATTTCCCAATTTCGCTTTGAGTTGGTCATGTAAAAACTCCAAAATCACTTCTGGAAATCCCCTTTTCTAAAGCGGTTTTCCAGTTCCACAATCGATTTTCGTACCCATGTAAACGCAAACGTTTTTGAAGCGTTGTTGGCTCGTCAGATTGTGTTTTCTTGTTAAGAATTTTCGGCACATATTGAAAGAGTGATATTTTCTAAAGAGTGAAAATGAATCTGTGTATTTAAATTTTAAAAAATAGCGATTGTGCTGACTTAATCACGAACTGAATCAGCTGTTTTTCAGCCGCCATATTACGTGGGCTAGGAAATCCGATTCAGGCTATGCCGTATAAACGCGACAGCGAAAAACGGTTTACGAAAGAGAAGAATTTGTCAGAGCGCCGAAGGATTTGAGTCGAAACAAGGACCCTGGAGTAGATGACATTCCGTCTAAACTGCTGATATCGTTAGGAGAGCCTGTCATGAAAAAATTGTTCCACCTGGTATGCAAGATGTATTGAGACAGGGGAAATACCCTCCGACTTCAAGAAGAATATTGTAATTCCAATTCAAAGAAAGCAAGTGCAGACAAATGTGAAAATTACAGAACTATCAGTTTAATAAGTCATGGTTGCAAAATAATAATACGAATGGAGAAACTAGTGGAATCCGACCTCGGGGAAGATCAGTTGAATTTAGGAGAAATGGAGCAACACGGGAGACAATACTCACATTACGACTAATCTTAGAAGATAGGCTAAGGAAAGGGAAACCTACATTCTTAGCATTTGTAGATTTGGAGAAAGCGTTTGACAATGTCGACTGGCATACATTCCTCCAAATTCTGAAGGTATCGGGGGTAAAATATAGGGAGCAACAAATACGAAAACCAGACAGCAGTTATTAGAGTCGAAGGGAAAGAAATGGCCGCAGAGGTTGGGAAGGGAGTAATATAGGGTTGTAGCCTTTCCCCAGTGTTGTCTAATCTGTATATTTAACAAGAAATGAAGGAATTCAAGGAGATATTTGGAAAGAGAATTAAAGTTCAGGGAGAAGAAATAAAAACTTTACGGTTTCCCTATGACGTAGTAATTTTGTCAGAGATTGCAAATGATCTAGAAGAGCAACTGAATGCAATGGACAGTGTCTTGAAATGAAGATATAAGATGAACACAAGAGTAAAACGGGGGTAATGGAATGTCATGACAGAAAATCTGGCAATGCTGAAGGAATTACGAGATTAAGTAATGAGACAATAAAAGTCGTAGATAAGTTTTGTTATTTGGGTAGCAAAATAACTTCTGATGGCCGAAGTGAAGGAGATATAAAATGCAGAATGGCTATGGGAAGATAAGTGTTTCTTAAGAAGCGAAACTTGTTAACATCCAATAGTAATTTAAATGTTAGGATGGCCTTTCTGAAAGCATTTGTCTGGAGTGTAGCATTGTATGGGAGTGAAACGTGGACGATAAGGAGTTCAGATAAAAAGATAATAGAACCTTTGAAATGTAGTGCTACAGACGAATGATGAAAATTAGATGTGTATATAACGTAACTAATTAGGAGGTGCTTAACCGAATCGGGAAGAAAAGGAGTTTCTGGCATATAATGACTAAGAGAAGGGATAGATTGGTTGGACATATACTGAGACATCAAGGAATTGTCAACTTAGCATTAGAAGGAAGTGTGTGGGGTAAAAATCGTAGAGGGAGACCGAGGGACGAATACGGTAAGCAGATTCCAAAGGATGTAAGTTGACGAACTTATTCTCAGATGAAGAGGCTTGCATATGGCAGGGTAGCGTGGAGAGCTGCATCAAACCAGTCTGCGGACTGAAGACCACAACAACAACAGATTAATAAATTCAGTAGCATTAATTATTTTTAAATATGAGCGCCCCCCCCCCCCCCCCCAGAACCAAATCCTGGCCGCGCCACTGTGTCCAAAGTGAAAGCTTGCCCTGGGCGTCATTCGGCGCTGTTGCGCCATTGTTCCCCATTCCCGCCCATACACCTCGGCACGCCTAGAGTCTCCTTCGCCGGCTGCGCGGCGCTCGCTATCAAGCAGCAGAATGCCGCTTACGTTCGCTTTCTTTATGTCCCCAGCGACGCCACCGCGGCAGCCATTATGCCGGCAAGAATACGCGCGCACAACAATGCGCGGAGTAAGGCACGGCTTGTGTGGCCGCGCTCATCCTGCGCTTGCCATTGTCCGCCGCCCGCTGCCTACTGCCTGCTGTCTACTGCCTACTGTCTGCAGCCGCGCGTGGACCAGGAGGCAGGCACGTGCCAGCGCGCTCCCGCGGGACGTAATTACCTTAAATACGCCACCGATAAATAAGTCATGCCCGCCGCATTGTGGCGCGCCTGAAAGAAGACCCGCAGCGCGAGTGCGGGTGCGCGTAATCGATACCCGCTCAGGGACGGACCCTTGTTCGACGCACTAAAGCTTCCTGACCCCTCCATGTTTGCTGCGTTGTTAAAACTAACCCCCCGTTCTCGGCTGTGACAGCAGGTCCCGGGCGCACCGGTTCGGGCCTGTGAAAGCTGACGTCAAGGCGAGATTAGGGAAAAGGGTTCCTTTCCGTAGAGTGCGTACAGTGTTATAGGCGCAGAAAACGTGGTAGGGGAGAGGATGACGGCAGTCACGGGGACTTACGGGTAGTCTTCTGTAGTTCGCGAACAAACTAGTTCGGAAGAGCGCTCCCATATAGGGATGCAAACAATACATCGATGTTTTGAAAACATCGATGTATCATCCATAAACATCGATGTTAACATCGATATTTTGAACAGCAATATATCGCCGATGCATCGACGACAGAAGTCCAAAACTATCGACATCGTTCAACAATTGAATGGCAACTCCATTATCACTTTATTAGTTGCTCAGCCAGCGTCAGCTCAAGTGTGGTGCTCCTGCTGTCGTCGCTCGTCGCTGTTTTCATACTTTTGAAATAGTAAATAAGTGAAATATGAAGCAATCTGATGATTAATCTGGTGTTTGTCCAGCACGGGCTGCTGGCTTTGCTGAAATTTCACCCTCCAACATCAGTGGAATCGAATCTTTGACAGTGTTACCCAGTCAGACTGATATCGTACTGTCAAAACGTCTGTTAAAACATCAAACAAAAGTCGACGAAAAATCCGAGAGAAAAGCCAACAACCAAGTACAACATAGATTTTCATTTCAGCAAGGTACATGATTTGATAAACGTCATTGATGAATGTTCATTTTAAAAATACATTATGAAGTAGTAACTGAAAGATGCATAATGTTTAATTTTCTCCACGTCGACAGCTAAGAACAATGCAATACGTCAACAAAACACAAGTTATTTCGCATGTAATCAACAAATCGATGTACATCCCAGGTAAGATCAGCGCAATAGGTACCGAGCGAAACCTTATTCCCAACTTCTTTCTCATTCTAATCTGCCATTTCGCCGTGTATTCGTAGCCTAGTGAAAGAACATAAATAAGGCAGATACTTTCTGGCAACACAGCTTCATTTCAGTGTGTTTTTCCTAATATTTATTAAATGTATGTAAACATCGGAAAAACATCGATGTATCGTTTTTCAGAGCGATATTTTTAACATCAATATTTTTCCGCAAGAACATCGACGTCTGAACATTGATGTTTTTATCAACGATGTTGCATCCCTACTCCCACAGGCGAACTGCGCGAACTAGTTCGCAGATCCCTCGCCTCTTAGTTCGGCCGTTCCTTTTCCGCAGACTGACGGGGAACAGCGTGAGGACGAGAGAGCGCGCAGAATCGCGTGATTCCCTTCTGCCAGTTACCTTCATTTCGAGCTGAGATGCAGCTCAGCTGTAGTTTCACAATTCACTGCCACAAATATTATTTTCTAAGGTATTCAGCAGTGTCTAAAAATTCATTTACAAATTGCATTTTTATTCATGAAAATAGACGCATTTAGCATATTTTGTAGGTAATGTACCTTTAATGACCTATTAAAAAAATAAATAAATCCATTTTAAAAATAAAATACTACGAGTACTCTGTATGCAAACTAGTTGAATACCATTGTATCACCCATTCGTTTAATAACTGGTTTATTTGCTTAAGTATTTGATGTCTAATTGCCCAAAAATACGGGTAATAGCACACGCTTGGGCAGCACTGATTATTATATAAAAAAAGCTGTCATAACAAAAGAAAGAGCTCTTTTAGTAGCGGTAGCAAAAACCAAAAAGAGCGGACGAACTAAAGAGAGCGACATACTTCACGGCCGAGCTGCTAAATAAAAGGAGAGCTACCGGTCGGGAACTAAAATATGAGCGATCTGTCGCGAACTAAAATATGCACGATCGGTCGCGTACTAAAATATGTGAACGGTCGCGAACTAAAACATGCGTTACCGGCCCGCGAACTATTATGCCAAACGTATCTCGCTTCTTAGTTCGTTGTATTCTTTTCCGAAGACCGACGGGCAATAACGAGAGGGCGTGTAGCAGAATTCAAAATCAAGTGTTTTCCTTCTGCTGATGAGTCATTTCGAGGTGAGCGTCTGCCTGCTAGATTACATAGTTCAGTGCTACAAAATTTCTGTTTTGATGTGTTCTGCACTCTGCAATATCTGACTAATAAATTACATAATGCCAAGATATAGAGATAACTCTAAACTTAAACGCGAGAAATTATCCACAAACTGTTGGTTTATGTGATATCGTTAGCGGCTCAAGCAGCAAGCGCATGAAGCAGCTAGGTGGGGGAACTTCCCCCTCCACCTGCATGCGCAGACCACGCCGCTCAGCCGTCAATGGGAGCGGACGAACTAAAAGAACGAACTACTTCGCGGGAGAGCCACGAACTAAAGTGAGCGCTCCCGATCGCGAACTATTATGCGCAAGTCTACTTACGGCGGTATTACACGACGATCCGCTGAGAAAGGTATTGGTCTAGCGCGACAGCCATCTAGCGGCGGATCACGTGTAACTACCGCGGAATCATGATTATTAGCAGACACTTTATACGCGCATCGGAATAGAGACCAGTTCTAAACTCCCGTGAATACGCGCATGCGCACTAGACAGCGCTAACCCGCGCATTCGCAGAAGCGGATATTGAAGTAAGCTGTTTGTTATTTGTGTATAACGTAATGTCGTCGTTGACATTCGAGGTAACGGCTGCTTTCAAAATTCTGTGTTACGGGTTATTCGTATTTTTCAGTTAGCAGATTTTCATAAATAATGTAATTAAACAAAAGCAATGTTTGTTTGCCAACAGAATTTCTTTTACACCAGGTATTTATAGACATGACTATTTATATTTGCTGCTTCAAAGTTTATAAATTAAATTGAGCAAATAGCCAATCAAATCAAATGTTCATATGTTTGTATAGCTTATGGGATTTAACTAAGGGGTCATCAATCCCTAAACTTACAAACTACTTATGAACTACAACTACAACTACAATACAACATTACAGGCAGCTGCTCTTCTAAACAGGTCATGTCTTTCCTAACGAACTTACTAAATTCTTGCGGATCGCCACGGCGGAGCGGCCGAGCGCATTGAGGCGCTATGCTGCGATGCGCGAGGCCGCTCCCCGTCGGGGGTTCGAATTCCCCCTCGGTTATGGATGTTTGTGTTGTCTTTAGTATAAGGTAGTTCATAAGTAGTTCGTAAGTTCAGGGACTGATGAACCCGCAGTTAAGTCCCATAAGCTTAACAAACACTTCTTCTTGCGGATCTCCGGAACTTAATTCTTTTATTAGCTGTGAGTATAGTGCCCTGCCTTCCTTCTTTCCGGCCACGCCCGATCCGAACGTCTGGCTTTTCGTCTTTGTCATTGCCTAATCTGAAGATTTACTGTCACAGCTCCAAAAACTGTCATAAAAATGTTCAAATGTTTGTACAACTTATGAGACTTAACTACGGGGTCATCAGTCCCTAAGATTACAAACTACTTATGAACTAGCTTAGACTAAAGACGTCACAAATATCCATGCCCGAGGGGGGATTCGAACTCCCGACCGTAGTGGCCGTGCTGACCGTGACTGGAGCGCCTCAGTAACCTCGGCCACCGCGGCCGGCAAAACTGTCATACATCTGCAAAATGTTGTACAAATGTAAATTCAGTTAAACGTATACTTGTGCTACAAGTAACGTAATATAAAACTACGTAAGAAGTAGGTTACCAACAGCCGCATGTTTAACAGAAACATTTATTCTGTCACTACGAGTTTCGGCATTCCATTATGCCATCTTCAAGTCCCTGTACTATATCCATTAAATAGGAGTCGAAACTGGTTGTGTGGATTTCTAGCTCTCAGTAAGAACCAACAACAACAACTGTGTCACCAAGGACTGATTATGGTTTCAAAGATAGACCATGTTTGAAACCATAATCAGTCCTTGGTGATACAGTTGTTGTTGTTGTTTCTTACTGAGAGCTAGAAATCCCCACAACCAGTTTCGACCCCTATTCAATGGATATAGTACAGGGACCTGAAGGTGGAATAATGGAATGCCGAAACGTAATTAAGGAATAAATGTTTCTATTAAACATACGGCTGTTGGTATCCTACTTCCTACGTACTCTTTACCAGCCGCAGCCCAGTCCATCTGCGAAGGATGATTGGGGATTGAGGAAGACGGGAATTTACAAGATCTCTTGTCAATGTGGTCAGTCCTACATTGGCCAAACTACTCGCACGGTAAGCGAAAGATACGTGGAGCATGAGCGCCACTCACGTCTACTTAAGCCCGACAAATCAGACATAGCAGAACACAAGGTGCCACAAGGTACCCCCTTCTCTTCATCTTATATTCGGCCGACATTCAAACAGAAACCGTAGGCCTAAACACAATCATTTTCCGACACAGATACATGGTCCAAAAAAGAAAAAAAAAAAAAAAAAAAAGTCAGCTGCACGGATGGCCGCGGTGGTCTAATTCGTCAGGGTGGCCGCCCCAGCGGATGTTCGAGTCGTCCCACGGACATGGGTGTTTGTGCTGTCCTTACTGTAAGTTTAATTCAAGTAGTTTGTAAGTTTAGGGATTGATGACCATAGCAGTTTGGTCCAATAGACAAGATAACGTCTTTCGGCTGTCACTATGGGACAACTCCCTCGTACTCCACGACACAACCAGATACTCAGGGGTAATATTGAACAAACACCTAACTTGGAAGACCCACCTGACACACATAGTAAACAAAATATGACTAAACATAATTAGACAAGTACAAGGACGGTTCCGTGACTGCAGCGACGAAACAGCGCTCCTCACATATAAGACCTGTTATGGAATAACGGAATACGCAGCTGCCTCCCTAGACGGAATATAAGCACACATCGCCGAGAAGCTATAAAAACAGAGCCGTCTGCTCGGTGCCGCAACTAAAACACCTGATGTCAGCCGCTGCAACCATCGGAACAGAAACCGTTGCGAACAGGAATGGTAAAACTCAGGACTAGATATGATAACTAAATCTTTAGGAAAACTGCACACATGGAAGACCTCTTAACAACAAACTTCAGAAAAAATAAAATATAAATACATACCACCTACTCGCACCACAGCACACAATACACGAATAATTTTACCAGATCTAGTCCCCATTCTGAACCCCATTACGCAATCAAACAATCAAATGTTCTATATATACATGTGGCGTTTGTTCGGAAAGAACAGACATCACATTCTGATCCTGCAGCTGTTATTATTTAATATTCATAGAATATATGACTTCAACTGCTGCTGGGTACACATTTTCAGCTTTGCCCAATAGCAGTTGAAGTCATATATTCTATGAATATTAAATCAAATGTTCAATTGTTTGTAAACCTATTGGACCTAACTGCTATGGTTTTCAGTCCCTACATTTACAACCTATTTATACTAATTTATACTAAGGACAACACACACACACACACACACACACATACAGCCATACACGGGGAAGGACTCGAACCTCCGACGGGAGCGGCCGTCCAGTCCGTAGCATGATGCCTTAGACCACGCGGTTACTCCCGCGCGGCAACTCACTAAAAGAAACACTGTCACACCGCGGCAAAGCTGAATTCACAGTTACATTTAGCAGACACACACGACTCTGCCGGCTGCGGTGGCCGAGGAGACTGCGGCGCGCCAGTCACGGTCCGCACGGCTACTACGGTCGGGGGTTCGAATCCCCCCTCGGGCACGGATATTTGTGTCGTCCACAGTGTTATCTAGTTCATAAGTAGTATGTAAGTTTAGGGACTGATAACCCCTTAGTTAAGTCCAATAAGCTATACAAACATTTGAACACGATTCTCTCAAGGCTCCACACAACGCCCAAACAACACAGAGACATACACACTCTGTAACACAAACATACTCTGTAACCAATGGGAACCAAAATAATATTCAAACTTTATTTCTCTTATTATTTGAAGACTCATTATATTTACGAGGTGTGTTTTTTTAAGTAAGTCCCTTTTTGAAATTAAAAAAGACGTGCTAAGATATCCCAATAATTTTATTTTTACACGAAAGCGTGTACCTTAATCTACTTTTCTACATAATTTCCGTCAATATTGATGCACTTGTCATAACGTTTACCAGTTTTTGAATACCCTCCTCATAGAAGTCAGCCACCTGACTTGTAACCACTGCATCACAACTGTTTTGACTTCGTCATCGTCTTTCTCGGTCACAAAGCCATACAAAACACTATGAGAAACATTAGCAAAGACATCCCGCAAGGAGTAAATCGTAAAGCGTCTGTTTTCTCTCACCTTATTCTCCACTCCGTGCAGCAAGCATTCATTAACGACCGAAGGACGCCCACTCCGTTGTTCATGATGCACATTTGTGCGGCCATCTTTAAATGCTCTCACCCACTTTCTTACCATTCTATCACTCATAATGTTTTCTCCGTGAACTTCACAGATCTCACGATCAATATCGATCACTTTTAGGCCTTTAGCACTAAGAAATCTTATAACAGCCCATACTTCATAGTTGGCGGGATTCACGTGTATCGGAGGCATCTTAAACACTCAGTACACAACGTAAAAAAGGAAGAATCAGACTGTAATGGCGTTAGTATCTAGACTACAGATGTAGGCACCCAGTGCGCATAAAATTATTGAGATATCTTAGCAGTCTTTCTTTAATTTCAAAACGTTACTTACTTAAGAAACACGCCTCTTATAATAGGCATCTCATGTAAACTGTGCCCAGACATGCTGATTATGAAAGTTGACAATACCTCATGTGAAACCCAATAGTTCCCAACAAAACAAAAATAATACAATAATATTCGCAAATAAAATGTAAATGCCAAAAAGCAGATTTGTTCACGCTTTAAAACAAGTAATTATACGCCATTATTTATGTATCAAGTACTAATATTTTACGTATGTCCATAATTGACATTTGTTTTAAATTGGAATAAATAATCAACAGAATTTCATTTATGGTAATATATGCTAATTCGTGAAAAGTGTATTCATTCTCGTTTGAAACTTCCAGCTTTTGTGGGATTACACGCTGATATCGCTTTTTCCGCTAATGAATTCCCCGTTAAAACTCGTTACAATTTCTGTCTTCAGCATAAAAGATTACCACCAATTTTCCCCTTTTCACTTCAAATGTTACTGATATTCCACCAACGTTTGTCGCTGGTTCTCATTTGAATGTCAAATTTCGATCACCATGACACCTGATTGTTTCATTTACATTAATTGATATAGCAATTCCTCCGATGAGTTGAGGTTGTCTTTCAGGTGGACTACAAATAGTGTGGGTATTTTGTTGATAAGCACAATATAAAGCATTCTTACCTTATTGTGATATAATATGTTAGTAATAATTTAAGTTAATCAGTATTGTACCTAATGGTACGGGCTATCTTACGCTGTAAAGTTATGTTAATAAGTTTCCTTGAAAGCTAGGAGATTTTTTTAATAACTAATATGGGTTTAGGAAGCATTGATCATATGGTACACAACTTTTCCTGTTCAGTTTGCATAAATTTATACTGACAACAATCATAATGTTAGTCGGAACTGTGACTTTCTTTTCCGAAATACTTCCTGAAGCACCGATTTAAGCTGCTATGTATTCATGAATGCCAAAGAAGAAGATATGTAAAGTTGTTCGTCCATTGCAAAGAACGGAAGTGAAGATGCCAACATAAAACTGGCGCCCTCAAGAACAGAATCGTAAACGCTACTTATGGAAGAAAACAAATGATTACTTTGTGCGAATTTTGTATTGTGATAGTCAGGTTGATGCTCTTACATTTCGTAGTATCTGTTTGGCATGTTTGTTGAGTACCTAAATACTAAAGACTAACTTTCTACATGAATGTATGCAGGACTGTAGAATTTGTGGTATCCATATAGTAGTCCCGTTAATTCGAGGTATACGGCACCGGGATCACATCGAAGTATCGAAATTTACGTATGCAAAATAAGAAAATGACCTTGAAAGGAACACATATGTAAATAATATATGACGTTATTTGAAACAGTTTTTCCATATTTACTTTGAAATTCTAAAGGTTTTAAAGTCTCTTCACTATTTACTCCGCATTACAATAGTGGAGTGCCTATTTCTGTGGAGATAGCTTGTACCAGCCGTTGTTTTGTTTTATGACGCTAGTATTTATGGTAAATTCATAATTCTGAGATTCGAAATATCGAGACTCCACTGTATCGAATGCAGTTTATTTATTGTCAAACTTTCTTTAGTTTTCCTTTTTTAGGTAGAAAATGTAACAACGAGCAGAAAAGAATGCAATTTAGAAGTACGTCAATAAAAATACCGTCGATTTAATGCGTTGCTTGTAGTGGCCATATGAGCAGCAGCTGATAACATGTATTTTCACTGTACTGTTTTTAAAGAAAACGCCTTTTGCTACTGCAAATGAGGGTGTTTATTTTTATAATTCACCTATACGCGTTTCGCCTTTGTCACAAGGCATCATCAGTGGGTTTTTACATAATATGTACACAACTTTTCGTTTCTGATTCAAAACAGTTCGTTGTTTGCTATAAAATGGTGTACTTACAGCACTTGCTACTCCATATCAGTCAATTTCCGGCAACCACGTCGAAAGGTTCCGCCGTTTTCTGAAAAACTTCGCATTTTTCTGTCAATAATTCGTGTTTGTATTTTGCAACAATGACTTATTAAACTGATAGTTCTGTAATTTTCACATTTGTCAGCACTTGCTTTATAGGAATTGGAATCACTATATTCTTCTTGAAGTCTGAGGGTATTTCCCTGTCTCATACACCTTGCATACCAGGTGGAACAATTACTTCATGACTGGCTCTCCTAACGATAATAGCAGTTCCGACGGAACATCATCTACTCCAAGGGCCTTGTTTCTACTCGAATCTTTTAGTGCTCTGTCAAATTCTTATCGCAGTATAGTATTTCCCATCTCATCCTCCTCTACTTCGTCTCCACTTCTAGAATATTGCCTTCAAGTTTATTTCCATTGTACATGCCTTCTGTCTATTCCTTCCACCTTTCAGGTTTCCCTTCTTTGCTTAATACTGGTTTTCCGTCTGAGTGCTTGATATTCATACCGCTGCTTCTCTTGTCTCCAAATATCTCTTTTATTTTCCTGTATGCGATATTTACATTTCGTTTCCCCATTTTTCCTCTCTAGTCATACCCCTGACTGTCTCCCTTCTCCTTCCCAGGTAGAAAAAATCTGCGGCAGCGACCCCAACTTCAGTACAGCATGAGTAATGGAACGTGAATCTTTGAAAATATCAGTCACTCGTGTTGGCAAAAAGTGAGACAAACCACGAAACAAACATTAGCCGAGTAGGTTGAGGCAGAACCCAATATGTAATGAGTCATTTTTTCCTATTTTATACTAGTCGCAAAAATAAAGGTTTCACCTGAAATTTCAATTTTTTGTTAAATCGCTGTCACCGTAGAGCTATTCATCAGCTCTGATTGCATTACATTGCAAATCGCTTCAGAGGGAATAAATTTTCACTCTGCACATAAATTCGTTTATTTCAGTATACGTCCCATTTCATAGTTACATTTTCAGCGCTAGAAGCCATTAGTGCCAGCCGCGGTGGCCGAGCGGTATGAACTCTCGGGTGCCTGGCATGGTCACGACAGAATTATCCCGCGGTATTTCGGCCATCCGACACATTTCTATCTTCAGGTGGTCCTTGTTGAATACTCCTGTACTTCTATCGCTGTTGTATACTCTGGTCTAAGAGATGCCAGGCGCATTTTCTCTGGAATTTCTGGATATATTGATTTTGTTTCTGACGTATGTAGCAGGACTCAGATCAAACAGGCCGCGTGGAATGGCCGCATGGTCTAACGTTGCCGTTCCCGACGGATATTCCAGTCCTCCCTCGAGCAGGTGTGTGTCTTTGTTTGTTATCTTTACTGTAAGTTAGTTCAAGTAGTTTGTAAGTCTAGGGATTGATTACCAAAGCAGTTTGGTCCAATAGGTTTACAAACATCTCAACATTTTTCAGCCCAAACAAATACTGTCCAAAACGCCTTTCGCGTGACGGCCATTGTCGGCGAAGAGCATTGATTCGTTCCCTGTTATAAACAGAAAGTTTTTAAAACGGAACTTGACGTGCCCTTTCGATAGACCGTTCCCAGATTAGTCTATTAGAAGGATGGGCGCGTGAACTGCCCGTGAGGCTGCGGTGCGCAAATGATGAGAGCGCAGCCAGCCATCTCTTAACTGCGGACAGCGCCGAAGACTGCCGATAATACACGATCGATAGCTAACGCGCGAGTTTGAAGTCACGGCGGAGGCATAGTATTTACGAAGGTCCCATCGAATGAATAAATTATTTCAAATTATAGCATTTCTATGCTGTAGGGGCGCAGCACAACGTCCAAGGGACAAGTAAAGAATCAAAAATGTGCATTGCGTGGTGTTGTAATGAGTACAGTAGTGTCTCAAAACATCAAAGTAATAAGTTGTATAGATTGACGGTAGTTATGTTCAAAATTTGTCGTTCAGGTCATTGTGGAGCAGGAGGGACAGGGGTTAATACGAATCGATAAAGGAGAATAAATTATCGTGTCCTTCAAATTAATTTTCTAGTCACAAACACAACGCAAACAAAAAAATAAGAAATAAAGACCACATACATTTTATGACACCTCAATTAACTTAATGCATATAATAACACAGATAAAAGTTCACAGCTGACCTAGTACTTAAGGAAACGAAAGAAACGTATGTTTTCTATCCCTCGTAATTCTCGTTGATAAAATGTTCTGTTGGTTCTTGGTAGAATATTTGATACATGATCACTAATAAAAACACGACAGTGTTGCAATATTCAACAATATTTATTGTTTAGTACAAAGTAGTTTTCGGCTGTTACGCCATCATCAGGTACAACAGTTACTATAAACAAACGTCAAGGCAAAGATTTTACATGTGCATTTAAGAATCACATAGATCAGCAAAAGATAAACGTTGTTAGGAAGGTATATGAAGAAGTCCACCCCCATGAACTACAGACATTGCCGAGGCGGGGTGGCTTGCGTGCCTCAACGATGCAGATAGTCGCACCGTAGGTGCAACCACAGCGGAGGGGTATCTGTGGAGAGGCCAGACAAACGTGTGGTTCCTGAAGAGGGGCAGCAGCCTTTTCAGTAGTTACAGGGGCAACAGTCTGCATGATTGACTGAGCTGGCCTTGTTGTTCAGCTAAGTGGCTTTGTCACACAGTTACTGCGAACGGCTGAAAGCAAGGGGAAACTACAGCCGTTACTTTTCCCGAGGACGTGCAGCTCTACAGTATAAAAATATGATGATAGCATCCTCTCGAGTAAAATATTCCGGAGGTGAAATAGTCACCTATTCGGATCTCCGGGCGGGGACTACTCAGGAGGATGTTGTCATCAGGAAAGACAATACAGGCATCCTATGGATCGGAGAGTGGAATGTTAGTCGCTTAAGCGGGTAGGATAATTAGAAAATTTCAAAAGGGAAATGGATAGGTTGAAGTTAGATATAGTGGGGATTAGTGAAGTTCGGGGGCAGGATGAACAGGATTTCTGGTCAGGTGAGTACAGGATTATAAGTACAAAATCAGTTGGGGGTATCACAGGAGTAGGACTGATAATGAATAAGAAAATAGGAATGCGGGTAAACTACTATGAGCAGCACAGTGATCGCATTATCATTGTCAAGATAGATACGAAGCCAACACCGACAACAGTAGTACAGGTTTATATGCCAACTACCTCTGCCGATGATGAGGAGATAGAAGAAATATATGAGGAGCGAAAGGAAATTATTCAGACAATTAAGGGAGAGGAAAACTTAATTGTGATGGGAGACTGGAATTCGGCAGTAGGAAAAGGAAGAGAAGGAAAAATAGTAGGTGAATATGGACTGGGCAGAAGGAGTGAAAGAGGAAGCCGCTTGGTAGAATTTTGCACCGAACATGATTTAATCGTAACAAAAACGTGGTTTAAGAATCACAAAAGAAGGTTGTATACTTGGAAGAGACCAGGAGACACCGGAAGGTATCAGATAGATTTTGTAATGGTAAAACATAGATTCCGGAACCAAGTTATAAACTGTAAGACATACCCAGGGGTAGATATAGACTCTGACGATAACTTTTTAGTCATGAACTGTAGGCTGAAACTGAAAAAAACTGCAAAAAGGTAGGAAACTAAGGAGATGGGACCTAGATAAATTGAAGGAACGTGAACTTCTGGAGAATTTCAGAGGGAGATTTAGGCAACAATTGATAGAAACAGGGGGAAATAAAACAGTAGAAGAGGAATGGGTAGCATTGAGAGATGAAATACTGAAGGCAGCAGAGGACAAAATAGGTAGAAGGACAAGACCTACAAAAAATCCTTGGATATCACAGGAAATACTAAATTTAATTGATGAAAGGAGAAAATATAAAAATGCAGTAAATGAAACAGGCAAAATGGAGTACAGACGACTAAAAAATTAGATTGACAGGAAGTGTAAAATGGCTAAGCAAGAGTGGCTAGAAGCCAAATGCAAATCTGTAGAAGAATGTATAAGAAGGGGAAAAGTAGATACCGCCTACAGGAAAATAAAAGAGACATTTGGGGACAAGAAAAGCAACTCTACGAATATCAAGAACTCAGATGGGAAACCAGTTCTCAGCAAAGAAGAGAAAGCTGAAAGGTGGAAAGAGTACATAGAGCAGCTCTACAGAGGAGATGAACTTAGAGACGATGTTGTAGGAAGGGAAGAGGAAATAGATCAAGATGAAATAGGAGATACTATACTGAGAGATGAATTTGACAGAGCCCTGAAAGACCTAGGTCAGAACAAGGCCCCAGGAGTAGATAACATACCCTCAGAGCTACTAAAGTCTCTGGGAGAGCCAGCCATGACAAAACTATTTGAACTGGTGTGTAGGATGTATGAGACAGGCGAAATACCCTCAGACTTTAAGAAAAATGTAATAATCTCCATTCCAAAGACATCAAGTGCAAACAGGTGTGACAATTACAGAACCATCAGTTTGATAAGTCATGGTTGCAAAATTTTAACACGAATTATCTACAGGAGAATGGAAAAGCTGGTAGAAGCCGACCTCGGGGAAGATCAGTTTGGGTTCAGGAGGAACGTAGGAACCCGGGAGGCAGTACTCACTTTACGTCTTATTTTATAAGATAGATTAAGGAAAGGCAAACCTACATTTTTAGCTTTTGTAGATTTGGAGAAAGCGTTTAACAATGTTGACTGGAATTTCAAATTATGAAGGCAGCAGTGGTAAAATACAGGGAAAGGAGAGTTATTTACAACTTGTACAAAAGCCAGACCGCAGTTATTAGACTCGAAGGGCATGAAAGTGAAGCATCAGTTGGGAAGGGAGTAAGACAGGGTTGTAGCCTTTCTCCGATGTTATTCAATTTGTACATCGAGCAGGCGGTGAAGGAAAGCAAGGAAAAGTTTGGAATAGGGATTAAAGTTCAGGGGGAAGAAATAAAAACATTGCGTTTTGCTGATGACATTGTAATTCTGTCAGAGACAGCAAAGGACCTGGAAGAGCAGTTTAGTGGAATGGGCAGTGTGTTGAAGAGAGCGTATCAAATGAACATTAACGAGAACAAAACAAAAATAATGGAATGCGGTCTTATAAAATCAGGCGATTCTGAAGGAATTAGATTAGGTAATGAAACAATGAAGGTGGTAGATGAGTTTTGTTACTTGGGTAGTAGAATAACATTTGACGGCCGCAGTACAGAGGATATAAAATTCAGAATGGCAATGGGAAGAAAAGCATTTTTGAAAAAGAGACATTTGCTAACATCGAATATTAATTTAAGTGTAAGGAAGTCTTTTCTGAAGGCATTTGTGTGGAGTGTTGCCTTGTACGGGAGTGAAACATGGACGATAAGCAGTGCGGACAGGAAGAGAATAGAGGCTTTTGAAATGTGGTGCTACAGAAGAATGCTGAAGATTAGGTCTGTAGATGGCATAACTAATGAAGAGGTACTGAAGAGAATTGGTGAGAAAAGGAATTTTTGGCATATCCTAACCAGAAGAAGGGATCGCTTTGCAAGACACATTCTTAGACAGCGAGGAATCGTAAATTTAGCATTGGAGGGAAGTGTGTTGGGGTAAAAATCGCAGAGGGAGGCCAAGAGACGAGTATAGTAAACAGATTCAAGTGGATGTGGGTTGCCGTTCTTATGAGGAGATGAAAAGGCTTGTTCAGGATAAAGTAGAGTGGAGAGCTGCATCAAACTAGTCTTCGGACTGAAGACCATAACAACATGAAGAAGTGCTGCAAAGTTATTAATTATTGACAAAGTAGCTAAGAAATGTAAATGACACTATGACTAATAAATAACATGGTATTTGTTACAAAAATAAGCGATAATTTGGAGAAATTAAAAACGTGACAGTTGGTATGCGGTTGTTTGATTGTAAAAGAAGGTTACATGGAACAATTAGGCCTATAGTGCCTTTACACTTACGGATTTATGGTCAGCACTGTAGGAGACATGGTGTCAATTCCTTTCAGCATTATTTCCCACGTTAGTGGAGCCTATGCCACATCGTGTACTGACACTTCTGTGTTCTCACAGAAGCCTTACCAACACCATCGAGAGAGAAGGCCGCAGCGCTCTCGTATGACGTCATGCAGCGTAGGCTGCGCGCGCGTGGCTAACTGGCTAGCTGCTTCGGCACAGTGGGCGGTGCCCCAGCGGCTACCCAGTCAGCTACGCGCACGCAGCCTACGCTGCATGACGTCATACGAGAGCGCTGCGGCCTTCTCTCTCGGTGGTGATGGCACTATGCGATATTAGATGTGTGTATCAGCTTCTTTGGCTCTTCAGCGTAGTTTCTTCTTGACAAGTGTAGTAAGCATAAGGTATATCAGAGAGGCCTGCTGACTAGCGATAGTATTTGGCAATATATCTCGTGTCAGTCTGTTATGTAATACCTCGTTACTAACTGTACATCCATTTCAAGGAAATGCGATAAAGGGCAACCTTTGCAAATTTACGTACAGAAAATTTATCCAATAATAATCGATAAATAGGCCATCTTTGCAACCCCCCTCCCCCCAGGATGTGTAAGCTACGCACTTTTAGCATGCCATCATATAAACATCGAATAATGAGCTGAAGCCCGAAAGTTTCTTCATTAGACAGGCATAAAAATGAATTATTGAGCATAGACCTAAGTATGTGCCTCTCTGCATACTATCACTTTATTATATTAATACCATTGATGACCATAACTTATTGGTTATGAACTGCAGATTAAAACTTAAAGATATTGCAGAAAGGTAGAAACGTTAGGAGATGGAACCTGGACAAATTGAAGGAACCAAAGGTAGTTGAGAGTTTCATAGGGAGCATTAGGCAAGGATTGGCTGAAACGGGGGAAAGTAATGCACTAGAAGAAGAATGGGTAGCTCTGAGAGATAGGGTAGTGAAGGCTGCAGAGGACCATATAGGCAGAAGTACAAGGCCTAATAGAAATCCCTGGATAACACAGGATATACTGAACTTAATTGATGAGAGGAGAAAATACAAAAATTCAGCAAGTGAAACAGGAAAAAGGGAGTACAAATGTCTGAAAAATGAGATTGACAGGAAGTGCAGACTGGCTAAGCAGGAGTGGCTACAGAACAAATGCAGAACCGAAGAAGAAAGCATAACTAGAGGAAATATAGATACCGCGTACAGGAAAATAAAACAGATATTTGGAGACAAGAAAATCAGTTGTATGAATATCAAGAACTCAGGCGGAAAACCAGTACTAAGCAAAGAGGGGAAGGCTGAACTGTGGAAGGAATATATAGAGGGCCTATACAAAGGAAATAAACTTGAAAGCAGTATTCTAGAAATGGAAGATGAAGTGGAGGAAGATGAGATAGGAGGTGTGATACTGCGAGAAGAATTTGACAGAGCGCTGAAGGACTTGAGTCGAAACAAGGCCCCTGGAGTGGATGATATTCCGTCTGAACTGCTGATGTCGTTACGAAAGCCAGTCATGAAGAAATTGTATCTCCTCGTGTGCAAGATATATGAGACAGGGAAAATAACCTCCGACTTCAAGAAGAATATTGTAATTCCAATCCCACAGAAATCAAGTGCAGACAAGTATGAACATTACAGGAAAGTCATGAAGAAATCTCCTGTTATGCAAGATGTATGAGACAGGGGAAATACCCTCCGACTTGAAGAAGAATATTGCATTTCCAATTCCAAAGAAAGCAAGTGCAGACAAATATGAAAACTACAGAACTATCAGTCTAATAAGTCGTGGGTGCAAAATACTAACACGAATTATTTACAGACGAATGGAAAAACTTGTGCAATCCAACCTTGGGGAAGATCACTTTGGATTTTAGAGAAATGTAGGAACACGAGAGGTAAAACTCACATTACGACTTATCTTAGAAGATAGGCTAAGGAAAGGAAAACCTACGTTTTTAGCGTTTTTGGAGAAAGTTTTTGACAGTGTCGACTGGAATACACTCTTCCAAATTCTGAAGGAATCAGGGACATAATATAGGGAGCGAAGAGTTATATACAAAAACCAGAAGCGGTTGTTAGAGTCGAAGGGCAAGAAAGGGACGCAGAGGTTGGGAAGGGAGTAAGACAGGGTTGTAGCCTTTCCTCAATGTTGTTCAGTATGTACATTGTGCAGGCACTGAACGAATGGAAGGAGAAATTTGCAGAGGGCATTAAATTGCAGGGAGAGGAAATAAAAACGTCGCGGTTTCCCGATGACATAGTAATTCTGTCAGAGACCGCAAAAGATCTGGAAGAGCAATTGAATTGAATGGACATTGTCTTGAAAGGAAGATATAAGATGAACATTAACAAGCGTAAAACGAAGGTAATGGAATGTAATATCAGAAAATCAGGCGATGCTGAAGGAATTAGATTAGGTAATGAAACAATAAAAGTAGTAGATGAATTTTGTTATTTGGGTTGCAAGATAACTTCTGATGGCCGAAGTGAAGAAGATATAAAATGCATAATGGCTGTGGGAAGAAAAGCGTTTGTAAAGAAGCGAAACTTGTTTACATCCAATATTAATTTAAATGTTAGGAAGTCTTTTCTGAAAGCATTTGTCTGGAGTGTAGCATTTTATGGGACTGAAACGTGGACGATAAGGAGTTCAGACAAAAAGATTACAGCAGCTTTTGAAATGTGGTGCTACAGACGAATGATAAAAATTAGATGGGCACATAACGTAAGTAATGAGGAGGTGATTAACCGAATCGGGGAGAAAAGGAGTTTCTGGCATATCCTGACTAAGAGAAGGGATAGATTAGTTGGACACATTCTGAGACATCAAGGAATTGTCAACTTAGCATTAGAAGGAAGCGTGTGGGGTAAAAATCGTAGAGGGAGACTGACAGAAGATTCAGAAGGATGTAGGTTGCCGAACGTATTCTTAGATGAAGAGACTTGCACAGGACAGGGTAGCGTGGAGAGCTCCATCAAACCAGTCTGCGGACTGAAGACCACAACAACAACAACCAATAAGGTCTTTAGAGAGAAAGTACAACATTGAGAATTGGTGGCATTAAGCTTCCATTGATCGTTACCTGCTGTCGAGGATTTAACATTGGAAGTAACATTCTCACTCATATGTTGCCAGATTGTCGCATCATATGAGCAGAATACTTGGGCAATATCCCATTTTGTGGTCGTCACGTGGTAACTGATGAACTGAAGCGTCTATGTGGCTAGATTCATATCAAGAAGGAAAGGAGCAGAAAATTCAAACGCTGTGATATTGTACTTCCCCAACACATCAGGATTTGTAAACCGTATGGTAGCATATGTTGCGTACCCACCGAATAAACCTAATTACCTACTATGAATCGCTTAACATGACTCAGACATATGCTGGCTAGGATTTTAAAGCATAATGTGCCAGTGTTATTACCTGACGTATTGGAGAGCTACGAATAGGACAATGCACGAGTATAGCTGTGATCTGAAATATGTGCATCACAGACATCTGGGACATGTGGTACAAACAAGAAAGTTGACTGTTGTTGAACACTGACAACAACTTACCCAATCCATGCAATATAGTGCTACTAGAATGCCCTTACAGATCTCAGAGAACGGCATAGGACTTTCTGCTAAACAGAATAAAACATATAATGTGCTTGCCGTTCTTTCAGGGTTAGCAGGAAGAAAAGGCTCCACACACACACACACACACACACACACACACATACACACAGACATACGCAGGCCAAAGGTGTCTTCAGTGTTGATGCATGCCATTTTCGAATTGTTACAGTAATCGTCGAAATACAGCGAGTGATGAGTGAAATGTGCAAGGGCACTTCGTCAGTGCTGTGTGGATAACTTGAAAATTTTCATCTGAAGGAAGGCCTGCTAGGGTAATCCGTCCAGGTGCGTCAGCTTCTAAGTGTTGGTGGCGTAGTGGACACCGCAGCTTCCTAGTAAGTAGGAGACCCTGGTTTAAAACCCTCCAGGCACAAATTTTGAACTTTCCCCTGCGATTTAATTCAGTATCCGGTGGCAGATGATATAAATTACTGTGTCTTAATTAAATATCAGTGGGATGATTCGAGTAAGAAACAGGGAAATCAGTCATTGATATGCCACCAGAAACCTATTCACCACTTGAAAGACCACCGTTAATTGTGATATTAAATCTAGCTGAAAGGAGCCAGGTAAGAGCTTACTTTAAACATATAATTCTGGCCTTAAAGCCAGCTAAAGGATTCGCGTGAACTACTGACTGCTTCCTGCAACAGAATCTTGTTCCCTGGCCCAGAATTTAGAACTGACTCAAACTTTACTTTAGCAGCAGGAAAACAAAGAACGAAACGGAACGGCGCCAAAACAAAATGTGCCCCCCCCTCCCCACTTGGAAATACATTTATTACTACATGAAAGTTACTTCTGAGATTCGTAGTCGCCCCAAGATGAGAGGACTGGGGCGCTTCGTCCCCTCTGCCCCCCTCTGTCCCCTCCACTCCCCTCCACCACCACCACCCCCCTTAGTCCGCCACTGGGAAGAGGCGAAGGGAACCGCTGCTTTTAACATTGGCGTTGGAGCTGGTGCAGACACCAACTCCTGGCTACTCGAGTTCTGGAGGTTACACACGAATGGTCCCAAAGCAAGACAATGGGACTACTGTGCACCTGGCCTTGCACTTGCGGAAATCCTTCATATTTGTTTTTGGCACATTGAAGATTCATAAAAAAACACGTCATATTTGGTAAAATATAACTATAAATTAAAGATGCATCAACTATAAAAGCCTTCAAAAGATACAATAATGAATAACAATGAAGTCACTACTCTCCAACTCCTAACAATAGTCTTGTGATTAGCGGCATCGCTATGCACTGTCGAAGGGAGTCAGTTCGAGACGAACTACAAGCAATTTTTTTAAATCCAGTCTTCTTTTTAACAGATACAGGAACGACATTGTCTGTTGTATTGTTACTTGCCACATATACTTTGGACGGTTTTGCAAATGTGTCGCGATTTTGAAAGTAAATGACATTTATACTCATCGTTTTAACAAGTATTTAACTGTTTGAAAAGATGTGGAGAAGAGGAGTCTTTGCACATGCGAAGGTAGTTTGTCTGTGCATCGTAAGAGACATTTTTTTACAGTCACTTAAGACTGTAATCTGTTACTGCGTTTAGTGTTCATGTGCATATTCATAGATTCTTGGTGTTTATTATCAAAGAAAAATGAAGACCATTCAGTATCTTTTAGAAACAAATTACTCAGCTTTAAGCTTGGAACAAAAGTGTGAAATAAAGAAGATTAGTAGGCTGACACATTAGCTCAAGTTTATGCAAGCACAAAAAGCCGAGGTATAACATTATGTAGATCTTTCAACGAGGATATAAAATATATTTAAAGGGGGAGGGGGGCAAACTGCAGTGCAAACCAGGACGCTGAGCGGTAGGGGGAAGGGGGACGACCGGCCGCGGTGGCCGAGGGGACTGAGGCGCTCTAGTCGCGGTCTGCACGGCCACTGCAGTCGGGGTTTCGAATCCCCCAGGTAGTTTGTAATCTTAGGGACTGATGACCCTGTAGTTAAGTCCCATAAGTTCTACAAACATTTGAACATTTTGAAGGGGGGAGGGGGACTGGGGTGAGTTGCCGCTATCAAGATCCGACACTCAAAGAAATGAACCTCCAGTCATCTGAAGCACCAGACGCCACTGTAGTACACCATGTTTCTTGCCAGGAATAATAACACACATTTATCACAAAATTTGCTGTCGTTTCGGTCTCATAGAACTATTTTCGCTACAGCTATAGTGTCAACAGCAGCCTAGCAGTGCCACGCCTTCCAGTGATTACACGTGGCATCTGGTTCCTCTCAGAATTATTCACGGGTGGAGTGCGGCAGGAAGAGCTGACGCGGCGATGACGGCCGGGGCACTTGGCGGCGACTTGCCAGGGTGGCCGAGGACAATGGCGGTTTAATTACGCGCCAAAAACGCCGCGCCGAGTGCTCTAATGAATTCCAGCCGGCCTGCAAACATCAGCAGGACAGCGGCGGGGAGGGCGCGCGGCTGTGCGGCCGGCCGAGAGGGCGCAGCTGACGCCGCCGGCGACAGCGACAGCGGCAGCAGCAGCCAGGGGTAGCGCCGCGCCGCGCCGCGACGGGTCGCGCGGAAAAAATCGCCCGCCTGCCGCGCCCGCTGGACTGGCGGGGAGCGGGCCGCGCGGCACTGCTCGCTGCCGGCCGCGTTTGCTGAGCCGAGAGGCACACAGCACCGCCGCTGGCTTCCCTCCCAGC
Source organism: Locusta migratoria (assembly GCA_026315105.1). Lineage (NCBI taxonomy): Eukaryota > Metazoa > Arthropoda > Insecta > Orthoptera > Acrididae > Locusta > Locusta migratoria. The sequence goes on along the minus strand of CM048744.1, from coordinate 721,400,511 downwards.
TCCTATCACACACCTGTCCTTCACTCAAAACTATAAACCAGATTATATGCATTTGCATGTTGCATATCCATTTGCATATTTGGCTACTTTTCACCAGTTATTTCATATTTTGACTAAAAACCAGTGGTGTTGAATATTTTCGCTCTATGTTTACAGTATGTTAAAAATCTAGACATGTGGGCTCAAACTGGACTCACAGAGTGACTCTGATCTACAACTGTATTCAATCACTAACCGCTAGTAGCTAGTGAAGGGAGAACAGGCGCACGGAGGAAACAGAGTTGACACGCATAACACCTGCACTGCCACTTAATCCTCGTCCCTATCATACCACAAGTCGGTAACAATTAAATTTAACAGTAGTTGCATGTCAGTTGTTTCATTTCAGTTTCTATTTGTACAAAGTTTAACATGTTTACATGTAGGCGTAACATGTTGTGCAATATGCCGCCTGAAAGAAGAAATGTCGTTACGTTGATAGCTGATCATCCTGGAACATTTACATACAGAAATGTTTTATATTGTAGACTTTCCAAGGAAAACGTTTCATGTAAAAAAATGTTTCAGATAGAACATGCATATGAAGACAAGTCTTCATATCACAGGGATGCAAAAGAAAGACACACAACAACAATTTCTGACAGTGGTAAGTGTTATCAGCAGGGATTCAACCTTTGCAGGTAACCATGAAAATCGTTTTAATATGAATCTATGTGAAGCATTTATTGCAAGTAATATTCCTCTTCCCAAAACTACAAACCTTACACTCAAAGGTTTCCTGTGGAAATATTGCTTACATCAAAATATACCAGGTGAATCAACATTGCGTAAAAATTACATACCTACAATTTACCTACAAATTGTGGAAGAAATACGCAGTGAACTCAAGGACAACATTATCTGGATTTCACTAGACGAAACCGCCGACACTTGAGGCCATTCTATTGCAAATGTAATTGTTGGTGCATTAAAACAAGAGCCTTCTTCTTCTTTAGTGGCCTGCAAATAACTTGAAAAGACTAAATTCCACGGTCGCCAGATTTATGAATGAGGGTATAAAAAAATTTATTTCTAGAATCCTCTGCAGATGAAAGGGTGTCAGTGTTTCTCTCAGATGCTGCTCCCTACATGATCAAAGCCAGAAAAGCCCTACAAGTATTATATCCCAATTTGAGTCATGTGACGCGCTTTGCTCACTGGGTTTATCACATTGCTGAAGGACGAGCCAGGATGTAAATAAACTCATTTCATCTACGAATAAAGTGTTTCTCAAGGCACCTGCTCGCATCAGGACCTACAAAGAAAACCTATCACATGTACCATTACCTCCCAAACCAGTGGTACCTCGTTGGATTACATGGGTCGAAGCTGTGTTGTTCTACAATGAACATTTTGAGGTCATCAGAGGTTTAGTAAATGACTTAAATAGTGCGGAGGCTTTGGAAGTTTGCCAGTGCAAGGAACCATTTAATGACTCCAGTATTAGGAAAAAAAAAAAAAAAACTTATTCTTTTCATTCTCCACTCCAAAAAAAAATGTTCAAATGTTTGTTAAGCTTATGGGACTTAACTACGGGGTCATCAGTCCCTAAACTTACAAACTACTTATGAACTACTTACGAACTAGGATGGCACAAATATCCATGCCCGAGGGGGGATTCGAACCCCCGACCGTAGTCCACTCCAAAAAGACCATGCTGTAATTAGCAGTCATTTTTCTCATATACCTGCGAGTATTAAAAAGCTTGAAACTCAAGGTTTGTCGTATAATGGATCTATTCAGTTACTGCATAAAATTAATGCATCGAACTCCTCATTGTCTTAGGTATTCCTGAGAAAACGTAAAGAAAAGTTTGAAAAAATTTTGAACAATAACCTAGGCTTTGAACCATTGCCCCAAATTCATCTGGATACATCTCAAAGTTGATCCAGTGTATATCGATTGTTTCGCGGCGACTAACTGGAATCGCATTCTCTTGTTACGGGAAATAGCAAGGAAGGAACAATATTTGAAACGCGATATGTGTGTTCTTTAAGTAATTTGTCCCGATTTAGCACGTGGCCAGCGCTCCTCTTCCTTCCTTGCTATTTCCCGTAACAAGAGAATGCGATTCCAGTTAGTCGCCGCGAAACAATCGATGTATAGCAAGCAGTTGTTTATTATTGTTTCTTGCATATTTCTCCACTTTTCATGCGTATTTCAAGCTTTTTCTTCATATTAGCATGCATATTCTGCACTTTTTAAGCTGCATATAATCAGGTCTCTACTCATAACCATGCAGCAGATGTATGCAGTTGCAGTAAAACCTCGGTAAGGCCAGTATTACACCATCAAATTATTGGACAAAGAACTGGACGAAGAAATTGGATGAAACATGATCCTATTCTTTGACAAACATATTGTACATAACGTTGAGTGGGGTATTATACTGTCATCCAAAATTTCGTCAATGTTGCTTCAAAATGGTGCAGTTATGCTCAGCTCTTGTTTGTGGCCTACAACAGTTCCATTGTGTGTCTGCTTAGAGGAGAAGGAGGACGAAACAAAAAGAGAAGGAAACGTACCTGGGTGAAACCGATGGTGTCATGACGAGATCAAAAAATGTGTTCAATAACTTGTTTTACCCAAGTTACTATATGGCCGTAAAGCCAGGCTGTACCTAATAGCTAAAGTCTTCACAACGTTTTTAAAGCTTTTAATTCTGCTCAATCTATTTTTGTAGTCCAGATGCCACTTATTATACAGTGCCTTGTCTGCTTCAAACATTTTTATTAATATTGTTTTTATGGGACACATCACGCAAAATTCTCGTTATAACAGCAGCCACATTTACAAATACGAATTCTATGCCAATCAGCTCTCCAAGCGATCACTGCAGGAAATTCAGGTGCCCGGCAGAGTAGCCCAGCGCATTGAGGCGCTATTCTCTGAAGCCGTTCGTGCCTTCGGGCATGGATGTTTGTGTTTCTTTAGTATAAGTTAGTTTATAAGTAGTTTGTAAATTTAGGGACTAATGACCCCATAGTTCACTTCCATAAGCTTAACAAACATTTGAACATTTTTTAAAGTCAAGAAACAGAAGACGAGCGATTTCTGACCCGACACTTGAGAAAATATTCTCATTAAACTACACCCAATATTTCTTTGTCCATAATTTTATAGTACAATACCGGCCTGATCTTCCCTCAGACAGTTCTCCTATAATGAAACTTTCTCTCTGCAGCAGAGTGTGAGCTGATATGAAACTTCCATCATATCAGTGCACACTGCAGAGTGAAAGTTTCATTCTGGAAACATCCCTTAGGCTTTGTCTAAGCTATGTCTTCACCATATCCTTTCTTCCAGGAGTGGTAGTCTTGCATGTTTCGCAGGAGAGCTTCTGCGAAGTTTGGAAAGTAGGAGGCGAGGTACTGACGAAAGTAAAGTTCTGAGGCGGTATCGTGAGTCGTGTCGGGATAGCTCAGTCGGAAGAGCGCTTGCCCGCGATAGGCAAAGGTCTCAGGTTCGAGTCCCGGTTCCGGCACACAATTTTAATCTGGCAGGAAGTTTCAGTCCTCCTATACTCTAACCATCCCCTACACTGTATTTGTGTACTTACATACGCCACCGTTACACTTAGATTAGGAGTTGCTGATGATTCATCATCTATTATATGTATCAGTAGGCAATCGATTGTTGAAAGGTGCTGTAGTTCAGTTAGTTAAACAACCAGAAATGATAAGTTTCCCAATGTTGTTGCCTTTAGAATAAACGCATTTATCCCAGAAAACTGCGAATGCACAACAAATGTATGACGTAATAATAAAATGCCAGCCAGTGAAATCCTACCTGGTGCCAGTACCGTGGGAACAGTGCCGCAAAATGGTGTCTCTCGTTCTCTCTACACCTATGAGGTTCCATTAGTAATAAGATTTCTCTCAGAGTTATTCATCAGTGCAATGTGGCGAGTGAAAATACTAAAGTTTTTTAATGCATAAAACATACCACCCATCAAGTTCATCAACAGCTCTGGGTGGAACATCATTTATATCCATTTATCATCATCATCATCATTTAGAGACTGATTATGCCTTTCAGCGTTCAGTCTGGAGCATAGTCCCACTAATAAAATTCCTCAATTATTCCCTATTCAATGCTAACTCTCATGAGCCAACAGATGATGGTGCATTGCTGATGTAGGTTTTTTCTTTCTGAAGGGCGCCAAAGTGTCCATATTGAACAATGCAGTGGGCGACTGTACCTTATCAATGATCACCTGGTTTAGCCATTGTGGCGGTGCACCCTGGCGAAAATGAAATTAAGTACGAACTCAGTGCAAGTCTAAACTCATCAAATACAGTGGAACATCAGGTCTCAAATGGTTGCACAGGCTAAATTAAATAACATGTGAGTAGGGACAGGTTCCATCAGACTGGACGAAAGCAGTAATCACGGCGATTTTCAATCATAGGAAAATGAAATATTGTAGCAACAACAGGAGTATATGTATAACTAGAGTTGTGCGCAAAATATTCTGAGGATAAGTTGAATGGAGAGTACGAGTATTAGTTGAAGACAAGTTGGATGAAAATCAGTGTGGTTTACGCCTCTTAGAGGCTGTCAGTACCGGGTCTTTAGCTTATGGAGATAATGGAGAAGTGTTATGAGTGGGAGAGGGAATAGATCTAGAAAAGGTTTATGACTCTTGTCTGAAGTTAAGCCTGTTACTTCAAGGTCATTCTTGACTGAATCCAAGTACCTTCAACTTGGTCTGACTCCTCTTACCCACTACTGCTGAACCTATGAGTCTCTTAGATAACATTGCCTCTCCCATATGTATAACACGACCCCACCATCTCAGCCCGTTCGCTCTGCTTCATCTATGGTGTTAAGTAGCAAAGATTTTCTTTGATTTCATCATTACGGATACCTTCGTGCTAGTGTTCCCATCTGTTAGTGTCGACAATTATTCTTGCTACTTTCATACCTGTAACCTCAACCGCATTAATAACGTGACCTGTATTCACCCAGCTTACACTCCCACTTCGTCGAAAGATAAAGCAGTGCACTGCTAACTTAGTATTGGTACTGACTTACTTCTTGCAGAAGAGAGTATAAAGTATCTGAGCATTCACTGCATTTGCTTTGCTACACCTTGATTCCAATTCTTTCATTACGTTGCCATCGTGTGAGAAAATACAGCGTAAGTACTTGAAACTGTACACCTGTTCTTTGTTCCGCCTATTGGCACTCAATCTGCATAAATCTCTTTCCCACAGACATTTCTTTCGGTTTGGAGATGCTGATCTTCATATCATAAGACTCGAACCTCTTATCTAGCTCTGCAATACTATATTGCACTCTTTAAATCATCATCACAACTACATCGTTCGCTTATGCAAGACTGCTTACTTTCTTTTCACCTTTTTTAGTCTCACCCTGCCAGTCTATATCTTTTAACATATCATCCATAAATAATGTTAACAACAGTGATGACAGCCTACAGCCATGTCGTACCTCTGAAACTACCGTGAACCATGAATTCAATTTACCGTCAACTCTAACAGCTGCCTGACAGTCTACGTAAAGACCTTTAATTGTCTGCATAAGTTTGCCACTAATGCATAATATTGTAGAACTGACAATCGATTTCTCCTAGAAACACGGTCATAAGCCTTTTCTAGATCTATTCCCTCTCCCACTCATAACACTTCTCCATTATCTCCATAAGCTAAAGACCCGGTACTGACAGCCTCTAAGAGGCGTAAACCACACTGATTTTCATCCAACTTGTCTTCAACTAATACTCGTACTCTCCATTCAACAAATCCTCAGAATATTTTGCGCACAACGCTAGTTATACATATACTCCTGTTGTTGCTACAATATTTCATGTTCCTATGATTGCAAATCGCCGTGATTACTGCTCTCGTCCAGTCTGATGGAACCTGTCCCTACTCACATGTTATTTAATTTAGCCTGTGCAACCATTTGAGACCTGATGTTCCACTGTATTTGATGAGTTTAGACTTGCACTGAGTTCGTACTTAATTTCATCTACCATAGACGCTATATTGCACTTATGTCAGGTTTTTGGCCACCCACCTGGTACAAAAAGTCTTGAACAGCAGAAGCTTGGTGTCAATTTCGTGCAACAACTGTCACGATATATGTGTAAAACGGCATCTGAGCTCCATAATCGTGAACTGACGTTTCGCCAGGGTGCACCGCCACAATTGCTAAACCAGGTGATCATTGATAAGGTACAGTCGCCCACTGCATTGTGCAATATGGACACTTTGGCACCCTTCAGAAAGAAAAAACCTACATCAGCAATGCACCATCATCTGTTGGCTCATGAGAGTTAGCATTGAATAGCGAATAATTGAGGAATTTTATTAGTGGGACTATGCTCCAGACTGAACGCTGAAAGGTATAATCAGTCTCTAAAAGATGATGATGATGATAAATGGATATAAATGCCTGGGACAGTGATAATGGTCACTATTGATTCAGGCGTATTAGATGTAGCGCCCTTGCGCTTCAATGGGCTCGATATAACGGCGTGCACAGCTCTCAAATGGGTAGATTAGATTAGATTAATGCTTGTTCCATAGATCATATATATATGACATTTCGTAATGCTGTGGAACGTGTCAGTTTAATAACTGTTGTATATACACGATAATGAATATTGTGAGGATATTTTATTTACATTTTTATTGCTTTTTATTGTTTTTTTTTAAGTTTTTTTTCTAAAAACTCATCTACATTGTAGAAGGAGTTGCCATTCAGAAATTCCTTTAATTTCTTTTTTAATAATAGCTGGCTATCTGTTAGACTTTTGATACTATTTGGTAAGTGACCGAAGACTTTTGTGGCAGCATTATTCACTCCTTTCTGTGCCAAAGTTAGATTTAATTTTGAATAGTGTAATACGCAATATCGTCGGAAGGCAACGCCGTTCGAAAGACGTATGGTGGTCAGTGGTGACGAATGGGAATTCCCATTTCGGCAGTGGTGCAGGAATTCAGCTTTACACGTTGACCCGGGACCAGAACTTACCGTGTGTTGTTTGAATGAGGATATCACAGTCTGTAACAGGCCAACTGCATGCCGTCCAGCCAAGCAGCATCACCGGCGACATCTAAGACGGCTCGTCATTACCGACAGAAGGGGAAGAAATCACGGCTGAATTCAACACTGGAAGTGCTAGACACGTTCGACGGTGGACAATCCTCATACAAGCTCCAAGAGATATGGGAGCTGGCCCTGCACACTGGTGCTATTGTTAACACAACGTCATCGGATACAATAGCTTGCATATGTCGCCAATGTCCAGCGATGATCAGTGGAACAAAGGCGAGCTGTAAAATAGTCGGAGTAATAAAGATTTAGACTGCGCTACGGCGATGCGAGACAACTTTTGTAGCTCAGATCACATGAATTCATCTATATCTACATGCATGCTCCACAAGCCAGGTGGGTACGTTGAGTACGACTAATCGGTTCTCCCTCCTACTCCAGTCACGTATTGTTCGCGGAAAGAAAGATTGTCGGTATGCCTCTGTATATGCTCTAATCTCTTTTATTTTATCTTCATGATCTCTTCGCGAGATATACGTAGGAGGGAGCAATATACTGCTTGACTCCTCAGTAAAGGTATGTACTCGAAACTTCGATGAAAGCCCTGCCGGCCGCGGTGGCCGAGGGGACTGAGGCGCTTCAGTCACGGTCTGCACGGCCACTAAGGTCGTGGGTCCGAATCCCCCCTCGGGCATGGATATTTGTGCCGTCCTAGTTCGTAAGTAGTTCATAAGTAGCTTGTAAGTTTACGGACTGATGACCCTGTAGTTAAGTCCCATAAGATTTACAAACATTTGAACATTTTTGATGAAAGCCCGTACCGAGCGGCAGAGCGTTTCTCCTGCAGAGTCTTCCACTGGAGTTTAGCGATCATCTCCGTAACGCTTTCACGATTACCAGATGATCCTGTAACGAAGCGCGCTGCTCTCCGTTGAATCGTCTCCACTTCCTCTATCAATCCCACCTGGTACGGATCCCATACCGGTGAGCAGTATTCAAGCTGTGGGTGAACAAGTGTACTGTAACTTACTTCCTTTGTTTTCAGACTGCATTTCCTTAGAATTCTCCCAATGAATCTAAGTCCGTCATGTGCCTTACTGACTATTAATTTTATATGGTCGTTCCATTTTAAATCACTCCTAATGCCTACTCCAAATGTTCAAATGTTTTTTAAGCTTATGGGACTTAACTACGGGGTCATCAGTCCCTAAACTTACAAACTACTTATGAACTACTTACGAACTAGGACGGCACAAATATCCATGCCCCAGGGGGGATTCGAACCCCCGACCGTAGTGGCCGTGCTGACCGTGACTGGAGCGCCTCAGTCACCTCGGCCACCGCGGCCGGCAATGCCTACTCCCAGATAATTTATGTAATTAACTGCTTCCAGTTGCTGACCTGCTATAGTGTAGCTAAATGATACAGAATCTTTCTTTCTGTGTTTTCGCAGCACATTACACTTGTCTACATTGAGATTCAATTGCCATTCCCTGCACCTTGCGTCAATTCGATGGAGATCCTCCTGCATTTCAATAGAATTTTCCATTGTTACAACCTCTCTAAATACTACAGAATCATCCGCAAAGAGCCTCAGTGAACGTCCGATGTTATGCGCAAGGTCATTTATATATATCGTGAACAGCAACGGACCCACGACACTTCCCTGTGGCACATCTGACATCACCCTTACTTCGGAAGACTTCTCTCCATTGAGAATGACATGCTCTTACTTTGTTCAATGAACGTCTATGGGAAACAGTATCAAACGCCTTGCGGAAGTCAAGAAACACAGCATCTACCTGAAAACCCGTGTCTTACGACGCTCTGAGTCTCGTGGACATAGAGCTCGAGCTGGGTTTCACACGATCGTCGTTTTTGAAACCCATGCTGATTCCTAAAGAGCAGACTACTAATCTCCAGAAATTTCATTATACTCGATCATAATACATGTTCCAAAATTCTACAACTGACCGACGTTAGAAACATAGTCCTACAGTTCTGCACATCTGTTCGACGCGCCTTCTTAAAAACGGGGATGACCTGCGCCATTTTCCAGTCTTTCGGATTCATGACCCTGTCTGTCCAGAAGGAATGGTCTGAGTCTGTGGAGTATCTGTTATGGACTGGGATTGTATTTTCTGGTGCTCCAGTTACTGCTCTTATGGAAGAAAACATCAACACTGTTGTTGTCACGGTGAAAGAGGATCGTTGAATTACCCTTTGATCGCTTTCTGAAATACTAAAAATTTCATTGGTGACGGAAAAATTACACATGAGACACGTTTGTGCTCTAAGTGTTCCAAAACTTGATTTTCGAACAAAAGAATATTCGCGTGCAGGTCTGCATGCAGTTTAAATTGATGTTAGAGCAAGATCCGGAGTTTCTTTCAAATGTAATCCCTTCTGATGAAACTTGGCCACATTATTGTGATCCTGAAAGGTAACGGCAAATGTCAGTGTGGAAATCTCCTTCATCACCAACCACCAATAAAGCAAAAGTGCTTGCTTCTGATGGGAAAGTTATCGTCATGTCATTCTTTGATATTCATTGAGTGGTTTATCAACATGTCGTACCTGCACACACAACAGTGACTGGACAAGACTGCTGGGATGTCCTGTAAACATTGCAAGTCCATATCGGGCCCAAAAGACCATATTTCCGTGAAGCAGACTGGAAGCTAGCCCACGATAATGCTGGGTCGCATGTTGCCAATGTTGTTGTTGAATAGCTCGCCAAAATCAACGTAGTGTGCATCCCTCACTTTCGCTATAGTCCGGATTTAGCTCCACATAACTCTTTTCTACTCCCCAACTCGAAGAAACGCCTTCGTGGCAGGCGTTATCCACCATCAGAAACAGTGGTGAGGGCTGCGGAGGCGGTTTTGAAGGACCTCTCAAAAATATATTCGGAGCTTGGCGGAAACGCTGGGACATGCACATAGCATTCATGCGAGACTATTTTGAGAAGTATCATCAAAATCATGAGGTAAATTAAAAATAATTTCTATATTTGTGATAGAAGCAATTTTGTTGTTTCAATGTATAGCTCTGATTGTTGTATTACATAATGACAAACGCTGGATATCCTTCAACTGCTAGTCTACATAATAGTAAAAAAGCAGAGCTGAAGTCAAATATAGGTCTCTTTTGTATTCCGGAATTAAACGGAATTTGGGCAACATTAAGATGGTAACAGAATTAAAAAATTCAATAAAGACGATGACATTGGAATTTCCTTGTTTCCTTGTCAGAAAGTTACCAAGAAGTAGGTTATTAGTATGTCACACACAGATTAGCACTGAGAAATGAGGGGAAAATGTACTGGTACGTAGTCCCCTCGCCCTATGTGACTTCTTTTTGTCTAGGGTTGGACTGCAGGGAATTTGTACCATATTTAAGTATTAAACTACAATGGTCCTAACGATTCTGTTGCAACGAGTTTTGAAAAATGAAATAAAGATACTTTGCATTAAAAAGTCTTGACAAATTTTACACCATTTAAAATAGCTGGATAAGCTTAAAAACAGAAAATGTGACTTTTTACCATTTTTCGGCATTCCAACTCCCCTTAAAAGGGTGACTGGCTGTCCATCTGACTGGCTACTGGAGCATCTACGTTGCACTTCTATCGTTTACATGCTGCAGTGAGAGCGATCACTCATCCCGCAACTGATTGTCCTTGGCGGCAACATGGCGAATTCCCAAATGTTCAAACGTTTGTAAAGCTTATGGGATTTAACTGCGGGGTCATCAGTCCCTAAACTTACAAACTACTTACGAACTAACTTATACTAAAGACAGCACAAACAGCCATGCCCGAGGGAGGATTCGAACCTCCGACGCGGGAGTGTGCGATCCGCAACGTGGCGCTGCAGATTAGATTAGATTATTTATTTGTTCCATAGATCCATACTGAGGGGATCCTCGTGGATGTGGAACATGTCAAGAAACAAAATTTACAAGTTGAATAATAGATAATACTAATAATATAAATACAAATACATACACTTATAATATAAATACAGATACATATTTTTTTGCTGATAATATAATAATACTAATATAGTATGAGTGTATGCATCATTTGGTACAATTTATAAATTCACTGATGGAGTAGAAGGAGTTAGCCACTAGAAAGTCTTTTAGGTTCCTCCTAAACTGATCTTTATTTGTAGCTAAATTTTTTATACTTGATGGTAAATTATTGAAAATGTGTGTTCCTGAGTAGTGGACCCCTTTTTGAACTAAAGTAAGTGCTTTTAAATCCTTGTGTAGATCATTTTTATATCTAGTATTGTATGTATGAACTGAGCTGTTTGTTGGGAAAAGGGATATATTATTTATGACAAATTTCATTAAGGAATAAATATACTGAGAGGCAGTAGTTAATATACCCAGTTCTTTGAAGAGGCTTCTACAAGACGTCCGTGAATTTACTCCACAAATAATACGTTTTACACGTTTTTGGACTCTGAAGACTTTTGACTGACTTGAAGAGTTACCCCAAAATATTATACCATATGACATTAAGGAATGAAAGTAAGCAAAGTATGCAAGCTTTGTTATTTTTATGTCTCCTATGTCTGATAACACTCGTATTGAAAATACAGATTTGTTGAGTCGTTTCTGCAGTTCTGTGGTGTGCTCCTCCCAACTAAGTTTGTTATCAAGCTGTAATCCCAGGAATTTAATTCTGTCAACCTCTCCTATCTGCTCTTCTTAATATTTAATGCATATGCTGTCAGGAAATCTCTTACATGTTCTGAACTGCATGTAGTGCGTCTTTTCAAAGTTTAATGACAATGAGTTGGCTTTAAACCATTTATTAATGTTCCTGAAAATATCATTAGCAGACTTTTCTATCAATATACTTGACTTACTCTTTATTGCAATACTTGTATCATCTGCAAACAAAACGAACTCTGCTTCTGGTAGTGTAATTGATGAGAGATCATTAATGTACACAAGAAAAAGCAATGGCCCTAAGATGGATCCTTGTGGGACACCACATGTAATTTCTTCCCAACCCGATGATGACTGTTGGCCTAATTCACTAGTCACTTGCACTGACACCCTTTGTTTCCTGTTAGTGAGGTACGACTTGAACCATTTTGCAGCATTTCCCGTGACCCCATAGAATCCTAATTTACTTAAAAGGATGTTATGGTTCACACAATCAAATGCCTTTCACAAATCACAGAAAATACCTGCTGCTTGCAATTTATTATCTAATGAATTAAGTACATTCTCACTGAAAGTGTAAATAGCCTTCTCAATATCGGAACCTTTCAGAAATCCAAACTGTGTTCTAGACAATATGCCATTTGCGGTTAAGTGGTTGAGAAGCTGTTTGTACATTACCTTTTCTATAATTTTTGAGAATGCTGGCAAAAGTGAAATGGGTCTGTAGTTTGATGGTATCTCTTTATCCCCCTTCTTGAAGAGAGGTTTAATATCTACATATTTTAGCCAATCAGGAAATGTTCCCGTTATAACAGACTGGTTACACAAAAACTTAAGATTGTGCTAAGTTCACAAGAACACGCTTTAATTAATTTTGTTGATATTTCATCGTAACCACTGGAATTCTTTGTTTTTAAAGATTTTATTATGGAAGATATTTCTTGTGGTGAAGTGACTGACATATTCATGTGTGTGAAGTTATTTGTAAATGCTAGTTTCAAATATTCAAGCGCATTATTTACTGACCCAGACAATCCCATACTATCAGTAACGGATATAAAGTACTTGTTAAATAGATTTGCCACACTATGCCCATCAGTTACTAATGTCTCAGCTACTCTTAATCGTACCTGCTCTTGTTCCTTTCTGGTTCTACCAGTCTCTTCTTTCACTATATCCCATATTGTTTTTATTTGGTTTCCTGATGTTGCTATCTTCTTTTCATAGTGCATTTGTTTAGATACCTGAATAACTTTTTCTAATATTTTACAGTATTCCTTATATTTAGTTAAATCATCATCATTGCAACTACTCTTGGCTGATAGATACATTTTCCTTTTTGTGTTACATGAAATCTTTATTCCTTGTGTAATCCAAGGTTTTATTATAGACTTCTGTTTAATTCGCATTACTTCTAGAGGAAAACAGTTTTCAAACATGATACTAAAATTATTAATGAATACATTATATTTTTCATTCATGCCATTAGCACTATATACATCTTTCCAGTTCATGTCTTTGAGGAGTTTTCTAAAATTTTCAATTTTTCGTGGGTTGACTACTCTCCTGTATGTACATTTTGCAGTCTTCATAATCTGTTTAGAATCTATACCTAAAACAAGGAGCTGCATATCATGATCTGACAGGGCATTTATTATTGGTTTTATGATATGATTTTGTTCCTTTGATTTGTCTATAAAAATATTATCAATTGCTGTCCAAGAGGTTTTAGTTACCCTAGTTGGAAAGTTTACGGTGTGTGTTAGGTTGAAAGACCGCTCGGATACTCCCGGGCGGCATGAATTCCAAGATGCTGTGTCATTAATACATGACATAATCGAACTGGAATGTTACGTTCTTCTGCAACCTCTAGGATAGTCATTCTTCGATTGGCAAGCATAATTTCGGTGATGTGAGGGCCGTCGCTAGACATCGAAGGGCGTCCTGGACGATGATCATCTTTAACTTCCGTTCGGCCATTTTTAAACCACGTGAACCAACTGTAACACCGAATACGGCTTAAACACATATCACCGAAGACTTCCTGCATCTCTATGTACATTTTCTTGGGTTTCGCGCAAATTTAGTGCAGAAGCGTTGTTCTTCTAATTCTGCCATCTCGAAATTCGCTAACGTTCTACGCAATATAGCGATGAGCAATAACTAACACCACGCAATATTGAAAATTCCAGGAATTAACACATTCAGAAAAGGCGCGTGCAGGGACGGCAACCGCATTTCGCTCCAACGCTCCAAGGCGGAATATCACGAATTTTTCGGAATTTTTTGAACAGAACTCTTACTCCCATACTGGTTTACGCTGTGATGCCAGTGCGTGCTGAAAGGACTGTTCTGTACTAGCGCTAAAATCACGGCGTTGATACCTCAGCGTTAACGCCGGGTGACTGGAGCAACGGCACTACACTGAGGCAAACTACGCGAGAGTTTTTGACGTCGGTGTTTCCGCGGCCAGAGGCGTAAAAACGCAGCGTCGTTGACTTCGGTACCCTACTGTACAAGGAGGTAGGAGCGCGCAAAGACTGAACTTGTGTCAGTCGAGTTGTTATTTGCTGTAGGTAAATATGTATGATACGGAGAAATTTATATATGAAACTGAGAATGCCATTTATGAAGTCGGATCAAAGGACCACAGTGATAAACATATTCAAGTCTGCACGCAAACTGGCAAGGTGACGAGTGCTGCTGATAAGGACAAAAGCGGTTATGTAACAACTGTACAAAACTTAGAGACAATAACACAAGGGAAAAATATTGTTTTCAGTTGAAAAACTCAGAACCAAAATTTGGCGGGCATTTCAAACGAATAAGTTTCCAAACGCAGAATAATTATTTAACTCTTCATATTCACACGCCACCTCAAGCGAAATTTCCTCACTTGGACTTGGGGTCTCATGGAGATTTTATTTATTTTGCTGTCTTTTACAATGACCTGTTATCTAGATGCTAAAACAGGTCGTATTTTGCACAGGTAACTGATTTTTTACACTGAATAATTTCTTCTTATAACTAGTTAAATTTAACAATATACAGCTTAACTAACTTATGAAATGAAACTATAAATAATAATTTAAAAAATTAATTAAATATAACATATCCATTTAAGCGTAAGAAGTAAAGAATAAGGGCAAGTTCAGAGGTTTATGTTGAAAAACACAGTGAAAGAATAACATGAATTTATATTTAATAGAAGGAGATGATAGGAGAGAGAAAGTTGGAGAAGATGGAGTCCGACACTGTGATGGTTGAGGGTCGAGGACTTGGCATTCCCATAAAGTCGTCAATCTTCAACCATCGTTAGTATTATCTATAACAGGTTAACAGGTTTATAGTGCTGTTTTCCCGGTGACAAAGAGCAACAATTTCATATTTGTCCTTACTACTACAGTTACACTAATTACTGTCTGTTAAATGATGATCACTGTCCGCAATCGGTGTCCGTGTTGATGTCTGTATTGGGGTCAGTATTGTTGTCCCTTTCGCTTCCTGTGCTGGTACACTCGATTCGCTTTGTTTGCTCGCTGCATACGTTGTTGTCTTCTGTATGGCCTATTTCGTTTGTATTCGTCATGTCGCGTGCAAGATTTTATCTGTTAGTATAGTGAGTGTTGTCCATTGGTCCTCTTGTCTTATGACCTCTTATAGTTGTCATTATGTGTTAGCATGTAGTGCTGGTGATGTGTCTCTGAGATGATTGTAGGTCCCGCAGAAAAGGACAACGTGTTCGGGAGATCCCCTCTCCCCACATGTGCAGTATGGTGTTTCTCTAAGACTGACGCGGTATAATTGCGAAGGATAAGAGCCGTGTCCTGTCAAGAAGTGAACCATACCGCGGCTGGGATTGACATGTTTCATTCTTAGTCTCTCCGCTATGTCGGGAAAGAATGAATGGATCCTCCGACCCTTATCACTTGCCTCCCATTCATGCTGCCTGGAGTCAATTCTCCAGCATCTCAGCTGTTATTTATTTTCCAGAGCCAAACCAGTTACTAAATTCACCAAGTCTAGTCTGCCCTTCTTTAACCAGTAATTCGCAGTCCAACCACGCGCCACACCACGCAGTGCCTCCACTGAGGTGGTCCGGAAAGCTCCCGATAGCCTAAAGTAGTGCGCTCCTATGTCCGCGTCTCTGCATCTGTCCTCTGTCTGCATCTCATGGAGAAGCAGAAGATCCCAGATGATCTCGCATGTTTCTCGTATAATTAACGGAATAGTTTTTTCTTGACACATGAAAGACATACTCCAAGTCACCGAATCATACCCGAGGCCAGATATTTCAAATACACGTCCAAAGGATTTACTTCTGCAATAATTTACTGATGCACAATTTTATTTTAGTTAAAGAAATGACGAAAAGTGGTAATCACTCCGAAATAATTTCGTAAAAAATTGAAAAAGGTGATAATCGGAGTGACTACAAAGAAATTGAGAAACAACGCACTTTGACAAGCTATTGTTCTTGCTGCCACATGTAAGAGGTTGAGGAACTCATGTTTCCTAGTCAACAGAAAGATGCAGCTCTGCATCCACTCTATCGTGATCAAGCCTCTTCATCTCCTCATGAGAACGGCAACAGACATCCATCTGAAACTGCTAACTATATTCGTCTCTTGGTCTCACTATGCAATTTTTCCCCCACACAATGGCAAAATTTACGATTACTTGATGTCTAAGAATGTGCCCTACCTATCGATACCTTCTTTTAGTCAAGGTATAACAAAAATTTCTTTTCTCCCCAATTATATTCAGTAATTCAATCTACATACCTAATCTTCAGCCCCTGTCCTCTTCCTGTCTGAATTATTTATCATCCAAGTTTCACTTCCGTATAAGGCAAGACTCCAAATGCCTTGAGAGAGAACTTCCTTACACTTAAATTAACATTCGATGTTAGCAAATTTCTGTTCTTCAAAAACGCTTTTGTTCCCATTGCCGTTCTGCATTTTATATCCTCTGTACTGCGACCGTCGTATGTTATTTTACTGCCCAAGTAATAAAACTCATCTACCTCCTTTATTGGTTCGTTACCTCGTCTAATTTCTTTAGCATCGCCTGATTTTCTGAGACTACATTCCATTACCTTTGATTTGCTTTTGTTAATGTTCATCTTATATGCTCCTTACAACACACTGTCCATTCCGTTCAACTGCTCTTCCAGGTCTTTTATTATGTCTGAAAGAATTACAATGTCATCAACAAAACGCAATATTTTTATTTTTTCACCCTGAACTCTAATTCCTTCTCCAAAATTCTCTTTGCTTTCCTTCACAGCTTGCTCAATGTACAAATTGAGTAATATTGAAGAAAGGCTACAATCGTGTCTTACTTCCTTCTCAACCACTGTTTTCCTTTCATGCTCTTCAACTCAAATAACTGCGGTTTGGGTAATGTAGAAGTTGTAAATAACCTTGAGTCCCCTATATTTTATCCCTGCTGACTTTAGAATTTAAAAGAGTGTATTGTAATTAACACTGTCAAAAGTTTTCTCCAAATCTACAAAAGCTAGACATGTAGCTTTGCCTCTTCATACTCTATCTTCTAAGATAAGTGATAAGGTCAGTATTGCCTCCCCTGTCCCTACATTTCTCCTGAAACCAAACTGATCCTTCCCGAGGTCAGCGTCTATCAGACTTTCCATCCTTCTGTAAATAACTCGTGTTAAAATTTTGCAACAATGACTTATTAACCCTTTCATTCCGTGTTTTCCTGTGTAACAACATATTAAAAGTTGATTTATACCGTATTTTGTGTATTAATCCTTTGAGTTGCATTTTTGTTGACGAACAACAAGCTTCTAGTACGACATTTTGCCGCTTGGTACGGCGTGTAGCCACTTCTGAGGCATTAATCTGTCGAGCTTGGAGATGTTGCGTTGCCGTCTGTACGCGGCTGGTAGTGTGAGCGTTGAGTGTGGTACCTTTTATTTTATTGCCCTAGTGGTCTTATCTTTGGTGCTGTGGAGCGAAAATTATGCTAGCATTATTGATATGACAGTGTTAAATATCAGCAAACGTCCAAGTAATAAAAATACCACGATACAAACGTCTGTGTTGTGCATGAAATACATGGCATAAAAAAATCAATATTTCGATCACAATTTTTTAAAACATATTGTTACGGCGCTTGAACGTTTAGGAAGTCTATATCGATAGTAGTGATGAGTTTTCCCTGAGGCGGCGCTTTGATCTGCCACAAGGCAGTTGTTTTCGATGTGCATCGCTGGCCGATGGCTAGCTGGAGGCGTGTGACGCACGCGATGTCAGTGACGGATTGACATTCGAATAGCGCTTGTCGCCTGGGTTCCTCCGGAGGTGTTGTCACCGACTTGTGGGCCGCCGCCAGCGTGGAGCGAGGGAGTAACAGCTTGGCGTCCAACGAGTTCTAGTCGCCTGGGTAGCGGTGGTTATGTTACCGTCGTGCGGGCCGACGTGAGCGCACAACTTAGCGTCCTAGAGGCGGAGTCGCTGTTTGCTCCTGAAGTATTTTGCAGCTGAATGTTTGGGCAGCAGGACAGGTAGCTGGAGATGAGTACTTAATGTGGGCGACGGCGTGCTGTGCCACGCATGTCACCTAGTCAAGCAAGTTCTTTCGTCTGCTCCCAAGTGTAAGTGCTGTCCTGGTAGACCTGGTACGAGCGCCGGAAGGCTTTAATTCTCGGTGTCCTTCCGTGTCGGGCTCTGCTATACACCTTGTGAACGTTGGTGCCCCAGGCTTCGTTGTTTATGCAATAGTCTGTTGTATGCCTTTTGAACAGAAGTTCGTCGAGAGTAGTGTGTTTTTCTCCTGAACTTTGTTTTGAATTGTGGATTGTGTCTGATGTTTCTTATGGTTTTCCCGGCATTGTCTGGTGTCCGCCGCGGTCTGGGTGTCGTTATTCTGATGGGCAGTCTTGTTCGTTTCGATTGTGGAGGTCTGCACTGTGCGCCCTGGTGATTCTGGAGCACCTCTGGCTTCGTGTTGGAACAACGTCGGCTCTGAGTCGTGGGAGCGGGTCGGTTAGAAAACTGTTACTGGGCTGATCTCTTACAGAGAGTTGTGGTTTGGCATTTGACACGAAAGTGTGGTACTGATGTTTAAGCAATTGTTTCATGTCTTCAATGTTACAAGTTTTGGCACTTGTTATGTACTGTTTTATAATTTAAAGCGTTTTGGAGGTGTATATGTCGGCGTAATTTGGTGTCGGATACTGTTTCTGGAACTTATGTTGCAGATTTACATTATTGGGGCTGGCCCTGCGGTACCGCAACGGAGGAGGAAGTTGTGGTGATTTCCGGTTACGAGCGTGTGGGGGCTGAACGCTGGATTGCTTTGCTTCGTTCAGTTAAGCGAACCGTCTCCTCCTTTGCGGTCTTGCAGTGTCCGCCGAGTAGTATGCATGAAGATGGCTACCAACGTGCATTGTCCTTGGTGGTCGAAAGTTTAAATTTCCATTTTCAACATTTGCCAGTTTGTTACCTGCTTCGGAAGCATTGTTTAAATTGTTATTTTAAGCAATTCAGTAGTTGTAAAAAATTTGTTATTTTAAAAGGGTTGTACTTAACGTTTACCTTTGGTTTAAATTGTTGAAGTGATTTCTTTAAAGAAGTCCTTTAGGCCTTGTATTATTGTTAATAAACCTGTGCACATGAGATTTGTTGAGTTTACCATTTTGCCATCCTGTCTTTAGTTTCCTTATTTCCTGAACTGTTTTCAGTGGTGCCACCTCCATCTGCAACATAGCACATATATGTCGATGTTTTCGCCTAGTTTTTGTGTCGTAACCGCGGCATTTCACCGCTCGTATAGAAAAGCCCAAACCGTTTCTGGCGCCGCGATCTAGCAGAGAGCGCGCACTGGTGAGCGTGGGGCGTGACGCAGCTGCGCGCCGCTGCAGGCATTCTGACGGCCGTGGACGGAGTTTGCTGGCAAACGCGACGGCAGGCCGGAGACGGCCGCCAAGGAATCTGATAACGCGAGAACAAAGCGTGGCGGCGGCGGCGGCGGCGGGCAGCGCGCGGAGCCTGCCCCGCTGGCTGGAGATGACGCGCCGCCCGCAGCCACATCAAAGACGCCGCCCACGCCGCCCCCGCGCTGCCCGCGGCCACTGCGACCCCACCCCCTCCCCCACCTGGCACTTCCGGTTGTGCCGCCAACGCTGCGCTTTCTTCGTCTCGTAACTCGCCTCACTGTACGGCGGCCGGTGAGATCGCATTAGACACCATTATCGCCTCGACGCACAGTACGCCGTCTGTCACTGGCAGGACGGCAAGTATTCCTCCTGACGGGAGACTGCTGTGGAGCAGTGCTCCGTGAAGCCACAACGGGAGCTACAATGCGGTTAGAGGATCGCAGGTTTTCCGTCACTTGCGCCAATTTCTCCACCGTTTTCTCGGGCATATCACAGCATTGCATTTTAATGAAACTTTCGGAACAGACGAAGAAGCAAGAAAAGGCAAAGATACATGTCTAGCTTTTGTACATTTGGAGAAAGCATTTGACAAAAAAAAAAAAAAAAATGTTTGTAGAACTTATGGGACTTAACTACGGGGTCATCAGTCCCTAAGCTTACAAACCACTTATGTACTAACTAAGACTAAGGACGGCACAAATATCCATGCCTGAGGGGGGATTCGAACCCCCGACCGTAGTGGCCGTGCAGACCGTGACTGGAGTACCTCAGTCCCCTCGGTCACCGCGGCCGGCTAAATTCTGAAGTCAGCAGAGGTAAAATATAGGGAACTCAAGGTTATTTACAACTTGTACATTAACCAAATCGCAGTTATTAAAGTTGAAGAGCATGAAAGGAAAGCCGTGGTCGAGAAGGGAGTAAGAAACGATTGCGATTATGCTCGGATTTGAGGTAAAGGTCGGAGAAGGAAATGGGCAGTGCCTTTTCGAAGGAATCATGCCGGCATTCTCCAGGAGTGATTAAGGGCAATGCTTCCCAAACGTTTTTTGTAACAGGATCCGAATCTTTCTGGAAACAGTAAGTCTTACTGAATCCATCATTGGTGATAGAATTGCGACTGCAGCTGGTCAAGATCACGGAGGAAACATGTTACCAACAGCCTTATGTTTTACAGAGACACTTATTCCTTAGCTACCAGTTCCGGTATTCCATTATGGCCGGCCGCGGTGGCCGAGGGGACTGATGCGCTTCAGTCACGGTCTGCACGACCTCTACGGTCGGGGGTTCGAATCCCCCCTCGGGCATGGATATTTGTACCGTCCTTAGTTGTAGATAGTTCATAAGTAGTTTACGTTATGCCATCTTCAGGCCCCTATATCGGAGTATTATATCCATTTAAATAGGGAACCAAACTGGCTTCGTGGACTTCTAGCTGTCAGTACGATCCAACAACAACAACTGTGGCAACAATAGATATGATACTCCGATATACGGGTCTGAAGAGAGAATAATGGAATGCCGAAACTGGTAACTAAGGAATAAATGTTTCTGTTACATACGGCTGTTGGTAACCTATTTCCTACGTAATTTCTGGAAACATCCTCACAAATTAATAAAAGGAGGTGGTGATCCCCCTTGGTATACAAAACAGGTCAGGATACTGATGCAAAAGCAACAGAAAAAGAATGCTAAATTTAAACAAGGGCTGTTCAATAGAGAAATATCTCTTATTTTTATTTTGACAACTTACCTTTACACACCCTCATAATTTTAGATCGGACTGGAAGTCATTTAAGACGAATGCAACCATGATTCTTGCATTCCAAATTATGACTTAATGGTTTCTTCAGCCAACTAGAATTGTAAATGGATGTCAAAACAGACTTGATCTCTTTGCAACAAATAACGAGCTCATAACCAGTATCAAAACGGATACAGGTATTAGTGAACACAGGGCTGTCGTAGCAAGATTGAATATCGAAAGTCCCAAATGTACCAAAAATAGACGAAAAGTATATTTGTTCAGAAAATCAGATAGAAATACACTTACTTGCTTCTTGGAAAACAGTTTCCACTACTTCCAAACCCTAAACGTGAGTGTAGACTAGACGTGGCTCCAGTTCAGAGAAGCAGTATCGAAAGCAATTGACAGTTTTATACGAAATAAATTAATAAAAGAAGGTGGTGATCCCCATTGGTACATAAAACAGGTCAGGACACTGATGCAAAAGCAACGGAAAATGCATACTAAATTTAAGCGAACCCAAAATCCCCAGGATTGGCGATCCTACACAGAAGCTCGAAATTTATCGAGGACTTCAAAGCGCGATGCTTACAATAATTTTCACAACGAAACTCTTTCTCGAAATTTGACTGAAAACCCAAAGAGAATTTGGTCATATGTCAAATAAACTAGAGGCAAAAAACAAACAATACCCTCACTACGTTATAGAAATCGCGATCATGCCGATGATAGCGCTACTACAACAGAGTTGAAGTAGATATCCTCGGAGTAGTGAAGCACCTTAAATCACTTGACAAGAATAAGTCTTCTGCTCCGGACTGTATACCCATTAGATTTCTATCTGAGTATGCTGATGCGATACCTCCTTACTTAACAGCCATATACAAGCGCTCTCTCAAAGAAGGATCTGTACCAAATGATTTGAAAGTTGCACAGGTCACACCTATATTCAAGAAAGGTAGTAAGAGTAAGCCACTAAACTACAGGCCTATTTCAATGACGTCAATTTGCAGCACGGTTTTGGAACATATCCTGTATTCAAAAATTATGAATTATCCCGAACAGAATTATCTATTGACCCAAGGTCAACAAGGATTTAGAAAATATCGTTCATGTGAAACACAACTAGCTCTTTACTCACACGAAGTGATAAGTGCTATCGGCAAGGGATCTCAAACTTATTTCGTGCCGGCCGCGGTGGCCGAGGGGACGGTCTGCACGGCCGCTACGGTCGGGGATTCGAATCCCCCCTCGGGCATGGATATTTGTGCCGTCCTAGTTCGTAAGTAGTTCATAAGTAGTTTGTAAGTTTAGGGACTGATAACCCCGTAGTTAAGTCCCATAGACTATACAAACATTTGAACATTTTTTGAACTTATTTCGTTCAAGAAGGCTTTTGATACCGTACCTCACAAACGGCATTTAATCAAATTGCTGGGTTATGGAATATCTCTACAGGTTTGTCACTGGATTTCCTGTCAGTGAACACAGTTTGTAGTAATCGATGATAAGGCATCGACTAAAACAGAAGTGATATCGAGTGTTCCACATGGTAGTGTTATTGGTCCTCTGCTGTTCCTTATTTACATAAACGATTTGAGAGAATATCTAAGCAGCTCTTTTAGGTTGTTCGCAGATGACGCCTTCATTTACCGTCTAGTAAAGTCATCTGAAGATCAAAACCAACTGCAGAACGATCTAAATAAGGTATCAGTATGGTGTAAAAATTGGGAATTGACTAAATAATGAGAAGTGTGAAGTCGTCCACATGAATACGAAAAGAAATCCGTTAAACATTGTTTACAAGATAAATCAATCAAATGCTAAGACCGCAAAAGCCACTAAATACCTAGGAATTACTATTACATCAGTCTTAAACTGGAAAGAACACGTAGATAATGTCGTGGGAAAGGCGAACCAGAGACTGCGTTTCATTGGCAGAACCCTTAAAAGATGCAACAGAACTACTAAATAAACTGCATACACTACGCTTATAAGTCCTTTCTTGGAGTTTTGCAACCCAGTGTGGGATCTTTGTACGTCCTTTTTTGCTACCCAGTGTAGGATCCTATCAGGTGGGTTTGATGGAGACCTCGAAAGAGTTCGAAGAAGGGCAGCTCGTTTTGTATTGTGACGATACAGAGGATGCAGCGTCACGGAAATGATACAGGATCCGGGATTGCAATCATTACAACAATGGCGTTTATCGCTGTGGCGTGAGCTACTTACGGAACTCCAATCGCCAACATTCTCCTCCGAATGCGAGAATATACTGTTGACTGCCACCTACAAAGGTGGAAATGATCATCA
Organism: Locusta migratoria; assembly: GCA_026315105.1. Taxonomy (NCBI): domain Eukaryota; kingdom Metazoa; phylum Arthropoda; class Insecta; order Orthoptera; family Acrididae; genus Locusta; species Locusta migratoria. The sequence continues at coordinate 721,376,800 of CM048744.1, read as the reverse complement.
GAATAAAATCAGAACTCGAACGGAGAGATTCAGGTGTTCTTTCGTCCCACGTGCTATTCGAGAATGGAGTTGGAGATAAATAGTATAAAGGTGGTTCATCGCACCCTCTGCAAGGCATTTAAATGTGATTTGCAGAGTATCCCATGTAGATGTAGATACAAAATTGTTATAAACTTCTTTATTTATTTATTTTGTCATGACGCGTTTTGGGTTAACCCATCTTATGATGACCTATTAATGTACAAAATATAAATTTACAAACCAGACTTGTACTAATGTTCATAGAATCAGGCAACTTTACAAGAAACAAAAGCATAAAGGAATTTTTACATAGCAAAATTTATAAAAAGGCGATTGGGTGTTAGAGTTGCAGTGGAGCACAATTAACATCAGGTTGAATGTTGTTTTAACTGTACATGATCATATGCAGTAATGACAGAAATTACTACTCGTGTTTAATATTTCTTCTCCCTCGTCTCTCTCCACTTCAGGGAAAACAAAAGAGAGAAAGAGAGAGAGAAACGTAAAACCGTTCCTCTCCCACGTATTTGACCATTATAAAGTCACCTACAGGAGTTTCAGGAGACAGAGCAAGTTGACATCTACTGTTTCACGAATAATGCTCTGACGTAGCCTCTTCGGTGTCGATAATATGACTGTCATTCATAGTCGTACACATGCCTGTGGAGTTTGCTGCTGTCTTGATAAGGACCTCATCTTCAGTGCTGAAGTTTTTTTAGTATTATTTTAGTCTATTTTTTGATTTTTTATTTGACTACGTATAACGGTATCAATTTTCTCTCTAAGGCAAAAATTTCGAGAAATACTATCGAAACCGCACATTGCAAGAAGATTAGAATGTAGCACAAATTTCACTCGCACCCTTCGTTCCGTTTCTGATTTATGTCGACAACTATAAAACCAGACTGTGAGAGAATGCGGTTACTGCAGCACCAGACTAAAGAATAATATACTAATTCGATATATACTGGCTTGATTCTGTTAGAATTTTGCCACAAACACGTCCTTAGAGGCAGATACTGAGATTACTACAGACGATTTGGCGCGAATACCCGAATTAGAATGTGAGAATGTGAATAATTAATACGCCTACATATGGAAACACTATCCAAATACATTTTAGACACTTCTCTAACGCTTGAGGTTGAGAGAAATCAAATTGCCTCGAGCCATTCCTTTGGATGAAAGTGTGAGTGGCATAACGGCACTCTCCTGGCTGTTGTCATCCCGACTGACAATAATTGTTTATTTTATTTTATTTATTTACAATCGTATTGACCCGCTAGGATCACGTTGACAACTTCAATTCCTCTTCTTTTCTTCTTGTTGTTACCTATTTTTCCAGTATTCCCTCATTTCCTCCCCATGAAGTCTCTTCCTTCTTTTTGTCCATGTTGTTCCTGATTTTTTATTTATTTTGCTTTGAAAGCCTTCCAAATTTAGTATTTTATTTTTAGAACAGTTTCTTTCTGCTATTTTGATGTTGTTTCATTCTTGATCTTTCCTTACCTGTAATCCATGGTATTGTCGATTTTTTCTTCCAGAAATATAAGAGTATTTGTTTTGTTAGTCTATTTCCATCAATTCGGTAGAGGTTTCCTAAAAACGTTAACCTTCGTTTGTCCATTACTTCAGATATTTCTCTCTCTCTCTCTCTCTCTCTCTCTCTCTCTCTCTATATATATATATATATTATTTTTGTAGACATCCTCATTACTTCTTATTTTCCAACTATCTGCAGTTTTTATTGCACCCATTATTTTTCTAATAATCTTTATTTTCAATGCCTCTAGTTTATCCATCTTACAATTCATCGTTAGGCATTCAGATATATATTAACATTCCCTTACCACTGTGTTTTTTATAGATATGCATTTCTTGCTGAAAATATTTTTAGTCAAACCATATGCTCAATATGCTCTTTCCATTTTGTTAATTCTTACATCTACTGCAGATTTTTCTAGTCCATCATGTTGTATAGTTTCTCCAAGATATTTCAATTTATTTACTCGCTCTATTTTACTTACTTTTTTTCTGTGAATTTTGGTTCGTTTTTTACATTTGTCAGGATGTTTGGTTTTTTCAGATGAAATGTTGAGACCAGTTCTATTTGATATTTTTTTGCAAAATGTTCATTTGAATAACTGCTACTGTCAAGTTATCTGAAAGTATTGCAAATTCATCCGCAAAAGCCTAGCATTTTACCTTCATTCCATTTTTATGAAAATTCATCGTGCAGATGGGGCAGGATCAGCAACTGGATATATAATGAAAACTATTTCTTTTTTCGTCACAGTTGCACTATTTAGAAGTTGGTAACTAGTTATCAACTTCTAAATAGTGCAACTGTGACGAAAAAAGAAAAAAGAAATGGTTACCAAGTTCTAAATAGTGCAACTGTGACGAAAAAAGAAATGGTTTTCATTGCATATCGAGTTGTTTCCCTTCCCAGAGTTGTTGGTTCAGTTTTGGGATTTTTTTAGCTCCGAATCCAGATCCTTACATTTTTATCAAAGCAAGACTTATTAGTCTCCAGGGAGTTACAGCGATCGTTATATGAATAAAATTCTTGAATATCCGTCTCCAGATCGCTTATATTTTCTAAAACATGACCGGTTTCGGGACAGCTGCCCATCTTCAGATCAAATTTTGAAGTTACAGAGTAACATGTCCTATGATGAACGAATGTTCATAGTCGTAGTTGTAACGACTGTGAACATTCGTTCATCACAACACATGTTACTCTGTAACTTCAAAATTTGATCTGAAGATGGGCAGCTGTCCCGAAACCGGTCATGTTTTAGAAAATATAAGCGATCTGGAGACGGATATTCAAGAATTTTATCCTTACATTTTTTTCTAGAACACAATTAAACAATAAAGGTGGTAAACAATCACCTTGTGTAACACCAGTTTCTATTTCAAATGGCTCAGATACTTTTCCCATAAATTTGACTTTAGATATTGTAATTTTTACACGAAATTCTCTAATGACCTTACCTATTGATCCTATCTCTATACAATCTAATGCTTTCTTTGCTGGTTAACGTTCTTTGCTGCTTTTGCTGTAGGCTTCGTAACTTCATTGTAGTGATCGCCCGTAGTACTCGTGCAACAGCCGCGGGACAGCGGTTTTCAGTCCAGTAAAAGGAGGAACGTTGGTGTGCGCATGCGCAGACGGCAGCTGTCAATTAGGCGGGGCCCATTGTGCGGCTGCGGTCTGCATTGTGCATGAGCGGGTGCGCAGCGATCCGCGCCGCTGTGTCAACTCGTTAACATTTAGCGGCTCATACCGGCGCCGCAAGGAGGCGCGTTTTTCGGCACAAAGATCTTGAGGTAGGTTCTTTTGTTCATTTCATGAGAGTCTCTGCCGCAGATTCCGCTCCGCGGCCATCAAAGTATCATCGGACATAAATTTTTCTCCGATTTTGGAGACTGAACCCTCGCCGGAGGGAACTCGATTTTTTTTTTCAATTTTACAAACTTCGGTCGTCTGCGTGGAAAGCTCACTGCATCCTTCAACGCTCGCTACTGTCACTGGGCGTATTGTACTGCGCTAGTAGGAATTAGTGGACGGTTTTATGAGACGCCATTTTCGCCAGTACTGGACCTGATGCATGGACGTAGTACCACATCAGCCAGAGATACCGTACGTACTACAACTGACATTCTCAACGAATCACTTAGATCATGTCTAGTATGTAGGTACGATCGATCACGAAATTCAAAGCATAGTGTACATCAAAAATATTTTATTTGTACGTTTACTTACTTCATGTATACAGGGTGTTACAAAAAGGTACGGCCAAACTTTCAGTAAACATTCCTCACACACAAAGAAAGAAAATATGTTATGTGGACATGTGACCGGAAACGCTTAATTTCCATGTTACAGCTCATTTTAGTATTACGGATGAGGCTTCATTCCAACATGATCAAATCGTAAATTTTCACAATCAACATGTGTGGGTTGACGAGAATCCGCACGCAATTGTGCAATCACGTCATCAACACAGATTTTCTGTGAACGTTTGGGCAGGAATTGTTGGTGATGTCTTGACTGGGCCTAATGTTCTTCCATCTGCGCTCACTGGAGCACGTTATCATGATTTCATACGGGATACTCTACCTGTGCTGCTGTAACATGTGCCTTTACAAGTACGACACAACATGTGGTTCATGCACGATGGAGCTCCTGCACATTTCAGTCGACGTGTTCGTACGCTTCTCAACAACAGATTCGGTGACCGATGGATTGGTAGAGGTGGACCAATTTCATGGCCTCCACGACCTCCTGACCTCAACCTCCTAGACTTTCATTTATTAGGGCATTTGAAAGCTCTTGTCTACGCAACCCCAGTAGCAAATGTAGAGACTCTTCGTGCTCGTATTGAGGACGGCTGTGATACAATACGCCATTTTCCAGGGCTGCATCACCGCATCAGGGATTCCAAGCAACGGAGGGTGGATGCATGTATCCTCGCTAACGGAGGGCATTTTGAACATTTCCTGTAACAAAGTGTTTGAAGTCACGCTGGTACGTTATGTTGCTGTGTGTTTCCATTCCATGATTAATGTGATTTGAAGAGAAGTAATAAAATGAGCTCTAACATGTAAATTAAGCGTTTCCGGATACATGTCCACATAACATATTTTCTTTCTTTGTGTGTGAGGAATGTTTCCTGAAAGTTTGGCCGTACCTCTTTGTAACACCCTGTACATATTCTACAAATTTTATGCTTACTACATACGATAGCACCCTTGAATGACACCTCTTTATACGTAAGAAGTATCCTCAAGTATGCTATACTTTATTATTTAAATCAAGAAGCTTTTCAATTCCAACATGGTAAGAAATTAACATTATAGTCCTATAGTAAAGTAAGTCACTGAAATTCATTCAGCATCTATTTCTCTACAGTTTTACAAGCATTAGGACTCTATATTTACGATCTACTATACAGTGATATTTAATATATTTGTAGTTTTACTCTTCGCCTTAGATAACCCCTCAATTTACACAACACTGGCAGTGAGGGGTTTATATAATATTCGATCTTGTTACAATGTAAACTTTTTGGGATGATGATCAGCCTCGTTTTGTCACTGGTCTCACGATATATTTATGTGGATAGCGTCTAATGTTGAAAGCTCTGATAAACTTTGTTAATTGTACCATATTTTATTTGTTGTTGTAAACTTTTCATTTACACGAATTTCTTCAAAAGTTTTTGATGACTGAACATTGTAACTTTGGTTAATTAGGCTGTAACCCAGGATGTTTATCCAAAGATCTTGTACACCCATTAAGAATAACTCCAAAATTCTACTATCAAATTTCGATAGCATAGGTTCGGATGGTCTTCGACTCATGCAATTAGCCCAGCACACTCCTTATTATTCAGTCCATTCTCGTATTTTATATTTATTTGACTGATAATATAAACGGGTATGACCATTGTATTTTTAGTCTAATTGACTTCGGCTATTTTTAGTCTGATTCATTTTTTTATGCATTTGACTAATCTGTATCAATATATTGTAAGTATATGTAACACTATTTAAATTAGTCATGATCCTTCCACTTTTCCCTCCTATTGTGTGCTATTTTGCTTCTTACTTTCTTTTTTATTGTGTACATTAATTGCTTTTATTCTGTACTTTTGTGTAGTTTATTTATGATGAACGTTCGCGACCGAAAGTAGTCGACTTTTTAAGGATTTAATAAACAGCTGATGGTTAAAGACGCACTTTATCTTTTACAGAGACTTTTCTTGTAGAAGAGAAAAATGGTCTTAGGCTGGGAAGATCATGTGTAAGCTGCTCTTTCAAAGTAAACAATAGAAAATTATAGAGTATTTTATCTCCTAATGTGTATAGTTTTAGTGGATTACAAAAAGGCCTTTCACTGGGTGATGCGATTTAAAAGATAATAGCATTCCTTGGCATTTAATACGGTCAGTACAGTCTATATACTCTGTACTGACCGTATTAAATACCAAGGAATGCCATTATCTTTTAAAACTGTGCTATGGCAGGTGTCGGCTCTACCATTTGCACAGGAGAGAGAATAACGGAGTCAATCAGAGTGTGCTTTATCGCCATACTTTTTAACACACACACACACACACACACACACACACACACATATAGTAAACTTGAGGAATGTATGTATAAACGTGTACTTAGCCACGTCTTCCATATAAACCCTTCACATCAACAGGTTATGACAACGGCAGACTTCAGTTGGGAAATCCACCTGCACTCCGAGCAAAAGACCACACAGTAATGTGCCTAAGGACACACAGTAAGGTGCGTAAGGACGCATCTGAACGCTACGCGCCAAACACACTGGGGCCCGCCTCTCGCCGCCCGACACAACGCCCGCGGCTTTATCCAGAAATTTAATTCCGAACCCGACACTCTGCTATTCTTCCGCCGGCGAGCTGTCCTCGCCATTTGCCATTCCGAGCGTGGCGGGGAGGGCTCCCATCGATAGGACATAATTTCATCTCTATTTGCCCCGAGTCCATCCTTTCGCGGCGAGAGTCGATTCGGACGCCTGGAATGGCCTTTGGGTGGGCGGGTCGGTAATTCAATAACAAAAATGCCGCCCCCGCGGCCAGCGCTGCGGGACGCGAGATAAGCGCCCCCCCCCCCCCCCGCCCCCGGCACCCGGCGTAATTCGGCGACCCCGGCGCCTGACTCACCTCGTGATTGGGCCGCTAATATCGCCGCCGCCGCCGCCGCCCTCGCCAGCCGCCCTGGCCGCGTCCACTCGTCGCCTCTCTGGAGCAGTGGCAGCGGTCGCCCCTCTATTGCTATCGCGGCCGTCGTCCGCACCTGCTCGCAGAAATCGTCCCCTCCGCCTCTCGCTTCTCGTCCACCCCTGAGTGTTCCGCAGCAGCAGCGCTCCTCATAACAAGTGAAGGCATGCCTTTTTCCTTTACTTGCTTCCTTCCACGTGTGAGCCGTGCCGGCACGTTTCGTGAGTTGAACGAAATCTTCAACATGAAGACTGAAAAACTGTATATATTTTAGCCACCACTTAGTGGTATTAAGCCGTGCTGGTTTCCCGGTACCTTTCCTTATTAGTAACTAGCAATCCCGGCAACGCTTCGCAGTAGTTAATGTGTATCGGATAGATTAGATTAGATTAATACTTGTTCCATAGATCATATATACGACATTTCGTTATGATGTGGAACGTGTCAGTTTAATAAATATTGTCTATACTTGTCAATCAATATTTTAAGGATTTTATTTTTTATATTTTTTATTTTTAAGTTTTATCTAAAAATTCATCTACATTGTAGAAGGAGTTGCCATTCAGAAATTCCTTTAATTTCTTTTTAAATACTACTTGGCTATCTGTCAGACTTTTGATGCTACTTGGTTAGTGACCAAAGACTTTTGTGGCAGCATAATTCACCCTTTTCTGAGCCAAAGTTAGATTTAACCTTCAATACTGAATATCATCCTTTCTCCTGGTGTTGTAGCTATGCACACTGCGATTACTTTTGAATTGGATCGGATTGTTAATAACAAATTTCATGATTGAATATTTATATTGTGAAGCTACAGTGAGTATCCCTAGATCCCTAAATAAAAGTCTGCAGGATGCTCTTAGGTGGGCTCCAGCAATTATTCTGATTACACGCTTTTGTGCAATGAATACTTTTTTACTCAATGTTGAATTGCCCCAGAATATGATCCCATATGAAAGCAGTGAATGAAAATAGGCGTAGTAAGCTAATTTACTGAGATGTATAGCACCAAATTTTGTAATGACTCTGATAGCATAAGTAGCTGAACTCAGACGTTTCAGGAGATCTTCAATATGTTTCTTCCAATTCAGTCCCTCATAATGAAAACACCAAAAAATTTTGAATATTCCACCTTAGCTACAGATTTATGTTCAAAGTCTAAATTTATTAATGGAGTCATGGCATTTACTGTATTAAACTGTATATACTGGGTTTTATCAAAGTTTAATGAGAGTCCATTTGTAGAGAACCACTTAATAACTTTCTGGAAGATATCATTTACAATTTCATCAGTTAATTCATGTTTGTCAGGTGTGATAGCTATATTTGTATCATCAGCAAAAAGTACTAGCTTAGCATCTTCGTGTATGTAGAATGGCAAGTCATTAATATATGTTAAGAACAGCAAAGGACCCAAGACCTAACCTTGTGGGACCCCGTTTTTGATAGCTCCCCAGTTATAAGAATTAATTGTCTCATCTACATCATGTGAACTGCCTATTTCAACTTTCTGCACCCTTTCAGTTAAGTACGATTTAAACCATTTGTGCACTGTCCCACTCATACCACAATACTTAAGCTTATCTAGAAGAATCCCATGATTTACACAATCAAAAGCCTTTGAGAGATCACAAAAAATTCCTACTGGTGATGTCCGGTTATTCAAAGCATTTAATATTTCATCAGTGAAGGTATATATAGCATTTTCAGTTGAAAAGCTTTTTTGAAAACCAAACTGACATTTTGTTAGAACTTTATTTATACTAATATGTGAAGCTGAAAACCCGGCGTTTCCCGGGTATTTACGAGACGCGTCAAGAAAGTAAGTTGCGTTTGGTAATAAAATGAAATTGTACACAGATACCGAAAAAATATTACATAAAATGCATTTTTGTAAAAACCATCAGCTGTTTATTAAAAACCTTATTCATCTACTAGTTTCGGTCATGGACCATCTTCAAGGATAAACTACACAAAAAATACAAAAGAAACGTAATTGATGTGCACAAACACAGAGAGGACAGAATCAGGGAAATTACATATAGAGAGACTGAAAATAGAGAATTATGTCAATTTAACATATAGTTAAAATACTTACAAGGTGTTAACAGAGAATGGTAAAATACATCAAATAAAATAATACAACTGAGATAAACAGGAGTCAGTACAACTAAAAGTGTAAAAAATTACTATGGTCATCTTAGATAAAATGTATCAGTCAAACATGACATAAAAGGTGACAACGGTCTATGAATAAAAATGGAGGGAGTGGCTTGTGCTAATTGCATAAGTCAGAGACGATAAAACATATGTTATCGATATTAGTAGAACCATTCAGGGATGTACACTATCTTTGGATGAACATCTTTGGATACATGTGTAAACAAAGTTACAAAGTTTAGTCATCATCAAATTACGACGAAATTTGTGTATACAAAGGTTAACAATAACAAATAAAGTGTGGTGTAGTAAACTACAGTGTCACAGCATACAAAACAAAACATATGAAGTTATTACATCAATATATCGTGTTATAATTAAGAAAATAAAAGTGATCATCATTATAAACAGGTTTCATGTGTCAAGATCGAAGATTACACAAACAACATTGTACACACAAGTGTGTAGATCAAGTCTCAGATGAAAAAGGCAGGGCAAAACGTACTAATATGATAATTTCATATAGAGTGTAGAAAGCCAAAGTAAAGTCCTAATCGCTGTGAAGACAGTAGTGATAAATGTGAAGTGGGTTTAGAGTAGTATAATTATAAACAAGCAGGTATTGTAACTTTAGTACAGAGTAGGACAACATATGCTTCTTGAATTATATAGTAAGATAGCATATACCGAGACATGAGGCTGCTTGTCCCTTACACAAGGCTGTTGATCAGAGGGGGGGGGGGGGGGTTCTATCTTGTGTAGTAAAGGTAACATATAGAAATATGAAATGACAGGTACCATGTAGATAAATAAACCATGTTCCTAAAGAAACATATAAATATGGCATAGACCTGAGGTAACATATAATATGTGTTCATTGTTAATCATGACCAACCAAACATTTTTGTAAACACTGTAATTTACTTTTAACCTCATCTTATTATAAGTATATTGTATTGTTGATATTGGTTGGTCATGATTAACAATGAACACATATTATATGTTACCTCAGGTCTATGCCATATTTATATGTTTCTTTAGGAACATGGTTTATTTATCTACATGGTACCTGTCATTTCATATTTCTATATGTTACCTTTACTACACAAGATAGAACCCCCCCCCCCCCCCCTCTGATCAACAGCCTTGTGTAAGGGACAAGCAGCCTCATGTCTCGGTATATGCTACCTTACTATATAATTCAAGAAGCATATGTTGTCCTACTCTGTACTAAAGTTACAATACCTGCTTGTTTATAATTATACTACTCTAAACCCACTTCACATTTATCACTACCGTCTTCACAGCGATTAGGACTTTACTTTGGCTTTCTACTCTATATATGAAATTATCACATTAGTACGTTTTTCCCTGCCTTTTTCATCTGAGACTTGATCTACACACTTGTGTGTACAATGTTGTTTGTATAATCTTCGATCTTGCCACATGAAACCTGTTTATAATGATGATCACTTTTATTTTCTTAATTATAACACGATATATTGATGTAATAACTTCTTATGTTTTGTTTTGTATGCTGTGACACTGTAGTTTACTACACCACACTTTATTTGTTATTGTTAACCTTTGTATACACAAATTTCGTCGTAATTTGATGATGACTAAACTTTGTAACTTTGTTTACACATGTATCCAAAGATGTTCATCCAAAGATAGTGTACATCCCTGAATGGTTCTACTAATATCGATAACATATGTTTTATCGTCTCTGACTCATGCAATTAGCACAAGCCACTCCCTCCATTTTTATTCATAGACCGTTCTCACCTTTTATGTCATGTTTGACTGATACATTTTATCTAAGATGACCATAGTAATTTTTTACACTTTTAGTTGTACTGACTCCTGTTTATCTCAGTTGTATTATTTTATTTGATGTATTTTACCATTCTCTGTTAACACCTTGTAAGTATTTTAACTATATGTTAAATTGACATAATTCTCTATTTTCAGTCTCTCTATATGTAATTTCCCTGATTCTGTCCTCTCTGTGTTTGTGCACATCAATTACGTTTCTTTTGTATTTTTTGTGTAGTTTATCCTTGAAGATGGTCCATGACCGAAACTAGTAGATGAATAAGGTTTTTAATAAACAGCTGATGGTTTTTATAAAAATGCATTTTATGAAATATATTACGGCTGTTGACTCTCGCCTCACCAAAGCATTCAGAAAAAATATTGATTGTACAAAAATCTACAACTGTTAAACTACTTTTCTATATAGCTTCCGAAATTTTGTAGGCAATTGTCATAGCATGGCACAAGTTTTTGTGTGCCCTTTTCATAGAATTTTGCCGCCTGTGTATTCAACCATGTGGTAACATGTTCTTTCAGCTCGTCATCATCGTTGAAGTGTTGTCCACCAAGGACAGATTTAAGGTGTAAGAAGAGGATCAAAAGATTTTTTTTTCACGATAGTGCCTGACCTCACACACCGAATGTGACCAAACAATTCTTACGGAAATTTCAATTGGACCTGTTTGATCATTCTCCATACAGCTCGGACCTCTCTCCTAGCGACTTTCATTTCTTCTTACACCTTAAATCTGTCCTTGGTGGTCAACACTTCAACGATGATAAAGAGCTGTTACCACATGGTCGAATACACAGGTGGCAACCTTCTGTGAAGGATGCACGCAAAATCTTGTTGCGCGCTATGACAAGTGCCTACAGAATTTCGGCAGTTATGTGGAAAAGTAGTTTAAGAGTTGTAGAATTTTGTGCAATAAAAATTTCTTCTGTATCTGTGTACAATTTCATTTTATTACCAAACGCAACTTACTATATTGACGCGCCTCGTAAATACCCGGGCAACGCCGGGTTTTCAGCTTTACATATTAGTATAAATAAAGTTCTAACAAAATGTCAGTTTGGTTTTCAAAAAAGCTTTTCAACTGAAAATGCTATATATACCTTCACTTACATTCTCGACGCGCCTCGTATTTATTTATTTACTTATTCATGCCTTGAGTTAGTACTTCTCCTATCCCTTCTCTCGCTGTTCATCTCCTTTTTTCTAAAATCCTGCCATATTTATCGGAGAATATATAAGAAATAACACTGTCTTGCATAATGTACAAAATTAGAAGTGCAGTATCCAAACAAAGAAAGATAGTCAATTACAAATGGCATATAAATTTCGTACGATCTCATATTTATTGAATTGTGTGTTGTATAATTGTATAATTTTTCAGGTATATATTCATTTGTATAAGTGCTGTACGTCTGAAAAAAAATCTCTTGGGAATACAATTACTAGTAAAAAAGTAATAGATTAAAACTTGGTACGTGATGGAGCGGATTTTCATGAACGCTACTGTTTATGTGCTTATATCTCATGAACTATGTGTCGTACTGTGATACAATTTAGACATTACATTCAACGATAAGTGTGTTTACCGCCTCTAAAATTTTCTGCGGCTACAATTTGTAGTGTAGAAATTATAACCTCATACCGAATGCCGCAGTTTTAGTCCATGAATAGCGGAAGCGGATAAGCGAGAAACTTTTTTCCTTTCATAATTTTTCTATGGTTGTCAGCGAGAAATAGTTCAATAAAGTTTTGAAATTATATTTAAGGTTTGTAGCAAGTGGCTAAGTAATCTCGTCCTCCTATTATGTATTATCTGAACCTTGTGTCATATGTGGTTCTTACCACTATAGAATTGGTACCTCACGCTAAGAAAGATATGTACCATATTTGGTTAAAATCGGTCCAGAAGTTTAGAAGGAAAGCTGTAACACTGTCACGTAATGCGGCAGTTTTTTTTTCGCTTATTATTGTTTATGACGTCATATCTCGTGTATTATGTGTTGTACGTAATCCTTACACTTACGGCGACCGACCTCATGGATTGAAGTGTACGTGTGCAAAATTTTATAAAAATTGGAACAAAACTGTAGATTTGTATGCAATATGTACACAAAAACATTCTGCCTTATATATAAAGATATACCCTGGTACTCTTTTCCTCCCTATGTCTATCCCTTCCTCCCTCCTCTATTTTCCCATCGCCTCCTCCCACCTTCCTTTGTCCATCTCCTCCTAACCCTATCTTTTTTTCTCAACTTTTCACCACACCCTCTTATTCCACACTATATCCATCTACTCCCTCCTCCTCTCTGCGTCTATATCATCACCTCTTGTTAAATCCATTTCACTCCCTCCATTCTCTGTCTCATCCTCTCCCTCTCTCTGATCTTATTTATTATTATTGCAATCGGGACCTTGATTGGGAACAGAAGTCAAATTGGACAGGTAAATCAATTGGAAACGGGTTATTAAAGAGACCTTTCAAGCTGCTTTATCTGTGAAGATAGTAGCTTTAATGGCCATACTTTCAATGCTTCCATATATTTTTTGAATATTTCTGTAAAGTTATAATTTATTTAATGTCGCTATATTATCATTTTGTTAAACGTGAACCCCACTCTTTTCAAGGCTTGAGGAATAGCATCTTTATTTCATATGTTAAAATATTAGTTAATATTGCTAGGTTTTTCTTATTGTGTTATGTTAATAATTTATTATTATATTAATTAATATGACATAAATGTGGCTTCTCCACTACGCCACTGTCCCTGTGAGAATGTGTACTTGTTTTACTTTTAAGTGTGTGCAAGAATCTATGGCTGTCTGAATGTGGGTAGTAATAGCTCGCTTTGCATCGTTCCCTCTGGCTCAGTATCGATAGCTGCTGACACTACCAAAGAGGTTTCTACACCCTTTGGCTACAGTCCAGTAAGCGAGCCTTCTTTACCGCGAGTCTCGCTGTCCGTCCCCAACACCGCTGTTTCTTGGATTTTCCGGCTTCCGGTCATTTCCCGCGTCCGGTGGCCGCTTGGTCTGATCATTCTGTGCTGGTCGTCTGGTGAGGTAAGGTTGGTTCTGTTCTTGTTATTGGAGATGGTAGTGTTTCATTGACTAGCACGTTTAACTTAGATTTGTGAACTTAGAATCTTATTTTTTTTCTTAATATTTTCTCCGATCGTGTGCGGAAATGTGTTTTCGTTTTTCAATTTAGTGATTTCCAATAGATAAACGCGGTGTGTGTGTGATTTTAGTTGCAGTTTGATAATGGCCTGATATGTTAAAACCTTTTGTGATCATGTGGCGGTGTATGAACTCTGTGTAAATACTTTCTAGCTTTGTGGGGCCCGATTTCTAACAGGTGATATGTTCATTTTTGTACTGTGCATGTAAAAAAATAAATTAAAAAAAAAAACTTATCGTTTCCTTCCGTGAATGATATGTATTCCACGTGGTTGTTTCATAGAACAAAGCCTTCAGCTTCCACTCTTGTTTGTTCCATGCCCACCAGGCAAGTAACTATGCGGGTATCTGTCTGATTTCCACTAATATTTCGCGATCTTCTATCTCTGCCTCTTTTAATTTTGCTGTCTCTTCTCCAACTGGTAGTATGCACTCTGTCAGTAATTCTTTCTGAGCCTTGTACAACCTCATTCAATAACTTCCTTATGTAATTCTAAACATTTCTATGTGTTGCATGCTGTAATTCTTCAATTTATTTTTCCGACTTTCTAATTATTTCACTTTTACAAGTTTTGGAGACTGGACTTCATCCGTCTCTGTAATCGCTCCCTATAGTGTATAGTTGTATTTCATTCGCTTCCTTATATAATTCTAAGCATTTCTATGAGTTACATGCTGTAGTTAATTTTCTTTATTTTTCGGAAACTAAATTTATTCAATTTTATCGGTTTTCGGAACTACGTGGGTCCGAGTTCCGACTTTCGGGGTTTGCAGCTAGTCGCCTGAGTTCACGTCACTTCTCATATAAAATCAGTACCTAGATAGATTTCTAACAGACTGCAACTTAAGAATCCACCGTGATTTGTATAATGAATCCGATTTTCAACCACTTCACATTCAGTGGAGTGCGTTCATGTAACGTAACCGTGTGTCGCAGTTAGCGTGTTTGCTCGCGGTCCATATCAGTTGTAATTTAACCTGGCTATACACACGTACCATCTGAAAACAGGCACGCAGACCAGAGCCAGCTTCAAAGTGTTTTTGTATATTGTGTTTTCGTGCTAGCTCCGACTTGCTGAATTTCGCCTACGATAGCGGCGCCTCCTTCCGCCTCGTCTCAGCACGCTGATTTTGCTGAGTTTCGCTATGGCATTGCGTGTGTGTTAAGAGAATGAGTGGTGTTTGTGAATCCTTCCCCCGGTATCGTTAAATCATGTATAATTTCGGCTGGGCATCGTCCGCATTAATCCATGTAAGAGATGCATTTTTATTGTATTAACAAAATTGGTTCCCCATTTTGCTTATTTTCTATCTGAATAAACAAGTTTAAGTTCAGCATAATCCGTAAGTTGCCTATAAATTGTACTTTTAGAGCACCTTCCCTCTTTTATATAATATTGTTCTTCACAAGTGCTGAGAACTACCTCAGATGCAATTTTTATGTCTAAATTCCGTTGCGCCATAAATGTTTTCTTAGCCACCTTTCTAAGATAACTATAATTGTGGTGGCTTGCTTATTAATGTCTTTGTGTAATAACGTGTGACCACTGTAGTATTAACTTCCTGTTATTGAAGTAATTTGAAGCGAGTCAGTTCTCAGTTTGGTTCAGGGAACAAGGCTTTGTAGCAGGGAGTAACCAGTATTAATATGGGCCTTATTTGCTAATTTTAGTGACAAAACAAGGCTCTTGTTACGTACCGTGGTCGACTTTTAACCATTTTGTTTCTACTTCGGCAATCATGGATTTTGTTATTTGAGTTGTAAAATAACTTATCTATTGCATATTTTCCTATTCTAACCTGATTTTCTGGGACTACATTGTATTATTCTTATTTTCTTCTTATTAATGTTTATCTTATACCCTCCTTTCAATACATTCTGTTTCTCTTCAAGGTTCTTTGCCCTCTCTGACACAATTACAATGTCATAGGCGATAGGAAAGTTTTTATTTCTTCTCCCTGAACGTTAATTCCTTGTCCAAGTTCCTTCTTACATTTCTTCACAGCTTGATTCATGTTCAGTATGAATAACATTGGGGAGAGGCTGCAATCCTGTCTTACTCCCTTCTCAACCACTGCGTCTCTTTCATGCCGTTCGACTCTTGTTATTGCTGTCTGAATTTTAAACCCCTGCCACATTTAAGATTTTAAAAAGTGTATTCCAGGCACATTACCAAAAGCTTTCTCCATATCTACAAAACCTATAAACGCAGGTTTCCCTTTCCTTAACCTGTCTTCAAAAACAAGTTGTAATTTGAGTCTTGCCTCAAGTGCTACTACATTTCTTCTAAATCCAAACTGATCTCTACCAAGGTCGGATTCCACAAGCTTTTACATTCTTCTGTAAATCATTCGTGTTAATACTTTGCAACTATTATTATTTCATCGATCTGTAATTCTCACACATATGTGCACTTGCTTTCTTTGGAATTGAAATTTTCACACTCTTTTTGAAGTCTGCGGGTATTTCCCTCGTCTCATATACTTCATGAACATCAGGTGGAACGGTTTCGTCATGACTGACGCTTCCAAGGACATCAAAAGTTCAAAGGAGCCATGTTTTGTCAGGTAATGCTAAGAAACAAATGTGTTAACCAGTTGAAAGGTACCCTCCGCCGCGCAACGTACGGCGCCTTACGAAATGAAGCCTATGTATTAATGCAGGGTGTAAGCTACCACTATGCGCATTTGGAGGAGAATGTTGGTGATTGTAATTTTGTACGTAGCCCACGCCACAGCGATAAGCGCCGTTGTTGTAAGATTCCCATCCCAGATCCTGTATCATTTCCGTAACGTTGTCTCCCCTGTATCGTGACAATACGAAACGAGCTGCCCTTCTTTAGACTCTTTCGATGTCCTCCTTTAAATCCACCTGATAAGGATACCACACTGGGCAGCAATACTCCAAAAAAGGACGGTCAAGGGTAGTGTATGCAGTTTCTTTAGTAGTTCTGTTGCATATTTTAAGGGTTCTGCCAATAAAACGCAGTGTCTGGTTCGCCTTTCCCGCGACATTATCTACGTGTTCTTTCCCATTTAGCCGGCCGCGGTGGCCGAGGAGACTGAGGCGCTTCAGTCACGGTCTGCACGGCCCCTGGGGCATGGATATTTGTGCCGTCTTTAGTATAAGGTAGTTCGTAAGTAGTTTGTAAGTTTAGGGACTGATGACCCCGTAGTTAAGTCCCATAAGCTTAACAAACATTTGAACATTTTCCCATTCCAGTCTGAAGTAATAGTAATTCCTAGGTATTTTGTGGAGTTTACGGCCTTCACTTTTGATTGATTTATATTGTAAACAAAGTTTAACGGATTTCTTTTCGTACTTATGTGGACAACTTCACACTTATCATTATTTAGTGTCAATTGCCAATTTTACACCATAGTGATATCTTATTCAGATCGTTCTGCAGTTGGTTTTGATTGTCAGATGATTTTACTAAACGGTAGCTACTTAGATTTTCCCGTAAATCGTTTATGTAAATAAGGAACAGCAGAGGACCAATAACACTACCCTGTGGAACGCCCGATATCACCTCTGTTTTAGTTGATGCGTTACCATCGATTACTACGAACTGTGTCCTCTCTGACAGAAAATCCCCTATCCAGTCGCAGACCATAACCACGCAATTTGATTAAACGCCGTTTGTGAGGTACGGTATCAAAAGCCTTCTGGAAATCAAGAAATACGGAATCGATTTGCGAATCCTTGTCGATAGCACCCATCACTTCTTATGAGTAAAGAGCAAGTTGTGTTTCGCATGAACGATATTTTCTAACTCGGTGTTGACCTTGGGCTCAATAGATCATTCTGTTCGAGATAATTCATAGTATTTGAATACAGGATATGTTCCAAGACCCTGCAGCAAATTGACGTAATCAAAACATACCTGTAGTTTAGTGGGTTACTCCTACTACCTTTCTGAATATAGATATGACCAGTGCAACTTTCCAATCTTTTGGTACAGATCCTTGTATGAGAGAGGGGTTGTATATGGCTGTTAAGTAAAGGGCTATCGCTTCAGCATAATCAGATATAAATCTAATGGGTATACAGTCCGGAGCAGAAGACTTAAGTGATTTCACTACTCCGATGATATCTACTTCTACGTTACTCATTACGGCCTCTGTTCTTAATTCGAAATCTGGAATATTGGTTTCGTCTTCTTTGGTGAATGAGTTTCTAAAAGCTATTAGTAGCGCTGTTGTCGGCAGGATCGCCATTACTATCACGTAGTAAGGGTATGTTTGTGGTTTTCCCCTAGCATATTTAACATATGAACAAAATCTCTTAGGGTTTTCAGTCAAATTTCGAGAAAGAGTTTCGTTGTGATAGATATTGTATTGAAATCCTCGCTAAATTTCGAGCTTCTGTGTAGGATCGCCAATCCTGTTGATTTTGTGTTCGTTTAAATTTAGCATGCCTTTTCCGTTGCTTTTGCATCAGTGTCCAGACCTGTTTTCCGTACCTCCTTCTTTTATTAATTTATTTGGTAGAAAACCTGTCAATTGCTGTCGATTCCACTTCTCTGAATTTGAGCCACATCTGGTCTGCGCCTACGTTTAGTGTTAGCTGTATTTCAAGAAGCAATGTATTTTATTTCTATCTGCTTTCCTGAACAAAATACTTTCGATATTCAGTCTCACTACGACAGCTCTGTGTTCACTAATACCTGTATCCGTTTTGATGCTCGTTATGAGCTCAGGATTATTTGTTGCTAAGAGATCAAGTGTGTTTTCACATCCATTTACAATTCTAGTTGTCCGAAGTAATTCTCAGAGAATGCGTTGAGTATAATTTCACACGATGTTTTATGAGTACCTCCTTATTTGAAAATATAATTTCGCTAACAGATTGAGGGTAAATTAAAATCACCGCCTACTATTATCGTGTGAGTCGGGTACGTTTTTGTAATTAGACTCCGGTTTTCTTTGAACCTTTCTGCTATTGTATCGTCAGAGTCGGGAGGCCGGCCAAAGGAACCAACTATTAACCTCTTACGATTTTCAGGTACAACCTCTACCCATAATAGCTCACAGGAACTATTAACTTCAACTTCGCTACACGAAATACTACTTTTGAAGGCGACAAACACGCCTCCACCTATTTTGTTTAATCTATCCTTTCTGAACACAGATCTTTTGCAAATACTTCTGCTGAACTTATTTCCGGCTTGAGCCAACTTTCACTGTCAACAATGATGTGTGTTTCGGTGTCTTCTATTAACGCTTGAAGTTCTGGTACTTTCCCGACACTGCTACAACAATTTACAACTATTATACAGATAGCTCCGAGATCTACATTTCTCCTGTGATCCACCTGCACCTTTTGAGATTGCCCAGTCCACGCCACACAGCCCCCGCTACCCGTGTAGCCGCTTCCTGCGTATAGTGGACTCCTGACCTATTCAGCGGAACCCGGAAACCCACATCCCGATGGTGCAAGTCAAGGAATCTGCAGCCTACACGGTCTCAGAACCGTCTGAGCCTCTGATTCAGACCCTCCAGTCGGCTCTGTACCAGAGGTCCACAGTTGGTTCTGTCAACTATGCTGCAGATGGTGAGCTCTGCTTTCGTCTTGCAAGCAATACTGGCAGTCTTTACCACTTCAGATAGCCGCTCAAAATCTGAGAGAATCTCTTCAGATCCGAAGCGACACACATCATTGGTACCGACGTGAGCCACCACCTGCAGTTGGCTGCACCCCGTACCCTTCATGACATCCGGGAGGACCCGTTCCACATCTGGAATACTCCACTCGGTATGCACACGGAGTGCACGTTGGCCTTCTTCCCCTCCTTGGCAGCCATCTCTCTAAGGGGCTCCATCACTCGCCTAACGTTGGAGCTCCCAACTACAAACAAACCCACCCTCTGTTAAAGGCCGGATGTTGCAGACTGGGTGGTAACCTCAGGGTGAGAGACACGTTGTCCTGACAGATAGCGCCTCAAACCTGTTCGCATGACGAACCGGGGAGGCCTCACGATCAGTCCCTCGGAATGTCTTGCGCCGCCTGCCACGCACTGGAGCGACCTCCCACGCAACGATTGGTGTGTCTGCCTCACTGCTAGCAGTATCAGGGCATGTCGCTGCCGCAGGCCGATCGGTGGAGACAACGGGAGTCGTTCGGTCCCCACTACCGGTCAACAACAACGACGACCCTCGATCGCAGCCTCCAGCTGTGCAACCGAGGTTAACACAGCTTGAAGCTGGGAGCAGACTGCATCCGCACACAGCTCGTTGATTAATCTTTGGAGTTCGTACACGCTAGAAGAAAATCACCTTTTTGCCATCATATTATCAAAATTGGAAACCCTCCCCCCCACCAAAAAAAGGAAGAAAAGATATCATATATTTGGTGCTTTTAGTATCTATTCTACATCTACATGAATACTCTGCAAGCTACATTAATGTGTATGGCAGAAACCTCTTATCTCATTGGATTTTCACAGGTAAATCGAGCGTCTTGTGCGGTTAGACAAAGACATCATTTCATAAATGTAAAGCTATCATTTAAATATTTTGTCTAAATGGAAACGTATATGTCTTTCTGTACAGGGTAATCTCCGAAAGTATTACATTAACTTTGATTAGTTTTCACGGGTAAGGTGAGAGTAGCTCGTGGTATATGGGCTTTCTTTTATCAAAATCGGATCAGGGAGATCAAAGATACCGTAATTTCAAGTTTTAGGTGGAGTACGTCGTAGTAAAGCAAAGGACCAATATAGGAGGTGTTAGTTACGTACTGCTGCAAAGAACCAAAAGATGACGCTGCTGCTTTTTTCCCGTAAGCATGGGACATAGTACAGCAAGGAACCACCAGAGGCGCCGTTCGTTTCGTAGTATACCAAAGAAACAATAGCTGGCCCTGTTGCGTGTATTGCCTCAGTAAAAGAAGTATGTTCGATAATCGTACGTCAGTGACAAATTTAAGCACCGCAGTCGTATCTCTACGAATACAAACCAACATTGAACAGAGAGTTACTGACTTCATTTTCTCTATTAAAAACTTGACGATATTTCTTTGCTTCCTTCGGCAGGCTTCATTTGTATTTAAAACAGGACGGCAGTCCTTCACTTTTGTAGTTAGAATTCATTTCCCTAATAATTCTTTGCAAGGGTAATAGAATTTATGCAGTTTGCTTTGTGATTTCGGTGGGTAATTATTAGAATTTGAATCCATTCTGTTTACGAATAACGGTGCCTAGAAAACTGTTGAGTCTTCCGCAATACACAAAAATGACTAAGATGTTCAGTACTTTGTGGTCTCTCGGCTAGGACAACTGACTTTATTGACAAAGCGATCCAGCAAAGACTCCATGTTTAGTAACGTCAGAAACGCTTAAAAGCGATGGTATACAGAGGCCCTTTTTTAACATGCGTTAGCACGGGCAAATAGCTAGTGTAAACTAAATAGGCGTGGCATTAATTGTGTCACGTGACGTCGATTTGCTATGTCTGTCAGACATAAATTATGATTTACACTTCTGTCCTTTGTCAGAATCCGAAGAAGCTCATTTGTGAGGCTAAAATAGCACTAAACTTTGGCCAAGGATCCCGGTCTCGTGCGTTATGCGCTAAACCTGTACCTGAGTCGTGACACAGTGTACATCAAATATTGCCTGGCAAACTGGTCACAAAAAGGAGGACAAGTTATGCAGTTTGCCCGAGTACATATTTTCCAGTCTTATATTAGAAAGGAAAATAAAATTTCTGTAAATATCTTCATGTATTTATGAAAACAACTTCGAAATTATGATGCAGTGAAACAAAGAAATATTTATAATATACACAGTTGTAAGTGCAGTATCCAAAGAAATAAAAACAGTAATTGTAATACAAATGACATGTCAAATTAATCGAATTCAAAACTTGACTATAAACAATATTTTTGGTACTTGCATATATTATATCACGAACTACGTGTAGAAGTTTCATTCCGTTGTGTGTGTGTATACTGCCTGCTAAGAACAATTAGTAGTAGGTTGTAGTGGCCATTTTAGCAGCAGTTGAATACCATGTATTTTCACAGTAGTATATGTTAAAGAAAACGCCTGCTGCTAATGCAAATGAAGGTTCTCATTTTTTATTTTTACAATTCATCCATACATATTACACAACATATATCATCAGATAATTCATTACAAAAGTGGAATGGAACAAGTTATCTTCAAAATATACTGCTAACCATCTAAACGCAATAGCGAAAATGACCTGAGATACAATAAATTTATTGGGGAGATGTTGTAAAAATATTACATTATTGAAGATACAGTCCACTGTGAAGAGCGGAAGATGGAATCAGTATCGACCGTTGCTGTCATTGCTTGTCATAAACGCCGCTAACGTCTTGGCACAGAAAACGCTTTGGATGTTTTGTTGCGATACAGGATTCCCATGCTGCTTCCACCCATTGAAACATAAAAAACGACACACACTGATGATGCCTTGTGAAAAAGGCGAAACACGTTTGGGTAAATCGGAAATATATAAAAAAAACTACATTTGTAGTAGCAGAAGGCGTTTTCTTTAAAAAATACTACTGTGAAAATACAATTAGTAGTGTAGAAGTTATAAAATGTAACGTCATACCGAATGACATAATTCATACGAGTCGCGAATCCGGGGGAGGGGGTGGGGAGAAGGACTATGGGGTTGCAGCTCCCACCCCCACCCCACCGGAGCACGATAAAAACCTTCTAATGTCAGCTTCTTTTGTTTCCCTTTTCTCTCTCTCTGTGTATTTTTTTATTTTTATTTTAAAAAAATCAGGTCAGTGATTTATGCTTTTTCTGAAAACATCATAACCAAGCATGGATCGGGATATCCCACAACCTTTTTCTCTTTTCTTTTCCTGGGTACGAAATTTCTATAAGCTCCCCCACCCCCCACTCCCGACGCCCCCCCCCCCCCGACCAAAATCCTTGATTCACCACTGGTTCATACCGATTGACGTGAATATCGTAAAAACAGTAAGATATGATATTTTTCGCTACATCAATTTCGTGTGGATGTCAGCGAGATAGTATCATAAAGGTTTACAAATTATATTTAAAGTTGGTTAGTTGGTATGAATAAAGACTCGGACTGTTTATGACGCCATATCTCGTGATGTATGTGCGACAGTGGATTCTAATTACGACACATGTACCGCAAGCATTTCCTCTTGCACACATTTCGTCTCCTCCTGCCCACCTCATTCTACCCCCTTTCTCTAGGTCCATTCCCTGCGCCACTCTTTTCCATATCAGTCTCCAACTTTCTCTGTCAACATAATTCCCCTCCCCCCCCACTCTCTCTCTCTCACCCCACCTCCTTCATCCTCTCTATGCTCAGCCATGCCCATCCGCACATGTAACTCATGGATGTATTGTTGACACGTTTGTACGTATCTTCCCCATCACTTCATACAACTCATTCGTCCTTAATCTATAACCATCCATCCTCACCCCTCCTGTCAATTTACAAAAAAAATCAAATGTTCAAATGTTTGTTAAGCTTGAGGGACTTAACTATGCGGTCATCAGTCCCTAAACTTACAAACTACTTATGAACTACCTACAACTAAGGACGGCACAAATATCCCGACCGTAGTGGCCGTGCAGACCGTGACTGGAGCGCCTCAGTCCCCTCGGCCACCGCGGCCGGCTGTCAATTTACCCGTTCTCTCTCCACCCCTCCATTACCCCTCCCTCCGTCCTCTTTGTCGATCTCTCTCTCTCTCTCTCTCTCTCTCTCTCTCTCTCTCTCTCTCTCTCTATCTATCTATCTATCTATCTTTCATTCTAGCTCCTCCTCCTCACTCTACCTGTCAGTTTTAATTCTTTCGCATTTAGAAAGGGGAAAAAGAAGATTAAACCTATTTGAGGATGAAACATCCTGGCAGATTAAAATTGTGTACCGGAACTGGGACTCGAACCTGGGTCCTTTGCCTTTCACGGACAAGCGCTCTACCGATTATGCTATCCTGACACGACTCACGATGCCGCCTCACAACTTTACTTCCACCAGTACCTTGCCTCGTACTTTCCAAATTTCACAGAAGCTCTCCTGCGAACCATGTAAGACTAGCACCCCTGGAGAAAGGATATGGTGGAGGCATGGCTTAGCCACAGCCTAAGAGATGTTTCCACAGCGCTTGCCCGCGAAAGGCAAAGGTTCCAGTTTCGAGTCCCGGTTCCGGCACACAATTTTAATCTGCCAGGTAGTTTCATATCGGCGCACACTCCGCTGCAGAGTGGAAGTTTCATTCTATTTCAGGATATTTACGTAAATGTACCCTTTGACGCATAGTGCAGCTGATCAGCTGCATACCTTATTTTTTCCATTATCTCTCAAACTTATCAACATTGTACCACAAATTCTTTTGAAGCTGCTTGTATACATAGTGTTACATATACTAAGAGATCGTCCTAGAAACTATATATTGCATAGTGCTACTGAATCATTTCAAAATTTAGCTGCATTGAGTTACTCCTAACATGTGACTGTTTGCTTTAGTATTCCTCCTTTGCCATGTAAAAGTAGTCAATCACATACTACTGTTGCATTATGAGTTACTTTCTGGAAAGACATTTACTACATCCGGTACATCATGGAAGCACTATAAACTTGACTAGCTATGAAATTCTTTTTTGCTAGTAATGCATAATCATTCTAAGGCTTTTTTCAATATTTTTCTCAGTATCTACGCACTATACCTTAATCTTGATAGCTTTTATAGCTTCAAATAAAAAGTTATTCATTACAGGTTAACTACTTGAAATAGATGTTCAGTTTTCTCTTCTCATTGAAGATATTAATAGCTGAAAAGAATAATTATTGGTACAAAAAACGTCGTAATTAACGATTGAACGTATTATGGAAAGATTAATAATTATGAGCGGTTGATCGTAAGTAATATTTCCACAATATTATTTTGACTATCACTACTGTAATAGAACTTTGCTCAAATCAGATTTCGTCGCAACAAAGAAATGATGGCAGGTTCTTACATACATAACATGAATGATAATTACAAGTAAATATGAGTTATTAAATATTTACAATTCGTGACTACTACTCACAATTGTTGATTGATCGTAAAGACACCCAAACGGTAATTACAGATCATAATCGTGGAAGTGCTGGGGTTATTCAAATACATTTTAAATTCCTGTTTTATAACTTAATCGAAAAGTTTATTGAAGTATCGACAAATACACGCACTTAAATCCATTTCCGGCGGGGAAAAGGGAGATGCCTTTCTGATAATATTTCCATTTCAAGCAGAGATGCTAATACGATTAAAAAATTGCCGACTGAGACAAACGCATCGCTTTCTCCTTCCTTATACAAAGGAATAAATGAGAATCAGTCAGGTTAAAGATAGAAACAGGCAGGCGAAAGAACGATTATCTTTGTCCTAGTGCCAAAGACCGCTCCTGATGCTTGAGTCTTCTCCACCCCAATATCTCATGCCAGCACCCCTTTCCATCTCTGTCCATCTCTTGCTCACATAGCTCTTCCTACCCACTCTGTTTGCTCATCTCTTCCTCCACCCTATTTTTCTGTTACATCTCATCCTCTCACTGATATCGGACTGTCTCTTCTTTTGCAATTTATCAATTTCCTCATCCCCCTTTCGAAATGCCCTTCTCCTCATAGCCAACACTTCCTGTCGTTTGTCTCATTCCATCTCCTCCTCCTTTTGTTTGACCATTTCCTCATCGTTCCCCTCTCCCAGTCCGTCCCTTCCTGCACCCTCTCTCTCCAACTCTCCCCCCCTCTCTCTGACCATCCTCTCTTTCATCCAAATCTCTCAGATAATTCTCTTCTACCTTTCCTCTCTATGTCTCCTCCCCTCGCCCGTCTCTGGCAATTTCTGCATACTCCCTCTCCTATCTCCTTCATGTCCCGATGCCCTCTCTCTGCCTGTCCAACCCCTCCTTTCCCACCCACCTCATCCTCATCATTCTCTCTGTCCTTACCCTCCACTTTATTCGGTGTATGTTGTCCCTGACAGGTAGACTGCCCTGAGAACAGTTCGATAAAGCAAGCTAATACCATTATACCTACACTACATACCGGTTCTGTAGGTCAGCCTATAAGGTAGCGGCTGGAAAACGTTTTCACCCGTATCTCGAGTCTGATGGGAGCTAGAAGTTTGTAAATCCCATGGTGCTGATTCACATGGTACAAGCAGTATGTGTGCCACACTACCCAAATCGATCCAGTAGTTTCAGAGATGTGGAACATAAAATCACACATACAACCAATTTTTATAATATGTAAAGATTAAATACACACAGCGGTGTTTCGTACTTGGAGCCATGTATAAGGGCAATGAGTTTAACCAAGAAAACCACTTGTCATTTGTTTTACTGCACTTGTCTTTATCCATGTTGATACTGTTAATGTAAGGCGGGATGTGCCATTACCACTTATTTTTTCCGCCGTCGGGGATTCGAGTTCTCCCTGGGGCATGGGTGTGTGGGTTGTCCTTAGGTTAGTTTACCTTCGTTTAAGCAGTTTGCAAGCTACGGACTGATGACCACGCAGTTTGGTCAGATAGATTTACAAACATTTGAACTTATTTTTTCTTCTCTGTTAAAAAGCTGAAATACACTTCATTAAAATTATATAAGTTTAGAAGACCTGTTGTGGTGGGAAGAGGAAGTAAGACAATAAAATTATGATGCCTGCATCGTGGGTTCGTATCACAGATGTGTAATCCCTATTAAAAGTGAGATCATTTAAGGTGGCATATCGCCAACAGCTTTATATATATATATATATATATATATATATATATATAAGGATAAATATCTACATCAAATGTTCAAATGTTTGTAAAGTCTATGGGACTCAACTACGGAGTTATCAGTCCCTAAACTTACAAACTACCTATGAACTAACTAAGACTAAGGACGCCACAAATATCCATGCCCGAGGGGGGATTCGAACCCCCGACCGCAGTGGCCGTGCAGACCGTGACTGAAGCGCCTCAGTCCCCTCGGCCACCGCGGCCGGCTATGTAAATCCTAAATGTGGCGGGGAAGTATTAAAAGTTAAACATAGGCTCAGGCCGAACTTATTTATTGATTAAAAATAGTGAAACTTATGAACGCCATACCATCACATAGCCTAGGGATAATAACTTGGAAACGGGAAGCATACATTGACAACAAACAAAAAGAATGAACACTACAGGAGATGCAATTGACAAAGCTCCTACAAAAATGGGGTACATGATAAATATTATCACTCTGAACTATTGGGCGTATAAAATTGGAAAGTGATAATCACTGCTGGACGGTACATAGTTATGTTAAATGTTCAAAATGTTTGTTAAGCTTAAGGGACTTAACTACGGGGTCATCAGTCCCTAAACTTACAAACTACTTATGAACTACCTACAACTAAGGACGGCACAAATATCCATGCCCTACGGGGGATTCGAACCCCCGACCGTAGTGGCCGTGCAGACCGTGACTGAAGCGCTTCAGTCCCCTCGGCCACCGCGGCCGGCTTATGTTAAATCGGCCTTTATCGGGATAAAGGACAAACAGCAAACAAAATGGTCACAATGTTGGTGCGTAAATGTACGTTAGCATGCGCCGTGCCGAGTGCTATGTGTGGCCGTTGCTGTGGGCTGCCGTCGGTTGCTAAAAGAAGACGCGAAATAAATTGCGGAGCCTCCCGTACACCACTATCAGCTATCAGTGTGAATTCCTGATGTCACTTACCAAGAGATCATCAGCCTGTGTCTGTGCTCTTCTAGAGGCACTGACGGACAGTCATTGAATAGGCGGTTGATCAACACGGAAGCTGCGCACCGCTTGTTCATTGCGACTATGAACAAATGAATTAAACTGTCGGTACGGACGATTCTCCAATTATACTTCTGCATAATGTACAAGTACACGAGATGCGGAATTAAGTCATTGTTCAAGTGAGCAAGACATGAAAGTGTACTACGCTGTCTGAGCACACACTCAGTGGAAACTTGCACCAAAAATCTAACTAGTCGTGAAACGGCAAAACTATATAGCGTCAACTGCACTTCGACAGATCTTGATATAAACTGGAAGTGAACAGAGAGTTTCTGAACACTGCCCGAATTTACCACCTGGTTCGAAACGCAGGTAGAGCAGATTCGCAGAACGTGTAGTCCCGTGGTCACCTTCGCTCCACACTCATAGCCAAGCCGAGCGAATGTTCCCATAAATGATATCCCGACGAAATTCCCAACGACTATCAGAGTTTAATTACTTCAGGTACAGGTACAGGGATAGATTGGAAAAGGGTGAGTGCTCACTCGGAATGGATAGGCACCTCACAAAATAATGAAAAAGGAGAACGTAATAGTTTTCGTGCAATGCTATCAATACCCGCTTCAAAACTACAGTGATCATTAGATTTCTATCTGATTTTGTTGAAGCGATAGCTCCTTACTTAACAGTCATATACAATCGCTCTCTCAAAGAAGGATCTGTACCAAAAGATTGGAAAGTTGCACAGGTCACATGTATTTTCAAGAAAGGCAGTAGGAGTAACCCACTAAACTACAGGCCTATTTCATTGACGTCAATTTGCAGCAGAGTTTTGGAACATATCCTGTATTCAAATATTATTAATTATCTCGAACACAATGATCTATTGACCCAAGGTCAACACGGATTTAGAAAATATCGTTCATGCAAAACACACCTAGGTCTTTACTCACACGAAGTGATGAGCGGTATCGACACGGGTTCTCAAATGGATTCCGTATTTGTTGATTTACAGAAGGCTTTTGTCACCCTACTTCACAAACGGCTTTTAATTAAATTGCGTGGTTATGGTATATCGCCACAAATTTGCGACTGGATAGGGGATTTCCTGTCAGAGGATACAGTTCGTAGTAATCGATGGTAAGGCATCAACTAAAACAGAGGCGATATCGGGCATTCCACAGGGTAGTGTTATTGGTCCTCTGCTGTTCCTTATTTACATAAACGATTTGGGAGAAAATCTGAGCAGCTGCCTTAGGTTGTTTTTAGATGACGCCGTCATTTACCGTCTAGTAAAATCATCTGCAGATCAAAACCAACTGCAGAACGATCTGAATAAGATATCACTATGGTGTAAAAATTGGCAATTGACTCTAAATAATGAGAAGTGTGAAGTCGTCCACATGAGTACGAAAAGAAATCCGTTAAACTTCGTTTACAAGATAAATCAATCAAAAGTGAAGGCCGTAAACTTCACAAAATGCCTAGAAATTACTTTTACTTCAGGCTTAAATTGGAAAGAACACGCAGATAATGTCGTGGGAAAGGCGACCCAGAGACTGCGTTTTATTGGCAGAACCCTTAAAATATGCAACAGGACTACTAAAGAGACTGCATACATTACGCTTGTCCGTCCTTCTTTGGACTATTGCTGCCCAGTGAGATCCTTATCATGTGGGTTTGACGGAAGAGATCGAAAGAGTCCAAAGAAGGGCAGCTCGTTTTGTACTGTCGCGATACAGGGGAGTCAGCGTTACGGAAATGATACAGGATCAGGGATGGGAATCATTACAACAACGGCGCTTATCGGTCGCTGCGGGGTGGGGTATTTACGAAATTCCAATCGCCAACATTCTCCTCCCAATGCGAAAATATACTTTTGACCGCAACTTACAAGATCATTAGAATAAAACACGAGAAATCAGAGCTCGATCGGAGAGATTCAGGTGTTCTTTCTTCCCGCGCGCTATTCGAGATTGGAATGGGAGATAAATAGTATAATTGTGAAACTTCCTGGCAGATTAAAATTGTGTGCCGGAACCGGGACTCGAACCTGGGACCTTTGCCTTTCGCGGGCAAGCGCACTACCGACTGTGCTATCCCGACACGACTCACGATGCCGCCTCACAACTTTACTTCCGCCAGTACCTCGTCTCCTACTTTCCAAACTTCACAGAAGCTCTCCTGCAAACACGCAAGACTAGTAGGAGACGAGGTACTGGCGGAAGTAAAGTTGTGAGGCGGCATCGTGAGTCGTGTCGGGATAGCACAGTCGGTAGTGGGCTTGCCCGCGAAAGGCAAAGGTCCCAGGTTCGAGTCCCGGTTCCGGCACACAATTTTAATCTGCCAGGAAGATTCATATCAGCGCACACTCCGCTGCAGAGTGAAGTTTCATTCTAGTATAATTGTGGTTCGATGAGCCCTCTGCCAGGCACTTAAATCTGATCTGCAAAGTATCCCATGTAGATGCAGATCTTCGCGTACGCAATGACCCGTGGTGCTAGTAGCGAGGGTACTGCTTGTGTGTTCGCGCGACGTACTCGAGCTGCTATCGATCTGGTTAGCGTGTAAGGTCTTTGCGATCGTTGGCGAGCGATGCGCGAGTGGACTGAATTTGTTTTTTGTGTACACCCGACTTCCGGAGCGTAGCAGGCCGGGTCGCATGTGGAGGTGTCGGTTTCCCATGACCATCCAGAGGAACCGTGCCACGTGTGGCGGTGCGGCCATGCTGCCGCCGCATAAACAGCCTGGCTGCCGGCTCCGCCCTGGGACCGCCGACGACGCGGGCAGCCAACTGCGGCGTCGGCCCCGCAGTGTGGCTGGAGACGCTGCGCGCCGCGTAGGGGGTAGCATGCGTCTCTCATAGCTCTCTCCCCTTAATTGGGCATAATTAACTTCCGTGGAATTTTGTTCCTGCTTAATTTAATATTTCCGTGATTATTCAGTAAGTTACTTACATTTGTGAAATGTTATTTTGTCTGCCAAGTGGCCCTAGGGTTGGGCTTTCGCGACCTGTCTGGAAGGTCATAGAGGAAATTTTTTATTTTATTTTTTATTTTAATTTATTTATTTAGTTTTTTTTCCTTTTTTCTTTTTTTCTCTTCTTTAGAGAGAAAATCTTTCGTGTTCGTGAACTGAGGCACTTAAACGTAACCAGCTTTAAATAATTCTTCATTTGTTTGGCCAAGTCGTACGTAGTTGCTTATTTAATTACCGGATGATAAAAAAGTCAGTATACATTTGAAAACATAATCAATCGCGGAATAATGTAGATAGAGAGGTAAAAATTGACATACATGCTTGGGATGACATGGGGTTTTATTAGAACCAGAAAAAAAAGGTTCAAAAATGTCAGACAAATGACGCTTCATCTGATCAGAAAAGCAATAATTAGCATAACAAATTAAGACAAAGGAAAGATGATGTTCTTTACAGGAAATGCTCAATATGTTCACCGTCATTCCTCAACAATAGCTGTAGTCGAGGAATAATGTTGTGAACAGCAATGTAAAGCATGTCCGGAGTTATGGTTAGGCATTGGCGTCGGATGTTGTCTTTTTGCATCCCTAGAGATGTCGGTCGATTACGATACACTTGCGACTTCAGGTAACCAAAAATGTTCAAATGTTTGTAAAGCTTATGGGACTCGACTACGGGGTCATCAGTCCCTAAACTTACAAACTACTTATGAACTACTTACGAACTAGGACGGCACAAATATCCATGCCCGAGGGGGGATGCGAACCCCCGACCGTAGTGGCCGTGCAGACCGTGACTGAAGCGCCTCAGTCCCCTCGGCCACCGCGGCCGGCTCAGGTAACCATAAAGCCAATAATCGCATGGATTGAGGTCTGGGGACCTGGGAGGCCAAGCATGACGAAAGTGGTGGCTGAGCACACGATCATCACAAAACGGCGCGCGCAAGAGTTGTTTCACGCGTCTAGCACTACTTTGTTTTGGGTTCTAATAAAACTATATGTCATTCCAAGCATGTATGTCAATTTTTACCTCTCTATCTGCATTATTCCGTGATTTATTAAGTTTTCAAATTTATACTGATTTTTTGATCACCCGGTATAATGTGGAATCTTTGTCCGTCTATGCAACTACAAATAAGATGCGACTTTTTGTTACCAGACGGGTTTCATTTAACTGATAGTAATACTTCTTCAGTGGTATGAAATCATAGATATTTACATTTTATTTTCATATGTGAATCGAAAGCGTTCGTTGCTAAACATTTGAAGTACTGTTTGGTTGAAACTTCCTGGCAAAATAAAATTGTGCGCCGGAACCGGGACTCGAACGTGGGACCTTTGCCTTGGTTACTTACGGAAATTCTTAATTTTGGTTTTCTCCTTACATCATGCAGTGCCTATTTGTTTCCTGTAGTACTGCAGATTCTTTGTGAGTCACTATTTGTCCCTCTAATTTCCACTTCACTGCTGCACTATCCAATATTACGTTTTTCACACGTCAGGTATATTTGCTATTGATAACGAACTGTTTTCGATCCACATATCAAAACAAACTGTTAATATCCATGATTTCAAACCACTGAAGATGTTTTACTCTCAATAAAACGAAACGCTTCTGGTAACAAAGTCGCATCTTATTTGTAGTTGCATAGACGGACAAACATTCCACATCATAATTTAAGTAATTCTCAGTGTGTTTGTTAAAAGAAAACCAGTATTTGCTCCCACGGAGTTTAAATATTGGGCAGCAACCGTTATCAGCAATTTTTGTCATTCTAGTTCACATTATAATTAATTATTCTGTTTAATATTGCATTCTTTAATTTTTGGGAGCTGGGGTTGCCTTGTGTGCAGGTCACCCTCAATAGACGTTCTCTCCATTCAAAAGAAAATGGTTATCTGCTCCCAAAGAGTTTAAACTAAATTTTGGGCAGCACCATTTGTGATCGAAGCTTATGGATTTCTCGTGAAGTTCAATAAAATCTGTGAGTGAAACAGCAACTTGGCATACGAGGTATTCCATTCGAAATCGAACGAAAATTGAGAAAACTTACCTGGTATTTTTTTAAATAATTAAAAATTTCTACATGTGCCAATTAAAGTAAAATAAAACAAGTCATGAATTTATCTCTTAAATGATTACCACTTTTCTAGTTAAAATTCTGTGAAAGTTTTATTTTCCGAACGCGGCACTTTGTGTGCCGTGTAACTCAAAAACCCACATTTCAGTTAACTACATTTCATTTTGAAGCTGAGTATCTGAAGTTGATCTAGGTGTACAACAACGTCGCAACAGTTAATTCATTGTTGTGAAACCTTCATGTATTAAAATAATGCACTTGTGGTAAGGATTAAACTTACATAGGCTTGGACTTCTTGTTATTGCACGTTGATTTCCATTTAAAATATTATTGAGTCGATTATCTTCAACGTACAAAAATAATTAAGTAATAAATAGGTAAGATAGTGTTGCACTTAATTGTAAAATTTCGGCGGGCTGCCGTCCGCCACTCATCAGGAAAACACGCCTCGCAGCTGGACTCAAACAGGGGGCCTAAGAATTGATTGGTTTCATTCAATGCGGCGTACCACAGCCGGCGTAAGGGCCGATTCCCACTAGGCCTGCCGCGCGGAAAAACTCGCGACATCGGCAGGGTTGTCATGGGAACACCCTCTACGGCGCGGTGCGGCAGGCTCAGCGGCGCCGTTTGTGCATTTACTACATCTACATGGGATACTCTGCAAATCACATTTAAGTGCCTGGCAGAGGGTTCATCAAACCACCATTATACTACTTATCTCCCATTCCATTCTCAAATAGCCCGCGGGAAGAAAGAACACCTGGATCTCTCCGTTAGAGCTCTGATTTCTCGTATTTTATTCTGATGATCATTCCTACTTATATAAGTGGGAGTCAACAATATATTTTCGAGTTGGTTTACGTTCTAGAGGGCGATCCAATTATATTGTAGAAAGATATAAAAAGCCAAGATTGCTGATCATCAATTTTTATTTACGACGACCGGCTTCGCTGAACTATGTCAGCATCATCTGGTCAAATAAAATATTTTACAATGCCATAAACTTGTAATGTCAATCAGTTGTTATATAACAATTTATAATGCGTAGATGCACTATGTCACTATAATAAAACATAATTATCACAGTCTGACTGTGTACCTATGTAAGTGGGAGTCAACAATATATTTCGCATTCGGAGGAGAATGTTGGCGATTGGAGTTTCGTAAGTAGCCCACGCCGCAGCAATATGCGCCGTTGTTGTAATGATTCCCATCCCAGACCCTGTATCATTTCCGTAAAGCTGTCTCCCAGGTATAGTGACAATACGAAACGAGCTGTCCTTTGGACTCTTTCGAAGTCCTCCGTCAAACCCATCTGATAAGGATGCCACACTGGACAGCTTTGAAGCGACAGACTGGTGTGGTGTCTGTTCTTACTGGCACGTCTGAAACACCAGACGCCACACCTGGTTTTTAGCCATATTGCACTAACTAATTATTTATTAAGGAAGGAAAGGAAGAAGGGCTAGGAAAGAAAGGATTGACATCATTTGCATTTGGGCATTGAAATTTTCCAATGGTGACAACGAAAAATGTGAGCCGTAACGAAAATCGAACCAGAGTTTTCCTCTTCGGCCAGCGGTCGCATTAACCACTTGGCTACTCGCGTTCACGTCGTGCCCGTCTCAAACATCCACAAGCGGCAGGCCACGGCGTGGTGCCCCATCGTACGTGCCCTCTTCCACTCGCCATTGAGAATTCCTATGCGAGGTCGAACGTATAACCGCGTCTGCTGAGATGTAAAAGAATCAAACGCTGATTATAGATTCGGACGTGACCAAAAGAACGGACACCGCACCAGTCCACAATAAGTATTTACACGCAAAGACGGCGTTTGGTTCATTTACTTCACTGCAGATGCAATCATACGCTCGACCTCGCACGAGAATCCGTAATGGCGAGTGTAAGAGGGCATGTACTATGGGGGTGCTACAGCAATAGCGTGCGACTTGTGGAAGTTTGAGACGACGGCAGGCGAGCACTGGTAGCCAAGTGGTTAAGGCGACCGCTGGCACGAAGCAGAAAACGCAGGTTCGAGTCTCGCCTCGCTCAACTTTTCACTGACGCCATTGTATAAATCGAGTGGCCCAATTCAGCTAATGTCAATCCTTTCCTTCCTAATTCTTATTCCTTCCCCTCCTTAATAAATAATTTGCACATGTTAAATGTGAGGGGACTGGCTGGTTATAAACGAGTTAGAACATAATCGTACCTGATTGAGACATTATCAAGCAACATCACAGACTAACTTTATGCTGATTAAGAATAATATCATTTTCTCGTTTCATTCAGAACGAAGAGAAGCCCATTGTTACCGCTACTGTAAAGTTCGCGCTCGCGTCCACCATCGCTTTCGGAAAATGTGAAGGCGGTGTCCGATGTTGCACGCTCCACAACCCCGCAGTCTCGGCCGGCTGAACGACTTCCGGAAGGGGTGAAGCCTGAGACGCCGGGGGGCGGGGCGCGGGAGGGCGCAACAATCAGTTAGAGCCAGCGGCGCCGCCGGAACGACCGGATTCCAGGTTCCCGCGCGCGATTTATAATGAGCGAATTTCTATTCAGGCGCTTAACTAAATGCGCACTGAAATATGTAACTGGGCGGCCCTCCGGAAGGGGCGCGCCAGGCGGCCGGGCCGGGGCATAAATGATGCAGCAGCGAGCTGGGCACAGTGGGGCGGGCGGCGAGAAGCAGCGTGCGCCTGTTGTGGGGCAACCAGCGGCGCGCAAAGTGGCAGACCCGGAACAGATTAACGAGCCAGGCAAGTGCCCGCCCTCATTCCGGTCGCGTGTCCCACTGACGCACGTCGACGATGTGTGTTCGTGCTAACACATTATAACGGCAGGTTCGCATCAGGAATGTCCAACAGTATCTCCACTTTCGACGTTATACAACAATCACTTGAGTACTTCAGTATTATATATACTAACACGAAACTCCGTCCTACACAGACCTAGAGGGCTCAATGGGTACCGACCGACCACCGTGTCTTCTTCCGTCCCAGAGCATCACCACATGCAGTATGGAGGGGTACGTGGTGAAGCTGGAGCCGCTACTTCTCAATCAAGTAGCTCCTCAATTGACCTCACAATGGCTGAGTGCAACCCGCATGACAACAGCGCCCCCATCCAAGCCCTAGCCAAGTCCGACAAAGCTTAACTTCGCTGATCTATCGAGAACCATTGTATCACTGCGGCACAGCCGTTGGCATAGGTGTTGTTATGGTATGACGTGCATCTTTTGCCGATCTTAAATCTTTTTTTATGCTTGTTAAGCTTAAGGGACTTAACTGCGGGGTCATCCGTTCAGCCTTTCGAACCACAATGGCAATAGCACTTCAGATGATGTCTCCCGCCGATGGAGACGAAACGTTAGGGATAAGTTTTATTCATCGATCACAGCCTCTGAGCCCGGAATTTTCACATGAAGAGTACTTCAATATTGTTCCTCAGTTTGGAATCCGCACCAGGTGGATATGATAGAGAGATATGATCCAGCGAATAGCAGCACATTCTCTCATATGTTTACTTTGCAATTGTGAAAGAATCGCGCAGATGATTGGCCAACTACAATGGCAGGCGCTGCAGGAGAGGCAGTCTGTGTCAACGGTATGCGCTCCTGTCAAACGTCTGAGAGCATACGTTTCTCGGAAGGTCATCCAACACATTGCTTCTAACTCCATATATCTCGCGAAAAGACATTGCGGAAATAATTAAGGACATTAGTTCACACAAGTAGCTTACAGATAGTCGCTTTCCTACGACCCATACTCGACTTGAATAGAAAAAGGAGGAGGTGGAGTTGATACCCAAGCTACCTTAGACCACACACCATGAAGTGGGCTGCGGAGTAGATGTAGATAATCTACTGAGAAAAACTACCACCTTGTATGTACCGTACCATACAATGCTGTGTGCCGCCAAATTGGCTAGGTATTGTTGATTGTTGTTGTTTCCTATTTTAATTACATTCAGGTAAACTGGCGTAGTAACAAGTTTGTAGATGTCTGGGAGTCTCAAGGGGTTTTGGAAGAATGTCCAGGTAAGAAAGCATATGAATATGTTGTTTAATCGAAACAATAAGATATCGCTCTCTGTCTAGTTCAGAGATAACCAACGCGGAGGTGGCGAGAGGCTATTCCATTTCACGCTCCTTGTTTTGCTTGTTTCTTGTTTATTTTGTTCGTTTTTCTGTTTTTTTTTCTTTTTATATTACGTTTGACACCTACTGTGTTATTTGGTTATTTTCCATTATATTTCACTAGCTTACAAAAAAAATTCAAATGTTTGTATAGGTTATGGGACTTAACTGCGGGGTCATCAGTCCCTAAACTTACAAACTACTTACGAACTAGCTAATACTAAGGACGGCACAAATATCCATGCCCGAGGGGGGATTCGAACCCCCGACCGTAGTGGCCGTGCAGACCGTGACTGCCGCGCCTCAGTCCCCTCGGCCACCGCGTTCGACTAGCTTACAATCCGGCGTTGTCTGTGTGTATATTTATTCCAGTTTTATGTCAGTCCTTCTCCTTCTCATCCTTTTCTCCATCGCCTTGGCTCACTCTATCCATTTCAACTAAAGCTGTATTGACTTTCAGCCTGTAGTTTCGTTTTCACGCAACAGTCCCTAAGAGATCATTTTTCCTGAACAATGTGTCACAGAGTAATGTAATTTTCCAGGAACGTAGAGTGGAAGATTAGGGAACTGCAAGTGAAATTTTTTTTGCTAATAGAGCTAGTAGTAAAAACTTAGAAATTTAAAAGCTTTGGCGGGAGTTGGCGGATTATTATGCCTCTCATTGTTTATGACGTCATAACGGAAGTAGGTGTTTCTTTCCGTACCACAGTTATTACGTGCACCAAATTTGGTTGAAGTCCTTTCGGTGGTTTCGCAGGGGATGTACAATATTGACGCGTGATGCAGCAGTTTACGACGGCACATATCCTAAACTATACGTTGTACGTCATTCTTACCGTTCTCTTTGTCTGAAGGTCAAATATGCCTAAACTGTAATACTATAAACAGTACTTTCTGACCCAGCTCCTGTTACAAATAATAATCAAATTTTTATAAATGTGAAACTACTTTAACATATTGCATTACTGGTTGTAGGCCAACATTGTAATTTAAACGAGAGGCAAATGCAAACTTATAGCCCACCGTGTGGATTTCGTAAGCAGATAGTGCTTGGTGGCTGCTCTTCCTTCCCAGTACTTTTATGTATGCTTTCCCCCTTCCATCCGGCCCCCACACATTACCTCACCTGAATACTGTACAGATACCGTAATTTTGGTTATTGTCAGTAAATGTGTCATTTATCACCATCTTTCCTAACAATATAGTATGGCAGAAAAAATATTTGTGTAGCACTACTTTAAAATTGTATAACCTAAAAGAAAAATTTTGTACAGTACACAGTGATTGTAAAAATTTTATAGTTTATAAGATTATAATTGTGTAACTTAACAGAAATAAAATATTGTACAGCACTAAGATATATATATATATATATATCCCACAGAGAGGGTGAGTGTGCGTATGTGTGAGAGAGAGAAGTAGAATAACAACATCGCCATCTAGCGGATTCTCCACTTAGTAACTGACCGCTTTGATGACCTTAGTATGCACTTGACCATCCTACAGGGATGTTCTAAGGAAATTTTAAATTTCTTTTATGATTCACAGTAATTTTAAAAGGAATGTTTCAGTTTTAATTTTTAATAATTTTAAAAGATGTCGTGAGTGTGAAGATAGTATCCTCATTTATGATTTATCAAAATGTTTGATGAATATTAATTCTATTGTCTTGCTGTAGCCTTCGATAATGACGAAACGTCGAAACGCGTAAGGCCTGAATGAAGTGAAATTTGTAGTCAAGACTCTAAAGTTGATTTAAAATATATAAAATTTCATCAAAATCGGAGCAAAACTGTGGATTTTGTCGAAGTCTATAAGACAGTGACGAGGTGGGGTGGCTTGCGTGCCTCAACGATGCAGATAGCCGTACCATAGGTGCGACCTCAGTGGAGGGGTACCTGTGGAGAGGCCAGACAAACGTGTGGTTCCTGAAGAGGGGCACCAGCCTTTTCAGTAGTTACAGGGGCAACAGTCTGGATGATTGACTGAGCGGGCCTTGTAACATCAGCTAATGTGGCTTTGCCTTGCAGTTACTGCCAACGGCTGAAAGCAAGGGGAAACTACAGTCGTTACTTTTTCCGAGACATGCAGCTCTACTGTATGAAAATATGATGATGACATCCTCTGGGGTAAAATATTCCGGAGGTAAAATAGTCCCCCATTCGGATCTCCGGGCGGGGACTACTCAGGAGGATGTCGTCATCAAGAAGAACAAAACTGGCAATCTAGGGGTCGGAGCGTGGAATGTTCTAACCCTTATCGCGTAGGTAAGCTAGAAAATTTGAAAAGAGAAATGGATAGGTTTAAGTTAGATAGTGTAGGAATTAGCGAAGTTCGGTGGCAGGATGAAAAGGATTTCTGGTCAGGTGAGTACAGGGTTATCAATACAAAATCAGTTGGTGGTAACGCAGGAGTAAGTCTGATAATGAATAATAAAATAGGAATGCGGGTAAGTTACTATGAACAGCATAGTGAACGCATTATCGTAGTAAAAATAGACACGAAGCATACACCGACCACAGTAGTGCAAGTTTATATGCCAACTAGCACCGCCGATGATGATATCGAAAAAATGTATGAGGAGATAAAAGAAATCATTCAGAAAGTTAAGGGAGACGAAAACTTTATTGTGATGGAGGATTGGAACTCGGTAGTAGGAAAGGGAAGAGAAGGAAATGTAGTAGGTGAATATGGACTGGGAAAAACGAATGAAAGAGGAGAACGCTTGGTAGAATTTTGCGCAGAGCACAATTTAATGATCACCAACACTTGGTTCAATCATCATGAAAGAAGGCTGTTACACGTAGAAGAGACCAGGAGACACTGGAAGGTACCAGATTGACTTTATAATGGTAAGGAATAGATTTAGAAACCAGGTTCTAAACTGTAAGACACATCCAGGGGCAGATATAGACTCTGACCATACCTTATTGGTCATGAACTGCAGATTAAAACTTAAGAGACTGCAGAAAGGTAGAAAGGTTAGAAGGTGGAACCCGGACAACTTGAAGGAACTGGAAGTGGTTGAGAGTTTCAGAGAGAGCATTAGGCAAGGATTGGCTGATACAGGGGAGAGTAATACAGTAGAAGAAGAGAGATAGGGTAGTGAAGGCGGCAGAGGACCATATAGGCAGAAGCACAAGGCCTAACAGAAATCCTTGGATAACACATATACTGACCTTAATTGATTAGAGGAGAAAATATAAAAATTCAGCAAGTGAAACAAGAAAAAGGGAGTACAAACGTCTGAAAAATGAGATTGACAGGAAGTGCAGACTGGCTAAGCAGGAGTGGCT
The DNA here is from genome assembly GCA_026315105.1 of Locusta migratoria. Classification (NCBI taxonomy): domain Eukaryota; kingdom Metazoa; phylum Arthropoda; class Insecta; order Orthoptera; family Acrididae; genus Locusta; species Locusta migratoria. Next base: position 721,336,594 of record CM048744.1, on the reverse strand, counting down.
ACAGGACAAATGCAGAACCGTAGAAGAATTCATAACTAGGGGAAAGATAGATACCGCCTACAGGAAGATAGATATTTGGAGACAAGAAAAGCAGTTGTATGAATATCAAGAACTGAGACGGAAAAACTGTACTAAGCAAAGAGGGAATGCTGAACTGTGGAAGGAATATATAGAGGGCCTATACAAAGGAAATAAACTTGAAGGCAGTATTCTAGAAATGGATGTGAAATGGAGGAAATGAGGTAGGAGATATGATACTGCGAGAAGAATGTGACAGAAGGCTGAAGGACTTGAGTCGAAACAAGACCCCTGGAGTAGATGATATTCCGTCTAAACTGCTGATATCGTTAGGAGAACCAGTCGTGAAAAAATTGTATCACCTGGTATGCAAGATGTATGAGACAGGGGAAATACCCTCCAACTTCAAGAAGAATATCATAATTTCAATTCCAAAGAAAGCAAGTGCAGACAAGTGTGAAAATTACAGAAATATCAGTTTAATAAGTCATGGATGCAAAATACTAACACTAATAATTTACAGACGAATGGAAAAACTTGTAGAATCCGACCTCGAGGAAGATCAGTTTGGATACAGGAGAAATGTAGGAACACGGGAGGCAATACTCACATTACGACTTATCTTAGAAGACAGGCTAAGGAAAGGGAAACCTACGTTTTTAGCGTTTGTCGATTTGGAGAAAGCTTTTGACAATGTCGACTGGAATACACTCTCCCAAATTCTGAAGGTAACAGGGGTAAAATATAGGGAGCGAAGAGTTATACTCAACTTAAACAAAAACCAAACAGACGGTATTAGAGTCGAAGGACATGAAAGGGACGCAGAGATTGGGAAGGGAGTAAGACAGGGTTGTAGCCTTTCCACAATGTTGTTCAATCTGTACATTGAGCAGGCAGTAAAGGAATGGAAAGAGAAATTTGGAGAGGGAATTAAAGTGCATGGAGAAGAAATATAAAGTTTGTGGTTTGCCGATGACATAGTAATTCTGTCAGAGACAGCAAAAGATCTGGAAGAGCAATTGAATGAAATGGACAGTGTCTTGAAAGGAAGATATAAGATTATCATTAATAAGAGTAAAACGAAGGTAATTAAATGCAATGTCGGAAAATCAGGCAATGCTGAAGGAATTGGATTAAGTAATGAGACAATAAAAGTAGTAGATGAATTTTGTTATTTGGGTAGCAAGATTACTTCTGATGGCCGAAGTAATAATGTTTCTAATGTTAGAGTAGTCTATGGGACTTAACTACGGGGTCATCAGTCCCTAAACTTACAAACTACTTATGAACTACTTACGAACTAGGACGGCACAAATATCCATGCCCGAGGGGGGATTCGAACCCCCGACCGTAGTGGCCGTGCAGACCGTGACTGGAGCGCCTTAGTCCCCTCGGCTACCGCGGCCGGTCATGGCCGAAGTAAAGAAGATATAAAATGCAGCATGGCTATAGGACGAAAAGCGTTTCTAAAGAAGCGAAACTTGTTAACATGCAATATTAATTTAAATGTTAGAAAGTCCTTTCTGAAAGCATTTGTCTGGAGTGTAGCAATTTATGGCAGTGAAATGTGGACGATAAGGAGCTCAGATAAAAATATTATAGAAGATTTTGAAATGTGGTGCTACAGACGAATGATGAAAATTAGATGGGTAGATCACGTAACTAAAGAGGAGGTGCTTAACCGAATTGGGAAAAAAAGGTGTTTCTGGCATATCCTGACTAAGAGAAGGGATAGATTGGTTGGACACATTCTGAGACATCAAGGAATTGTCAGCTTAGCATTAGAAGGAAGCGTGTGGGGTAAAAATCGTAGAGGGAGACCGAGGGACGAATATAGTAAGCGGACTCAAAAGCATGTACGTTGCCGAACGTATTCTCAGATGAAGAGACTTGCACAGGACAGGGTACCATGGAGAGCTGCATCAAACGAGTCTGCGGACTGAAGACCACAACAACAACAACTATAAGGAAAGACCCTCCGCCATCTATTGGTAAGGAATATGTACACACAATATGGTAGTGAGCCATTGTCCCGCCTCGATTTATTTGCCCGCCGTAACTGTGGCTACTAGCGTCTTAACTGGACTCGGCGCACAGTGGGACGGAATACCCAAAACGTGGCCAAAACCCTAAGAAGACGTTTAATTAACACAAAACTCAAACATGGGATTTTTTGAGGTCGCTGATTGCGAACAAAATGGTGGAGGTAATATAGCAACATGACCCGTAAAAATCCATAACAATTTATTAATAATAGCGTAAGTATGCTACTTAGACGCTAATACTTAATACACTGCCGACGTGTTCGTCACCGTACGTAGCTGACGAGAGAGACAGGCCGCGGCGTGCACGTCATATCACGTGATGAAGTGAGGCCTCTGCCGGCGCGATCGTTAGCAGATTGGCCGGCCGCGGGGCACAGCCCACTGTCTCAAACAGCTAGCCAATCTGATAGCGATCGCGCCGGCTCCGGCCTCACTTGATCACGTGATATGACGTGCACGCCGCGGCTTGTCTTTCTCGTAGGCCTCGTGCCCGTACCTGCCCTCGCGGCCCAGTTGCAGTTTGACAGTCCCGAACGACAATTCAGCACTGAGCTAATAGTATATTCTAAAGAAACTGTAACCCATCTGTTTCAGCGGTTGTAGTTCTTATCGTGCATCTGAGTGTTATCGGAAAGCTATTTTATTCAGTAAACTGTAAGATCATGGTTACATAACAATATTGCGCCAGGTTTGAAACTACCTTACTTGTTTGTCGGGTGCTATAAAAAGTGGCTACTTTCCGTAGCGCAATTTGTACCTTTTAAAATTATTGTAAATTTCCGAATGTTCAGTGTTTAACTTTGACAACCTCAATTATTGTCAAGTGATTCTTTGGAATGTGCCACTAAGGCCTTGTGATTCTTTGTAATGTGCCGCAAAGCCCTTCAGGTTTTCGTCTTTGCTTTACCTTAATTTCATTTACGTGTTCTTTCTATTGCAACAAATTCACTTTTTATCTAATATTCAATTTCTTAATCAGTAAAGCCATCAGTCTTAGTACATGTGTTCTCGCTGTTAATGAAGTTATATCTTCTGAATGATGTGTTGTACGTGATCCTTACAACCAAAGCGACACTTCCTCTCGGTTTGAAGGTCACATGTTAAAAATTGCATCAAGATTGTATCAAAACTGTAGACCTGTATGCAATATAAACGCACATTCCCAAAAACACGCAAAGACTCTTCATATATATAAAGATAGTGCAATAATGAAGAAACTCTGTATTATGTACTGCCAAGAGTATAGCATACACTGTGCGACACACACATTTCATAACTGCAATATTATTCCACAATGTGCAGCATGTATCACAATGTTACAGCAATAATGAACAGAAGGTTGAAATGTATGAGTTTTTTCTGTAAAGTATTCAGTCTTGAAACGAGAATATCTAAACACGTTCTCAAATCGAGCGTATAAAAACTGATTATGTATCAAAGATTGAATGTTTAAAGATGTGAGTAACCATGGACGTACAGGAGTAGCCATGGAAATTATCTTACTTTTTAGTTTCTGCCGACGTATTTGTTGCTCGAAGAGTCCACGGATAGAACGCCAGTTCATTGTGTCCAACGGGTGCAATATTTCGGCAATCAGACATATCGCCATCGTCAGCTGCGCCGTCTCGGCATCAACGTGAGAGAAATCGGTCTGAGGATGATCTCAACATAAGATCGAAACCGGTTACCTTATTATAAAATGAAGTGTAAAAACTTTTTTGCGAACTTGACTGATATTTCAGCTGAGTTATCATACAGTACATACATTTGGTAACCTATTTTATTGAGACTTTGGTTATATTTTTTATTTGAGGTTTACTTGACGTTTACTTAGACTTATCATGGGGATACCATAACAGAGAAACGCCATTCTCGTTGCCCTCTAATATGGTGTGAGACGGTCAGTACAGTTGCACACATGCGTGGCATGGGCACTATGAGTTTATCAATCAGCTCTTGAGGGATATATGGTCGTTCTTTCTTGAGTGCAATATCCAGTTCTGCGAGTATTTTGGGAGATGTTGGTCTGACTGCAATGTGTCTGCCAAGTGCAACCCAGACATGCTCTATCGTTTTTATGTCCGGTGAATAAGATGGTCATCCATTCGCTCGATTCCTTCAGCCTCAAACAACTTTGTACGCCAATGCAGCTCCATGGGGACAAGCGTTATTTATTTTATTTTATTTTTATTTATTTGTTTATTTAGCCTGATGAGATTAGGGCTATCAGGCCCTCTCTTACATCGGACCAGGGTTTTACACATACAGTATTTCTTTACATGTGAGTTACCTAATAATGATTTTTAGAGATGAACAGTTAATAACATTATTTACACAGGTTGATAAGGATGTAAATAAAAGGTAATAACTCTAAATAGGATTAATACTAACAGTACCACTGAGACACCTTCTGCTGCTGCTGGTGTAATAATAGAAGTAACAACATTGATATTAGCAGATACAATATTTACTTTTTAATATATCGAGACTGGCTAAGGCATGGCGAATTCTGACAGAAGTTGTACCTGGCGAGATCAATGGCAGTCGGAGAATATCTGGGAGGAGGAATGGATGTGACGTACCTGGACCGTAGGGTAATAAAGACTGGCGTCATTATTGCTTTAGTAGATAATCCATTAACTGTCGTTTGAAGCTGGCAGTGTTATTCAGTTTTCTGATATACTGAGGTAGATTGTTCCAGAGCCTGGTTCCTGCTACTGAAAAGGATTTTGAGAAACCGGCTGAGTGATGGATAGGGACAGAAAGGGTTTTGCTCTGACAGGAACAAGTAGTTCTGTTATGTTGATCAGATAAGAGTGTTAAGGTCGAGGAAAGATATGAGGGACAGTGTACGGAGCCAGGATAGTTGCTTTTAAGATGGTGAAATGTGATCAGAGAGACGGATGTTACATATATATCGAACGCAGGCATTCATGATTAGTTCCAGACGTCGTGAGCTTTCCCAAGAGAGACCTTGCAAGATAACATCACTGTAATCAATAATTGGAATTACAAGCGTTTGTATAAGTTTCTTTTTAAGATCGAGAGGAAAAAACTTCTTATATCTCTGTAGGGCATGAAGAGATGCTGATGCCTTCCTACACACGGCGGCCACCAGAAGGAACGCATCTCCTATGGCACCAGCGTAGGTCACAACAAAATGGCGAAGGATCTCGTCTCCATGCCTCTAAAAAGCAAAGCGAGATTCTGAACGATGTAGAGTTTTGTACGTCTGCAAATACTGCCTCCTATCCACACCGTTCGTCCACCATCACGATATGGTGATGTTTCCCGCACGTAAACAGGATTGTTCCCAGTTCCACGTTCTCTCCAGATGAGTGAACGACGATTGTCCGTCTGAACACAAAATCTTGACTCATCTGTGAACAGAATCCGGCGCCATTCACTACGAGTCCAACCGTGATGTTCCTCCGCCCAGTTTCTGCAGGCCAAACGGTGTCGTGGTTTTAATGGGTCACACACCATAGGCCTCCGTGTGTAGAGGTAGGCCATATTTTCGAAGGCGAATTCGGACTGTTTGTGTTGATATTGCGAGTGGTGGGTGCAGCATTGCAGCTGTACTGCATTCAGCAACTTGTCTCGCCGGGATAACAGCCATCCCTCGTTGTTAAACTCTACACCTGGAAATTACACTTTGGGACACTCCAATATCTGCAGCCAACTCCCTCTGAGTTCGTCCAAAGTAAGTGGCGTTGATCTGTCCCGCTTCCAGTCCTCCTATGGTTCCTCATGTCATAGCCTGGTGACATTGTTGTTGTATTTCACTACCTTCTCACAACACTAAATGCCGTCCGTTATTGTTACTAGGAAACGGACCTTATTGTAATAAAGACGTAAAAAAAAGAAATTAAAAAAAATAGAAAAAAATTAAAAAGAAACACTAACTGGATCCAACTTTTGGTAGAGTAAACTCATGTCAACGTCAACACAATGTGCAGCAACTTTGTTATAACCATTACCTCGGTTGCCGTAATGTTGTTATATACACTCTATAGGGTGCACCTCGGTTGCACAGTGGTAGAGTGGCAGACTCAAATCCAAAGGTCGCGGGTTCGATCCGCGCCAGGTATTAGGATTTTTATCCGTCACTTTCCACTTCTTTCACCTCTAGCAGTATGGCTCATGTGAAAAATACCGAGTAGCACCGTGGTTCGGAGCCCACGTTAAACTGTAGGTCCCCCTATAACTGGCTAGGTAAGTCAGTTCGAAGGTCGGAGGAAGGCAACGGCATACCACCTCCAAACAGTACCATGCCTAGTAAAGCACTGTGGTGTTCAAACCAATCTTTGGATTGTTGACTGCTTACACTCTGTAGAACCGACAGAAAGACTTCGTACTATTTTAGTTCTTTCTACCGACGACAATACTGGATATCTTAACTGACTCCCTAATTCTTTTGACCAGTGTATAATTCCATAATTTACGGAAACGATTCGGAAAACAGTTCTAATATTTGTTAAGCTTAAGGGACTTAACTGATGGGTTATTATTCACAAAACTTACAAACTAATTAATTAACTACCTTATACTAAAGATGACACAAACATCCATGCGCGAGGGGGGATTCGAACCGCCAACGGGGAGCGGCCTCTTGCATCGGAGCATAGCGGATTCGAAAAAAAAACACCTATGGCTAAATGTATTGAGCACTCTAGGTTACTTTCAGTGTTTCGAAAAGTAATAAATAGATCAAAACTATTTGTTTCGCTTTATAACAGACAAAAAATCTGTATTTATTGAGACCAACTTTTGCCCTAATAGTATAAATTATTTTCCGTAGAGAGTACCCGAGTTTTTTACAGTTCTCAGCAGTTATAGAGTTCCCCTCAAGGCAGAGGCGACCTTTTCATTCCTCTTTTGAATTAACTATGTGCAACCTGAGTTAGCACTTCAATGAAGCCCGTAAATGTTGAAAGGATTTCAGAACGGGTCACTAGGCAGGCCAGTCCAGAATCTAGATGTTATTTTCCGGAAACCAAGTCATTGTTCGGACAGGTTTATGACAGGGCGCGTCATCTTGCTGCAATTTGACGCCTTCCACGTGAGTATCACCAAAAATAGTTGAAAGGAGGGCAGTAAGGCGGGTTATAGGACGTCTAAATATTTTGTGGAATCAATGCGGCCCTTACATAACAGCATTTGTCCCACTCTTTTAGTGCCCCTGCATCCCCAGATCATGACACTGCCGTGTTTTACAGTAGACACCGCACACTCTGGTTTATATTCCTCGCCTATCCAGCGACGGACATAGGTCACGCCCGATGTACGAAGAATCTGAAATATGAATGAATTTTGTAGAGAATTCTGTATTACTTTCGAAAGTTAGTCAGCTTTTTCTTTTCCCCTACCAATAATTACGTACTATTAGAGCATCATTTTACAAACTTACGTAAAAGTTTGGTTCGTCAAATTACACGATGTTTCGGCAAAAGTTTTGTGTGTTAGAGCCCATTCATACCACGCCTTCTTATTGATTTTAGAGAGTCATGGCTTCTTTCTGGCTGTACAGCTTTTTATACCAGCTTAGTGGAGTCGTCTGCGAGTGATACGAAGAGGTATTTTTTTGTTAAAACTCTCAGACAACTCAGCAACGAGGTCTAGTAAAGTTTTCTTCCTGTTTCTTAACGACTCTCTTACTGTCTTTCGGTCCTCGCGGTCTGTTGTGGGCCGCTTGCGTCCGCTTCTGCGCCTATTAACGTGTGTGCCGGCCATGGCGAATCCTTCAATGGCACATTGTACGGTTCGGCGAGAACATTTCATCGTTCTCGAAATCTCCAACTGTGATTTCGACTTGCTCATGCAAAATCTTTATCTGCACTCCCTTCGCGGTGGAGTAGCCGAGCGGTCTAAAGCGTCTCGCTGCGGAGCGCGCGGTTGCTCGCCGTGGAGGTTCGAGTCCTCCCTGGGGCATGGGTGTGTGTGTGTGTTTGTCCGTAGGTTAGTTTGCCTAGGTTTAAGTAGTTTGTAAGCTACGGACTGATGACCACGCAGTTTGGTCAGATAGGTCTACAAACATTTGAACACTCCCTTTTCTAAACTACGTCCTTTTCGTTTATGCATGTTGAAGCAGTAACACTGATGTCACGGTTCCAAATCTAGCGAACTGATTTGTAAACATAAAGTCAGTAACATAACAACTACTACAGACATTCCATTGGTGGCTTTCAGGTGGATCATTATTTTTCATCTTTTATAATTGTTAAAAAAATTACAAACACAAGGGTTTAGTTACTGTGTCGTATATCGCACACGTGGAAATTTTCTCGGGCCTCAATACTTTCTGTCCATGGGTGTATAAGCCAAAATCTACTGAAGTTGCGCCTTAATCCTGGGCGGTGACCAAAGTAAGAAGCTCAACTTCTGAACCCTCATAGTACATAATTCTCGATGAATGCTTCAACCCTTCGAGATAAGTTTTCCTGTTGATGGACTAGTAATAGCAAGCGTAACTTGATGTCAGAGAGATTCAAAATCCTACGTCTACCCTGCAGTCATCATGACTTCAATTTACGTGCATAAATTTCACAAACTGTTACACATTTGTAACAGTTTTTTTTCTCTCAAAATGGCGTGGCCAGCGTCATTACAGGCAACTAGTGGAATCGTCGCACATTTTCTGTCGTATTCGCTGTAACAAGCCAGCTTCGTTACAGTCGTGCCAACGCCAATGAGACTTCTTGCTAGCAGAATCTCTTCCGTCTCGACAGGTTTGTCTAAACAAGAGTTTCGACTTGACATCACAAGAAGGAATAGAAGGAATTAACTGTACTGTGATCAAGTCAAGTGTTCTCCATGAACCGGAAATTCCTGATTGACATGTCTACGAGCCTCGGTGCAAAATGAGGCAGACTTCCACGAGGGTCTCCACCCTGTTGAAACCACATCCGTTGACGAATATTACTTGGGGATTTGTTCCAGAACAATGAGTATTTGTATACCACTGACAAAAGTATCAGAATGAGTTGAGCTTGTAACTCGGTCGATTGCGGAAGAGGGTTTTTTTACGTAATATTTGTCATTCTCCATCAACCCTGAAAGGTATCAACATCGACTAGAAATTACGTATATTGTATGTATGCGCCAGTCAGATGAAATTTATACGGAAGGACCGAAAAATATATACTAACACAGTCGGCTATTTAAAAACGAAGGCGGGATTTGACAGATTCTGTCATTATAGTTTGCCGTTCAAACTGAAAAATGGTATTTCCAGTGAAAATATACAGTATTTGATTTATTCCTCAAAAGAGGATGGTTCTTCCTCAGAATAGTAACAACTGCAGCAGCATCGTTTGTTTTAAGACCTGCGCTTTACTCTATACATCCAAAACATACATGAAAGTAAGCGGGAATGTTGAAGAGAATTGTTGATATTGTCCAAATTATAATGTTTCATTTTTCTATAATGATTACAATTAGTAAAGTCAATGCCATATCTACATTAAAATTTCAAAAGTACTGCAATCAGAAACAATCGTAATGACAGTGGTATTCATGCTTATGTACGCCAGTAATATTGTGATTTTTCAGACAACCTGCAAACTAAATCACGACAGTTGATCTTTTATCTGCAGTACAGTCCTACCTATGTTCCTTCGGCTACAGGTCAGTTTAATGTGGTCGCCAAGCCTTAGTGATTTCACTAACACGTTCGTCAAAGCATTGTAGCACGGTTCTGGACTTGCATCTCGATGGTTAACCCGCTCCCGTCTCCGAGCGCGAAAGGATGCAGATGTCCCACAGTACTCTCTACGGAGCTCACGACTGGCATGCTGCCTTTCATTTGTATGACATTTAATACGACACGAGGTGAATGTTCATAGGATAATGCTGCCTGCACCGACCGACCGCTGTCTATGGCATGGTGGATATTACGTACATTTGCTTGAACGAAACGAATCCAGACAAGACGATCGTTGTGTAACAACAAACGTGCATCTTCCGACCGCGCGACGCGTTTCCGTAAATCCACGAAACAATCTCGTTGATCCAGTACCAATTGAGAGTAATTGATGCTGTTACTGCGTCAGTATTGTCCGCTTGTTCTTGTTTATACAGTGGTTCAAATGTTTGTAAATCTATGGGACTTAACTACTGAGGTTTTCATTCCCTAAGCTTACAAAACACTTAAACTAAGCTAAGAATCGTTACAAACATATCAATGCCCGAAGGCGGAATCGAACCTCCGACAGGTATCAACCGCGCGCTCCGCAGAACGGCGCCTTAGAGCGCTCGGCCATACCAGCGAGGCGGAACCCTCTGACCTCCACATTCAGTTACAGCCAATATAGTGCCCATTCCAAAAGTCCTCAAGAAGTAATATTCTCCCAAGAAGTAATATTCTCGATTGTCCTGCCGAGTGGCGATGTTGATATCTCACGACGTTTCGACGAGTGCCTTACTCACCATCGTCCGCGCAGTGTCACGATATTGCGGGAATGAGTAGGAGGGTGGCCGCCCCATGCAGCTTCTTATGGGCACGAAAGTCGTATTCTGCAGGCGAGCAGTGAGGGAGAGGGGAGTTCAGTTGGGTAGTTTGGGGTGCGCCAGATGCCGCGCTCCAGTCTCCACGTGGACGCTCTGGATCCACACGTGTGCTGGCTGTGGCTGGACGCGCTCTCAGCTTAAAGCCACTGTCCGGAGATTCCGCGCTGAACTTAGCTCATAAGACCTGTCTTCATTAACATGATTCTTATGAGTCCTTACTTCTGTGGGTCTATTAATTTACTTCGCAGTAGTCAGTTCCAGGCACCGAAACTACATGGGTGAACAAAATAATATTAAGACCTTTCCGTATACTAAACTTTGCTAGATGGTGGCACCACGGCGTACGTGTTAACATTGATACGCGACAGCAGTGCAGATGTCTTGGACGTTACCTTTCAGTTATGTGTTTTTTTCTGTTGACACAAACATGCTTTGTCACCGCTGTGCAATCATCATTGGTTTTATTATTAATTTCAAATGTTCAAATGTTTGTTCCACCCCCATGAACCACAGACATTGCCGAGGTGGGGTGGCTTGCGTGCCTCAACGATGCAGATAGCCGTACCGTAGGTGTAACCACAGCGAAGGGGTATCTGTGGAGAGGTCAGACAAACGTGTGGTTCCTGAAGAGGGGCAGCAGCCTTTTCAGTAGTTACAGGGGCAACAGTCTGGATGATTGACAGAGCTGGCCTTGTAACATCAGCTAATGTGGCTTTGCCACACGGTTACTGCTAACGGCTGAAAGCAAGGGGAAACTACAGTCGTTACTTTTCCCGAGGACATGCAGCTGTACTGTATGAACATATGATGATGGCATCCTCTTGGGTAAAATATTCCGGAGGTAAAATAGTCCCCCACTCGGATGTCCGGGCGGGGACTACTCAGGAGGATGTTATCATCAGGAAAGACAATACTGGCATTCTAGGGATCGGAGCGTGGAATGTTAGATCCCTTAATCGGGTAGGAAAATTAGAAAATTTAAGTTAGAAAATTGAAGTTAGATATAGTGGGGATTAGTGAAGTTCGGTGGCAGGATGAACAGGATTTCTGATCAGGTGAGTACAGGATTATAAATACAAAATCAGTTGGGGGTATCACAGGAGTAGGACTGATAATGAATAAGAAAACAGGAATGCGGGTAAACTACTATGAGCAGCACAGTGATCGCATTATCATTGTCAAGATAGATACGAAGCCAACACCGACAACAGTAGTACAGGTTTATATGCCAACTAGCTCTGCCGATGATGAGGAGATCGAAGAAATATATGAGGAGCTAAAGGAAATTATTCAGACAGTTAAGGAAGAGGAAAACTTAATTGTGATGGGAGACTGGAATTCGGTAATAGGAAAAGGAAGAGAAGGAAACATAGTAGGTGAATATGGACTGCGCAGGAGGAATGAAAGAGGAAGTCGCCTGGTAGAATTTTGCACGGAACATGATTTAATCGTAACAAACACGTGGTTTAAGAATCACAAAAGAAGGTTGTATACGTGGAAGAGACCAGGAAACACCGGAAGGTATCAGATAGATTTTATAATGGTAAGACATAGATTCCGGAACCAGGTTCTAAACTGCAAGACATACCCAGGGGCAGATATAGACTCTGACCATAACTTGTTAGTCATGAACTGTAGGCTGAAACTGAAAAAACTGCAGAAAGGTAGGAAAATAAGGAGATGGGACTTAGATAAATTGAAGGAAAGTGAAGTTCTGGAAAAATTCAGAGGGAGATTTAGGCAACAATTGACAGAAACAGGGGGAAATAAAACAGTAGAAAACTACTTCACCTATGGAAATTTGGCAGAAATGTGACTTATATGTAGAAGACGTCAGCTAAGAAAGGATTTTGCGATAGGGTCGATAGTTCAGGAGATATGACGTCATAAACAATGAAAACTTCCCAGTGTTTGCGGCTTGTGATAGTGTGACTTTATCAGTCCTCTATTTGAGAAGGAGAGCACTTAGCGACTTGCAACAAACTGCAAACATAATTTGAAATCTTTAGGAAACTTTGTCTCGCTGACAATCCCAGAAATATGTTAAAAAGAAAAAAAAGTTTGTCGCTTACTACTTTTTCGGCTTTCATGCATTGAAATTACGGCATTTGTCATGACGTTATAATTTATTACTCGTACAGTACTAATTGTATTCGCGAGAAACGTTACAGACAGTATATACACATACCTCGGACCGCGCGTTCGAAATTTTATCATAGGACACACACATTTCAGGAGATATTAACTCATAAACATATAGGATCATGAAAAAGTGCATCATCATGCATGACGTTTTGATTTATTACGTCTTTCCTACAAACTCTATTAGCGACGTATTTTGCAGACATTTTATATATACACCACTGGATGTATCTTCGAAATAGTATCGTATTACGACATATAGTTCAGATGCTATGACATCAAAGACAATGAAATGCATGAAAATTCGCCCTAATAAGCATGAGATTGTAATTTACTACGTCTTTACTACCAACTCGATTTACAACACATTATTCCGAGTAAATTGTTTCAATATGAGACGTACTGGAGCGCCAAGTTTCGGATCGCGTGCCCCCCCCCCCCCCCCCCTCCGTCGGGGGTTGGAATCCCCCTCGGGCATGGACGTACGTGTTGTCCTTGAGTTTGTTTAACTTAGTTTAAGTAGTTTGTAAGACTAGGGACTTATGACCAAAGTATTTGGTCCCATAAGAATTACCGACATTTGAACATTTTTTGAGAAGTACTAACTCAAAGCTTGATAAGTAAATAAATACCCAGCTAGTGAGTATATATTTCTGACCGTTGTTTCCCTGTTTCAGTATAATCGGCTGTGAACAAACTAGCAGCTGTTTGAACTTGAATCAAAAGGTTTGAGACAGATGTAGCTATTAACACGATGCGTATACTGGGTGGATGTTTTCCATCGAGTCCAAATTCTAGGGATTGATCGAGGGGGTGGGGACAGGGGAAGCAGCGCGGGAATGGCCGTGTGTTTTTAGGCGTCTTGCTCCGGAGCACGCGTCTGCTCGCTGTCAGAGGTTTGTCCTCCCTAGGGCGAGTGTGTGTGTGTGTGTGTGTGTGTGTGTGTGTGTGTGTGTGTGTGTGCGCGTGTGTCCTTAGAATAGATTAGTTTAAGTAGATTGTAAGTCTAGGGCTGATAACCACAGTGGTTTGGTGTCATAGCTTTACAAACATTTGAACGATTTGAACATTTGAACGTTCTGAACATTTGATCAAGGGGACGATAAGGAACAAATGAAGGTCTACTGAACATATATCCAAATGTTTGTATAGCTTATTAGACTTAACCATGGGGTCAAAAGTCCCTAAACTTACAAACTTCTTATGAACCAGCTAATCCTAAGGACGGCAGAAATATCCATGCCCGAGGGGGGATTCGAACCCCCGATCGTAGTGGCCGTGCAGACCGTGACTGGAGCGCCTTAGTCCCCTCGGCCACCGCGGCCGGCTAACATATATCCGAAAAGCATGATTTCCACGCTAGAGAGCATTTATTCAATCATATTTTGTTACAGAGACTGCGGTGTAAAAGCATCGACCAGGGAAGTCTCTGTAAGAAATTATGATTGATTAAATGGTCTTTAGAAGGGAAATCATACATTTTATTAGAAATTTCCTGTCTTCTCCTTGGGTTAAGGTTCTGAAATTTTGACGGGAATAAACACTTTACAATTCTCAAGTCATCATGGGTAAAATATAGGGAACAGAAGGCGTTTTACAACGTGTACTGTAACCAGTCAGCACTTATAAGAGTCGAAGGGCAGAAAATCGAAGCATTGATTGGGAAGGAAGTAAGACAGGGATGTAGCCTTTCCACGATGTTATTCAATCTGTACATTAATCAAGCAGTGAAGATAAAAGGAAATTTGGAGAAGTGTTTAAAGTTCAGGGTGAAGAAATAAAAAGTCTGCGGTTTGCTGATGACATTGTAATTCTGTCAGAGACAGCAAAGAACCTGGAGGAGCAACTGAAAAGAATGGGCAGTGTCTTGAAAGGAGCGTATAAGATGAATATTAACAAGAGCAAAACAAGGGTAAAGGAATGTAGTCTAAGAAACTCAGGCAATGCTGAACAAATCAGATTAGGAACGAGACATTGGCGGTTGTAGGTGCGTTTTGGCACTTGGACAGTAAAAAACTTACTATGGTCGCAGTACAGGGGATATAAAATGCAGAATTGTAATGGCGAAAAAAGCGTTTTTGAAAAAGAAAAATTTGTTTTCAATATTAATTTAAGTATGAAGAAGTATTTTCTATAGGTATTTGTGTGCAGTGTTGCCTTGTGCGGGAATGAAACATGGACGATACAGAGTTCAGATGGGAAGAGGATAGAGGTTTTAGAAATGTAGTACTAAGATTACATGGGTAGATCGCGCAACTAATAAGGAGGTACTGAACATAATTGGAGAGAAAAGAAAATTTTGGCATACCTTCACTAAAGGAATGGATCGATTGGTAAGACACTTACTTAGACATAGAGGAATTTTGAATTTAGCATTTGAGGGAAGTGTATGGGGTAAAAATCGCAAAGGGATACTAAGAGACGACTGCAGTAAGCAGACTAAAATTGATGCGGGTTGCCGTTCTTATGAGGAGATGAAGAGGCCTGCTCAGGATAGATCAGAGCGGAGAGCTGCAGCAAATCAGTCTCCGCACTGAACCGCACAGTAACATCCTCTCCTCAGACTGTCCGTATCGTTTGTACATGGTGGAAAGAATCACCCTGTGTACATAGACGCATGACCACATACAATAGAACAATATTCACTCCTAGCCTATATGTTGCCGGCCGCGATAGCCGAGGCGACTGAGGCGCTCCAGTCACGGTCTGCACGGCCACTACGGTCGGGGTTTCGAATCCCCCCTCGGTCATAGATATTTGTGCCGTCCTTAGTGTTAGCTAGTTCATAAGTAGTTTGTAAGTTTAGGGACTGATGACCCCGTAGTTAAGTCCCATAAGCTATACAAACATTTGAACATTTAATTTGGCCTATATGTTCTTCTATCATTGTATTACATAATGCGGACCGCATCGGAGTGGCCGAACACATTGGGGCGCTATGCTGTGATGCGGGAAGCCGTTCCCGTCGGGGGTTCGAATCCCCCCCTCGGGTGTGGATGTTTGTGCCGTCTTTAGTATCAGGTAGTTCATGAGTAGTTTATAAGTTTAGGGACTGTTTACCCGCAGTTAAGTCCCATAAGCTTCACAAACATTAACATTATATAATGCGGGGTGGATGCCGCGAGTTTGCGGCTACGCTCTTTTTTATACGAAGATCATATCGACTTATACACTTGTACACAATTGTTAACAGGGGTAGCAACTGAGACTTACGGGTCGCTGCGATTTCGGATATGATGTTATATATCTCGGTGGCGAGTTTGAAACGAGCATACGTTGTCCATTTATGACCTCTAAAGGCATCATCTCGACAGTTCGTGAGGAGATGATGTGTATGACACCTTTCGAAGGTCATGGTGTGTGAACATAAGAGGTTGATGCATTAGCTGTACAAGGAGAAACATTTTAGCTTGAAGTAGAGAAGACTCCCATACCTTACACATTTTAAGTGGTCTCTATGAGGAGAACAAACTGGAGTGCAATACATCAAAAACACATGTCTGTGCCTTTCACGTCAAAACTACGAGTGAATTGGGAATGTAATCAGTTCAGCACTGTTTCGCCCCAAAATACTTAGGAGTAACTATTGACTGAGGACATAGAACATTCTGCTTGAACACAAAACAGAAAGTACCGCAAGAAATAACATTCTCCGGAAATTATCAGCTACAACCTAGGAAACACGTCTACGTATCTTAAGATCAGTTAGTCATTTGCTATTCAGTCGCAGATACTCGTGCCCTGTCTAGTACAGATCTAATCACATTAATCAAGTGGATGCCACCTTAAGTGCGACCTGCAGACTCATTGTAGGATGTCTGACATCCACACCACTTTATAAAGTTTACTGTCCAGACTGGAGAAAACTAGAGCAATAAACCTTGCGACTCATACTTTATATGGATACCAACCAGCACACCAAAGGCTCAGGTCAAGGAAGGCTCGGTGAATTACCATCGCCGGCCGCGGTGGCCGAGGGGACTGAGGCGCTCCAGTCACGGTCTGCACGGCCACTATGGTCGGGGGTTGGTTCGAATCCCCCCTCGGGCATGGATATTTGTGCCGTCCTTAGTGTTAGCTAGTTCATAAGTAGTTATTAAATGTTCAAATGTTTGTACAGTCTATGGGACTTAACTACGGGGTCATCAGTCCCTAAACTTACAAACTACTTATGAACTACTTACGAACTAGGACGGCACAAATATCCATGCCCGAGGGGGGATTCGAACCCCCGACCGTAGTGGCCGTGCAGACCATGACTGGAGCGCCTTAGTCTCCTCGGCCACCGCGGCCGGCAAGTAGTTATTAAGTTTAGGGACTGATGACCTCGTAGTCAAGTCCCATAAGCTTAACAAACATTTGAACATTTTTTTGAATTACCATCAAACTTCAGAGTTAACTGATGGCGCTCTGTACGCAGCCACCTCGCAGGATGGATGGTGCCCGCAGAAAGCCTCCCTCCAGGTCATGAAGCTGGTCTACATTGAAGACGCTTAACAGACTGCGCTCGGGTGTTGGAAGGACGCCGCAGTGGAGTGGCCGACATTGCCTTGCTGCGAAGCACGCTGTTGTTCGCCTTCGGAGATTCGAGTCCTCCCTCAGGCATGGGTGTGTGCATTGTACTTAGCATAAGTTAGTTTTAAATGAAGTATTTTTTAAACTTAGCGACTGATAACCGCAGTTCTTAGATTTACAAACGTTTGAACATTTTTGTTCAAATGTTTGTAGAGCTTATGGGACTTAACTACAGGGTCATCAGTCCCTAAACGTACAAACTACTTATGAACTAGCTTATACTAAAGACGGCACAAACATCCATGCCCAAGGAAGGATTCGAACCCCCGACGAGGAACGTCCTTGTGAATCGCAGCATAGCGCCTCAATGCGTTTGGCAGCTCCGCTGCTGCGAAGATTTTTGAAGTTGGAAGGACGAAGACCAACTCGACGGTATGTGAATGTGACGAAGAACAGTCAATGAGCCATTTTATCGAATGCAAACTGTACAACTAGATGCTCTCCCCAAACTGTGACTGACGCTACCAGGGAGGCATGTGAAGTGGTCGCATACTGGTCGCGGCACATTTAATTACATTTGTGTTAACCATAATGATGCCCAGAAATGATGTTTACAGTACCAGTGTTCGGATGTTTACTTTGTTTCGTAGTTTTACTACCCTCTTTCCTTGTTGTATGTAAGTCCAAAAGTATGTATGTTTCTGACACGATTAAATAAATAAAACGAGAGGTTAGAAGTAGTGTGTGTGTGTGTTTGAATGAATGCTAAAGGTAGTATGTGTGTGGGGCGAGCGTGTCACTGTTTGTGTTAAGCGACCGTCCCCGCTAAAATACACAAATAAATCTTCTGTTTTAGATTTGGTTACAAAATAATTTGACTAAGCAATGACATTTAGTACCTTCCTTTGCCCTGTTAGAATAAATTGCAACTGACATGGAATGCAATGATGTTACGTGAATGTGGTTTAGTTTAATGCGCAACGGACAACCCTTTAAATTGTACAGTAGTTAATAAGTTAACAATAATTAAATTCGTAATTGGTTTACACAATAATCTCGTGTGTGTGAGGAACAATATGAACAAATGAAAAGTGCAGGTCTGTTAGCGTGGACCATACACCAATAGCCAGACGATACAAGCACAGTTGACTGCGAGAGCCACCAAACGAGCGTGCTACTACTATGATAATTTTGTCACTTGAATAAACAAGATGTCGAACAAATATATTTGAGATTAATAATTCACTCACTGAAAATATGTCTTATCTCTTTACGTGATCTACTTCATTTCAGATCAGAAATATCAGTTTAACTGTTACTTAGACAGACTTAATAATTTGAACTTTCATTAAGCGTCAGAAAATCTCTAAGTATGAACTTTACTGGATTTATGAACAAATCACTTCGTGCTCTCATTAATATACCAATTTATCATGACAAAATGCCTACAGTGAACTGTTCTAATTAACAAATAAATTTACAAACACAATAATTTGCAACACTATCATAAGAAACAATGATCAGAAGGGATAGCAAATCAAATCGGTGAAAGGAACGAGGAACTGGAAAATGACTCAGGGTTAAATGATAAATGCGAGCTGCACTAAACAGTATTCATTATCAAAAAGACAAACACCAGCTACAATAGTTGAAATACAGGCTAGCAGACATAACAATAAAGAAGTACATATTACCTTATTTGAGACAGATTAATGTCCGCCGGCCGCGGTGGCCGAGGGGACTGAGGCGCTCCAGTCACGGTCTGCTCGACCACTACGGTTGGGGGGTTCGAATCCCCCCTCGGGCATGGATATTTGTGACGTCCTTAGAATTAGCTAGTTCATAAGTAGTTTGTAAGTTTAGGGACTGATGACCCCATAGTTAAGTTCCATTTAAGTCCCATAGACTCTACAAACATTTGAACATTTGATTAATGTCCATACGAACATTACAATCTGCAGACTTGGCTGCGACTCTTCAATATGAACTGTCTAAAATTTTTATTTTTATTTATTTATTTATTTATTTTTGAGTCTAACACACAGGCAGACTATCCCGACAGTTCCACGACCATTACTCATCGACTCAACTCTACCATAATCCCACACCGACTGCTCTCCACGACAGTCACACCTCGACTATCCTCTGCACGAAGGTCACACAATGACTCCCCAAACGCAACGACTGCGAGTGCAAGACATACTCCAAAGATAAAACAAAGTCTTTGGTTTACAGCAAAGATATGAAAATAAGTACAGTATGTTATATCGATTAGTGAAATGGTACAAAATATTACATAAATTTATTTTCTACAGAATTATAGGTTAGATTTTTGTAACTGCTCAAGGCTGTATGACAGGAAAAAAAATTAAGTAAACATTATTTTGCGTACTCCTTTCGAGGTTACGAAGAGGTGAAATTATGGCAGAGGACACAGCCGCTGGCTGGGAGGTGGCCGCGCCGTCCGCTGTGTTGTTTACAGGGCGTGCAGACAGGTGGCGGGACGTGGTGGTAGGAGTGAGGCGTCATGGCAGACTGCCAAATGGCCCGCCCTCCGAGGCCCTCCGGCACCGCCCGCGGCCGCTTGTGTGTCTGCCGACGCGCGCATTCACACAGCCGCCAAACACAACAAAAGCTCAGCACTGCACTTCATTTTTATCTCAGTTGTTCTCCATACTTTCTACCCTATTTAGCAATTTCAAACACTTACACAGTCGGCAAAAAACCTGCATACTGTCAGTAATAAGGCTGATGATACAATGTCGGCATCTCGCTATTTTTCCCCCAAAACATGAAATATATCGGTGATGTTCCTTTAGCCATATATCATAAATCGCCGATGGCGATTGTACTTCAAACACCTTGTTCCACGAAAATAAGCCATATATCGATATTAAAATGCCAATATTTATTATTTATTTATAGTAGCCACCGGCCTGCTTCGAACGAGTAAAATTTATCTTCTATATCTATAAAAATCTATGTGTGTATGAGTTTCTTACTATGTATTACGTATCATAATTAAACACAATGCATAGCATGTTCATACACATGACAAATTTTCAAATTTCCCGCCAGTAGATTATTCAAATTCTGCCGCCGCTACCGACCTCTATAATTCGATATCTTATTTCAGAATTACACTAACTGAAGACCTCGGGAGTAAATAATGATAACCCTCAACTGTTGTATTTTTAAGGTAATTGGTGCAAACACACATATCCGACAGAATGTTTCATTTTCTTCAATAGAACATGAAGCTGAAGAGAGAGATGGCAAATATAAATATTAAAATAAATATTACAACATGTAATAGAAGCTATTTTTCAAATATACAAGCCACCATATCTCAGCACTTTATAAATGATGGTTATCATCATTTACCCTTGAGGTTTTCAATTATACTTTTTGTCAACGAAATCATAGCATTATGTTTTGTACACTTAGGTTTTAATTACACCACCATTTTTCCGTAATTAATATGTGCGTGAATTAGGGGATCGCAGAACACTTCACAGGTTACTTTTACAATCCAACAATTTGGTTAAGATTGCACAAGAAATAGTTTTGTTTACATTTCTGAAATAGTAAGAGCACAATAATGTGATACTAATAATGCAATGCACAGGCATAGGAGTGCTGTTGATTTTAATTCACACAAGGTCGAAACGGGTGGAGTTTGAAACTGTGTTTATGAAAATATTAAGAAAATGGTCACGAAATCACTTGCACATGAACAGGTATTATTTTTTAGACTCTCTTTACAATTCTACTACATCTTTTATCTTTCAGTAAGCCCTGCATATTCGAAAACAATGTGAAGTATCTCTATTGCCCAACAAAGCACAGGATGCTGTGGAAACAAAGTATGCTTAAGTAATGCAAAAGTATTTTATGGTATGGTAGTGTTGCTCTAATTATCTTTTATGAACAATGCCATAGAGACAAATGTTGATAAGGTAAAAAATGCAGCATGTAAGTAGATTTGAAGCCGAAAATCTTTAAATCACTGTCCACCACGCAACCACTTATCTACGCTACTGAGATGTTAGATCGTTATTGGGTTCTGTCATAATCCATAAACTATCTGCTCGATGCAGATATTCTTCACGAACACTCATAGAAATGGCACTAGCGATTCAAGCGGCTACACAATAGTCACAGAAGAACGGCGGTTGGCTCTTTCTTCTCTAGGGAGGACATTGACGTTCCAGATCTAGACGTAATCTTTTACGTATATGTTGATAAATATCTCGATCCGATCGCTATCAAACTTCACAGGATCACCAGCTCGGCTAATTTGAATATTCATCAAAAGCCGGCCGCGGTGGCCGAGGGGACTGAGGCGCTCCAGTCACGGTCTGCACGGCCACTACGGTCGGGGGTTCGAATCCCCCCTCGGGCATGGATATTTGTGCCGTCCTTAGTGTTAGCTAGTTCATAAGTAGTTTGTAAGCTTAGGGACTGATGACCCCGTATTTAAATCCCATAAGTTCTACAAACATTTGAATTCATCAAAATTTCTCCAGCTCTCTTGGAGTGTATATGGAACATACATACACACAGCCCTTTTTATAGATCATATTTTTTTCGCAAGTTTCGGCAAATATTTCTAATTTTGCTTACTATAAATTACTGACATTAAAACTAGGGCGTTTGAGATGGCTTTTTCACAACTCTAAATTCAGCTTCAAACAACCTCTTAACCGTTCATCTGATACGAAAATTGAATACAATCACACATAAAAACTACATTAATAGCCGCTAAAAACATATGCTGAATTTTTCTGTAGAAGGAAAGCTCTCTAAAGCACAATTTACAAACAACAGCCCATAGAACACTCCTAGAATTGCTCCGAGTGGTAAAGTTCATAGTACGAAAAAAAGGAGATAGAATTTACAAAATTTCATGCACAAAAACTGGTAAAACCATTATTACATGAAGTTACCGAACTTTCCTAAAGTGATAAGCCACAAGGAAAAAAAAATCAACATTGCTCAGATGGTGCTTTACCTGTTGTGGGAACACGTGAGACAATTCCAGCTACAAGAAAACTTTATGAATGTTGCGAAATTTTACTAAAATCCCGCTTGTCATCTAGATTACTAGTAACATATGTCACTTTGAGCACACTGAACACTTTGGACATACTCATTATCTGACGCATAATTCATTTCCTAAGTGAAAAGGAAGAGAATTTTTTAAGAAATACAACAAAGACAATCTCTATCCAATCAAGAAATACACGAAGGCTTAAAACGCTGAAAAAGAAATATATTTCAAGAGTAAATAATTCATTCCAGTACGTTGCCTTGGCGCCAACACTTGAGGTATCCTGAAACATGCGTACTCTTACCCATCCAGAGGACGACTGTTTCTTTCTTTCGTGAATCGGAAGACAGACCGCCCAGCGCGTTCAAAGACAGTAGAGGGGGCAAGAGCTCCAGCAGGCTGTGAGTAATATAATGGTACTTAACCGGCACACCCAGCACATCTTCGGCAGACGTGAGAACATCACTGCGCCGTGTCGTCGCTAGGCTTAAGTTGGTGAAAGACGTGCTTAATGCACACCAGACTGCTACCTGCACTACTCTCGCAGTGCAGCACACTCACACTCACGCAGGAGACAAATGAGGGAAGGGAGGGAAGTGTGGCGTTAACAGAGGTACACTATGTTACACTTCCCTGAATAGAGAAAGAATCTCGTAAAATATTTTCTACCTCTTACATAACCTTGTGCAAAGAAACTAACGGATGAAATTACCCAGTGAGGGGAACACAATTCCGTCTCTGTCTTTGTGATCATGATATCGTCTCACTCAGTTGTGTTCAGTCTAGGCGATTTTGTTGTCACGAACGATATTTGATGACTTTCTGATTCTACACTAAGCACCACTTTATGTTTCTGGTTGTGTGTGGGGGATCATCATTTTGGAATATGTCAGTGTTTGTTAGCAATATGTTAATCATCGTAAGCAGTTTGTTGCAGAGTATGATGAGATAGTTACAAAAGTTAAAAATCAGTCAAGAAGGCTAGAAAATTGTGTTTGCTAGAAACAATAAATTAGCAATTTTTTGCATTCAATTTAGAGAATAATTGAACATCTGTTGGTTCCGGCACGATGGAGTAGAGGAATTATGGGCAAAATTTGAAAGAAATGTAAACCTAGAGATTGTGAAGTATGTGCCGACTAAGTGGATTAAAAATCGTATTTTAGTAACAGGCTGAGGAAGCAAGAACTCTCGCTTGGTAAAAATTTAAAAAATTAAAACAAGGAAATGAAGACAAGTGTGTAATGATTCACTTTTTATAAAAATATCAACTCGTGAACCATTCAATAACTACCACCGTCATACCTTAGCAAATGGTCGGGTCGAAAACCTGAAAAAATTCTGGTCCTATGTAAAATCTAGAAGCAGGTCGAAGCCTTCTAACCAGTTATTCCTTCATTCGGTCTGCGGTGGCCACAGAAGACATCAAAAGGAAAGCCGAAGTTTAAAATTTCGCGTTTAAGAAATAGTTCACGCAGGAGCATCATACAAACGTGCCGTCGTTTTAACGGTCCCACAGATTCCGCAATAGAGGACATAATAATAGACACCCTTGTGTAGAGAAGCAACCGAGAAAGCTGAAAACAAATGAGTCGCCAGATTCAAACGGGATTCCAGTTCGGTTGTACAAAGAGGACTGTATGGCAATGACTCCCTACTTAGCTTGCAGTTATCGCGAACCTTTGTTCCAGCGCAGTCCCAAGCGACTGGAAATAAGCGCAGGTGACTCCTGTTTATAATAAGGGCAAAAGCACGGGCTCGCATATTTACAGACCAATATCATTGACAATCATTTTCTCCTGAATTATTGAACAAATTCTCAGTTCAAATGTAAAATTCCTTGAGACAGAACGTTCTATCCATGCATCAGTACGGCCTTAGAAAGCATCGTTTGTGTGAAACTCATTTTACCCTTTGCTCACATTTTATCGTCAGAGCCATGTATGAAGGCCAACAGGCCGACTACTTATTCATTTATTCCAGAAGGGTGTTTCACACAGTGCCACACTGAAGCCTGCTGAAAAAGGCACGAACGTATAGAATAGGTTCCAAGTTATTTGTCTCGATATCTTCTTAGGTAATATTAACCATTACGTTACAGTCGACTACCAGTGTTCTTCAGTGAAACGGCAAATGTAACATGACCGCTATTATTTTCTATGTACATACATAAATGATCAGGGTGAGTAGCAATCTGCGGTTTTTTGCTGATGGTGTTGTGGTGTATAGAAAGGTGGCATTGAGTAACTGCATTTACAGACAACATTCTTCACTACCAAGTCAATGTCACGAACAAACATGAATATTTTGCAATCAATTGTTATTCGCCAAGGGATATCATTTATATGAGTAAGAAATAGCAGCGGACCCGAAACAGACCTCTGTGGACACCCTACAATTAACTGTGACCCATTGTGATTACAGGTCATAGCCATTTTCAAAACTGCGAAGAATTACCGTATGCTGTCTGTTATTAAAGTAATAGGTTAACCAGTTATGAACTACTCCTCTTATTGCATAATTTTCCAGCTTCTGAAACAATATTTTACGATCAACACAATCAAACGCCTTTGTTAAATCAAAGAAGACGCCTAATGTTAGTAACATTTTATTTAATCCATCAGTGTCTCACAAAGAAACTGGAATACAGCATTTTCAGTCGTTAAACCACTTCTGAACCGAACTGTACATTCGACAAAAAATTATGTGAAATGAAATGATCATTTAACCCTGGATATACAGCCTTTTCAATAACTACAGAAAAGACCGATGGCATAGAAGTAGCTGTAATTGCATAATTATCCCTTTCTCCTTTTTTTATAAAGTGGTTTCAAAGGAAACTGACGATTCTGAAAGGAAAAATTACAAATTACAGGTACTGGGCTAACATACATAGAACAATACTTCAGAACTCTGCTAGACACCCATCATATTCATAAGAGTCCTTAGTCTTCAGTGATTTAACTACTGACTCAATCTCCGCTTTGTATCATGGAGGATTATTTCAGGTAACAGCCTCGGATATCTATTTTCTAACAATGTTATATGATTACCTGTAGAATCTAGGGTTCTGTTTAGATCACCTGCTATATTCCGAAAGTGACCATTAAATACTGTACATGTACAAATGACTTATCAGTAACAGAAACATTTCTACTACACACTTACTTTATGTCTTCAACATGGTGCTGCTGACCAGAAACTCCTTCTCGACTGACTAAATGGTTTTTATTTTTTCCTGAGAGAGTGATATTCTATTTGCATGTCACGTACTTTTTGTTTTTTATTGACATTTTTCAGAACCTTAAAATACTGTTTTAATGAGCTACTGAAGCTTGATTCTGACTGATTCTAACATTTTGATACAATTCCCGCTTTGTTCTAGATGTATTCTTATCCCATTTGTCTTTTCCCTATTCCGTCGACTCAAATTCCCTTTGAAAGGATAGAGATTTGGCAATGTTCCTGACATCCAACTAAAGGTGACGAGGTTTTGGAAAACCATCCCAATGGAAGACTTCGTGCAAAGTTTGCAGAACAAGTAGCGCAAAGCTCAGCGGTGTATAGTAATGGGAGGTGACTATTTCGAAACACAGGTAACAGTAGTTCACAGTTCATCTAAGTGAATGTTACATGACTATTCACCGAACTTTATAGTCAGAGGTTCTATTTCAGAGTTTTGTAATTCGGGAGTCAACCAGGGCTAGGAGCAAAGAATAATTTGATCCACTACGGTCGGAGATTCGAATCCCCCCTCGGGCATGGATATTTGTGCCGTCCTTAGTCTTAGTTAGTTCATAAGTAGTTTGTAAGTTAATGGACTGCTGACCCCGTAGTTAAGTCCCATAGACTATACAAACATTTGAACATTTTTTTGATAATTTAATCACAAAAAATTTCCTGGACTGCAGTTAACTCGGAAACTACTTTTAAAATACTCTGAAAACTGCTAATATTTTGACAGTCAAAGTGTCAGTCCTCTAAACGCGGCCTGATTTCGCTATCTGCTTATGAAATGGCAAGCGTTCGCCTCAAACTAATGCCCAGCTCAGACAGACCATTTACTCTCCACAAGCACTCTGCTACCCAACTTAGCGGATTATTCCCACTCACACTCTAAAAAAACCTCTCCACACTCCCAATCCCACTATGCATACGCTTACTTGCCACTTGTAAGCCAAGAAAGTACCTCTCTGGAAGAATACCTGTGCTACCCGGGCTCCGTGTCTCTGTGTCCATTTGTCAACTATATTTGACAATCATTTCAGTGTCAAATATTGCTTGCTGGGTCATAGTGTGGATCCCGAAAGAAATACCAACACTTGTTCAGAAAATATCTATCTTATGATACACAACTCTTAAGTAATGCGTGTTATCGATAGTGAATATCAATTTGATTTCATGTTTGTAAATACACTGTAGGCCTTCGACACCTTAAATTGCTTGGAGCGAGACTTTCGGTCAAAAATGTCACGATTAAAAGAGATATGCCAAGATCGCAGTTTTCTTTTTTTCTTTATTTAAGACGACCGGTTTTAACACTCATTGGTGTCCTCTTCTGGTGTCCTATAATTGGCATTTAACTGCTCATTAAGGCGCTCCACATATAATTTGGAAGGTGTTCTGGTTGCTAGACATAAAATGGATGCTTGGTCAAGATTAAAACAATAAAACTGACACAAAAGCGGAACGACCGTAGTGCACATTTCTGGCTGCGCACCTCCAGGAGGTAAAATTGCGATCTTGGCATTTCTTTGCATATTAATACAATAAGATCGCCCCCTACAGTGAGTAAATTGTCATAATTAATAGGTGGTCTATCAAAAGAGGCAAAAGTGATTTCTGGCTTTCCCGAAGGAAATATCATGGACACTCTGCCGCTCCTAATCTGCACTGTGTTTCTGGAAGAGCGTGCGAAATTTTAACATGACATACAGGATGCTCCCCTGAGCATCCTGCGTGTCAGGAAAGCAATCTGAAAGAAAAAATGGTAATACAATTACAATGCTGTGTAATTTTTTATTTACACTAGTTAAAATTAACTGCAAATGTCATTAGTGTCACAATGAACTTACCGTTTACAATGTAACAAAATATATTGAAAGTGACGCCTATCGACATTGTAACGTCACAGCTGCGTCCACCTACTCCTCGATGGGCGAAGTTACCGTTATCTTCTATTTGCTGCTTAATCATTTAATAATTGTTCCAATGATTTGACGGTATGGGATGCGGACAATTACTAGACTGATCCATAACAATAAACTTTGTTCACTTCCTTTATTACGGAACGACAAATGTTAAAAACTTTCTTTAAATACACTGATTAAATAACCGCGTACCACTACGATGAATGTCTACAAGTCCACACTGAAACATTTCAATATGCAATTACAACCGAAATGCAATTACAAGCGAAACTCATATGCGATACGATTGAAGGGCAAAAACTTTAGCCACCGCTAAACGCGGGTTACGGACGCACTGTCAACGTGCTACTGCCTCGCTCTGCGGTCGGCGGGAGACTGCCGCACACCAGCCAACAAACAAAAAACATTCCAACCTAAGCATTGTTGCCAGCAGCTATCGCTGCTCGCAACGATAACTCGTTACACCAAAACGTACCAAAGAGGTTACTAACCTAAAACCCTGTATCCTCACAACATCAATGCATACAGACATCGACGCACCCTGACAAATATCTCTGATGTGTTCCGAATTACATCACAAGCAGCTACAATTTTGTCAACTAATTCCATCTCCGTATCCACAGGAGTCTCATACACAAGTGACTTTAGATACCCCCATTGGTAATTATCGAGTGCATTCAGCACAGGTGACCTCGCAGGCCATCGAATAGGACCTCCACTTCCAATCCAGCGATGGACAAGAAAACCTGTATCATGACTTTTTAGAACTCATGCTCGTCCTGCTTGTTTCCTTGTAAGAAATAAAGAGTGTGTGTAAACTTGAATGCCTGTAAGTTGTAAATAAGGTGTACAAGAGTAATTCTAGACAAAGCACTTCCACATTTCCTTAAACCGGTTTCTGCGACCCCACGGTTTCTACCTCATATTGTTGTGTGGATCATTCTCTCAGACACGTCAAATTTTCGCACGTTCTTACGAAGACATCTCCTGTTCTAGGAGATAATCTGAGCAGTAGTCTTAGGCTGTTTGCAGCTGATATAGTCATTTACCGTACAGTTAAGTCATCAGAAGAACAATACCAATTGCAAAATGATCTACACTAGATACCTATATGGGGCGTCAAGAGGTTATTGACACTAAATAGAGGAACGTGTGAAGTTATACACGTGACTAGTAAAAGAAATTTGTCAAATTTCGTTTACCTGATAAATCGCGCGAATCTCAAGGCTGTCAACTCAACCTACATACCTGGGAATTCAAATTACGAAAACCTATTTTAAACAGCACATAGATAATGTGGGGGTGAGTGGAAGGCAAACCTAAGAGCGCGATCTGTTGACAGAACATTTAGAAGGTGCAACAAATTCATTGTAGAGACTGCATGCACTGCGCTTTTCCGCTCTGCTGGGCAGTATGGGATCCTTAACAGGTACGATTGACGAATGGTATCGAAAAAGTCCAAATAAGGGCTGTTCAATTTCTATTATCGCGAGAGGGGGAATAGAGATTCACGAATTGTCCAAATAAGGGCATCTCGTTTTGTATTGCTGCTATTATGGGAGGGAAAATGTTCAAATGTTTGTTAAGCTTATGGGACTTAACTTCGGGGTCACCAGTCCCTAAACTTAGAAACTACTTATGAACTAACTTATGCTGAAGACAACACAAACATCCGAGCCCGAGGGAGGATTCGAACCTCCGACGTGGGAAGCTGCGCGATGCGCAACGTGGCGCTCCAGACCGCTCGGCTACTCCCGCGTGGCTATGGGAGAGAGTGTCACGAAAATTTTTGGTATGGTGTCTGTTCGTTTAGGACATGTTCCGAACAGTTCCCAACAGGCTATTGACAGTTTCATTGCCGACGCATTAATACGATCGACCCCTTGTAGGAATCCAGTATAGGCTGCGAGCGAGAGGAACTAATGGGCAAGGGGCATTGCCATCGTAGTGTGCTATAGAGTGACAATTTGGGTTGGAAGGGAAGCGTGCCTGCATAGCCTAACTGGTTAAGGCGACCGCTGACCCGGTCCAGCACAAATTTTCAACTTAGCCGTTAGATTTATTTCATTCCCCTCAAACGGTCGAAATGTTTAAATCTTTCTAATTCGTAAAAGGAATCTCCAAGTTTCACTTACGCCACCTAGGTAGGGAGAAATGGCCGTAATAGTCAGAAATCAGACTTCGAATTAAAGATATTGCTGTTAATTTTCTCTTATTTGGTGTTCGAGAGGTAATATGAAAAGGTTCTATCCACCTTCTGGCAGATACTTGACGGTGTATTGCAGCGTTGTGATAATAGATGTTTGAGGGCTGTTCAAATGAAAATGTATGGAACTTCTTGACAACCAAACCGTTTGAAACTTGGATATTCCCCATTGGAATAAGTGCGTCATATAGAGACGCGAATATAGTGTCGTCACCTCGCCGTAAAACATTCAAGGCTGTGCCCTTAGTACGCAAGGACATCCGAGGTACGATACTCACCGAATTCTTCGAGCACGGAAAAACCATTACCAGTGGTGTATACTGTGAGACACTCTGTAGCCTATGCAAGCCCATGAAGAGCTAACGGCCAGCGACGCTCACAGACCGATTCTCTTCCGTGAGTTCGCGCGTCCACACTACTCCAAGGTTACACAAAGTGTACTGGCCAAGTTCAAGTTGCAGCGGCTCGGGCGTCCTCTCTACAGCCCGGACATGTTGCCCTGTCACTTCCATCTCTTTGGTCAGCTAAAAAAAAAAAAAAAAAAAAAAAAATCATCTCAAAGCCGAAGCGCTTCAACTCGGACGACGAAGGACATAATAGAGGACTGGCTCTTGTCACAACCACATGAATTCTGGGAACAGGGAATCTTTTCACTCGTTAAGCAGTGAGACTGTTGTGCTCTGACCTATGGCAATGTCTTTTGAATAGAGACTTCAATTATACGCACAGTGTCGTTTCGTACCGTTTCATTTTAACTGCCCTTGTACAATTGATTTTGATAGCGCTGTGTGGCAATGACTGATGATTCACGTGGTTGGAAGCTCCTATCTAGGCCTAAGTACAGTACTTAGAGCTCCGCGCTGACCGCTGCATTCCAGAAAAACTTCCAATGCTGGGCTTGGCGAGTAGCCTCACCTGACTTGTGACGGCCACTGTAGCCAGCTGCCCCTGCGCGCCGCCGGGCAGGCCACACGCGCGACAGCGGCGCGCCGCCGGTGGCGTGACGGCCGGGCGCCGCCGCCCTCGTCTTCGCTAACTTTGTTTGCAATCAGAACTCAGCTCGGTTGGGCCGGGGATTATATTGATTCACTCTCGGTCGGGCTGGCCCTCCGCGGCGCATTTTCCGGGATCGAAACTTTGTGAGCGGCAAAGAAGTTGGGCCGTATCGGCGGCCACCCTAGACCGCAGGCCGCGCCGCCGCCGCCGCCGCCGCCGCCGCCGCTGCAACCCTGTCTCCCCCACGTCGATCGCGTCTACTGCTCGGCCGCTGGAACCACGTATCCAATGGTGAACCAACGTTTTCTGGATTACAGTCATCTTGCTTCCACAAGTTATTCGTTACCTATTGCGAAAGAGAGAAAAAATTTAAAGTCACAACTAAGTAGTCTCAATTGCCTCCCGACACTGTTACACAGTTTGTTTCTTATATATTAGTAATGCTATGATACGGCCCGCTATGCATTCCTCTATCCTCCGCAAGCCTCTTCATCTGAGAAATTACAGGATGACAATAATTGAAATACATGGAATAAAATAGTCGTAACTTCTGAACGGTTCGTGTTACAACGCCGAAAGTGCAGGTGTGATCGTGGGACATCGTAATAATTAGTATGTAGACCTAATATGGCTTCTTTTAGCGGCCAGGCCCAATTGCATTTGGTTCGGCTATTCAATAGCAAAACTGGCGCATCTGGGGGACGGAGAATCTGCATTTCGCCATCGGGAAGTATCTCCACCTTCAGTGGACGATTGTGTGGTGTGGTGTGAATTAATCGGTCTGATACTCCTTAATGTGACGATGACTACCGAATGGTACCCGTAGTTGTTGGAAGATGATTTCATCCCCATTATAGAAAGTTACCCTGGTTTTGGCAAGATGTGGCTCAATCAACAAGGAGATCGACCACATCGAAGCAGTTAGAGCTCGAGAATGTTCAATGTCCTCGAAGAGTCTGCATTGTGCCTCGGGGGTACCCAGACATCACTTTCATGGACCTTTTACCTCCTACAGCTCCCTCGGTCACCATGGAGCTTATTCCCTAATGTGGTAACATCCTGTCATCCTATCCCTTCTTCTCGACTGCGTTTTCATGTATCCATTTATCATCGATTCTCCTGAGAACCTGTTCCTGTTTTCCCATTATCCATGTTTCACTGTGCTTCTCAGAACTACCTTACTGCCACGGAGGCCAAACTTTGATACCAGTACATTCACCTCGCCGTGGTGGAGTGGCCGAGCGCTCTAAGGCGCCTTGCTGCGGAACGAGTGGTTGCTCGCCGTCAGAAGTTCAAGTCCGTCCTCGGGAATAGGTATGTGTTTCGTCCTTAGTGTAAGTTAGTTTAAGTAGTTTGTGAGTCTAGGAACTGATGACCATAAATGTTCCGTGGAATAGGTTTACAAACATTTTAATATTTAGATCCTTCTTTAACATAAATGCCCTCTTTTCCTGTGCCAGGGAACTTATGTCCTCTGTCATGGGTTACTTTTTTTTCCTCCAAGACAACAGAATTCCTTCATCTCATCTACATTGAAATCAGCAGTTTTGATGTTATGTTTCTCGCTATTTCAGAGTTAAACATGCTTTTTCGTTGCCGTTCCCACCTTCAAAAGCCTCCAGATCTCATTTGCTTCGAGACTTCTCTTCTGGCTTCTTCTTTTCTGTCTTGTTTGCTCTGCAAGGTCTTCAATGGACTTAATGGCTGCAAATATACGTTGAGTGTCAATCCCCATCAAGATGTGGCGAGTGAAAACTCCAGGCTTGAAGCCCATTCTCTACAAGACTATTATACTCTCTGAGCTGCCCCCATTAAAGATAATAACTGCATCATAAACTGCAATATTAACTACCTTTGATGAGAAAAATTTAGTTTTGGGACAACGTTTTCAGATGAGGGCCTTGAGAGACTAATTAGGATTCCACCTTTTGCCTTGAGCACATGTCTTGGGAGGGTTGTTATTCCACAGCTTTCCTGATGTAGTATACAGACATTCCCTGCTTTCTGACTGCACAACATTGAAAAGAAAAGCCACATAAACTGATAATACGAGAGAATTACACTCCTCGCCATTAAAAATGCTACACCACGAAGATGACGCGCAATTTATCCGACAGGAAGAAGATGCAAATGAATAGCTTTTCAGAGCATTCACACAAGGTTGGCACCGGTGGCGACACATCGTGCTGACATGAGGAAAGTCCCCAACCGACTTCTCATACACAAACAGCAGTTGCCCGACGTTGCCTGGTGAAATGTTGTCGTGATGCCTCGTGTACGGAGGAGAAATGCGTACCATCACTTTTCGGACTTTGATAAAGGTCGGATTGTATCCTCTCGCGATTGCGGTTTATCGTTTCGCCACATTGCTGCTCGCGTTGGTCGCGATCCAATGACCGTTAGCAGAATACGGAATCGGTGGGTTCAGGAGGGCAATACGCAACGTCGTGCTGGAGCCCAACGGCCTCGTAATCACTAACAGTCGAGATGACAGGCATCTTATTCGCATGGCTGCAGCGGATCGTGTAGCCACGTCTCGATCCTGAGACAACAGATGGGGCCGTTTGCAAGACAACAACCACCGTTGACGCTGTATCGCAGACAGGAGCGCCTGCGATGGTGTACGCTACGACGAAACTGGGTGCACGAATAGCAAAACGTCATTTTTTCGGATGAATCCGGGTTCTGTTTACAGCATCATAATGGTCGCCTCCGTGTTTGGCGACATCGCGCTGAACGCACATTGGAAGCGTGTATTCGTCATCGCCATACTGGGGTATCACCTGGCGTGGTGGTATGGCGTGCCATTGGTTACAAGTCTCGGTCACCTCTTGTTCGCATCGACGGCACTTTGAACAGTGGCCGTTACATTTCAGATGTGTTACGATCCGTGGCTCTACCATTCATTCGATCCCTGCGAAACCCTACATTTCAACAGGTTAATGAACGACCGCATTTTGCAGGTCCTGTACAGGCCTTTCTGGATACGGAAAATGTTCGACTGCTGCACTGGCTAGCACATTCTCCAGATCTCTCACCAACTGAAAACGTCTGGTCAATGGTGGCCGAGCAACTGGCTCGTCACAATACGGCAGTCACTACTCCTGATGAACTGTGGTATCGTGTTGAAGCTGCATGGGCATCTGTACCTGTACACGCCATCCAAGCTCTGTTTGACTCAGTGCCCAGGCGTTTCAAGGCGGTTATTAAGGCCAGGGGTAGTTGTTCTCGGTACTGATTTCACAGGATCTATGCACCCAAATTGCGTGAAAATATAATCACATGTCAGTTCTAGTATAGTATCTTCGTCCAATGAATACCAATTAATCATCTGCATTTCTTCTTGGTGTAGCAATTTTAATGGCCAGTAGCGTAAAAACAAGGAAGAAGGCGTAGCCCTGTGCAGGCTCTTACATATTTTTTTTTTCGCATTTAGAAGCGGAATTGGAACGTAATATTTGGTAATTGAAAATTCATACCGTGTAGTAAATGAAGAGCCATTTAAAAGAATCACAATTTTGGACATTTTCGTGTACGACCCTATTAAACTGTGGCTGAACGTCCAACAGCGTCACCATACTAATTGAATTTCACTGAAACAGTCACTCAAAAACGAACAACGTCAATATTTTCAGAAAGCGGGCTAACAAGGAAAGTACTTGCACTCGAACAAACACATATACATCAAAATCGTACGAGAGATAATGTAAAGATCCCTTATTGCACTAGTGACACTCCCGCATCTGCAAAACTCTGCAGTCGTCCGTTAGAGGCCTCTGTGTGTACCTTGCCACATTGCACTTTTACCTGTCGGTTCGCCAGTAGGGTCAGTGCAGTGTGCCTCCGAAGATGCGTTTTGTGACACTTGTGTGGTGAAGCGTCAGATGGAGCGGCGATTGATAATCAATCCAGCTAAAGCATTGCGACTGGTTGAGATGAAGTTACGAAGAACCATTCTTCGTGAAGATGGTATTAGTGTAGAAGATGAATCATTCGAATGCTTTCTCGTATCTGTTATGGTACAGGAATATGAGCATAAGTTAGATACTGTTGTAACACTAACAAATAATGATGATAATATGGATGATAATGACGAAGAAGTCATTGCTAGCGGTAGTGCTACGGTAAGTGCGGGAAGAGGCGATGGAAGCAGTGGCGCCGGCCGCTGTGGCCGAGGGGACTGCGGCGCGCCAGTCACGGTCTGCACGAACACTACGATCGGGGATTCGAATCCCCCCCCCCTCGGGCATGGATATTTGTGCCGTCCTTAGTGTTAGCTAGTTCATAAGTAGTTTGTAAGTTTAGGGACTGATGACCCCGTAGTTAAGTCCCACAAGCTATACAAACATTTGAACATTTTTTGGAAGCAGTGGCAGTGAATACCAAGAGTCTTTCGGGAAGAAGGTTAAAGCTCCAACTATCATCACGACTTTTGATGACAGTTCGATAGAGAACATGTACGATGATTATTACTTAAGTTATAGTTAAGATATCTGCATTACGTATGGCGTCTACAATTACATCTACAGTGCTATCTAGAGCATGAATGCAAAGTTTTGCATAAAAACGACACCAACCAGCACATTGAGGTGTACGTAGAGATACTGTAACCAAACGTTCATACATCTAATGGATATGTTTGTTCGAGCCCAAGTACTTTCCTTGTAAGAAAAAAGAAGTGAAGGCGGGACGAAACCGCTTTCTGCCGGAAGTAAGGAGCTAATCCTGACGCGCTAGCAGGCTGTTGCTGGGGAAGCAGGCGTGGCCTGCTCCCCTCCACAGCTCGCCTCGTCAGTCTGCAAGACACAAAGGACTGCCAAAAGGGGAGACGCGACGCCAAAAAATTAAACATTAACTGCGGAACTTTCTTATCGAGTCTGGGGCGCGCCAAGTTTAATTACGCTGCTATGATAGCAATCGCGGCCGCGGAATTGCCTTGCTAATCAAATAAACGCCACGCCGCCCCCTGTGCTGTGTGGAGCAGCGGTGAGCGACGAGTTCGCGAGTTGTGGCGCGGGCCGAGGTGGCAGGAGGAGAGGGGAAGGCTCCCCAGCGCGTGGCCTGTCCGTGGACAGCTACCACTGTGCCGACATCTTCCCCACTGTACCACTCCTGCTTCCGCTGTTGTTGCTGAAAGCTTAAGTGCAGTAGATCCTCGCGAGTTGTCGAGGTGCATTAATACTTACTTTTCTTTACGCGATCAGGCCCAGAGGACCGCGCGCAGTTGCAAGGTTTCTCCGTTCTGTTTTGTGCTTTGTGACGCCAATAGTTCTCCGATCTACAGCAACTCCTCAC
This sequence comes from Locusta migratoria, assembly GCA_026315105.1. Classification (NCBI taxonomy): domain Eukaryota; kingdom Metazoa; phylum Arthropoda; class Insecta; order Orthoptera; family Acrididae; genus Locusta; species Locusta migratoria. The sequence continues at coordinate 721,300,666 of CM048744.1, read as the reverse complement.
GGATTCCATCCCTCCATATCTTTTTTGGTCTTCCCCAGGGAGCATCTACAGGGTGTTTCACTAAGTGTGTTTGCCTCTGTAACTTATAAAATAATAAGTGACGGGAAATTTTAATGCGGTATGTCAACACAAGAAATGTTACACTATCTACGGAGCTATGAACATAGTTTATTGTATCATTTTCCAAAGAGTTACACCACAAAGATATAATTTTTTAAATGGAACAATCAATTTAAACTACATTCCTATCACCGTAAGTTTGGGAGTTACAATCCTTCAAAGTTCCGGGGGCGGAGGCTGCGATAGCGTAGCTCACTGGCCGAGTAGCTATCCCCTGGGGAACGGCCCACTGTCTCATGACCACCAGCCAGTCAGCTACGCTGTCGTAGCCTCCACCCCCTAAACTTTGAAGGGTTGTAACTCCCAAACTAACAGTGATAGGAATGTAGTTTAAATTGATTTGGACGCAGCTCGTTTCAACGAATCCAGTACACGATAGAAAAAAATTATTGTTCGATTAAAAATTATATCTTTGTGCTGTAACTCTTTGGAAAATGATACAATAAACTATGTTCATAGCTCCGCAGAAAGTGTAACATTTCTTGTGTTGACCTACCGCATTAAAATTTCCTTTCACCTATTATTTTCTAAGTTACAGAGGCAAACACACTTAGTAAAACACCCTATATATAAATATAAATGAATGTTTGTCTGTTTGTCCTCTGTGTGTTCATAAAACATTCATTCGATTCCAATGAAACTTTGGTGAACTGTTCACCGTACGCCCGCGAAGGTTGCTGACCCAAAACCAAAAGAGAACGACACATAGCTCAGAAGACATGACGTCATAAATAATGAGAGGCCACCGCGTGTGAATATCCAGAGTTATGCGTCAATTATTGGAAAATGGGAGTAATTAGGGACCTGCAACAAAGTTTGCATCTAATTTTGAACGTTTATGAAGAGTTTTTTAACTGATCCTCCCCTCCCGCCCACACAAAATGGTGTAACGAAAATAAGTCTACCGCTCACAACAGTTTCGCTGTAGATGCCGTAAAACTGACGCATCAAGTATGACATTGTATAAAATAAAGTTATCATTACAGATTTGTATGTTACTATTTATTTTTGTCTGCAAGTCTTCCTTAATTCTCTTGCATCCAAAATTAAGCAGTCTGTTTTCCTTATCTCTATCTATATAAAAGCGAAAGGACACTCACTCACTGACTAAACGAAATCTCGAAAACTACTTCATGTATGAAGCTGAAATTTGGCAGGAATGTAGTTTGTATGTAGAACACGTCAGCTAAGAAAGTATTTTGTGATAGGTGCATGGTGAAGCATACTTCTCCTACAGACTAACGAAATCTACATTTTCATTCCAATCTTCACGAAATTTCGCACACTTGACCTTCAAAACAAGAGGAAGGTCACTGCCTACCTTAATACGGTGCATGGGGGAGGGTACTTTGCAAGATAAAAATAGATCGCTAAGTACCATGGTCGCGCCATAACTTGAGAACGCCTCGACCGAATTCACACATCCTTTTTTGTTGAAAAATAAAACTGGAATATTTGAGAACAACGAAGTGCGTCTTTCAATGGGACCCTGCGTTTATATTGCATAGAAATATGTAGTTTTGTCCGATACTGATGAAATTTTGCGCACTCTACATTAAAAACAAGAGGAATGTTTCTGTCTGTATAAAATTTCGTTCAGTGCATGATGGAGGGTACTTACGAAATTTTAGAAAATGCATAGTCTTGCTCCAATCTTTATGAATTTTTGCATCATGACCTTTAAACCAAGAGGAAGATCACTGGGTACATAAATGTTTGTATGGTATATGACACAGGGTACTTTGCAGAAAACTGTGCCGAGAGAGGGAAAGGTGGAAGCGAACAGAGAGATGGGAGAGAAAGAGTTAGATCCAGAGAAAGAAGGAAAGGGGATGTGAACTACGAGAGTGTAGAATAAATAAACACCCGGGCAACGCCGAGTTTACAGCTAGTAATCCATAGATTTCAAAGGCCATCGGCATTTATCCATCCGACTGACTTGTTCTGCCCATACAAAGCGCTTGATTCTCATCAGTCCTACAGCGTTTGACCTATTAAACATTTCTTCTAGTTCAAAATTATGTCTGATGCTCCATTTTCCAGTGATCTCATCTTGTAGCGGACAAAGATCTTCCTTAAGACTCATCTCTCAAAAACAAGGAGATTCTTCAAGTCTTTTCTTTTTTTGGACACTCCAAGTTTCACAACCATACAATACTACTGGTTGAATCATTGTGTTATACAACTGGAGTTTAAAATTCCTCGAGAGATCAGGCGATGAAAGAAGCTGATTGAGACCAAAGTACAATCGCTTTCCGGGTTGCTCTTTTTATTTTTATTTCTACTTGACATGCTGCATCTTCTGTAAAAATTACCCCCAGGTATTTAAAATCGCGAACCCTTTTGTAGGATCGGGTTCCATCTGTCAGAGGCTGGATTGGGTCTCTCACATGAGTTCTGCTCATCACCAAATATTCCGTCTTAAATTCGTTTACAAAAATTTGCTTGCTTCCGCCTCCACGCTTTCACTCATCTGCATCAGTTCCTTCCTAGATATGGACAACAGGACCACATCAACAGCGAACGCGAGATGTGTCATTTTCTCACAACTACCCTTGAAATTTTTCCGAGAGACTTCTTTCGTTATCTTTTCTAATGTCAGGTTGAACAATACTGGTGGCACACCATCTCCTTGTCTCAACGCTGTGTTTATGTTAAAGCTCCCCGTGGGATGGTTCCCGAGCTTCACTTCGCCTTTTCAAACGGCGAGAGAAATTCCAACAGGGCTGACGAGTTTCTTGCGTATTCAAAACTCCGTTAGGCAGTTCCTTAGGCTCTCCCTGTGGATGCAAAAATATGTATTCTTAAAATCTTTGAAGAGCACATGAATGTCTTCGCCTTACTCCCAGAACTTTTCGGTGAGTTGTCGCAGCACAAAGATATTATTAATAACAAGTGATATTTATTAGAATAAATGGTTAACTTTTACTTAAGATGTTGGCGGCCTAGGTTGTTGATGTTGGCAACGGATGAAAATGGCGACAGTTGTGTGACGTTGTCATAAGCCAATTACGTGATAGAATGCGGTAACTAATGAAATTTGCTGGTTTCTTCCACGGAATAAACGAACGCATTTTCTTGTTTGACATTTAACGGTTTATTTTATCGCAAAATTGCACGAGAGCTAATGTTGACAGCGATGATAATTAATTCAGTGACCGGCCAAACTAAATCGTATTTTACTACCATCCAGATGCGTTTAACGATTAAACTCCCAATATCTCCGAATTTTACAGCAATGATAACATGTCAGGACATGGAAACTGAAAGTCTATTATCAAAGCTTCAGAATAACTCAAGACGGAACTTGCACATGTAACAGATATCCTAACTGTTGAACACCTGCTTTTCCTCTGCTGTAACTTACTGAAGGAGAGGGACCGCCGCGCGGGAGTATCCGAGCGGAGCCGGGCGCCGTGGCGCAGTGCGCCCGGTCAGGGTGCTAAACGCCCTATGTAATAAAAAGCTGAGCCAAATATTCAACGAACAATCAAGAACGAACTATACGAATGACCGCAAAGCGTAGATATACCTCATCACACGTACGGCTTTAACGGCTTCAGACACATCCTATGGATACGGCATGCAGTTAAAATTAACCCCTTACAGTGCATCAAAATCTCTTTAGATAAAATCGATAAGGCAAGTTAAAACATTGCCTACCACTTCCATATATATATATTTGTTGGCCACAGGAAATTCAGTAATGAAATACGAATAAGGTAAAGAGATTGCGTACGCCTGCTCACTTCATACATGTATGAAAAACGAATTAGGTGAGGAGATTGCGTATGCATACAACTGGTATGCACACAACTGGTTTTCATTTCCTGATAAATAAGTGGAACAAAGAAAGAATAGTAGTAGATGGAATGTGCCTCAACCAGCATGATTTTGCTGAAATTGGCTTGAAAATCTTTATAAAATCTAGTGTTAAACAACGAATACAGAAATTTGGGAATAGAGAATAAAGTCTTAAATAGGTTGAGAATGAGAAATTTTTTACTTGAAAATTTGAGAAAAGTTTGACAATATTATGAGAGAGTAGAAAAGGTAACTCTGTAAAAATAGATTTGTGTGCCATTAGTATACTCAATACTCTTCAGAATGATGATTCCTTGTATCTTAACCAGAATTGTGCATAACACTTGCCTGTGTAGATTTTACCTGCAATGACCTGTTAAAATTTAGAAATTTGCGCTCAACGGAACGTATTATTATTAATCGCGTTTTATCTAAAAGCAGCCACGTCGCACAGCTGTGAATATTGGCTTGTGGATAAATATACGTTCATTGTAACACGAAGACGATAACTTCGTCAGCTGAATTCAGGGATAGCACAGTAGGTAGTGCGCTTGCCCGCGAAAGGCAAAGGTCCCGGGTTTGAGTCCCGGTTCCGGCACACAATTTTAATCTGCCAGGAAGTTTCATACTTAATGTATTGTTTATAGGGAAACTGGGGCTATTTTCTTTATGATATAAAACATATTTTCCCGTCAGCCGTCGAGGCACTGCAGGTTCTTAGTTGCAAAATATATTCAAACACTGTATACAGTAAGACTGAAATTTCATTACTTTGGGTCGATCAGGCGCAATAAGACAGTTCCGTACGTATTACCGACAACAAAGAAAGACAGAAACGGGACGGCTGCAGCTCACATGACGTCTCTGGTATTGTGTAGTTCCCTTCTTCCTGAACATGGTTTTTTGGAATAGTAACGAGTTTTCATTTTTCCACAGTATTTCGACACTCGTTGTAGATGCATTAGACGTGTCGTAGACCATTTCGTGGAAAATATCAAAATACCCTAGTGTTGAATAATTCAGTACTAATATCGAGACGAATCGGCCGATTTTGGAAATGGGGACAGTTAAAAAGCGTCAGCCATTTTGACGGACACTAAAGCTGATGAATGTTCTGCTGCGTTCGATATCAGAGTGTTTAAGGAGACGATCTGCCAAATCTCAGATGTCAAAATTTCGTTCTTGATAGGAGTCTGCATGAAATGAGGGCGTGGGATCATTTGTTGCTATCTATGGAATCATAGAAATGGACGGTATATTCTTCACTAATGTGGCATTCACCTCTGTGGATTCGAGAACGGTCAATACGCTCAAGTTTAACTGAAAACCCACGATTTAAAAGGGTCTTTCCCAAATGTTATCATAGTTTCTCAGTCTATTTGTTAGTGGTTTATCTGACAATTATACTGTTTTGGTTCATTGTCGTAACTTCGACTGCTGCGCGAGATGTGCGCATGCAAGTACCAAATCTGAGCGTTTGTTTAACGTCAACGGACTGTAAATAAATATGACATAAAGTTTAAGCCATTTAACTGTATGAATTGAATGAGAAATACGCTGTCTAACAATCGCTATTAAGATTGGATTCCATTATCTGCAAAATTGTGCTCCACGACCAAAGAATGATTTTTATAACCAGTGAAATGGATAGCATTGGTCGTTAAATCTTTTATTATTATCTATAACTAATAATAATAATAAATAATTAAAAATCGCATTGACGTGTTTTACGGCCCACTTTAGATTTGTAGTTTTATAAGCTTTTGCAAACATTATGGACCAAAATAATAATCTAAATAATAATAAAACATAATTAATAAGAGTGTCTGAAACCCTTTTAGGAAAAAAGTCTAGGTGGTGGCGGGTTTCGAACCACCGACCTTTCGCCTCACAGTCCAGCACCTTGCCCACTACGCTACGGCTATAAATCATAAGAGGGGTTCCTCAATCTCATACTATTGATGGCCGTTCTTAACTGATGGTAATATGGCATTTGTAGACATTAGATTATCATTTACCGTACGAAGAACGATGTGTTATTGTTAATTCCTCAGTGTGCCGTTGCTTTGAAATGACAACGTGTAAGTTACAATAAGAAAATCATCAAATACGCGAGGAATGTCACGTGACATCTCCTAACGGCTGGTATTCGTTAATTCAATGGAGGGTGTCATATCTCCGTTATTTTTGCAAATATATCTCAAACAATACAAGACATAAAAAAACAACATAAGGGAGCTAAGTCGTAGAGAATTTTCTCCTCTACCAATTAGGTTATTCAATTTTCGTGTCAGATGAACGGTTTCGTTTGCAATTACAATTATATTACAAACGGCTTTTTTGGTTTTACTAGCGTATTTTTTGCCCAAAAAATTTGAAAAAGGGGGGTTCTGGTCTCTGGCGGCCTACAATCATATCTGTAAAATTTGGTGCTAATCGGTTGAACGGTTCGTCTTAAAAACAGGGAACACGTTACGGACAGCCAGACAGACATACATCCCAAAATCGCCGTTATTTTTGCAAATATCTTTGAAACGCTACGAGATATGGGGAAAAAAACATAAGAGATCAAAGTTGTAGAGAATTTTCTCCTCTACAAATTCAGTTATTCAGTTTTCGTGCCAGGTGAATAGTTAAGCCGTTATTTTCATTTAAATTTCGAGCTGTCAAAAGACGATCGCAAAGGCCCACTTTTAGTGTTACTACCGTAACCTAAAGTGGGCCAAAAAGCAAGATTTTACGACCAATGCTGCCGATTTCACTGATAATAAAAATTTCTGTTAGTGTAACAAAATTTAATTACGTACTAAGTAATGTTTGCCTTCAACAAATAAATGTGGTCCATGTGCGAATATTGTTTTGTCCTTGTAAATTAATTTTCTTAGCTTATAAGAGTCTGGATAACGCTCTGCATACTGATATCCACGCGTCATAAAAAAAAAAAATAAAAAATAAAAATAAAAAAAAAAAAAGCTGTGCTGAAAAATTTCCAACTACTGTCGCGGAAAGCGATTGTGCAATGTATACGCCATCACTACACTAATTGCATAGTTTTTCTATCACTGACTGAACACTTACTTTGACGAAAATTAATTCAATGAAGAATAAGGAAGATGCTGCTAGGTAAATTATGATTTCCAACAATATGACTATGACTATAGGTTAAACGTGGGCCACTGTACGAAATAAAATCTTCATTCTTACTGTTCTTACCGTTATAAAAAAAAGCTTAATTTTAGCAGTAAAATTATCAAAAGGTCATTTTGAAGTACCGGCTACTCTCTGCTGCAAAACTTCGTTCCCTGGCCCAAATTGAGAACTGACTTGGTTCAAGTTTAATAAAAGAAAGTTAACGATACAGTGGCCAATATACATAGCAGCTCAGACGAAATTACACACAGGCATTTATATACAAGCCACCACAATTAAAGTTATTTCATAGAGGTGGCTAAAGAAAAACATTTATGGCTTAACGGAACTTAAACATAAAAAATTGCATCTGAGCTTGTTCTCAGCACCGGTGAAAAAAAAAATTAAATAAAAGGGGGAAGGTGTTTGAAAACTACAATTTATAGGCAAGTCAAAATTATACTGAACTTGTTTATTCAGGTCGAACGCAAAACGGGGAACCAACTCCGTTAATACAATAAAAATGCATCACATTTACATTAATACTGACGATGACCAGCATTGAATTTAACATGAATTACACAGAACTTAACGCTACTGGGGGGGGCGGGGGTAGAATTTACAAAAACAACACTCACTCGCTCACGCGCACGCAATGCAACAGCGAAACTCACCAAAATCAGCGTGCTGAAACGAGGCAAAAGCAGGCCCGCTATCGTAGGCGAAATTCAGCAAACCCGGAGGTACCACACAACACAATATACAATAAAACTTCGAAGATGACTCTGGTCTGTCATGCCTGATTTGTGATGGTGCGTGAGTATAGCAAAGTTAAGTTGCATTTAGATTAGACCGCGGGCACACACGCTAACGGCGGCACACGGATACGTTACATGATCGCACTCCACTGAAGGTGAAGTGGTTAAAAATCGGATTCATTACACAAAATCACGGCGTGCTCTTAAGTTGCAATCTGAGAGTAAACTAACTAGGCCCTGGTTGTATGAGAAGCGGCGTGAATTCAAAATGTTCGTAAATCTATCTGACCAAACTGCGTGGTCATCAGTCCGTAGCTTACAAATTACTTAAACCTAGGTAAATTAACCTAAGGACAACACACACACCCATGCCCCAGGGAGGAATCGAACCTCCACGGCGAGCATCCGCGCGCTCCGCAGCGAGACGCTTTAGACCGCCAGGCTATTCCACCGCGGCGGCGTGAATTCAGGTTAGCTGCAAACCTCTGAAGTCGAAGTTCCGAAAACCGATAAAAAAGTACAAATTCAATTTCCGAAAAATAAAGAACATTAACTGTGGCATGCAACCCCTAGAACTGCGTAGAATTTCATAAAGAAGCTACTGAAATGCAGCAAAATGCGATTGGGAGCGATTACAGAGACGGAAGAAGTCCAGTCTCAAAACCTGGAAAAGTGAAATAATTACATGACGGAAAAGTGACAATAAAAACTACGGCATGCAACCCTTAGAAAAACATAAAATTCCATAAGCAAGCTATTGAAGGAGATTGTACAAGGCTCGGAGAGAATTACTGACAAAGACTGAGTGCATACTACAAATTCGGAGAAGAAACAGCGAAATTAAAGTAGGCGGGAAGAGAAGATCGCGAAATGTTAGTGGAAATCAGAAGGATGCACGCATAGTTACTTGCCTGATGGGCATGGAGCAAACAGTAGTGGAAGCTGAAGGCTTTGCTCTAAGAACCAACCACGTGGAACACATATCACTCAAGGAAGGAAACGATAAGAAAATGAACAAAAATGAACATATCGCCTGTTAGAAATCCGGCCCCACAAAGCTAGGAAGAATTTACACAGAGTTCGTACACAGCCACATAATCACAAAAGGTTAGAATATACCAGGCCGTTATCAAACTGCAACTAGTAACACATACACCGCGTTTATCTGTTGGAAATCACCGGATTGAAAAACTAGAACACATTTCCGCGCACGATCGAAAAAAATATTCCGAAATAAGTATCTTAAGTTCAAGAGTCTAAGATAAACATGCTAGACAACGAATCGCTGCCATCTCTGTGGACACAAAAGCAGAACCAACCTTACCTCACCATGATCCGAGCACCAAGTGAAGAGAAGATCGAGCGCCCAGGAGGCGGGAAAGCTACCGGAAAACTGCGATGGTGAGGACGTGAGACTCGCCCTGGAGATGGATCGTCGACTGGCTTGTAACCAAAGAGTGCAGAAACCTCTTTGGTTGCATCAGCTGCAGGGGTTGGTAACGACTAACTATCGACTCTGAACCAGAGGAAACCCTACAAAATGAGCTATTACTTCCCACATTCAGACAGCCATTAGATTCTCGCATACCCACTTAAAAGTACATCTACATGTACATGCATACTCCGCAATTCACCGTAAGGTGCGTGGCGGAGGGTACACTGTATCACTACTAGGCATTTCCTTTCCTATTCCACTCCCAAATTGAACGAGGAAAAAAAAACATGCCTATATGCCTCCGTACGAGCCCTAATTTCTCTTATCTTGTCTTTGTGATCTTTACGCGAAATGTAAGTAGGCGGCAGCAAGATCGTACTACACTCAGCTTCAAATTCCGGCCCTCTAAATTTACTCAACAGAAATTCACGAAAAGAACGTCGTCTATTTTCCAGCGATCCCCAATTGAATTGCCGGAGCATTTCCGTGACACTCGCGCATTGGTCGAACCTACCGGTAACAAATCTAGCTGCTCGCCTCTGAACCGCCTCTATGTCTTCCTTTAAACTGATCTGCTGCGGGTCCCAAACACTTGAGCAATACTCAAGACGTGGTCGTACAAGCGTCTTATACGCGGTCTCCTTTACAGGTGAAGTACATCTTCCCAAAATTCTCCCAATAAACCGAAGTCGGCTGTCCGCCTTACTCACAACTGTCCCTGCATGTTCGTTCCATTTCATATCGCTCTGCAATGTTACGCCTAGATATTTGAACTACGCGACAACTTCAAGAAGCTGACTACTGATGCTGTATTCGAACATTATGGGATTGTTTTTTCTACTCATGCGCATCACCTTACATTTTTCCACATTGAGAGCTATTTGCCATTCTTCGCACCAACTAGAAATTTTGTCTAAGTCATCCTGTATGCTATTACAGTCAGTTACAAACGACACCCTCCCATACACCACAGCATCATCAGCAAACAGCCCCATATTACAACTTACTCTGTCCATCAGATCATTTATATAGATAGAAAATAATAGCGGTCCTATCACACTCACCTGGGGCACGCCTGGCGATACACTCGTCTCTGATGAACACTCGCCGTCGAGAACAACGTACTGCGTTCTATTACTTACGAAGTCTTCCAGCCAGTCACAAATCTGTGAACCTATTCCATAAGCTCGTATTTTCGTTAGCAGTCTGCAGTGTGGCACCGCGTCGAACGCCTTTTTGAAGTCGAGAAAAACACAATCCGCCTGTTGCCCTTCATCCATGGCTCGCAAGATGTCATGTGAGAAAAGGGCAAGCTGAGTTTCACAAGAACGATGTTTCCTAAACCCGTGCTGATTCATGGAAAGAAGCTTTTCCGTTTCAAGAAAATTTACTATATTCTAACTGAGAATATGCTCCAAAATTCTACATGAAACTGATGTCAACGATATTGGCCTGTAATTGTGTGGGTCAGTTCTCTTTCCTTTCTTATAAACGGGAGTTACCTGCGCTTTTATCCAATCACTGGGAACTTTGCGCTGAATTAAAGATTCGCGATAAATGCAAGCTAAGTAGGGGGCCAACGCCGCAGAATAGTCTTTCTAAAACCGAACTGGTATTCCATCCGGACCAGCAGACTTTTTCGTATTTAGCTCTCTCAGCTGCTTCTCTACACCGGAATTACCTATTCCTATGTCCCCCATTTCGGAATTTGTACGTTGATCAAATGATGGTACATTTGTGCGGTCCTCCTGCGTGAAAGATTTCTTAAAGGTTAAATTTAGAACTTCAGCTTTCCGTTTGCTTTCTTCTATTACTGCCCCGGAATGATCAACGAGTGACTGGACAGTGGGCTTTTACCCGCTTATCGATTTTACATAGGACCAGAATTTTTTCGGATTCTCGGAAAGATCTTTTGATAAGGTATGGCTGTGATAATTATTGTATGCTTCGCGCATCGATCTTTTTATAGACGCACGAATCTCTACTAGCTTTTGCCTGTCATCATTTGCGTGTTCTTTTTTGAATCGAGAGTACAACAGCCTTTGCTTTCTCAGCAGCTTTCTAACATTATTATTATACCAAGGTGGATTTTTTCCATCCTTAATCGTCTTTACTGCCACATATTTTTCCACCCCTTTATTAACAATGCACTTAAATGTAGTCCACAATTCCTCCACATCCACAGTCCCGATGCTATGACGATATCATGATCACTAATTCCTGTCTCTACACAGACATCGTTAATAAGGTCAGGCCTGTTTGTGGCTAAAAGGTCTAGAATATTTCCCTTGCGCGTGGGTTGCCGGTTTAACTGCTCAAGACAGTTTTCGGAGAATGTGTCCAAAAGTAGCTCGCAAGACTGCTTGTCTGTACCGCCTGAAATGTAACTAGCGAGGTCCCAATCTATACTCTTAAGGTTGAAGTCTCCTCCGACTAATATTACATGGCCCGGATACCTATGCATTACCTGGTGTAGACTTTCTTTGAATGATTCTTAAATTGCTACAGCAGCACTGGGGGGCCGGTAAAAACAGCCAACTATTAACTTTACTTCTTTTAGATCTGTTATACGTGCCCAGATAACTTCACAGTTACTTTCAACCTCGATCTCAGTACAAACAATATCTTTATCCACAGCGATGAACACTCCTCCTCCGTTGTATCCGATCTATCTTTCCGATATACATTCCACGCTTCGCTAAATATTTCTGAACTTGCCACATCATGATTTAGCCAGCTTTCGGTGCCTAAAACTATCTGAGCGCAATAACTTCCATGCAGTGCGGCAAATTCGGGAACTTTGTTTCTTATACTCTGAAAGTTCGCGGCTAATATTTTGATGTTCGAATTTTTGAGCCGAACGTGTCCTGAATTCGCTGTTTGAATGCTGACAGGCGAGTGCTCATCAGAGTTAGCGCCTAGCCTGAAAAACCCCCATGTGCACTCCACAAGTACTCTGCTACCCGAGTAGCCGCTTCCTTAGTGTAGTGCACCCCTGATCTATCTAGGGGCACCCTACAATTCCCCACCCGATAACGCAGATCCAGAAATCTGCAGCCATGACTGTCACAGAGTCGGCGAAGCCTCTGGTTCAGACCCTCCACTCGGCTCCAAACCAAAGGACCCCGATCAACCCTGGGAACAATGCTGCAAATCGACAGCTCTGCTTGCACCCCGCGTGCGAAGGCAGCAGCCTTCACCAATTCCGCCAGCCGCTCGTAGGACCTGAGGATGTCCTCAGAACCCAAGCGACAAGCGTCATTGGTGCCGACGTGAGCTACGACTTGCAGTCGACTGCACCCCGCACCCTCGATAGCCGCCGGCAAGGCCTCCTCCACATCTCGGATGAGGCCCCCCGGCGGACACACCGAGTGCACGTTGGAATTCCTTCCAGATCTGGACGCTATCTGCCTAAGGGGCTCCATCACGCTCCTAACATTGGAGCTCCCAATAACTAATAATCCCCTCCCCCGTGCACCTGCTCCGACCCTGCTGAAGGAGTGGCCACGCTTCCACTTACAGGACGAACGGGCGCGGACGGACGTCCAGCCTCCACATTGGCCTTCCGCCGCAAGCGACGTGAACGCCGTACAACCCGCCACTCCCCTTGCGGAGAAGGCGGCTCGACGACGTCCGGTACACCTGAAGGTGCCTCGGTTGCATGGACAGAGAGCGAAGCGTGAGACACCTGAGGTGTCCCACTCGACGCACCAGACTCCCCACCATCGCTGCACCCCGAGACAGCAGCCTGGAGACGGCTGACCGTAGACAACAGCACTCTCAACTGTTCGCGAACCGCGGCCAACTCCTCCTGCGTCCGCACACAGCAGATACACATCCTATCCATCCTATCGATACAATTAACTGCAGAAAGTAGAAAACTAATCAACTTTTAAGAAGCCTAGTACTCTAATAAAAGCGGCTGGCTGCTGACTTAACTGTGGTCAGTGGTAACTACACTGTCAAGTCAACAAAACTGAGTCCGGCAGTTATCAAAATAAACAAGAATATCTGTGGAATACACCGTTATCAAACGCGCGGGAATATAAGCTTAGCGCTGTTTACGATATGGTCCTGGTGGCAGCTGGCACTGGACTGACTGACAACGAGCTTTAGTAACGGTCTCTGACTTGTTTTGAAATACACCAGTCAAAGACGAAGACTAAACACAACGGTATTTATCAAATATGATAGAATAAATTATTAAAACAGTAGTACAAACGAAATCTGCAAGTAAGCGGGAATAAACCTCTTAAAACAGAAGAACTAACGAAAATGAACTAGACTGGCAAATTAAAATTCACACAAATTAAATTAAGATAGTTAGCGCTGTTTACGATATGGCCCTGGTGGCAGCTGGCACTGGACTGTAAAACAAGTACACATTCTCACAGGGACAATAATAAATTATTATAATAACAAAATCCTAGCAATATTAACTAACATTTCAGAAAGTAATATTTTAAAACATGAAATAAAAATGTTATTCCTCATGCCTCGAAAAGAGTGTGGTTCTGCTTTTAACAAAATGCTAATCTGGCGATATCAAATAAATTACAATTTTATAAAAAATATATGGAAGACGACAGACGGTCGTCTTTTAAGATAAAAGATTTTCAGTGGCAATTATAAGTAGTAAGTGTCTAAGGTCAACAAATAAAATGTTTATTAAAATTATTCTTTTAAATAAAACAGTGTAATGTGAAATATCGACTTCTCCGTGAAATGAAGAACTTTCAGCACAAGGAAAATATAAGATTCCTATTGTGTATGACGCAGTCGGTAACAACTTTCAAACTAAGTTGCAATGCTAATAATTGAACTGTTACCTTTAATTCCACGTGGAGAAAATCCTCTCGTAATATTATAGTATTCATTTTCAAACATTTATCCATGAAAATATCATTTAAATAAATTAGAACCTTCCACTGTTCCAATTTAATCCATTCTTTCCCATTACTGGTAAACGTCGTCTCTGTCTAATAACTTCATCTCCACATCGGCCTACACACTGAAAAATTACTGTACCCTGCGTTTCACAGCCTGGCGCGTATCTCTGCAAAGCAGCGATCTCCCGACGTCACAGCTTCTTTGACGAATACTGTGCACATAAATCCGCTATTGAAATATATCGCAAACTGTATCGGACATTCAAAACAAGTACATTTCAGTAAAACACTAACAAAAAAAATTACGTGACGCGTGAATTTACAAAAATTTATTTATTCATTATCTCAGAATGAGAGCACTTGGCTACTTGCAATAAACTTTACTCATAATTTTAAAGTTTTACGAACTTCTCGTTGAAAATTCCAGAAAAATGATGGAAAGGAACAATTTATCGCTTACGACTTTTTAGCTGTTCTACAGTAAAACCACGGATTTGAGTATGATTTTACAATTTATTACTTTTACACCGCCAATTATGTTCAAATGTTTGTATAGTCTATGGGACTTAACTACGGGGTCATCAGTCCCTAAACTTACAAACTACTTATGAACTACTTACGAACTAGGACGGCACAAATATCCATGCCCGAGGGGGAATTCGAACCCTCGACCGTAGTGGCCGTGCGGACCATGACTGGAACGCCTTAGTCCCCTCGACCATCGCGGCCGGCCGCCAATTATGTTCGCCAGTTATTTTACAGACAAATTACAGAACATACTTTCGAAATTATATCATAACATGCAACATAGTTCAGGAGATGTACGTAAAAGCAATGAAATTGAACATCCACTAAATGAGAGTCAATCTACAACCAGGGAATCGATGTGGAAACGGAAGTGGAAAAAATTAAAGAAAAACTTCCGGCGGATCTCATCTGGAATGGAGAATCTCTAAGATCCTAAATAAACTTGGGTATCAAATGGGAAGATCGAAGCATAACCTGTTCAAGTGGGGATTCGCAGAAAACGAGCCCTGCCAATGTGGAGAAAAAGAAAGCCTCGGTGGAGTAGCCGAGCGGTCTAAAGCGTCTCGCTGCGGAGCGCCCGGTTGCTCGCCGTGGAGGTTCGAGTCCTCCCTGGGTCATGGGTGTGTGTGTTGTCCTTAGGTTAGTTTACCTAGGTTTAAGTAGTTTGTAAGCTACGGACTGATGACCACGCAGTTTGGTCTGATAGATTTACAAACATTTGAATTTTGAGGAAAAGAAACGATGACACATGTGCTGAGCTGCCTATCCTTGCCGGCCCCATGAACTTGCCAAGGTCTGTTGTTGACCGACGATGCTGCAGTGAAGTGCGTCGAACACTGGAGAGAGATATTAGTCTGCTATGGACCATAATGGCTTGTGATGTGTGAAAATCATGAGTGTATATATGAATGTACTTAGTTTTTATTTGAAATTAATTAATTACATATGTAGCTCAGACACGATTAAATCAACTTCACAAACCTGTAAATTTATATTATTGTAGGGCACATAGTGCTAGAGATATGACGTCATAAGGATTCAGCTGCTTGAAAATGAAACTGAAATGGATAAAGAGCAGGGCAGAAGGGAATGGACAGACAGGGAAGAAGAAGATAGACTAACATAAGAAAGGATTAGATACACACCAGGGCAGCACCGGGAACTAACGGAAGTTGTATTTAAAAATGCGCAAACGAAAGTTATATATCAAATGATAGTAAATCACTTGACAAAATCAAGTTATCCGGCGCTGGTTGTATACCAATCAGGTACCTTTCAGGGTTTGCTGATGCAATAGCTCCATAACTATCATACGTAACCACTCGCTCAGCGAAAGAAGCGTAGACGATGAGTAGAAAGTTACACAGATAACTCCAGTATTGAAGAAAGGCTGTCGGTATGATTCACAATATCACTGAAGTCCATGTCACTGAAGTCGATTCATAGCAGAAATTTTCCAAACTTGCAGACAAGATGTAGACCTAGTATACTGCATGGTGGTCAAATTATTTTTCATACTCTCTGTATAAGATTGCAATAGAGTAAGGGCACGTGTAAGCATACAGTTTATCATAACGACGCGCATCCTTTTATGGCACAAAATCCAGTGTTAAAGTCCAACTCCTGTACGGACTAGTTCTCCAAACAACTCAGAAGATAACTAGACCCGAAGTAGACCACCAAGAGCCTTGTGCTGCAACAGACCACGTAAATCCATCAGTGTCGTCATGCCTAAACGGTTACAATTAGCCCTAGAAGTCACATCCCCACAGTACGGACACAGATCTCGGAACCTTCCTGTGGAGCTACCAAAAGCAAAAACTCCTCTCGAACCAAAACGGCAGCCCCTAGCTGCACGGCGCTCGCGTGGCGCCCCCTGCACATACGCGCGCCAAACGAATAAACGCTCCGCCAAACAGAGGCGCGCCGGAAGACTCAAAAGCCGGCACGGCTCAGTAACCAGTATATGAATAAAATACTTATCATATGTATATTTTGTATGATATCTCACCTTGTCCCAAAATTGTTTTGAGCAGAGTATATTCTCCCACGCATTGTTAAGTCCTTACAGACTGTAAATGGTGAAGTTTTACTAACGAAGATGAAGCAAGAAGGGTTCTTGCCTATCGCCTTTCCTCTCAGACAGGTAGTTACACTCACTTGCTGATCTGATGTTCTTGGACCGTAAAGCCGTCGGACTTCTTCTCTTGGCAGGTGTTTCGTGTCCTTATTTAAGATTAATTAATTGAAAAGAGGACAGCAGGAAAATTACAGAACAAATAGGCAAAACTGTGGTGAAATCTGTATTCATAAAGATATGACGAATTTGAGGCAGCCCTGTTGCATGTTTATTATTACTTCACAAATAGGACAATTTTGCCTGGAAACCACCTTGCTATAGTCGAGGAATTACTAACAATACTCAAGAAATAAGCACATTTTATACAGATACATTTGCAGTCCCTAGAGAGAGCGGGGAGTGGTTGAATGTTGCTAGCTATGAAGTAGTAATATTAAAATCAGAGCAGGGGCCAAACGGAAAATCTTACCTCGCTGTAAACTGAATGGTAAGTGTACCGGTTGCTTCTACTCGCCCATTATTGTAACAAACACGGACGGTCCTCAGAGTCACACTTTTCTAATACGGCGGTAACTTCCGCCCTACACCGTCCATGTGGTGGATACTTCGAAGCTCTGCAATCGAATGGCGGTGCGTGGCTGTTCTCCGGCCACGGCACCAAAGTGTGCTTCCGCTGTTCAAAAATAGTCTCTGTAGCCAACCTTACAGGTAGGGGAGAGAAACCATTTGGGCAGCTTAGCCCTTGCGGGTGGCACTATGTCTCGGACACTCAGGTTGGAACACCTGTTTGGAGCGCGGGACCAAGCTGGTATGCCTCCGCCACGGCGAGGCTTCCGCATGCTTTTAAATTTAACGGCTACCGGAAATTCTCCATTTTGAGCAATGTTAACATTAACCAAACGGGTAATGTAGAAATTACTCTGTCCCTTCCATTCGATTGTCCTCTAAGTAAGCAATCATTCTGTGATGCCCCTTGGTTGGTGAAAATTAATAAACCGTCCTAAATTAATTGATTTAATTTTGCTACTTTTTAATTAATGACCCGCCGGTTTGTTATTGGTCTCCAGGAGTTCGTAATTTTACTAGCAACTCGAATCCCTGGTCTGAATAACATATTTAATTTCATATTTACAGAATATATGACTTCAACTGTGAATGGACAAAGCTGAAAATGTGTTCCCAGCCGGGATTCGAAGCCGAGTCTCCTGCTTTCTAGGCAGTTTCGGTGATCCCTACACCACTGGGGACACAGTGATCACCGCACCTACAAGCACTAACTAAGTACGTCTCCCGTCAGACACAAATTTCCAGCCTTACCCTGCCCACAGAACTCAAACTCGTAGTCACTATGTACTAATTCCCGTAAGAGTAAGGGCTGCAAACTTGCCCACCCCTCCCCACTAACTAAAGGATCATTGACCGTGACTGGCATATTACATATATACATGTGGCGTCTATTACGAAAGAACAGACGTAACTTCTGATCCTGCAGTTGTTATTGTTTCCATATTCACAGTTGTTTCTATATTCGCAGTTGAAGTCATATATTCTGTGAATATGAAAACAATAACAGCTGCAGGATCAGAAGTGACGTCTGTTCTTTCGTAATACACGCCACATGTATATATTTAATTTCATTTTGCTCTTCATTTACATCTACACCTACATCTACATGGGATACTCTGCAAATCAGCCGCGGTGCAGTAGCCGAGCGTCTCGCGTCTCTCCATTCTCGAATAGCGCGCGGGAAGAAAGAACACCTGAATCTCTCCGTACGAGCTTTGATTTCTCCTATTTATTCTGATGATCATTTCTACCTATGTAAGTGTGAGTCAACAATGTATTTCGCATTCGGAGGAGAACGTTGGCGATTGGAGTTTCGTAAGTAGCCCACGCCACAGCGATAAGCACCGTCGTTGTAACGATTCCCATCCCAGATCCTGTATCATTTCCGTAACGCTAAATACATTGTATCGTGACAATACGAAACGATTATTAGTTTCTCCATCACTGGATGCTTGCTGTTGCCGCAAATGTGGTTCAAATTTTAATGAAAGTCCAGCTCCAGTTTCATTTATTGGTGCTTTATTTAAGCCCACACTACCGGTTTCGGCCTCTATGTCAGGCCATTTTCAAGTGTGACAGTCCTGCATATAATGTGTAGTAATAATTTTACAAAACTTACATGGTACAAGACAGAATGTTACATATGTAAAAAGGTACTGTACAGAAGCAGAAGGGAACTTACGTTGTGCCATAGAGAAATCAACGTAATTAAAACAATAGAACTCAGGGAATTTAAAACTTTTGGCGCCCAATGGCGACATGAGAAAAATGGGAGTGTATATTTAACATTCGAAAACATTATAATTGGCATGTTCTGATGTGTTCTGATATAAACATTACATCATTTCAAGCATAAAATTCTAAACTTTAGTTGATAAAATGTAAAGGTCAATAGTAAAATATGTCAGTTAGGATAAAAAACGGAACATACAGCGGCCAATGAGGCTTTGTGAAAAGTGGGCGTGTAGTCAATTTAAAATTTTTATACAGCAAGTATAATAATTTAGCTTAAGGCCAATTGTATTCAATTTACTTTACATTAAAGTTGGATGTATTGTTTAAACAAGGTACAAAAATTCTTAGGATGTAAAATGTAAAATGATTGCAACAAACGAGGCGTCCAAGCCGATAGTTGAGGGGCTGCCTCTAGCGAGCGAAATTTGAACCAGGAACGCTGGTGTGGGCTCTAGAGTTGTTTGGACGCGTCGTTGATTGCTTACATTGTACTGTTTACAAACAGTAGTATATGTTTCAAAAACAGCCACGAACTTGCGGAGCATTTCTAAAAAAACTTTGTCAATTACTGGGCGGCAGATATCTAAGAAATTAGTATTCTTTAAAGTGCATTGCTTGTTAAGCGTGTCTTCCTTGGACTTTTTTAGGTGAGTGTATATAGCAACCTCTTCATAAAAATCCATCAAATACCCTTTCTTCATTTTATGGAGTATTGTCTACCTTGTGACTGTTGCGTATAAGGTGAGCAGCGAATGTGGATCTGCTCTCAGCGTTTTTTATGCCGAGTTCTGTGTGTTCCTTGTAACGCGTTTTGAAGTTGCGTCCTGTTTGCCCGATGTACTTCTGTTGCATCTTTTAAGAGCTCTGCCAATAAAACGCAGTCTCTGTTTCGCCTTTCCCACGACATTATTTACGTGTTCTTTCCAATTTAAGTCTGAAGTAATAGTAATTCCTAGGTATTTTGTGGAGTTTACGGCCTTCACTTTTGATTGATTTATCTTGTAAACAAAGTTAAGGGATTTCTTTTTGTACTCATGTGGACGACTTCACACTTCTCATTATTTAGAGTCAATTGCCAATTTTTACACCATACTGATATCTTATTCAGATTTCTTTCTTATGGCACAGCCGTTGCGACCAAGCATTGTGTGCCTTCAAAAAGCCTGTGCGTTACAAGACGACACCTACTTTGCAGCCGCCATTGTTGTGACGCTGGTAGCCGAGGTGTTTCCCAGAAAAGTAAGACGCTCTCGCAGCGCTCCGTCTGCGGCCCTCACTACAGGCGCCGATGCGGAGAGCTACACACGCGAGACGAGACGAGACGAGACGGCCCTAAACAAACCTGTAACCCAGGCAGTCGGCCGCCTCGGCCCGGAGATGCTTTACAGCCTCTTAAGGTGAGCGCCAGACCAGGCGCTTTACATAAGGTAATGGACGCGGGAATCGGTAATTCCTGCTGTAAATAAACTGAAATTGGAGGACGCGGGCGCCGCGGCGGTGGCAGAGGAGGAGCAGCAGGCAGCAGGTAGCGCGCGGCCGCCTTTTTACGAGATACCTGCCTGCCTGCTGGCTGGCGAGCCGATGCAAAGTGGTCGCCGCGTTAAAGCGGATGGAGCCGGCGGCGCGGCTGGGCTGGCGCGCGTCCCCCGGCGACGTGCCAACTTGCCCCATAATGTTTGATTACCACGGCTGCGAGGGCGGTGGATGCGCCGCGGGGAGAAAGTGGCTTATCCGAGGCGCGGCGCGCTCTTAACATGACAAAGCGCCACGGCTCCTCCGCCTGACGCCGGGGAGCCGTCCATTACGGCGGCGTGACGCGCCGGCCTGGCAGTGCAGCGACACCCGGACGACACTTATCTGATCGGAGGCGGCGGCCGCGTGTGACAGCGCTCTTTAAGCGATTACACATCTTCCGCGTTTTTTAGTCGCGGCGCGGCGTGGGACAGTCACGTCTGACGTCCGTTTGTGGTCTCTTTCTCTCTCTCTGTCTCTCTCCGTATGGCAGTGGAGAGCCGAGGATTAGTCCTATAGACGACATGCCTGAAAACGCGTCTGCCGGAGTCAAACAGGTTGTTTTTCCAAAACATAAATAGAGAAGCACCAAAAACAGATGTTCTATCACTCTGTTCCGTAACGGCGTTAAACAGAGGATAACACTCTAGCAGTCGTCTGTTTTACATCTCCAGATCACAAAGTTACATAATAATACGAGGGTTGGAACTTAGAGGCAACACTGTTGTGCAGACACTATGCAATGGAATCTACTATTGTCGCTGATAGCACACGTTGTTGACATATCTACCTTACCTCCGAGCAAATCAATCAAAAGTAAAGGCCGTAAACTCCACAAAATACCTGGGAATTACTATTACTTCAGACTTAAACTGGAAAGAACACGTAGATAATGTCGTTGAAAAGGCGAACCAGAGACTGCGCTTTATTGACGGAACCCTTAAAACATGCAACAGAAGTACAAAAGAAACTGCATACACTACGCTTGTCCGTCCATTTTTGGAGTATTCCTGCCCAGTATGGGATACTTATTAGGTGGGTTTGACGGAGGACCTCGACAGAGTCCAGAGAAGGGCAGCTCGTTTCCTATTGACACGATACAAGGGAGACAGCGTTACGGAAATGATATAGGATCTGGGATGGGAATCATTACAACAACGGTGCTTATCGCTGCAGCGTGGGCTACTTACGAAACTCCAATCGCCAACATTCTCCTCCGAATGCGAAAATTTATTGTTGAGTCCCACTTACATAGATAGAAATGACCATCAGAATAAAATACGAGAAATCAGAGCTCGAACGGAGGGATTCCGGTGTTCTTTCTTCCCGCATGCTATTCGAGAATGGAATGGGAGATAAATAGTATAATGGTGGTTCGATGAATCCTCTGCCAGGCACTTAAATGTGATGTGCAGAGTATCCCATGTAGATGTAGATGTAGAAATGGTCTCGCCCGTTCCACGTCACCGGCGTACGCACAGTCGAGGCAAACAGTCACTTGTGAGCGAGCGGCCTAAAGGAACGGTGTCACTATGTTTCTGAAACATGAACAACGGAGTTGGATCAAGATTGAATGTACCAGAGGTCGTACGGCACCACAGTGTCAGCAAGGACTTCAAGAGGCTGCGGAGAATGGGCATTGCCGTGCAGAACAGGGACAGGTTGGGTAAAATCGTACGACTGTGATGGTGTTATCCTAACGCATTACGTTCGTCTACTGCAGACCGTGAATGCACAGTATTACTGTTCGTTTTTGGAGCATCGCCTGCGACCAGCTATGTGAAATGAGTGGCAACACTTTATGCGCAACCCACCCATCCTTTCGCACGACAATGTGCGGGCGCATACACAGCCAGCTGTGGCTGCTCTGTTCGGTCGATGGGATTGGAAAGTACTGTACCATCCACCATACTCCCCGGACTTAATTTGTTGTGACTTTGATTTCATGCCAAAGGTGAAAGAACCACTTCGTGACATTCGCTTCAGAACTCTTCCAGAGATTCGACAGGGAGTAGACAGCTTCATTCGCACCATCAACACAACAGGCTCTGCTAACGGTATAATACTACACGTACCATATCGCTGGCAACGGGTTCTACACAACGCTGGTGACTACTTTGAAGAACAGTAACAGGTGCGAAAAAGAAACATGTAACGCTTTTCCATCGGTTGTAAATACATAGTTACCACTATTTAAGTTCCAACCCTTGTAGATTGTTAAATTTCAATTGTGTTTCCGGTTTTAAGAGCTTTATTCTTGCGTATTTATTTCATACGGTTACTTCGAGAAAGTAGATTGATACAGATGGGTAGGGACTGCAGCTGTTGTCTACTGATTCAGGACATATTCACTCGGGCACCTGAGGCGATTGCTGGGGCACCTGAGGTGCCTACTGCGATATCTCCGATACTACTGTTTCTTAAGGATCCGACGTTCCTGCCAGTCGTCAGTTGCATGTCGATGATTGTCGAACTGTCCCGTAGTCACGAAACTCCGCCCGCAAGGCGAAACCGCGAACCGCTTGCCATTGGTAAAGTGCAACAGGCAGACTGCATATTTCTCGATTTTCGAAAGGTGTTTGACACGGTACCGGGTTACAGACTGCTGACGAAAATACGAGCGTATGGAAAAGGTACGCAAAAATGTGAGTGGCTCGAAGACTACTTAATTAATAGAACCCAGTACGTTATCCTCGCTGGCAAGTGTTCATCAGAGACTAGGATATCGTCAGGAGTATATAAAGGATCTGACGGATAGAGTGAGTTGCAGTCTCCTTCTGTTTGCTGGTAGTGCTGTGGTATACAAGAGGGAGTCGACATTGAATGACTGCAGTGGGATGCAAAATGACTTGCACCAAATTACTAGGTGGTGTGAGGAATGGCAACTAGTGCTAAATGTAGAAAAATGTAAGGTGATGCAGTTGAGAAAATAATGTTCCATTATAGCATTTGTAGTGTGCTGCTTGACAAAGTCGCGTCAATTAACTATCTAGGCGTAACGATGCACAGCGATATGAAATGGAACGAGCATATAAGGACAGTCGTGGGCAAGCAGAATGGTCGACTTCGGTTTATTGAGAGAGTTTTGGGAGGGTGTGATGCGTCTATAAAGGAGACGGCATATAAAACGCTTGTAAGACCCCGTCTTGAATATTGCTAAAGCGTTTGGAATCCTCAGCAGAGCGGTTTAAAAGAAAATATAGAAGCAACCCACAGGCGGGCAGCTAAGTTTGTAACTGGTAGATTCGATCAATGCGCGAGTGTTACTGAAATGCTTCGGGATCTCAAATGGGAGCCGCTCCAGGGAAGGCGACGTTCTTTTCAAGAAACACTGTAGAAGAAATTTAGAGGTCCGGAATTTGAGGCGGACTGAAGAACGATTCTACTGATTCTTCAGTTTCTCCCGGCGTATTTGATAATCAAAATATCCACGGGTGTACTGCCGGTCTATAGTGCCGAGGGTATTTAAATCGCCCGCTACCGGGCTAGAACCCAGTTCCCTTCGAGCAGTCGTAGCGTGCGGATCTCCGTGCCGGCGCGTTTCCAGGAGCTCAGTCTGTCAGTTCACCCGATGATGGCGACATGTATGATCGTCGAAATATTGTGCCCGTTGGACACTATAGACCGGCAGTACACCCTTGGATATTTTGATTAACGATTCTACTGTCTCCAACCTACATTTCGCGTAAAGACCACAAAGACAAGATCAGGGCTCGTACGGATGCAGACCAGCATACGTTTTTCCCTCGTTCTATATGGGAGTGGAACAGGTAAGTAAGTAACCAGTAGTAGCACTAAGTACCCTCCACCACGCACCTTTGGGTGGATTGCAGTGTAAGTATATCTGTAGATACGGTCTGAGAATGATCACTTGACACCGCAATCAGCATCGTTGCAGAACTGACACAGATCTTTCAGCTTGTGTGGCAATTCTCTGAAAAAAAAAGCGCCACTTGCAAGGGCAAAATCTCACTCTTTTCATAGACGCTCAGTTGGTTGTCGGAAGCACGACTGCATGCCTCCTGTTTGCTTCACACTTGGATATCGCACTGAGCCTTATGGCTGTGAACATTCCCCATTACGGGTACACACATATGGTGCTGTGGCGGCTGTGTCACTACCCTGTCTGTTAGCGGACGACGTGGAAACCAAGGGTATTAAAAGGAAGGTTGGGCCCGAAGCGAGGAGTCCTGCGATTGGCTGGTGCTGTGACGTCACCGTAGAAACAAAGCGAAGCAGCAGCTGTGGCAGGCGAGCAAGCGACTTGCAAACAGAAATAACTACTTACGACTGCTATACGTTATCATAAAATTATTTAAATAGTTGATTTATCTGTTTAGATGTTTGTAGCGGATGAATAGTCCCACTGCCGTGATTTCCGCTTTTGTGCTGCTGCTGCTTTTTGCATTTCTAGTTTCGTATTGAGAAACCTCATGCGAATTAACAGTCTAGTTCTGACACAAGGTTTAATAATGTCCAGGGAAAAATCTGGATATATAGCTTTGATAGAGGCAAAAACTGTTTTATATAGTTTTTTCCTTAGTGTCCAAACCGTTAAAATAATTGAAAACCAATTCAAACTGAGACACTTTGTGAAGCCACTCATCTGTCGGTACTGTAAGCCCGCCGCGAGACAGAACTTCAATCTAACTAAGATGTCCAGGATCTGTTGGAGGACTTAAAATATCATTAGAAGATGTTCCCAAAGTGTTGTCCACATTCTTTGTACGATAAGCGAAGTAACCAGCCAGAAACCGAAATCCTTCTCCAGAGAAGTCAGATTCCACTTTGACAGCAGATTCTTGTGGTACAGTTTCAACAGGAAAGTTAATACTTTGCAGCTCTCTTTCAGCATCGATCGTTTCTAGTGCCTCATTCACGTTAGGCAAAATTTCTCTGAACAGATGTGACGTCAAAATCCGTCACTGTCATCTGCCTCCACTGAAGTTTCATTTGACAGAGGAATATAGTTTGCATTGAGACCCAAGAGTAGCAGCCGCAATCGATGTTTTACCCCCGTAGGAGAGGGATTCAAATGATGACAACCGATGCCTCTTATCTGTGAGAAACAATTCTCCATTGTGTCCATGTTCAGTCGTGCTGTTAAAATATCCTTGATCTGCAGGGGCTGAAGGTCTGTAAACAGTCCGAGTAAGGAAGGAATTGTGGTCATTATTCGTTTCTGAAACATAAGAAAACTATTTTTACTGCTTACACGCATTTTTCCACTCACCAGTACATATCACTTAAAATTCTTTCCTGTACATCCTAGTGCGTCCCTTAACCACACGATAATGCGTTCGCCGGCCGCGGTGGCCGAGGGGACTGAGGCGCTCCAGTCACGGTCTGCACGGCCACTACGGTCGGGGGTTCGAATCCCCCCTCGGGCATGGATATTTGTGCCGTCCTTAGTATAAGGTAGTTGATAAGTAGTTTGCAAGTTTAGGGACTGATGACCCCGTAGTTAAGTCCCATAAGCTTAACAAACATTTGAACATTTTGATAATGCGTTCTTGTTGACTCTTCTGGCGTTCAGGATGTCAAACGCATAATTTACAAGTTGAAAAAAGTATACTACTACCGCTCCCTCGATCTTTCCTGTGACAGTTCGTGATCCACACTTTCTGAAGCTGAATGTCTTTCGGAAACGAAATATAGTTTACATCCGCTAGTTTTGTCTACCTGCTGTAAGACAGGCACCCTTTACAGCATAGCCAGTTCATTTTAACAGAAAAATTCTGTCGAAAACTGCTAATAACACCACAGAATCAAACGAAAAACCGCAACACAACTCTGTTACGCGCCTCGATACATAAATTTTGTCGCGCGTCACATCATGCTTCTATGGCGACGTTATGCGCAGAACGGCGAAATGTTCACCGATCTAAGTAGCCAGTTTGGGCTCCCCTGGTGGAAACCATTATCAGTACAACCTCCAGGTGGTATCTGCCGCTATCGAATAAAAATCAACGTCGTCTTTACAGGCGTAAGAATCTTTTTCCAGCAGTGTATACGGAAAAAAAAAGAAACTTTCTCTTTACATATTTTTTCTAAAACCCGTACTCCAGACTAGTTAACAGATCAACTAAGCTGTGAACGGATTTCAAAACATACGGCAAAAGCACGTGTTTACAGCGGATAAATGCAAGAAGAAATCAATGCGGTCCTCTTTGTAAGAAACCTACGTAAAAGTGGGTGAGTAACTGCTCAGTCCTCGGCAAAAATTTTGGTGATGTGTCTACGTTCAATCAGCTGTTCCTTGTATGCGTTTGTTTCTTTGGTGAAGAAAACATGAAAGTTATATTTCCTGTGCTGCAAGTCCCGTACAGAAAAGTCAGAAAATCCGACAAAGCAGGGACAAAGTCGTCTTCAAGCCTGAATCATCCAACTGCCTCCCGAGTACCGCCTGTGTCACGTACGCTGAAGTCTTGTCTCCTGCGTGACTGCACAGCGGCTCAGCTGGTATCACGTGCTCCGTGGTTCATACTATGCGTTTAAGCATTACGTTATGCTGTTGATATTAAACTTATTGCTCTCTTTAGCACACATACATCGATGAAGTTTTATGAAATCTTCTACTATATAGAGCAGTCTCAGTTGATAAACAGTGGTGTTAAGCTATTACGGCAATTCAGTATCCAGTGAATGCACAATGGATAACGTGGACTGCATTCTTCACCTTGTGTGGAACCTGTCCGTAATTCAGACTGCCTACTTGTTTATATGCTTACCTACGTAGTATAGTATCTCAGCGAGCATGTCTTTTCTGCTGTTAAAAGCTTGACCACGTTAGTTTTACCATATCACTTTAGTTAGACGCAACATGAAACAAAGGTCAACTGTAGACTTACCATAGAAATGACAACAGTGAAATTGAATTGAGCATTAACAATCGTAATAATTTGAAGACTGATTTTCCTTATTCTCGTCCATGATCACAATTTTTAGCCATTAGACAACCATTTGCAGTCACTTAAAACTATCTGTATCATAAAATGAACGAAAATCAGATAAACTTCTAGGCAGTTTACATCTTAAAACACTGCAAATATCATACTGACAATTGCTGTAGCACTTGCGAATTTACATTGTCTGTATGTATTGACCAAATTATGCTGTACTAAACAAACACAACATGCACGTATTGGACTATGTATGTCTCTTTTCAAAAAATTTGGTTTTCGGGGTCGATCCGACGGCTTTCATGCCCAACAACGCCAATTGCTGCAAACTGGTGATACTACAGTCAGATACTTTACGCATAGGCTACCTTTTGCGAAACAGTAATGAAATATAAATACACATAAATTATTAATTAATAAAATAGGTTTTATTCTAACGTTTTCAAGTGATGTACGCAAAGCCAGATGTCTCACCTGAGCAATGTTTAAATACATCTTTTGAAATAAATAATATAATCCTACATAAATAATAGTAAAAAAAGAAGTAAACATTATAAAAGAAGCATAACAGATGTATTAACTGTGTTATGAGAATGGAAACAAAATCGTCAACTCAGTAACCATGTACGATGCTCACACAATAAGTCAGATTCGCGATCACACAAAATGAAATAATCTTCAGCTCAAAATAGTTCAAATCTTAGTCCGACGAATAAAATATCAATATTCATAAAATAGTGTGTAGAGTCACATTCACTGTTGAGTTATAATTATGTAATGATATCGGAAAAAAATGAAGGAGCTCTCCAGACAAACATGAGCACAGTAGGTTTGAACCCTTGGCTTTCTCCCATTAGCAGATCGCCATCCTCTCCAAAGGTAGCATTCCTCTTGACGCGAAAAACTTGTTTTGACTTAATTTTGACCACTTGCAGCCTAACTTAATATTTTGACAATATTAAATAGAAAAGTTATAAGCTTTCACTGCCGGCCGCAGTGGCCGAGGGGACTGAGGCGCTCCAGTCACGGCGTGTACGGCCACTACGGTCGGGGGTTCGAATCCCCCTCGGGCATGGATATTTGTGCAGTCCTTAGTATAAGGTAGATGATAAGTAGTTTGTAAGTTTAGGGACTGATGACCCCGTAGCTTAACAAATATTTGAACATTTTCTTAAGCTTTCACTCAACGATCAAAGTTAATAAATCTTGTACTTCACTAGTGAAGCAGCTCAAACGAGCAGTCCTTGCGATATAAGCCTTGGAGTGCAGAAACTTAAGCCAATCCAAAATTGGTTGCATAATCGTACTCGATATAAAATCACTCGCCAGGTACCTGTGCCAATGAAATACAGTTGTAATGCAGAAGGGGCACGCCACAACAGAAGCAGGCCAGCAGACATCAACCACGCGGGGGTGACCGAGCACTCAAAGGCGCATTGCTACGGAGCACGCGGTTATTCGCCGTCGGACGTTCGAGTCCTCCCTATGGCATGGTTTTGTGTGTGTGTTGTCGTTAACATACGTTAGTTCAAGTAGTTTGTAAGTCTAGTGACTGATGACCATTGCAATTTGGTCTAGCTTCACAAGGTTTTGATCTAAGCAGGTACCATAAACGAAACAAACCAGTTCATCAACGACCAGCAAATAGCGACGTTTAAACCGCGGCGGAGGAAATGGAGCTCTCCATAGTTCTGCGCAGCCGATGACATACGTATCCGGATACACTGTGCGGCATGGGGACAATCGGAACATTAAAGAGAATCTAGGCTGTACCCAAGTGAATTGGCTGGCACAAAAAAGCCAAGAGCACAGTATGATTCCACACACGCCCACACAACTGCCGTCAGGACAACACAACCCCAGTTAAACTGTAATATGAGGGTCAGAACATAAACAGTGGAAACACTGCTGTGGAGACACTACGCAATGAAATATACTATTTTCGCCTATAGCACACATTGTTGACATATCTACCTTGCCTCCGAGCAAATGAACTCACCCGTCCCACGTCACCAGCGCGGGAAACACAGTCAATTGTGAGCGAACGGTCTAACGTAACGGTGTCACTATGTTTTCGAAACAGGAACAACGGAGTTGGATCAAGATTGCATGTGCCAAGAGGTCGTACAGCACGACTGTGTCATCAAGGTCCTCAAGAGGCGTGCAGAACAGGCGTACAGAACAGTGGCACGTTGTGTAAAAGCCTTCAACGAAGGACGGCAAACTGTGGCAGACATGCCTCGGACAGGTCGTCTCACCGTCTCTGAAGAAGAAATGCATACTGTTGCCGTGTTAGAGGACAGTGATCGACGCCAGACGGTTCGTAAACTCGCCCACGAAACCGGATTACCACCTAAGAGTGTGCTTGACATCATGGAGGAACGCCTGCATGCGTTCCGCATAAATTGACGGAAATGCAGTTATGGATGCGTTACTACGCTGCTCAGACGCACTTGGAGCGCTATGAGAGCGATATATTTCTTACACCGTATCGTAACACTGAATGAGACACCGGCCACATCGTACGAGCCACAACTGAAACGCCAGTCCAACAAATGGCGTCATTATGGGTCGCCGCGAAAGTCGAAAGTGCGTCAGAGCCCCAGTGTGGTGAAAGTTAGAGTGATTCTCGTGTACGACTGTGATGGTGTTATCCCAACGCATTACGTTCCTCCACGGCAGACCGTCAGTGCACAGTATTACTGTTCGTTATTGAAGCATCACCTGCGACCGGATTTGCGAAAGTAGCGGCAACACTTCCTGGTCGGCCGCAGGGGCAGAGCGGTCTGCGTTTTGTTTTTTTTTTTTTTTTTTTTTTTTTTGGGACTTAACTACGGGGTCATCAGTCCCTAAACTTACAAACTACTTACAAACTAGGACGGCACAAATATCCATGCCCGAGGGGGGATTCGAACCCCCGACCGTAGTGGCCCTGCTGACCGTGACTGGAGCGCCTCAGTCACCTCGGCCACCGCGGCCGGCGGTCTGCGGTTCGCCAGACACAGTCTGCATGGCCGCTACGGTCGGGGATTCGAATCCCCCCCTCGGGCATGGATGTTTTTGTCGTCTTTAGTATAGGGTAGTTTAGTTTGTGAGTTTAGGGACTGATGACCCCGCAGTTAAGTCCCATAAGCTTTACAAACATTTGGACAACACTTCCTGCGCAACCCAACCATCATTTTGCACGACAATGCGCGGCCGCATAAAGCGCAAGCTGTGGCTGCTCTGTTCGGTCGATGCGACTGAAGCAACCAACATACTCCCTGGACTTAAGTCCTCGTGACTTTGATTTGATTCCATATATGAAGGAGCCACTTCATGGCATTCGCTTCAGAACTATTCCAGAGATTCGACAGGCAGTAGAACGCTCAGTTCGCATCATCAACGCAACAGGCTCTGCTAACAGTATACTACGACTCGTTGTGAATAAACAGTTGGCACTATTTAAGTTCCAACCCTGGTATAATAGCGTCGGCGCACACACATGGACTTCCGCACTGTAGCAACAGCCACACCCCGCTCCAGACCCTCTTGCTTCCCAGTTGGATTTCGTTTGCCCTCCACACTCACACCGACTCAGCTGCAGCACGTGACCGCACAGTCAGTAGCCACAACCTCCGGTTCCGCCTACTATAACCAGTGAGAGAAGCTTCGCGAGAGCTATCGACGCACAACGGTTCAACAGTCATACACATATTAAAATTCGCTTAAAAAGCACACCCGTTATTTCCGTAACAGACGCAATGGCAACGACACAAAATAAACGTAACATCAGCATTGCTTCATAATGTAAGCTACGCACCAGTGCTGACGCAAACGTCTTGTTATCGGACTACAGCTTACAATAAACTATAGTTCATTAGCCACAAACTACATGTTGGTCGTAAGGTCGCTACTGTTAGCTTAAATGTATTCATCTTTTGTGTAATATAAAGAAAATTGATAGATGGAATGTGTTGCAAACTAATAGTATATAGCAGGTTAAAATATGAAGAAAGTTGGACTTCAAATTGATTCAAAAACTTTTTAAAGTTACAATTTACTACTTCAGGTAATTTTAGATAAAAAAAAATCTTTATCAATATTTTATGAGCTCCCTCAATTTAGTCTTGTAAATGTCAACCTACTATTACCTGAACGTTATCTTAGTCACATATTATCACTTTAACAGTTCATTTCAATCATTCTGAAGTTGAACTTTCTTCATATTTTTATATAATGTACTAGCTTAATTCCTGCTGCTTCGCACACGTAGACTGGATGGTCTGCATTGGTTTTTTATACTTCTAAATATAAATGTTCATAGATTTATCTTTAAAAATGCTTTCCTAATCAAGAATTTCGATACAACTTCCACCATTGATGTCAGAATTCAAGACATATTTATTTTTAATTTTAACCTTGATACCAAAACAATTTTTTTGCATTTTCTCTTCTTGGTAGAACGTAATCAAATAAATGAAAAACACAATTTTTTGTGTGTTCATTCATCAAATTTTCGCATTTCTAGCATCAAAATATCTTAGTTGCACACTTAAGAACTTCTCTCTTATTTCACCCGCTTAATGGTTGAATTTCCAAAAATATCGAAACACGTGTTTTTAAAATTCTAATCAAAAATCAATCCGAAGTTTTGTATTTCTTGCCTCAAAATTGCCTGAATAGCAACGTATTTTCAATAACCCGTTCATCCCCTATTTTACGCCCTTAGCTATGTGAATATCGAAAAATCACTTATGTCTGCAGTGTAAGATAAACAACGTCTATAAATTTCAAGTTTCTATCGTATGTACATTCACTTTTCAGCGCCGTTTTCTGTCTTTTAGATATGGATCAAGAATAAGAAATTTCTTTTTTACGCTTTGGCATCTTTCTTGGTAGTTTTACTTTTCAAATTGCAATATGCACTTACTTTTCTTTATTCATACGCTTGTTGCAGAAAAACAATTGAAGAATATGCATGACCTTTTATAGTGTCAAAAGTGATCGCTGGGCTTCATTCCGAATTTTATATAGCTGAAAAATTTCAACCACTACATCTTCCACCCTCTTATAGCTATCGACAAGGAACTGCTACGGTGTACAACGGGAGACTATATACTACAACAACACACAAAGGTCGTTCGTCTCCATTGTGTAGTTTTGCTGAAGAGCAAAATACTGACACCCACACGTAACTTTCAACTCCAATGTCTTCCTCCCCCTTATCGTTATCATCCCTCTACCACCACAGTGCACAATGGGAGACAGGTACCTACTACCACATACAAACACTATTCGTTGGCGATGTGTAGTTTTGGCTGCAGAGTGAAATATTGGGACAAACACCCGAATTTTTATATATATTAAGATTTTATTACTGTTTTAGATTACACATACAAAAGACATAAGAGATTGCATCTCAAAATCCTTTATTACATTTTTTAAGCTGTCACACAAGGCTAGAAGCAAGTTCTAACGTTGTTTGAGTCTGGCCTCGATAAATTCGCCTTTTCCTGGGTATATATTAAAAAAAATGTTCAAGTGTTAGTAAAGCTTATGGGACTTAACTGCGGGGTCATTAGTCCCTAAACTTACATACTACTTATGAACTACCTTATACTAAAGACAGCACAAACATCCATGCCCGAGGGCGGATTCGAACCCGCGACGGGGAACGGCCTCGCACATCGGAGGGGTACATATTAATGAAGTTCAACCTGTAACTTTAGTATGATGGACCACATTAATACTGTCCGCAATATAAAACGCATGTCAAAGAAGAAAATTAAAAATCTAAGGTATGAGACACATTAAGTTAGTAATTTTATGTATTCTTGGGCTCGCAAGGTACTTAACTCTCATACAAAATTTCATTTGCTGAAAAACGGTACCGTAATCCTCAGTTAGAACAGCAAGCTGCGGGTTCGAGGGAGGGGGTGGGGGTTTGAGCAGAGCGTGCCCGTGCGCCAACCCCTCATCCGAAAAAAATAAAAAAAATAAAATAAAAGAACTGGACTTTTATTTGATGCAATAGAAATTTTCTAGTAAGAAATTCCTGATTAATCCGCGTTTCGTAATATTTGCGACTCCGCGGTAGCTTCGAGCACGAACAAAAAGACAGTTTCAAATGTTGTTCTTCAGCGATTAAAAATAGAAGTCCTAAAATGAGGAAGATGGGGTTTAACAGCCCGTCGACAACGTGTTCATCAGAGGCGGACCTCAAGCTCGAATTGTTTGAGTAAGGACTGGGAAGAAAATCGGCCTCGCAGTTTCCAAGGAACCGTATTGGTATTTGCCTGGAGTGATCTAGAAAAATTACGGAAAACCTAAAGCTGGATAGCCGGAGGTGTATTTAACCACCGTCCTCCCGAATGCCAGTCCTGTGTGTTACCACTGCTCCACCTCGCTCGGTAGAAGTTCTAGTTCAAAATACAGTTATCAGCAGCGCAATGTTTACACACTTCACCCTCAGAACTAGGGAAACGATCCTTACAACAGTCTTCGATAGCAATCTGGAGTTGCGTCACGTCACAGATTGCGTGGAAGCTCCCGTCGGAGGTTCGATACCTCCCTCGAAAATAGGTGTGTGTATGTGTGTTGTCCTTCGCATAGGTTAGTTTAAGTAGTTGGTAAGCGTAGGGACAGATGACCTCAGCAGCTTGTTCCCTTAGGTTTACAAACATTTGAACATTTAATACGAGTCTACAGTTGTATTCAGACCATAATGAAATTTTGCACACTTCATCTTCAAAAAATGAGAAACCCCACTGTCCACATAATGCTTCCGTGCATACCGGAGAGTACTTTCCTACAATGTTCGACACCGTTTGACCGGTGACCATGAAATCTGGCAGTTGCGTGTTACTTTTCACATGCAGGAACGGCAGGAAACAGAGGGGACAGGAGGAAGTTAGCAGGGTGCGGTGGTAGGTAATCGCAGAGACAGGTGGATTTATGGGGGTAAGAGGTGTAAAGAAAAGAAGGCGAGGTGGTGGTGAAGCAGGGGGAAGAGTACAAGGAGGCGAAGGAGAAGCGGCAGGTGGCGGAGGAGCAGGCAGCAGGCAGCAGGCAGCGGTTGTTACCACATGTACGAGTACACAATGTGAAAGGCGTATTACTGAAAAATGTAATTACGTTTTTGCATCGTTGCATGCATCTACACCACAATGCCAAGTTTCATAAGCCACAATCTCTGTCCTTGAGCGATTCAAGTAGGGGATACCGGGGCAAGTTAACGATGTTAACGAGTAAACATTCGTAATAAATTTATTTTTTGAAGAAAATATTTTTTCATTGCAAATTTTAGCAGTCTTTTATTGCAATGTTCGTAGTTTTTTTCTTAATTTTATGAAGTAATGCAAAACTGTCATCTTTTCCTGGTATTGCAGCAAGATGATGTTGACCACGGCTAAGGATGACACATAGTAAAACTGTAATGAATTTTTATTGTTATCAATTTTTATACATTGTTGGACATACATCAACAGAAGTCATATACATATTTCTCTCCTTCTTAGTTTCAGCAACTTTCTGTCACCATCTAAAGCACATGCAACACTATCCAGTCTTCTGACTGATGGTATTCATAGCTCTCATCACATACAGGACCATGAACTAAAATTTCTTCGAAACCATTGGTTGATGTCGCAACTCAAAGAGGAAAATGTCAGTTTCTTAATCCCCAGCCTGTCGTCTATTTTGCTTTATAAGCATTTCCATCTTCTGCGCTTCTTTCTACTGTGAAGTATATTTTACAGGCGGGCGTCTTAAGACATTTGCACATTGTGAGTTCTTCGTTTCCTCGTGTTTGATTTTTCTTTTGGCAATGGTTTAAAATCAAGAACACTTCTGCATAATTTTTGTTTATTCGGATGAGCACTTCTTGGGGTCCATCTACTTCATTTAGCTTTTCTGAGGACAGGACATTCGGTTCTTCACTCTTCCTGTAGCAACAGCATGGTTTGAGGGTCGTCAACTTCCTCCAGCCAACTTGTGCCGTACGACAATGTTAGAAATTTTCAATCTTTACTGTAGTATGAAAAAGAATGACATACAAGTACTCGCTTTCTATGAAAAGCACATAGCTTAAGGTATTCATGTATAAGAAAGTGTAAAGCAATATCTTTCCTGCCAGTCTGCAAAGTCTCGCCCCGGCGGAGTGGCCGAGCGTATTGAGGCACTATGCTCCGATGCGTGAGGCAGTTCCCCGTCGGGGGTTAGAATTCCCCACTCGGACATGGATGTTTGTGTCGTCTTTAGTATAAGGTAGTTCATAAGTAGTTTGTAAGTTTAGGGAATGATGACCCCGCAGTTAAGTCCCTTAAGCTTTACAAACATTTGAACATTTGATTTGCTAAGTCTTAATTCAGAGATGTAGAAAATTACGTCACAGAGAATTCTCGATCAGAGTATTGCAAGAAACGATACGACACGAGCGGCGCCAGTGAACTATTTTTTTACTTTATATAAATAAAATAAAAATAAATGTTCAAATGTTTGTAAATCTATCGGACTGAACTGCTGGGTTATTAGTCCGCAGTTTACAAACTACTTAAACTAAGTTAAAGCAACTGTGGTTAAAGTAACCTTCGAACAAAACACCCATGCCCCAGGGGGGACTCGACCGTCGACAGTGAACGGCCGCCGGCCGCGGTGGCCGAGGGGACTGAGGCGCTTCAGTCACGGTGTACACGACCACTACGGGCGGGGGTTCGAATCCCCCCTCGGGCTTGGATATTTGTGCCGTCCTTAGTCTTAGCTAGTTCATAAGTAGTTTGTAAGTTTAGGGACTGATGACCCCGTAGTTAAGTCCCATAAGCTTTACAAACATTTGAACATTTTTAGTGAACGGCCGCGCGCACCGCAGCACGGCGCCCCAGTGCGCACAGCTAGTCCGCAGCGGCTTTACTTCCTAGTCGGTGGAGTGTTATAGGGCATACAGTGCAGCTACCTAGAAACGAGAATTTAAACTAAACAATTATTCATATTGCCCCGCTTGTCAATTTGCCCCGCTCTCCCCTACACCAATAGGTGCATTTTTCACAACGAATAATAGCCATTGTACATCACCCAGCTGTATTCAGTTTATTTATTCATTCAGCAAGAGATGCATTTTCACAATAAAGACTAGCTAATATACATCACCCAGCTATATTCATAAATTGATGGAATGTCAGAGTTTAAGCTCAATTTAGAACCACAGAAGAATAATGATCGACTAAGAAACTCTTGTGCTGTCCCAATGCCCACAATCTTCATGTTATGTGCCGCTAGACACGCATACTAAGGCGTCAATAGAAACGTCGACCGGGCATACTGGGCGGACAGAGAGAGAGGAGAGGTAGAAATGGACACAGAGAAGAGGGAGGAGCATGTGATGTACAGAATATTGCAATAAATAAATATATACTTGTGTAACGACAGATTTCAGTTACCTAATACTGAAAGAACGCTAACACCCAGACCTTCAGATGTCAGACACTCAGATCGGTACCAATGGTTGTATATAGATAGAGTATCAACCGAAACTTCTATAAAATTCATGCTATGTGCTGCCAGTCAGGGGAACGTGTGGAAACTATAATAATAAGTAATTGGGCAACCGTAGGCTAGTCGGTAGAAAGTTAGTTCATCGAAGAGAGGGTTGTGGGTTCAAGGCCCGCCCAGAGCAGTTTTTTTATAAACTGCAGTACATTGAAAATTAAGAGAATGTCTATAACATTCTACGGGTTCATTTCGCAAAATAGCTATAAAATTCAACAGTCCTTTTACTTTTACAGGTCAGGAACATGTTATCCTATGTAACACACGCTGTACGTTTGTCGACATAGAACAGTTTGCAACGTTATACAGAAGGAAAAATGAAATCGTACCACCTGGATTTCAACTGTAGACCATCGTAACGACAAACATTCAGTCTATCAACTACCACACAGGAGTTCAGTGCGGGGCAGACTCCCACAGATACGCTTTTCCTGTGCTCCGTAGGACCAGTGTTATTTATTTCCCGTTTACCCATGTTCTCCTGGACAGCAGCACATAGCACAAATTATACAGAAGTTTCGGTAGATACTCTATCGATATACAGCGTTTGCGACCGATCTGACACCCAAACCTCCAGATGTGAGCCACCCAGATCGGTATCTAACGTTGTATATCGCTAGAGTATCAACTCAAACTTCTATATAATTCGTGCTGTGTGCTGCCGTCCAGGAGAACGTGCGTAAACGAGAAATAATGTGTAACACCTGTCCTACGGAGCACAGGAAAAGCGTACCTGTGGGAGTCTGCCACACTGAGCTGCCGTGGAGTAGTTGATACAGTGAATGTTTGTCGTTGCGAGGGCCCATGTAACACCGAGTGTTACATGGGACATCATGTTCCTAAAATGTAAAACTAAAAGGACTGTTCGGATTTTATATGACTGTGTTATCGGCAGTTTGCTTCTGCTTCGTTTTATTTGAAAGTAGCAAACCTGTAGAGTATATTCGTAGAAGAAAGGAACAATTGCTCTATACGTACCGAATTATTAAAGTAATAATAATAAATGATTGCTAGATAGGCAGCACCGTCACTAGAGAGCCGTGTGTTTGCCCACGCCATCAAGTGTTGTCCAGTCCGCTCGCTACTGCTACTGCTGCAGCTGTCAATGCTTTTTTGCGAAATGAATCCGTGGTACGTTATAGACATCCTCTTTTAACAATTTTCAATGTATTGCAGTACTGCAGTACATTGCCCACGGTTGCATAAGGTGATGAGCTCTCACAGTTAGCCGGCCGTGGTGGCCGAGGAGACTGAGGCGCTCCAGTCACGGTCTGCACGGCCACTACGGTCGGGGGTTCGAATCCCTCTTCGGGCATGGATATTTGTGCCGTCCTTAGTTGTAAGTAATTCATAAGTAGTTTGTAAGTTTAGGGACTGATAACCCCTTAGTTACGTCCCATAGACTCTACAAACATTTGAACATTTTCTCACAGTTATGCTTTTCCTTTACTCCGTAGGTAAGGAGTTACTTATAATTTGCGCATGTTCTCCTGGACGGCAGCATATAGCACAAATTATATAGAAGTTTCGGTTGATACTCTATCGATATACAGCTTTTGGTACCGTTCTGAGTGTCTGACATCTGAAGGTTTGGGTGTGAGTGTCTGACATCTGTAGGTTTGGGTGTAAGAAGACAAAGAGTAACGTAAGAAATAAACATTGATATAAGGGGAGTGATGGGGCGGAGAAATTAGGGGAAGCAGTGTAGGATGTATAGCCAGTTCCAAAAAAAAAAAATGTTTGTTAAACTTATGGGACTTAACTACGGGGTCATCAGTCCCTAAACTTACAAACTACTTATCAGCTCCCTTATTCTAAGGATTTCTGGGGCAATGTCTCTTCCTATATTAATTTAGTCTCTAACAATGAAAAGTAAAGATTGGATTTCAATAATGTAATGAAGATAGGTTGCAACTCACCTCAAAGACGATCTGAGGCACGTAAAAATTGCGATTACATTCACACAACCTAGCTCTTAGCCACGTCATACGTCCAAAAAGAACACAAACGCATTCACATACACAGGGTATATCATCCGGTTGCTATCTCCTGAGTCAAAAAAATGTTCAAATGTTTGTTAAGCTTATGGGACTTAACTACGGGGTCATCAGTCCCTAAACTTACAAACTACTTACGAAATAGCTAAGACTAAGGACGGCACAAATATCCATGCCCGAGGAGGGATTCGAACCCCCGACCGTAATGGCCGTGCAGACCGTGACTGGAGCGCCTCAGTCCCCTCGGCCACCGCGGCCGGCTAGCCAGTTCCCATCCATATTTAGCAATTGCGAAACACTGCCGGGTTCGCTAGTAATATTAATGAAGGCCTGTTTCTCGTACAGCCTGACGTATACGTCCAGTGAACCGTCATGGCAGACATGAAGCGCCCTCGATAAAAGTACGCCCTCGTGAATAGCTCTTCCGCCGATACGAGCCACCCCCTAGCCTAAGTGGCAGGGATTGGCGCGGCCAGCCAATCTGGATCGAGATCTCCCCCAGCCTGGGCAATCCTACCGACGCGGTGCGCAAATACAGGACCGCGCCGCGCCGCCGGCTGCCGGCTGAAACTTTAAGGCGACCCCTGCGGCTGCAGGTGAGTGATCGAACCTCGCCGCGCCAATCAGGCCCAGCCCCGGGCGCCAACAGGCGGCTGCCACGAGAAAGGAACACTCCTGTGTCGCTTCCCAGCCGCCTCCGCCATTATTTCTTTCTTTTGTTGTTCTGACGTGATTTTTTTATCATCCTTTCTATTCCCTACTGATATTTTCATCTCTTCGT
The DNA here is from genome assembly GCA_026315105.1 of Locusta migratoria. Classification (NCBI taxonomy): domain Eukaryota; kingdom Metazoa; phylum Arthropoda; class Insecta; order Orthoptera; family Acrididae; genus Locusta; species Locusta migratoria. Next base: position 721,260,905 of record CM048744.1, on the reverse strand, counting down.
TTGCCTCTGTGTTAACAATGTCAGGTAAGATATCTTTTCTCTTCTCCAACCTAAATGTTCTTTTTGTTACCGCAACGCCCAAATCACCCTTTCTTTCTTTTTCTTTTCTTAACAATTCAAATCACATTTTGTTCAAATGTTCGTTAAGCTTAAGGGTCTTAACTGCGAGGTTATCAATCCCTAAACTTACAAACTACTTATTAAGTACCTTATACTAAAGAAAGCCGGCCGCGGTGGCCGAGGAGACTAAGGCGCTCCAGTCACGGTCTGCACGGCCACTACGGTCGGGGGTTCGAATCCCCCCTCGGGCATGGTTATTTGTGCCGTCCTAGTTCGTAAGTAGTTCATAAGTAGTTTGTAAGTTTAGGGACTGATGACCCCGTAGTTAAGTCCCATAGACTATACAAACATTTGAACATTTGAACATACTAAAGAAAACACAAACATCCATGCCCGAGGGGTGATTCGAACCCCCGACCGTAGCGGCCGCATTTAACCGGTCCTCAACGTACAGGGCCATCTTCAGATTTTGAAATCTGAAACTATGTAAATAAAAATGAACTTGTAGAACATACAAAAATTGTGCTTTTAATTCAATATGATGATGTTCTACCAAGATACAATTCAAAAATCAGTGAAAGGTCCCCATTTGCCTTTGCGTTAAGTTTGTTTGGTTCCGAGATAGCGAGTTGTTTTCGCTAAAATGTTCAAATGTTTGTTAAGCTTAAGGGACTTAACTGTGGGGTCATCAGTTTCTAAACTTACAAACTACTTATGAACTAAATTATACTAAAGACGACACAAATATCCATGCCCGAGGGGGGATTCGAACCCCCCGACCGTAACGGCCGTGCAGACTGTGACTGGCGCGCCGCACACCGCTCGGCCACTGCGGCCGGCTGTTTGTGCTAAGGTAACCCTGATCCGTGAACGTTCTATTTGCACTGTTTGACTAGCTCTCAAAATTTTAAAAACGGTAATTCTGTTTTGGGTGAAAGATAATGAAAGCTAATTGACTGGTGTTGTCACATACAGATTTATGTACACATACCCCTTCGTTTGTTTCGACTTCTTCATACATTGGTTCCAATTTTAGTTCATTATAATTACTTTAAAACCAGTCTAGATCGAACGTTTTTTAACTTGTTCCAGCTGTAGTTGATCATTGCACTTCCAACGTCGCCTCTCTCAGCGTGGACTGAAGATGATCTTGTGAAAAGTTCGAAACAGGTTACAAAGAAAAATGTGATCTTCAGCGGTTTGAAATTAATTATTTATGAAAATCGGCGCGCTCCAATAATGTTCTCACAAATTACTACATGCAAGGTTGAAACTTTGTACAGTAATAGGATTTGAATAGTATACCTCTCAAACAGGTTAGGGCAGTCAAAGAGTAGGCCTACCTGTGAAGTGCACAGTTAGCTCAAGTGGAGGTGGCTGTCCCCAAGTCATGGACATTTTGCTTCTAATGGCGTCGGCTACAATGATTCAACCGATCACAGAAAACTACGTCCTATTTGCGTAAGAAATCGCAGTATTAATTATTGTGTGTTGTTATGGCTATTGCTGCTTTAATGAAAGTTGTAAGATCATGTCAGTTGGTTCCACAATCGTCACATACACAATTACACTGAAGAGCAAAAGAAATTGGTAAAGTCATGCGCAAAAAAAAAAAAAAAAAAAAAAAAAAAAAAAAAAAAAAAAAAAAAACAGAGAGTAAACACTTAGAGGCCCCTATAACGTGTTACAGTCGGCCATGAAAAATGGGACACGGCATCCCCGACGAAGGGATGAGGAGGAGATTTTCCCGTACGACCATTTCACGAGTGCACTGTCAATATGGGGAATCCGGTAAAACATCAAATCTCTGACATCGCTGCGGCCGGAAAAATATCCTGCAAGAACGGGACCAACGAAGACTAAAGAGAATCCTTAGACGTGTACAGAAGTGCAACCCTTCAGCAAATTGCTGCTGATTTCAGTCCTGGGCCATTAATAAGTATCAGCGTGCGAACCATTCAACGAAACTCATCGATATGGTCTTTCAAATCCCAAAATCCACTTGCTGACTGTGCAACTAAAAGCTTCATTCCTTGCCTGGGACGGTCAAAACTAAAATTGGACTGTTGATGACTGAAGTCGCCTGGGGTCGCAGTGGATAGGTCGTGCGCTCTAAAACCCCTTTTACAGGATCGACGTTCTTGTGCGCCGGCCGCGGTGGCCGAGGGGACTGAGGCGCTTCAGTCACGGTCTGCACGGCCACTGCGATCGGAGGTTCGAATTCCCCCCCTCGGGCATGGATATTTGTGCCGTCCTTAGTCTTAGCTAGTTCATAAGTAGTTTGTAAGCTTAGGGACTGATGACCCCGTAGTTAAGTCCCATAAGTTCTACAAACATTTGAACATTTGACGTTCTTGTCGCATTTGACTACTCTAGCCGAGTTCAAAAAATGTTCAAATGTTTGTATAGCTTATGGGATTCAACTACGGGGCCATCAGTCCCTAAACTTACAAACTACTTATGAACTAGCTAACACTAAGGACGGCACAAATATCCATGCGTGAGGGGGGATTCGAACCCCCGACCGTAGTGGCCGTGCAGTATCAAAATTGTAGAGCTGTCTGCTGCGTAGTTTCGCATCTGAATGACGAAGTGAGGTTATAGGGCACTTTTTACGTGGGAAAAGGAAATGATATTGAGTTTACTGATGACTAATGGTTATACTTATTTGTTATTCTCGTCTAATATCAGTGTGAAATTCTGTACTCTATTTATGACCCAAAAAATATAAAAGTATCATCGAAAAATTTCAAAACTTAAACATTTATTAACTGCAGAAAATTTATACTTGCAGCACATGAAATAATTCCGAAAATTAAGTCAAAAGCACCTTTTTACTTTAGTTTTCTTATCTTGTTTTGTTGCCTCGGCCAAATTACGTTGAAAATAATTTTCTCTTTTAATAAATCTGAAACAATTTTGTTTAAAACACGCTTATATATTTACTCTCGTATCTATGAATAGTGCAGCTTTTTCCGTGTAAAACAACGTTAACATCTTTCTGTTTGCAGACAATTTTTTTCTCTTTTGTAGGAGAACGCTAGTAGAAAAAAGAATTTTAGGCTCTGTTGCAACCTTTTCGGTGTAATGAGAACACAAAGAAAACAACAGAAAATGGTTGAAGAAGATGCGAAAGCATTTCTGTAAAATGAACGAGCTCAACCAGAGAGGGTTAACTTCCGATGTTTGGAGACGCCACTACAGATCCTAGTTTCTGCGCATGCGCATTCTGCAGCACACCCAGATATTTAGAACTCGATAAAATCTATAGAATACTGACGTCATAAACACATTCGCGATTGTGTTGGCAGCTGATTTACACGAAGTCGCGAAAGGCACACGCACATCGAGTAGTCGATTTTCAGCGGAAAGTCACTCTTCTAAAAAGGGCTTAAGGCACCTTGCTGCGGAGTCTGCGGTTGATCCCCGTCTGAGGTTCGAGTCCTCCCTCGGGTATGGGCGTGTGTGCGTTGTTCTTAGGTTAGTATGACTTAGTTTAGGTAGACTGTAAGCCGAGGGACTAATAACAACAGTAGGTAAGTTCCATAGATTTACAAACATCTAATTTTGTTGCTAGGTCTTTGGTGTCTCGTTTCCGATTGTACCGAGCGGATGGACTCGTAGGGTATGAAGGCATCCTCATGAACATTTGAATCTCGTCTACCGACATTAACACCGTGTCAAGGTCTAATAAAACAAGTAAATGCCATAATCGTTACATTTGTGTCGCAATCCATAAGAAATTTTGGATTTATTAAAAGTTCACACAATAACGAGAGGAAAAAAAGAAAACCCATTATGTCACAATAAACTAATCAAATCAGTCGGAAAGCACAAACGAAGTACCTGCAACACGGCGAAAATAATTCTAGAGGTGGGATTAATTCTTCGTACTTTAGTGAAGGTTAATTGATATCAGAGGTCACCGAGTGATTGTCGGGAAAACAAGTCTTATTTCGTTCCGCGAGAAAGCAACAATCGCAGATTGAATGTCTTATCCCTGCAGGTCGTTACTTGGCAACTTCCGAACTTCAGACGGATCTCTGCAGGTGACATTCAATTAAGAGGCCTCTCTTGCGAAGAATAACTTGGTCCACCTGCGCAAACTCACAACTCAGCAGACTAAATACATCTTAGGAATACTTCATATTTTATTTGGCCAAATATACCGAGAATACACGTAGTCTCAAAACTGATTTCCAAATAGTAATTAAATTTGCGAGGAATATATTGCATTTTACACGATCTTCAACGTTACGATAAAAGTTAAAGCTTTAAATCTTTGAAGGCTATTTGTAAATTGTTATATTAGCTTTCAAATGGCACATGAGGCCAATTTGCACTTGAATATTTCTTTTGTAACGTTCTCCTTTGATATATGACGTCAGAATTGTGAAATACAAACAGAAATAGAAGAGTAAAAAGATCCTGCACCATTATATAAATAAGTAATTTCTATTCTATATTTGCGATGTCTGTTGCTTCGAAAACGTTGTGAAAATTAAGCGAAATGCGACGAGCAAAGCAAACTTTCTGGAAGCGACATAAGGGAATTTATTTCAAACTGAAAGCGTGGTGCTACGGACGAAGTGGCAAGGGAATCCAACGCTCTGGTCCCGGTCCGACACAAATTTCCAAATTTCGGTGTTGTCTTCACGCAACACCTACATCAGAGCATCAGAGAGTCTCGCAATTCTTAATTGTACAGCTGAAGAATCACACGGGTTTATCTGTTCTTTCGGACACATATATCGGTATACCTGAATTTTAAAAAAATTATAATTTGTTAGGGTGACCTTACCGTTACAAATCGTACATTAGATGAACGAACACCTGAAACAATTTATTTTGTCCTACAAGTGTTCAATGTAAGCACTCTTCGTCACACGGCACATACCGAGTCAATAGCCGAGTTCGTCCCAAAACTCATGGTGTCTGGAGAAACTGATGCCACTGCAGCTTCAGTCCTATGACGTAAGTCATTTATAAACCCCCAAAGAAAGGAAAAAATCTCAAGGTGTCAGATCCGGTAAACGTGAATGCCGTTCGGCCCCTTACGAACAAGCCAGCAATCGGTGACCACATTGTTTTACCAGTCGCATACGAAGGCATGCCAATGAGGCGGCGCAACACCTTGCTGTCAAATAAACGTCTCTGGTTCAGCTTCGTGTAATTGAAGAAAGAGCCATTGCTGTAGAATATCAAGATACAAGATAAGAAATACCAGTTACAGTTGCTTCAGCATAAAAATTACTCCACACACACGTCGAACGAGGTTTGGGACGAACTCGGCAATCTACTAGATGTCGAAGGCCGCTCACATTGGACACTTGTAGAACAAACTGTTTGAATTACTAATTCATTTGACGTACAATTCTTCAATGCTTTAAAACGTAGATATTCATTTTCATACGTCCTGCATACAACTTCTGGATGATATCTGCAACACTTTATGTAGAGATGATACGCCCCTGAGATTTGTGACACAACATCGTTGACACACTACGATGCCACTTCCGCTACCTAACACTGTCTGCTGATACCTGACCGGTGGAACGGACATACGCTTTTTCTTCCTTTATTTCTTTTTTTACAGTTTTTAGTTCAAGTTGCCGCCATAAGTGAATGCCTTGGCGTCGCTGCTTACAAGTCAGAAATGAAGTCATCACGGTATACGTCATGAGGTGCAAGTGATATTATTTCATCTTATGGTTGCTTCATTATATTATGATTAATTGGCACTAATCGTGTTTTATTGGTGAGAGTTAGCTTTTGTGAATCCGAGCTGGTTATTTGTTGATTAACCACTACACCCCCATATTTTTTCAACACACAGTAAAGAAATGTTAGCTAAACGTAGTGGGGGCTGCCTAAATTTCTTTGTTTCTCCATTTTTTATTTCAGAAATGTACAGTAGAGACGGTTTAACAACTATGTATCACGCGACGTGTAAGAGCAATCGTTTTCTACGTTCTCTACGCTTGCTCCGTACTTCCCCTCTTCGTCCATCTCCTCCTCCCTCTACGTCAACCCGCTCCTAATCAACCTTCCTCAATGCTTCTCCCGTTTCTGTCCATCACCCCTTCCCTCCTGTCTGGATTGTTGTTTTTGTAATTTGGTGTTGTACAGATTTGTATTAAATGCCGCTTTTGGAACTTAATAAACTTCGGAATATCTGCAGGAATTAAATTTTTTAAAGATGATGTCAGACTAGAGCAAGGATGATATAGACATTAAAAATAACGGTAGTCATTATTGAAGTTGAGACAACACCTGAAAGCACCACTACCAAAGGAAGTCAGCGAATACTTACCTTTACACGCATGATGAGGCGTGGATCAGTTGTAGACACAGTTTTATGCTGGAATAGGGAATGAAATTGAACTACCCGCCGTAAATCGATGCATGGTCATCTTACACTTCGCGTAACAAAATCTAACGATAGCGTTAAGTTACTGACACACTAGGGAAATAAAATCATAAATTATCGGACTTCGCTTAATAAAATATTAACTGCAGGTTCTGAAAATCAAACCGATATAAATTGAATGTAGGAAAGAGTTGAGTATGAAGCAAACATGCAATTGCGAAACGAGTCGTGATAATAACTAATCATCACTCTACGATTGACCGCAGCTTGCTGAAAACAATGAATAAATAATTATTGGGAAGGTGATCTTGAATTAAAAAAGTTTTAAATCAGTCTGGTGTGTTTATTACAATAAGAATAAATAAAGCTCACACTTACATTTTCCTAGCAGAGAGTATGAAGAGGCGTCCTATCAGTACAAGAGTGCAGAACAGAAAGACGAAGAGCGCCTCCGTTCTCTTTCCAGGCGGTTGAAAAAACTAATAATCGCAAAACAAAAGTGAGAGGAATGTCTTGAAGTGAGAATGTATACGCAATCGACAGGCGTCGCACATATAATTTTAGCCAAAATATTTAATGTAATGTTACACTTCTTTGATCCATTTCCTCTTCCCTCCACTGTTTTTCCATTTGCTTCTCCTACATCTCTGTTTTCACATTCCCTCGTCGTAACTTTCGAAAATGAAGAATTTCAAAATTATGAACTTACTTCAGATTTTGCAGCTACTCTCAGCAAAGTATACGAAATAACAACACCAAATTTACAACTTCATTACTAGAAAGCTGTGATGTCCACTACTGACAACATCTGCGACGCAGCCATTGTGCCATTTTATCAACTCGCTATGCATGTTATATTAAAAATGAACTTTACTGTCCCTAGAATACAATTTCACGAGACGTCATTCCATTAGTCTAAGAATTTTTACCGTAAAATGTTATCGCTACACAGTGTAGAAGTTGGCAGCATTTCAATTGTCGATGTTCTCTTTTAGCCGCCTGGAAACTTTAATGCGTGTTAGGAAACGTAACTTCAGAATTACAAATAAGAGAACCTTTATTTCCTTTTACCGCTGTATCGGCTACGTACACACATTATTCATGTTTTATGCACATCTATGGCGAAGTATCTTTCCAATTCCATGTTTCATTGGGCACAGTGTCTGACTAATATTAAAAATCAGTATTTCATGTCTTTAGGTTATGGTTACGAGAACAGCTATAACTCAGTGCAGTAGTACAAATGTTCAGTTGTTGTAAAACTTAAAGAACTCCACTGAGGGGTCATCAGCCCCTAAACTTTCAAACCACTTATGAACTACCTTATATCATCTTTTTGTCTGAACTCCTTATTGTCCACGTTACTGTCCCATACAATTCTACACTGCACACAAACGCTTTCAGAAAAGACTTCCTAACATTTAAACTCAAATTGGATGTCAACAACTGTCGCTTCTTTACAAACGCTTATCTTCCCATAGCGATTCTGCATTTTATATCTTCTTTACTTTTACCATCAGAAGTTATTTTGCTACTCAAATAACAAAACCTTCATTGTGTCATTAACTAATCTAATAGCCCAATTTTGTGACACTAGATTCCATTACTCCTGTTTTACTCTTGTTAATGTTGAAATTGTACCCACCTTTCAAGACACTCCCCATTCCGTTTAATTGCTCTTCCAGATCCTTTGCAGTCTCAGACAGAATTACTACGTCGTCAGCAAACCGCAAAGTTTTTATTTCTTCTTCCTGTACTTAAATTCCTTCTCCAAATTTCTCCTTGCATTTCTTCACAGCGTGCTCGATGTACAGATGGAACAATTTGTGGAAAAGCTACAAACCTATCTTATCCCTTCTCAACCATAGCGACCCTTTCATGCCCTTCGACTCTAATAACTGCTGTCTAGTTTTTGTACAAGTTGAATATATTTCGCACCAGCTACATTCAGAATTTGAAAGAGTATAATATTTCAGTTAACATCGTCAAAAACTTTCTCCAGATCTAAAAGTGCTAAAACGTACGTTTCCCTTTCCTCAATCCAACTTCTAAGATAAGTCGTAATGTAGCACTGCCTCGCGTGTTCCTACATTTCTCCTAAATGCAAACTGATCTTCATATTCAAATGATTTTATAGCCCATGGGACTTAACTACGGGGTCATCAGTCCCTAAACAGCTGCCAGCATGCGAAACTTCCTGGAGTAGTAAAACAACTTAAGTCACTAAACAAAAATAAATCTTCCGGGCCAGATTGTATACCAACTAGATTCCTCTCAGAGTATGCTGATGCAATAGCTCCATACTTAGCTATAATTTACAACCGATCACCCAGCGAAAAATCCGTACCCAAAGACTGGAAAGTTGCCCAAGTTACTCCAATATTCAAGAAAGGCAATAGGAGTGATCCCCAAAATTACAGGCCTATCTCATTGACGTCGATTTGCAGTAGGATTTTGGAACATATACTTTGTTCGAATATTATGTACTACCTCGAAGAGAACGACCTATTAACCAATAGTCAGCACGGATTCAGAAAGTATCGCTCTTGCGAAACACAGCTTGCCCTTTATTCACATGAAGTGTTAAGTGCCATCGACAAGGGATCTCAAATCGATTCCATATTTCTGGATTTCCGGAAGGCTTTTGATACTGTACCCCACAAGCGGCTTCTAATGAAATTGCGTGCTTATGGAATATCTCCCCAATTGTGCGATTGGATTCACGATTTCCTATCAGAAAGGACACAGTTCGTTGTAATTGACGGGAAGTCATCGAATAAAACAGAAGTGATATCTGGCGTTCCACAGGGAAGCGTTATAGGTCCCCTACTCTTCCTCGTGTTTATAAACGATTTAGGAGATAATCTGAATAGCTCCCTTAGACTGTTCGCGGATGATGCTGTCGTTTATCGGTCAGTGAAGTCAACAGAGGATCAAAAGCAACTGCAAAGCGATTTAGACAAAATTTCTACTTGGTGCGAAAATTGGCAATTGACACTAAATAAAGAAAAGTGTGATGTAATACACATGACCACTAAAAGAAATCCGCTGAACTTCAATTACGCGATAAATCAGTCAAACCTTAAGGTCGTAAATTCTACCAAATACCTAGGAGTTACAATTACGAACAACTTTGACTGGAGAGAACACATAGAAAATATTGTGGGGACGGCGAACCTAAGGTTACGTTTCATTGGCAGAACGCTTATAAGATGCACCAGCTCCACCAAAGAGACTGCCTACATCACACTTGTGCGTCCTCTCTTGGAGTACTGTTGCCCCTTGTGGGACCCTCACCAGGTGGGACTGACGGAAGATATTGAGAAGGTTCAGAGAAAGGCAGCTCGTTTTGTTTTATCACGTTACGGGGGGGGGAAGCGTCACGGAAATGTTGCACGAATTGGGGTGGAAATCATTAAAAGAAAGACGTTATTCATTGCGGCGTGATCTGTTTGCGAAGTTTCAATCACCGACTTTTAGTTCTGAATGTGAAAATATTTTGCTAGCACCCACCTACTTAGGGAGACATGACCATCCCAATAAAATAAGAGAAATCAGATCGAAAACGGAACGATTTAGGTGTTCTTTCTTCCCGCGTGCTATTAGAGAATGGAACGGTAGAGAAAAGTTATGAAAGTGGTTAATGAACCCTCTGCCAGGCACTTAAATGTGATTTGCAGAGTATCTTTGTAGATGTAGATGTAGAAACTTACGAACTACTTATGAAATAGCTAACACTAAGAACGGCACAAATATCCATGCCCGAGGAGGGACTCGAACCCCCGACCGTAGTGAACTGATCTTCCCCAAGGTAGAATTCCACCAGTTTTTCCATTCGTCTGTAAATAATTCGTTTTAGTACTTTGCAACCATGACTTATTAAACTCATATTTCTGCAATTTTCAGAGTTGTCTGTACTTTATTTCTTAGCAATTATAATTAGTATAGTCTTCTTCAAGTCGCAGGGTGTTTCCCCTGTCTCATACATCTTTTAAACCAGGTAGAACAATTTCTTCATGACTGTCTCTCCTAAGAATATCAGCAGTTCAGATGGAATGTCATCTACTCCTGGGGGCCTTGTTTCTACTAATATCTTTTAGTGCTGTGTCAAATTTTTCTAGAAGTGTCGTATCTCTATTTCGTTTTCCATTTGTAGAATACTGACTTCAAGATTATTTCCTTTGTATAGGCCGTCTGTATATACCTTCCACCTTTCAGCTTTCCTTCTTTGCTTAGTATTGGTTTTCCATCTGAGTTCTTGATATTCATACGGCTGCTTTTCTTTTTCCCAAATGTCTCTTTTCTTTTCCTCTAGGCGTTATCTACTTTTCCCCTAATTATACATTCTTCTACGGTCTTTCATTTCTCCTCTAGCCACTCCTGCGTAACCAGTCTGCACTTCCTGTCAACCTCATTTTTTCAGACCTCTGTACGCCCTTTTGCCTACTTCACTTGATGCACTTTTATATTTTCTCCTTTCATCGATTATCACTTGTATTATCCAGGGATTTCTTTTAGGCCTTGTCCTTTTGTCTATATGATCTTCTGCGGCCTCAGTGCTACCCATTCTTTATCCACGTTATTACCTTCCTCCGTTTCAGACAATACTTCCCTATGCTCTCTCTGAAACTCTCAACCACCTCTGGTTTCTTTAGATTATCCAGATTCCATATCCTTAATTTTATGTCTTTTTACAGTCTCTTAAGTTCTAATCTTCAGTTCAGTAAGTTATGCTCAGAATCTATATCTGCACCTGGATATGCCTTACAGTTTAAAAACCTAGCTTTGTAAACATTTTCCTTACCATTGTAAAGTCAATCTTGTAACTCCCAGTGTCTCCTGGTCTCTTCCACGTATATAACCTTCTTTCATGATGATTATACCAAGTGTCTGTGACTATTAAATTGTGCTCTGGACAACATTCTACAAGGCGATCACCTCTTTCATTCTTTTTCCCCAGTCCACATTCACCTTCCCTTCCCTTTCCTACTACCGAGTTCGAGTCCCCCATCACCATCAAGTTTTCATCTCCTTTAACAATCTCATTAATTTCTTGTATCTCCTCATAGATTTCTTCGATCTCCTGATCATAAGCAGAAAAAAGTTGGTATATAAACGTGCACTACTGAAATAAGTGTTAGCTTCGTGTCTGTCTCTGATACGATAATGCTTGCTTTCACTATGCTGTTCTTAGTAACTTACCTGCATTCCTATTTTCTTATTCATTATCAGTCCTACTCCTGCGTTACCACCAACTGATTTTGTATTTATAATCCTGTACTCACCTGACCAAAAATCCTGTCCATCCTGCCATCGAATTTCACTAATCCCCACCATATATAACTTTAACCTATCCATTTCTTTTTTCAAATTTTCTAACTTACCTACTCGATTAAGCGTTAGAACATTCCACGCTTCGATTCGTAGAATGCTTGTTTTGTTTTTCTTGATGACGACATCCACCTGAGTAGTCCCCGCCCGGAGATGTGAATGTGGGACTATTTTACCTCTTGAATATTTTACACGAGAGGATCCCATCATCATATATCCATACAGTAGAGCTACTTGTCCTAGGGAAAAGTATCGTCTGTAGTTTCCTCTTGCTTTCACCCGTTCGCAGTAACTGCAAAGCCATGTTATCTGATGTTACAAGGCCAGCTCAGTCAGTCATACAGACTGTTATCCCTGTAACTACTGAAAAGGCTGCTGCCCCTCTTCAGGAACTAAAAGTTTGTCTTGCCTCTCCACAGATACCCCTCCGCTGTGGTTTCATCTCAAGGAAAGGTTATCAGTATCGTTGAGTCACGCAGACCATCCCACCTCAGCAATGCCTGTGGTTTATGAGGGTACGAGCCCTAATCTGTCTTAACTTATCTTTGAGGTCTTTACGCGAAATGTACGTTGCTGGCAGTAGAATCGTTCTGCAGTCAGCTCAAACTCCTGCCGTCTAGATTTCTTCAACAGTGTTTCTCGAAAAGAACGTCGCCTTCCCTCTAGCGACTCACATTGGAGTCCTGGAAGCATTTCAGTACAACTCGCGGATTGATCTAATCTACCTGTAACAAACCTGGCCGCTTCTCTGTCTACCTTTAGAGAGATCTGTTGGGAACCCAAACAATAGAGCAATGCATAAGACGGGGTCGTACGAGCGTCTTATATGCTGTCTCCTTTACAGACGAATCACATCTTCCCAAAATTATCCCAATAAACCGAAGTCGACCATCAACGTTCCCCACGACTGTCCTTATATGCTCGTTCCATTTTATATCGCTGTGCAGCGTTACACATAGGTATTTAACTGACGCGACTCTTTCAAGCAGCACACTATAATGCTGAATTAGAACATTACGGAATTGTTTCTCATACTCCTCTGTCTCACCTTACATTTTTATTTATTTAGAGCTAGGTGACATTCCTCACACCGCCTAGAAATTTGTTCCTGCATCCTACTACAGTCATTCAATTAGGACACCTTTTTGTACACTACAACAATATCAGCAATTGCAACTCACCCTGTCCGGTAGATCATTTTCATAGAAAATTATAGCGGTCCTATCATTCGTTCCTGGGGCACTCCTGACAATGTACACTCGCCATTCAGGATAATGCACTGGGTTCTATTACTTAAGTAGTCTTGGAGCTACTCACACATTTGGGTACCTAGTCCACATGCTCGTACCTTCGACAGCAGACTGCGATGCCGTACATTGTCAAACGCCTTTCGAAAATTGAGAAATATGCAGTCTGCCTGTTGCCCTTCATCCATAGCTTGCATGGTATCATGAGAGAAAATAGCAAACTGAGTTTCGCACGATGAATGCTTTCTAAAGACATGCTGATGCATGGACAGAAGCTTTTCCGTCTCAAGGAATTTTACTGTATCAGAAATGAGAAAACGTTCAAGAATTCTACAGCAAATTGATCTTAATTATATATGTCTGTAATTTCGTGGGACCATTCTTCTGCCGTTCTTGTACACGGGAGTTACTTGTGTCTTTCTCCAATCGCTCGGAACTTGGCGCTGGATCAAAGTTTCGTGATAAATGAAAGCTAAGTAAGGGGCCAATGTCGCGGAGTACTCTTTGCAAAACCGGATTGGTACCCCATCTGGACCGGGCGACTTGTTTGTTTTCAACTCTCTCAGCTGCTCCTCTACACCAACTATGCCTATTACTAAGTCCTCTATTTGGGAGTTAGTGCGACCATCAAATGAAGGTATCTTTGCAGGGTCCTTTCTGCGTAAACAATTTCTTAAATGTTAAATTTAAGACTTCGGCATTCTTTTTAATGTCTTCTATCGCTACCGCAGATTGCTGAACGAGTCAGTGGATAGAGGCCTTAGATCTACTGACCGATTTTATGTAGAACCAGAAGTTTTTCGGGATTGTTATTGTACGGTTCGCGCATCGCTCTTTCTATATACGCGAGATTCTCTAGTAACTTTTGCCTCATTTGACTTGCTTGACCTTTTTGGAACCGAGAGTGCAACTGCCTTTGCTTTCTCAGCATTTTTAGAAAATTATTATTATTAAATGACGGTAGGTCTATCCCATCCTTAATCCACTTTATCGGCACATATTTCTCCAGCGCTTTATTTACATTTGCATTTACATTTATTAGCGGAAATGGCATTGCTGAAATCATTTATATCAGCTAGTCAGTGCATTGTTGTAATACCAGATTCATTCTGAAATCCACTCGCTGAGGGAATTTCGAACTTTCTGATTGTAATTATGTCATTATTTCTCGCTTTTACCGATTCTTGAACGTACGTAAACATTAAATTCGTGGCTTAGATATCCTCCAAACCATAATTTTCGTGCCAAACTATATGAGGAACAGTACGGGCAAAACAGGGAACATATGACGGAGATTCTAGCTTATACGTGCGCTAGAAACTTGTAGAAACCGCAGCAGCGAGAAAGGTAACTGAAATTACTGTCGCTTTGACAAAAATATACGTTTCTCTTCAAATATCAGTGAGATTTAATATTACCATTGAATAGCTCCAAGATTAAAACATTTTTTACACAAGTCAACTACTGTTATATTGTGTCCGTGCATTTTTAAGGGTTCTACACGTTACATAGTAAAACAAACCGTAAGGTTACTAATGCTCTGATGTAGGTAGTATATGGAAAAATCGCTAAAATACATGTTATGTATTTACTGAAAATGGCACGTGCACTTAGCATACAGTTATTTTGATGTGTAAATAGGAAGTTTAACTGCTGTTAAAACATCACAGTCCTAGATTTACCCAAAAGAGCGTTTATTAGAAAGAACTTCTCGTACACTTGTAGTGCAGAGGAAGACTAGAACAGCAGAGTGGGACAGAGCACGCGCTGGCATCCTGCGGCAGCTGCAGCACGTACGAGACGTGATGAGGAGCTGAAAGCAAATACTGCCGCCGGCTCTCGCGTTATTACGAACGACGAAAATTGCATGTCCCCGAGAACATGGCGGCTAAATTAAAATATCAAAATAATATCACGATTTCGTCCTCTAAAATGAACCATTCCTTTCTCTGTTGCATTGTCGAATTTAATAAAACACTAATAAGAAAATTTTCTGTAAATATATACATTAATTTCTTACTCGGATATAAACGTTACTGTCACATTGTTTTTTGGTTACTTATATGAGCGTTTATGATTTGCCGTGTGCTTCTCTTATGTAACTGATGTCTTTGTCCAAGCCCAGAGTCGATGAATGGCACGTCAGTGAAGGGTAGAAAGGGTGAACTCCAGTTTTTCATCTTTCATCCTGCCACACACCTTTATAGGCCGCACAATGTATTTTCTTCAGTATCCCGTTGGACCAAACTGTTTTTTTTTTTTTTCACCATAGCCTAGACTTAGAAACTACACTAAGGACAAGGCACACACACGCAGGCCCGAGAGAGGACTCGAACCTCCGGTGGGAACGGCCGCCCAGTCCGTAGCACAACGCCTTAGACCACGCGGCCATTCCGTACGGCTCTTCAATAGCAGACCTCTTCCTAGATAACTCATTGGCAGATTCGACATTTTTCAGAGTAAAAGAAGAGTGAAAATGAAGTTTGATTCAAGTGCCAATGCTTAATTCTTACAGAGCATATACCAATCAAAGTTAAACAAAGTTTAGACGCTGCGTTATCAAGGTACGCAGGGAGAGGCGTGTTTTGAAAGTCTATAGTGCGATGGATTTGACACCTTACGTCAAAATATGCGGTCACGGGTTCCAGTCCAACTTCACAGTGAAACTTTCTTAATGTTATATGGTAAACATGAAAAATATACATGTGGGATGAAGCAATAGCATTGAAGGCAAAGGCAAGTGTTAAGGCAGCTACAAAATGAAAATCACTGTATGATGATAAATCGTAAATTATACACATGTTGAAATACGACCTGAAAATGTGAAAGAGAATGTGAAATCGCATGTGATAAATTAAATGTTCAAATGTTTGTAAATCTAATGGAACTTAAAACTACTTAAACTAACCTGAGGACACCACATCCCAACACACACACACACACACACACACACACACACACACACACACACACACATGCCCGAGGGAGAATTCGAGCCTCCGACGGCGAGCAACCGCGCGCTTCGCCGTGCTTTAGAGCGCTAGGCCACTCCACCGCGGCAAGGCGTTTGATATTAGGATGAAACCATTATGCTGCAATAAGATGGTGAAATAAAATTTAAAAAATTAGAACTGGATTGTTGACTGCAAGATGTAGAATCATTGAATGGAGGAACGACACTAGTCGACTGGGCCGAAAGATGCTCTGTAAGTGGTATCAATTATCCTAATAGATGTTACTGTTCTCAATCAATGTTTCCATGACCGAATATTGAATCCGAAAATTAATGAGGATGTGAAAAATTTCAGATAGCATGAAATGGTATTTCTTATTTTCAAGCATGACAGAAAAAATTCTGGAAGTAGGATCCTGTGACCATAATACAAAACTTCCTGCCAGTTTGCTCTTCATATACAGGCCAATCGTACAGCTCGACACATTCCAACCATGTCTACAATACTCAACTCACCAACCCTCTCTCTGACTGACTCTCTCTGACTTCATAGATTGCTACACAGCAATCAAAGACATTCTCACATGCAAATCTAAGTTTCCCCACAGGTAGTTAGTTACTGCTTAACGCAGAAAAATGGAGAAGGAAATTGAGAATCTATTGGATGACGATCAGTTCGCCTTTGGGAAGAGTAAACGCACCACGGAGGTAGACCTGACATTGCGCTTGATAAGGGAAGAAAGGCTGAAGAAACATCAGGATACGATCATGAAATTTGACTAGCAGAAAAAGGGTTGCACGGAGCTAAATGGTGCAAGACGTTCGAAAATCTGAACAAAATAAAGGGTCAGCTAAATGAAAAAGTTGGTAATATACAGTACGATACGCAGAAGAGAATAGAGGGAATAATAAAACTGCAAGGCCAAGAACGAAGTATTTGACTTCAGAAAGGTGTAAGACAGGGATGAAATCTTTTGCTCCTACCGCTTAATGTACACATCCAAGAAGCAACGACTGAAATAAAAGATAGGTTCAAGAGTGGGATGAAATTTCAGAGAGGAAGGATATCAATGATAAGATTCCACGGTAACATTGCTGTCCTCAGTAAAATGGAAGAGGAATTACAGATCTGGTGAATGGAACAAATTGTCCCATACAGACAGAAAACTGAAAATAGATAAATTAAAATTAATTAGACATAGGAGAAATTATAGTAGCGAGAAACTTAACTATAAAATTGATCACGACAAAAGTGAAGTTGAGGAATTTTGCTTCAGTGAAAGTAAAATAACCTGCGACGAATTTAGGACATCAAAAATAGACTGGCACAAGCACAGGCTAGAAGTGCATTCATCCCCAAGAGAAGTCTACTGGTATCAAAAGTTAGCCTTAATGTAAGGGAGACATTTCTGATACTGCACGTTTGGATCATAGCTTTTTATACAAGTGAAACATTGACGGTGGGGAAACTGGAGAAGAATCGAAGCATTTGAGATGTGGTGCTATCGACGAAGATTGAACACTACGTGGACTGATAACGAATGCGTTCTCCGTAAAATCGGTGAAGATAACTTACCGAAAACACTGACAAGAAGAAGAGACCCGACGACTGAAGATGTGTTCAGACATCAGGGAAAAACGTCCGTGGTACTAGAGGAAGTTGTAGAGGGTACAAACCGTAAGGGAAGACAGTGACAGGAATACATCTGGCAGATAATCGACGATGCTACCCTGGAATTAAGAGGTTGATGCAAGAGAATTCATGGCAACTCTGAAAATCTCAGATCTGGTGACGATAGATTTTTGAAAAATAGAGAACATTTTACGACGGTGAGAAAAAATATATCCAAGTTTTTACTCTAACTGGTATTTTTTTGTATTTTGTTATAAATAAATGTGATTTCATTACCCTATACCTTCGCTGTTACATTGCAGTGCCGTAGTTTATAGCTATCCAAAATCTCAGTAGACTTGTCTGAGAGTTCTTCAAACATTCTCCTTTTCAGAAGATCAAATGTGTGTGCTCCTTTCAACGAAACAGAGAACGAGTTCCTGTCCATATATCGACCCTTACCTGAAGAAGAGAGATATTCTAGATAACTATGGCGATTCGAAGGACATTGGACACCTAGTTTTAAAAGTTTGTTAATAACATTGCGGTCTGCATCTTCTGTTTATGTGTAAGATCGCTAGTGTACAGTTGTCCGGTGGTCCCCGATCCTCCCGAAACCCATTACACTACTGCTCGTAAATGAAATCTGCCACACCAATACTTGGAAGCTCAGAGGAGACGCCACTGAGAGGTATTCTTACAGACATCAGACGATGCACTGCTTCGAAAATGAGTCTAATTGTAGAATGTCGGTTTTTTATCTGGCGCAGTATCAGTGACTCTGGGGCACTGTGTCTGAAACTGAAGCTAATTACAGGACACATTGGTCGAAATGTTCAGAAGTTTATAAATCTATTTGACTTAACTACTGTGGTTATCAGTCCCTAGGTGTATAAACTACTTATACTAACTTATAGACAACACACACACACACACACACACACACACACACACATGCCCGAATGAGGACTCGCTCGAACTTCTGATAGGGAGCAACCGTGCTCACCGCAGCAAGGCGCATTAAAGCGCTCGGCCATTCCACCGCAGCATATTGATCGTTATGTTGCTTTGTCGAAAAAATGTTCAAATGTTTGTTAAGCTTATGGGACTTAACTACGGCGTCATCAGTCCCTAAACTTACAAACTACTTATCAACTACCTTATAATAAGGACGGCACAAATATCCATGTCCGAGGGGGGATTCGAACCCCCGACCGTAGTGGGCGTGCAGACCGTGACTGGAGCGCCTCAGTCCCCTCGGCCACCGCGGCCGGCACACTTTGTCGAGAGGATATGAATCTTACATGGGTCGAAATGAGGTGGCTTAGTTTTTATTGGATTATGATAGTCTAATGCCGATGATATTGTACGGAGTTGTAAAAATTAGAGTGTGGTATAAGATTCGCCCAGGGAACATGACCCACGCCATATCAGTAACTGAGAAAGATGTCACACCATGCGGAAAGTCACAACATAAATAGAAGAAACAGTATCGAGACTTTAGGGTGGGTTATTTTGCTGGACTACCAGCAGGTTAACATAGCTGTCCAACCTTCGCCCGGTCATCGAGGTTAAGGTTTTCCTAGGATTCCCTAAACGTCATTTTCATTCTTGCGCAATCTTGGCATGTGTTATGCCTCTGATCACGTCGACGTAGTCGGAACTCTATATACCAAACTTCCACACACGTGAATGCTAAGGGATATCTACATAATTGTTTACTAGCGTATTCTTTTTTTCCTAGTTGTTGCCGTGAGCCAGACGTTAACGTCGGAAACGTTAGGCTATTTCCCTAATGTTTGTTCAGAGTCACTGGCATTATAAGCTGTCCCTAACTGAACATGCCTAAACTAGCTATTTGTTTTCGTGGTTCAAAAACGTGTGAATAACTTTTTGTGGCGGCGACGCCTTAGATCTGTCATCAAAATGGTAATGAGACCACCCTCAACACCAAGAAATTATTTATTGCAGTATACATGTAAACGATGTTATTTAGACTACAAAAGTAAGCCTCTCCCTCCAGTAGGGAACAGCAACAGAGCCTTTGCGTAGACACGAAGAAAAGAAGAGTGGAAGTGGTTTGAGCTTTGTCTGAAAGAAAAACGCACTAAAATATTGTACATGGCTACAAAGGCAGCAACTACAAATTCAGAAAAGTATATGTCTCTAAATTCCAATGATATCTTATAAGTACCATCATTAACTGTTCAAGGTAAGAATGTAAAATATCAGTGTATTTTTTATGCTAGAACTCATAATAGACATGTTTCCAATTGATGTCAAGACATCTTCAACTTCAAATAATTCTTAGTCTTTTATTTAGCCAGCCGCGGTGGCCGAGGGGACTGAGACGCTTCAGTCACGGTCTGTACGGCCACTACGGTCGGGGGTTCGAATCCCTCCTCGGGCATGGATATTTGTGCCATCCTAGTTCATAAGTAGTTTGTAAGTTTAGGGACTGATGACCCCGTAGTTAAATCCCATAAGCTTTACCAACATTTGAACATTTTCTTTTATTTAATCAATTTTCATGAAACACAGCATAATATCCCAAACTGAAAGTGAAAAAACAATTACAAAAACCACTGCTTCTTGGGCGTTGAAATAAATTCAGTGGTTACATTTGAAAATGTATACCAATCCGGGATTCGAACTCGGCTTTCCCATTTTACGGAAGGTGTCGCCTTAGCCACTTCGGCTCTCACATACTCAAGTGCTGAAACACCATACATATAATTCAAATATTGCTGTCCCCTCTGTCTTCCTCATTATCTTAACAATACCTTCAACTTTTTATGAACGTAGAATATAAATTTTGTTTTATATGACATTTATTTTGTAGTGCTATTGTATTGCAGAAAAGGAACTTCTTGCGTAACTGCGAAGAGAGTCGTTTGTACTGGAAGCATTTACTGTGCATTCTTTGGTATATCCATTAACTTTTAGTATATACGTGGCGGTATTTCTACAGTCAAAGGGAGAAGCCATTGCGCAAACTGTAAATGTTCTTCCAGAAGAGTGATCAGGTTCCGGGACTGAACTTTTTGCATCAAAACGATATAAAGTGGCTGTTACTTCGGTTCTCTTTTGTTAGCACACCTCGAGTCTGCTGGAGGGCCAAGGGAAGCACAGCAGCTCAGTCAAGCGAGACGTTTCTTTGTCCTCTTGCCAGATGGTGTCCCGCGTCATAGACACGGTAGAAGAGTACACGAATTTTTATTTTGTCCCTACTGGCGACTGACTAGAATTTATACGTTGTAAAAAGTTGCTCTGTATTGTTCAGAGTTCCAGTTTGTTACACGGTTATTGCTGCTACAAAGGTTCCGAAGCGACGCTTCCGTATAGCATGTGAAAGGTGTTTCTGAGTATAACCGCTCATAAATTTGCAGCAAAAATTCCAATTCTGCTTATTATTGCTTTGTTTCTTGCAACTTATTCTCCTTTAAAAATGTTAGACAATAGACTAAACTGATTATATTCTTATTGTTCAGTTACTACTTACAGAACTGATCAGAACACGAACGAAATTAACATCAGTTTCTTCGCTATAAAAGTAGAGATGCAACTGCCAGGTACGGCAACGAGGTCGCTTGTCATGACTACTACAGTGAGATAAATTTAGACGTCTTGCTAATGCTGCCGTATTCTTATGCACTTACATAGCACTTTGATTACTATCCTTTTCTTTCAGATTGTATACTCTTAGATTACACACTGTGTGTGGCGGAAACATAGGCGATGATCCTGTAATGTGAAGCTGTCAAATAGTGTATCTGTATTGACAGTTACGTACTCCATTAATTTAACTTCATTTTAATAGCTCAAAGTTGGACGAATTAGCAGTTCCCAGAAGGGTTAAATTGAATAATGTAAGCTCTTCCTAAACAAGAAAAAGAGAAAGAACGAGGGGAAAGGAGACATTCTGAGCGTTGTTGAAAGTCGTAGAATAACGTATACCCATGACACGAAACAACTTACGTGGAGTTATTATTAAATTAACTGTTTTAATAATTGCTCGACATTTTTCAGAATCATGTATATGCAGTAGGTGAGTTACCATAATATGTCTTACTTCAGTAGAATATCATTTTTAGTTCATTATAAGGACCTTTATTTTTTATAACTGTCTTAGCTCTGCCATTTTCTTACGGCTTATAATATAAAATCGTTTTCCTGTTAGAATATGGCGCCAAAATTGAATTTTTTTCTCTATGCTGAATATATAAATATAAATATGAGTACTGCAGTGAGATAAATTTAGACGTCTTGCTCATGTTCCCGTACGCCTGTGTACTTACATAGCTCTTGGATTACTATCCTTTTCTTTCAGATCGTAAAATATTCCACATTGTGTGCTTTTTCTACTAGCACATTTGTTAAACCTCTACTTGATGTCTGATTACTAGAACAAGTGGAGAGATGTTTACCTTGTAGTGTAAATGTACTCTGTACTGACACAAGGTCAGATATATCTTCTTTGAGACTTCTGTATGGTTTTTTTTCTCTCTCTCTCTCTCTTTTTTTTTTTTTTTTTTTTTTTTTTTTTTTTTTTTTTTTTTTTTTTTTTTTTTTTTCCTCAATTCTAAACCATTGGTTGTCTTAGTGCTCTGATAGACCTATGTACATCTGACACATCTGGAATGTCTTATCAACAGAGTCGCTAACATGTGTCAGCCTTTAATGTCTCCTACAGTACAATGTAAACCTATACAGATTATAATCGACTCTGGTTAGACATATCGTATATATGTGTAATATACACTATCAAGAAGTATTGGACATTAGACAAGATTCTTTACATCAACCGATGACTGACAAGAACTAATAGCAACCACTTCTCCCTTCACATACTGCCTGGTACCAGAAAAATGTATGTAAACCTATCGGACCAAACTGCGTGATCATCAGTCCCTAGCTTACAAACTACTTCAACTAAGGTAAACTAACCTAAGGACAACACACACACACAAACATTCCCCAGGGAGGAGTCGAACCTTCGACGGCGAGCAACCGCGCGCTCCACAGCGAGGCGCCTTAGACCGCTCGGCTACTCCACCGCGGCAAGAGAATTACTCGAATTGTTCAAATGTTTATCAAGCTTATAGGACTTAACTGCGGGGTCATCAGAACCTAAACTTACTAACTACTTATGAACCATCTTATACTTAAGACAGCACAAACATCCATGCCCGAGGGGGGATTCGAACCGCGGATGGAGAACGGCCTCGTGTATCGCAACATAGCGCCTCAATGCGCTCTGCCGCGGCTATTTAGTGATAATTGCCAATTTTCACACCACGTAGGAATTTTGTCTAAATCGCTTTGCAATTGCATTAAATCCTCTGTTGACTTCACTAACCGATAAACAACAGCATCATCCGCGAATATTCTAAGGGAGCTATTCAGATTGCCTGGTACCAGATACCACTTTATTCATTTTTATATATTTTGTACTACTATTATTCACAAAGTTCAACAATCATGTTCTTTTTTCTTATATTACAAATTTCAGCTCTTTTGAAAACAATGCTATGACAAAATCATATAGCTATATAGATTCAATTATTAATTTTGATACTAAGAGTATGATGTATTTTAATATGCCTGTGGGGATTTATTACTTTAATTATACTGTAATTAGTATAATCAGAGTCAATAACTATTTAATTAATGCAACTCTCTTTTTCAGAAAGCCTACATAAGGTGGCACACTGGCTGTTCGTCTGGGAAAAAAAATCTCGGCTCAACAACAAGAAATATTATTAGTGCTTATGCAAGCAAATCCAGACCATGACAAACAAAAAGGTTGGTCCAATAACCAACAGAAAAATTCTGGTAATACAGCAGAAAAAACTGCGCAGAAATTACAGAAATATCTTCACCACAAAGCTATATGTACGAGAAAAAAAATCAAAATGTTCAAATGTTTGTATATCTACGGCACTTAACTACTTTGGTTATCAGTTACTAGGCTTACAAACTATTTAAACTAACCTCGGGACAACACAGAAAACCATGCCCGAGGGAGGACTCGAACCTCCGACGGGGAGCAGAAAACAATACAACTTTCTATATCTCGTATTGGAACATCGACGAAGTTTGAATGATAAATAATAGAACTGTGGAAACAAAATGCGTAATATCCGTGCAAGTCAGAGATACAGGTAATCAGAAAGCAAGTTTGAAGTAGTATTAACATACTTGATGGATCAAACAAACTTTAAACTTTCGGTCATTTTCAAGCGAAAAAATGCCAGCAGGTACTTTAGTACATTTTTGCGAAAAGGTAAGGATGGAAGGAACTGTTCAAATGGTGGATGGAAAATGTGCGGCAGAAGCAACCAGGTGCCATAGGAAATCAGCTAAGGTTTTCGCAGTTACATAATTGATAATACCAAAAATCGCAAAACACGCGGCAAAACTAAACTTACTTTTATACGAGGTGGTTTGACTTCGATGCTACCACTTTAATTATCTCTGAATTATCTATTCAAACATCACATGCGTGAACGTAGCTACAATTAGATGATGTGTGGCGAAAAGTCGATACGAATGGTGGAGCTATGCCGGCTGGAATAATTGAAAGTGAAGGAAATGATCAATGTGGGATTTACAGAGCTTTGGTTGTTATGGATAAAGCTGAAAACAAGCACTATAAAATCCCAAAAATATGTAAGCATTCATGCACTCTCAAACTACAATACATGAAATATCAAGTGAAGAATATGATAAAATATGCATTATCATATTCCCAACTTTTTTATTCATTTCCGTTTCTGTACAGTTTTAGAAGAGTCAAAATTACTATTGAGGTTTGTCTCGAGACTTCTGCAAGACTTCTGTTGTTACGTCAGCTTCAGCAACTGATCCAGAATGCTAGATGTTCATTGTCCCAAAATCAAAGCCTGGTGTAGTTGTGGATAAATGAATCTGTCCAATATGAGCTGTAAAGTATTGAGAATGTCATCCTATTGCAAGAATCTTAAATTCCTATTTTCTTATCTTTCCCCTCCTTCTTAAATCTTGATTCCTGAAGGAACACATGAGATTTTAAGAACCGTAAAACTGAGGTGTCTGCCCGAAACCATTGGAAAATACAATTAAACCGAAAATAAGGTATATGTTTTGTATGGATTCTTCAGCCACTTCTTGATAAAACAATTCCATATTTCGGGCTGAAGCAAATAAACTGCTTTTGTTCTAATAATTTTTATTCACTTCAGACTAGTTTGAAGTGAATAAAAACTCAGTAGAGTAAAACAGTCTTTTAAGCCGAAATAAGCTATATTACACCCTGTAGCGTACATAAACTAAAAATATATATGGTCGTGCATATCTATATTCCTTAAAATGTCAAAGTATGCACGGAAATAGTATACATATTTGGAAATAGTGAGTAGTAAAATATGCAAGAATTGAATTTCAGCTGTATTCGATGAACTTATAAAGACATGAATTTGTATGGAAATCTCGTTTTTAGTTAAGGGATGTCGACGAACCGGCAATCGATTCTCAAAGTGAAGAATTCGACCTATAGGACGAGCTTCTCAAAAACGATAGTGATGATGATTAGTTGATGATTGTGAAAATTTTGCAGCGTTGTATATTAACTGATGAGTGATTAATTTTATTATGGTTTCAATTTATATAAATTTCAAGCTATGTTTCATACCTATGGTATAAGATGACCTCAGCTTTCGCTGTCTTTTTATGCTTTAACTATCGCCTTATCTACCGAACGTAGGAAAGAAGATAGTTTAACGTCCCTTCGACAGCGCGGTCATTAGAGACAGTTATCTCCCTAAATACACTGTAGTAGTACAGTAACTCAGTAGGAGCTAACAGGACATTGTTATTTTGATGTCTATCGACAAGCTGGGAGTTCCAAATGCTATAGGGGAGAGTAGTACACAGTGTAACACGGTACACAGTGAAACATTCCATCTCAATTGTTTTTAGTAATTGTTTTTCTACTTGTTGGTATCCCAGTATGTTTATTATGATGAAATACATCTTTGACTGTAATGGTGGAGAGTTTGGTTGATTATTCTTGTTTTTATACGTTACTATTGGTTTTCGGTGGTCAGACGTTACAGTTGGCGTCTCTTTGTAAGTTTAATATTTTCGATATAACATAAAGCTGAAAGAAATATTATGTTTTGTGATAAGATACACATCTTTAGCTATATATTGACCAGTTGTAGATTTGGTAGATACGTAGGTTAAGAGTTGTGACTAACCTTTAAGTTTATGGCGACTTTGGTACACAGTGAAACACTTGTATGTGGTACACAGTGAAATAGCACCATTGTCTTCAGATGGACGTATGACTACTCCTAACAATTTGCAGGGTACTATGGAAGATGTTGAGGAAGCCATTAAAGTAACAACAGCAAAACATACATCTCACCAAGAGAGTTTCGTGGTTTGCCCAAAGCACCTTCCAGATAAACAAGTGAACGTTCCAAAGGTAGAAGTATAATATTAACATGAACACCAGAGCAAACAGCTTTGAGAAAAAGGGCAGAGTTGAAAGAAAAGCAGAAATTTCTAAACAGTGTATATTTTGTAGCTAACGTCTTGAAGTCAGTAGTTTTTGGTACTGAGTATGAAGTCTCATACCTTTGGGGAAAAAAAAATACTTTTTTTATGCCCGGTTTCAGAAGACATAGCCTGTGTTTCGCATGATGAAATTTCAATGATTTTGCCACCTGTGATGCCTATGGCTACGAAGAGACTCTCCAACCACCAATATATTCGTTTTCAATCAATTTCGGTGGACTTAATATTCACTGAACAAAATTTAGTATCTGTTAAAGTTTGTACTTGTATTTAATAAACATATTTATGTTTTATAAGTCACTCAGACGTAATAAATACAAAAAAATGGCAGCTGTTTCACTGTGTACTATACACGGTACACAGTGAAACATTTGCGGAGGTTGTTTAAAATTGTTATTTCACTTACTAATTAGTAGCAAAATTATTATTCTTTGTTCCAAAATATTGACAAAGTATTGTTCTTTCAAGTAAACAAAGAAAATTTGTTTGGAGAGTAGTATTTTACACGAAACAATTAAAAGGGTAATTTTTGTTGCACTATGTACTACTCTCCCCTACTACATCACATATATGCACACTGTAAGTCCAAAAGTTACACTATTTACGTAAATGTTGAGACGTTTGTAAATATATAGTAATTAACAACTCTGGTTATCTGACCCTAGGCTTACAAACTACTTAAACTAACCTAAGGACAACACACACACACACACACACACACACACACACACACACACACACACACACACACACACACTCACACACACACGTGCACGAGGGAGGACTCGAACGTCGACGGTGAGCAACTGCGTGCTCCGGAGCAAAGCGACTTAGAGCGCTCGACCATTCCACCGCGGCCCTGTTTAACTGTAATTCAAATGTTCAAATGTTTGTAGAGCTTATGGGACTTAACTACGGGGTCAAAAAAAAAGTTCAAATGTTTGGAAATCTATCGGACCAAACGGCGTGGTCATCAGTCCGTAGCTTACAAACTACTTAAACCTAGGTAAACTAATCTACGGACAAACACACACACACACACACCCATGCCCCAGGGAGGACTCGAACCTCCACGGCGAGCAACCGCGCGCTCCGCAGCGAGACGCTTTAGACCGCAAGGCTACTCCACCGCGGCAACTACGGGGTCATCAAGTCCCTAAGCTTACAAACTACTTACGAACTAGCTAATACTAAGGACGGCACAAATATCCATGCCCGAAGGGGGATTCGAACCCCCGACCGTAGTGGCCGTGCAGACGGTGACTGGCGCGCCGCAGAGCGCTCGGACACCGCGGCCGGCTACCTGTATTTAATGGAATGTCTTCACTGTAACGTCTACAACATCGTTATAAAGTTGCGTAATTCTATTCTTTTACAAAATAAGTAAATTGTCTTTTAGGGCCTTTTTATTTTACTTATTTATTTCGCTTTTGTTTGAAAAGAAGGCTGTTGAGGTGGTTTTTCTAATAATTTTCTTATCAAAGTTCAAAGCTTTTGTTCAGCCGCCCGTTTAAGAGAAAGAATGGAGCTGAGAGGGTCTGAACATTAAACTCCGCTTTGCTCGCATTCCGAGTCTGAGCGCCGTTCACTTGCCTTTGTGGCCAGCCAATACCGGCTAATAACTTTGGGCAGTCGGCGCCCTCCAGATTCCTTGGGCGATGTATCAGCGTATGTAATGGTACTGGAGAGGCTGGCAGTAGGCCCTGGGGTTTCCATTAGGCCACATCGACCAGCGGCAGTGCAGCGCGAGTCGAGTCGGCGCAGCGCAGCGGTCAGCTAATGCAGCGCTCGCGGCCTGCCAGACCATTACCTGCTCTCCACAGCCAGGGGAAAGTCGCCTCCAGAGTGCACCGTGACCTGCGGGTCACTGCCCCACTGGGCCGCTTGTTGTTCTTCTGCCAAACAAGGATACCCACTATATTATCACCAGCTGAAAACCCGGCTCTCGGGCCCTGCCAAGGTAGGGGAGACCGGGGCACATTTTCCATAGGGGCAAGTTTTCCAAATCCGTTTATTTTCGAAACAAACCGCTAGATGTTACCACCGACGATACTGTAGGAAGTAGCAACAAAGCACGCATCATTTGCGAAAGTTTCAGTGTTGTACCAGCAGTCACAACGTCGGCAGGGCTGTTTTCGTCAGTTTTGGAAATGTGAGTAAACTTTCACGTTTTTTATTGAAACTTAAAATCAACATTATAGCGTTCAACTTATTATTTTGACATTGCACACACTAAGAGTGGGTTTCTTTCTTCACGTAACTGTGCATTTGTTTTGTAAATAGCTTACACTGTTACTCATGGACGTAGTGTTATAGTTCCGAATACGGCGACGGGGCACTTTTTCCGAGTACATATGGGGCACACATTCCTTATTGCTTTGAGTCTTACGCCAAGTCTAAAGCAAATGAAAAGTGTGTACAGTGCACGAAATGGGCGCATGGAGACCGTACGAAAGGGAATATTCCATGTTTTGTTTGCTTACATTGTGATTCAGACAATCCGTATAAGTATTGTTAAAAATGTCTGTATTTGTAAAATATTGAAGTCACATATTTTGTAAAACCATTAAATAGCATTTGTTTTTATTTAATTTGGCTATTTTTACTATCCTCTTTTGTAATGTATAGTGAATTCATGATAAAAATACGCATTCAGTGAAATCAAGACAATTATCTCTATTTTAACATTGAAAGTATAATTGGAATATTTGCCCCTGTACATTTTAAGTGTGCACCTCGGTTGCACAGTGGTAGAGTGCTAGACTACAAATCCAAAGGTCCCGGGTTCGATCCCCGCCAGGTCCTGGGGTTTTTATCTGTCACTTTCCACTTCTTTCACCTCTGGCAGTATTGCTCATGTGAAAAATACCGAGTAGCACCGTGGTTCGGAACCCACGTTAAACTGTAGGTCCCCCTACAACTGGCTGGGTAAGTCAGTTCGAAGGTCGGAGGAAGGCAACGGCATACCACCTCCAAACAGGACCATGCCTAGTAAAGCACTGTGGTGTTCAAACCAATCTTCGGATTATTGACTGCTTTACCTTTTTTACATTTTAAGTAAGCTGGAAAACTTGCCCTGCATATGGGGCAAATTTTCCAACGCAACATGGTCAGACAAAACCAGTTGCTACAAGAATGATATTTACTATTTTCAAAAATATCTGTACAAGACTGTAGATATAGGTGACACCTCCCCTTCCCTCGCTTCAACTATCATCTCCCTACACGTGGATTTCCTCCTCCTTGGCCGAGCGCGTTGGCGCAGTGGTGACACACTGGTTTCGTATTCGGAAGGATGGTCGTTCAGATCCACCTCTGGCCATCCAGCTTTAGGTTTTCCGTGATTTGCCTAAATCACTCCAGGCAAATGGTAGATTGGTTCCTTTCAAAGGGCACGGCCGATTTTCTTCACCATTCTCACCCAAAAATTCGATCCTAAGCTCTGTATCTAATG
Organism: Locusta migratoria; assembly: GCA_026315105.1. NCBI lineage: Eukaryota > Metazoa > Arthropoda > Insecta > Orthoptera > Acrididae > Locusta > Locusta migratoria. The sequence continues at coordinate 721,231,316 of CM048744.1, read as the reverse complement.
ATCACGCTGTCGACGGGACATTGACCCCTAAGATTGCTTTTTCCTCCTCCTTGTCCTCTTTGTCCCTCTCTTCCCACCTCCTGTCTATGAGAAATTGCACATATACACCAACTTTCATTGTGAATGATCAAATGCTGTCGAAATCTGCACTAAAGAACTTCTCCCATGTTATCTATACAAAACTATTTTTAATGTAACAATACATTCATTTATCACATACGAAAATTTGGAAAAATCTTATAAGTAAACGAGAAGGTAGGAAGAGGAGTGGGAAGGAGAGGTTTACACATCAACGTGTGATTTACATTAAGAAGTATGTCACTTGAGGTTAACAACTATTCATAGAATGAGATGTGTCGTAAGACCAACAATTAATCATGCAGCTAGTAACTCAATTGCACACATGAACAAGATAACCAAAAGTAAAAATTTCACACATTAAGAAAAATCTACATCTGTATCTTACTTCTCATTTTTAGCGATATGCTGATCCAGATTTTTGGACCATAACTGAACGTCTTATAAATAGAATAAGAAAATACATCTCAGAGAAATAACCCTACTTCGTGTGACACATAACTAAATGTCTGGTGGTAATATTATTTACAGCTTTATGTTCACAGAACTGATGTTGTACAATCAAAAATTGAAAAAGGTAGTATTTCTATATTTTTGTCTATATTTTCCATCTCACGTTTATTTTTTGCGTATACCAAAAACAGTTCTTTGTGTGATCTCTAAACCTATTATTAAGATCCTGCTTTTATATAATGTCTGTCTGTGCATTTCAATTTGTATAATTCTGAACATAATAATTTGTCATTCACATATGTATTGTACTGTAGTTTGTGTTTACGCACGTTGTGTTAAAAAGGGTATTTTTATTTTTTATTTGTGAAATTGTCTATTTTTTCAGAAATTTTTATCTTGTATGTCATAGATGCAAATATATATTTCTCAAATGTCTACTTTATTTATTTTATTTGTTTATTTGTTTTTTCTGTTCCATAGGACCCACTTGAGGAGTAAGACTCCATGGTCATGGAACAAGTCAATACATTGTTACACAAGAATGGTAATAGAAAAATTTTAAGTAGTCCTTTGCACACGACAATCTTAAGACAAAGTGAAAAGAATCAATAAAGAAAAAATGAATTAGCTTAATTGTTTAACTTTTCTAGGAGCTCCTCGACAGAATAAAAGGAGTGAGCCACGAGGTAACTCTTCAGATTAGATGTGAAAGCATGTGGATTAGTGCTAAGATTCTTTAGTTCTTGTGGCAGCTTATTGAAAATGGATGCCGCAGAATACTGCAGCCCTTTCTGCACAAGTGTTAAGGTGGTGTGGTGCAAATGTAGATTAGACATCTGTCTAGTATTCACCGAGTGAAAGCTACTAACTCGTGGGAATAAGCTGATATTATTAACAACAAAAGACATTAAAGAAAAAACGTATTGTGACGCCAGAGTCAAAATTCCCAGACTACTGAAAAGGGGTCGACATGACGTTCGCAAACTTACACCAGATATTGCTCGAACCGCCCGTTTTTGAGCCAGAAATATCGTTTTTGCATCAGGCGAGTTACCCCAAAAAACAATGCCGTACGTCATAAGTGAGTGAAAGTAGGCGAAATAGACTACTTTTCGTGTTAAAAAATCACTTATATCAGATATTGTTCTAATGGTAAATATAGCAGAATTTAGTTTTGGAACAAGATCCTGAACATGGGCTTTCCATGACATCTTACTGTCTATATGAACACCTAGAAATTTGAACTGTTCAGTCTCACTTATCACATGCCCATTATGTGTAATCATAATGTCAGATTTCGTCAAATTATGTGTTAGAAATTGTAAAAACTGAGTTTTACTGTGATTTAACATCAACTTGTTTTCTATTAGCCATGAACTTATCTCTTGAACTGCATTATTTGATACTGTGTCAATATTACGAGCAACATCCTTCACTACCAAGCTGGTATCATCAGCAAACAAAAATATTTTACAATCACTTGTTATACTCGAAGGCATATCATTTATATAAATAAGAAACAGCAATGGTCCCAAAACAGACCCCTGGGGCACCCCATACTTAATTGTGCCCCATTGGGATTGCACGTCATAGCCATTTTCTACACTGCGGAGAATTACCTTCTGTTGTCTATTATTAAAGTAAGAGGTGAACCAGTTGTGGGCTACTCCCCGTATTCCATAATGTTCCAACTTCTGCAACAATATTTTGTGATCAACACAATCAAACGCTTTTGTTAAATCAAAGAAGACGCCTAATGTCCGTAGCCTCTTATTTAACCCATCAAGTGCCTCACAGAGAAACGAGAATATATCGTTTTCAGTCGTTAAACCACTTCTAAAACCAAACTGTACGTTTGACAGGAAATTATGTGAACTGAAATGATCAATTAATCTTGAAAATACAGTCTTTTCAATAACTTTGGAAAAAACCGATGGCATATAAATAGGTCTATAGTTGTCTACATTATCCCTTTCTCCTTTTTTATAAAGCGGTTTCACTACTGAGTACTTTAATCTGTTAGGAAACTGACCATTCTGAAAGGAAAAATTACAAATATGGCTTAGTACTGGGCTAACATATGGAGAACAGTACTTTAGAATTCTGCTAGATACCCCATCATATCCACAAGAGTCCTTAGCCTTTAGTGATTTAATTATTGACTCAATCTCACCTATGGAAGTATCATGAAGGATCATTTCAGGTAACAGCCTCGGAAACGCATTTTCTAAAAACGTTATATGATTACCTGTAGAAACTAGAGTTTTGTTTAGTTCCTCTACTATATTCAGAAAGTGATTATTGAATATTGCACATATATCTAACTTGTCAGTAACAGAAACATTCCTACTACGCACTAACGTTATATCTTCTACCTGTTGCTCCTGACCAGACACTTCCTTCACGACTGACCAGATAGTTTTAATTTTATCCCGAGAGTTTGCTATTCTTTTTGCATACCACATACTTTTTGCATTCTTAATGAGTTTTTTCAGAACCTTACAGTACTGTTTGTAATGAGCTACTGCATCTTCATTCTGACTGCTTCTAACATTTTGATACAACTCCCGCTTAGTTCTACATGATACTCTTATCCCCTTTGTCAGCCACCCTGGCTGTCTGTTACTGAAAGTACCCTGTTTTGAGCGTTCTAGCGAAAAGCAACTTTCAAACAGCATAATAAATGTGTTCAGAAAAGCATTATATTTATTATCTGCATTATCAGCACTATAAACATCCTGCCATTCTTGTTCCTTAATTAGGCTTAAAAAGGTCTCAATTGCAACTGGATTAACTTTTCTGAGTAGTTGATATTTATGTTTAACATTTGTTTGAGAACAAATACTTTTTAGAATTAAAAGTTGGGCATCGTGGTCTGATAGGCCATTTACTATTCGGCTGACAGAGTGCCCCTCTAATAATGAAGAATGAACAAAAATATTGTCAATGGTAGAACTGCTATTTCCTTGCACTCTCGTTGGAAAAAATTCTGTTTGCATCATGTTATAGGAATTAAATAGATCTAACAGCTGACTTTTCCTTGAGCTATCAACTACACAATTAATGTTGAAATCTCCACACACAATTAAATTTTTATACTTCCTATACAGTGAACCCAGAACCAATTCCAGCTTGGGCAGAAACATTTTAAAATCTGAGTCAGGGATCTATAAATAACAACTATTACTAGTTTAGTTCCATTAACATTAACAACTCCTGCACAACATTGAAATATCTGTTCTGTGCAGTGTTTAGAAAAATCGATTGACTCCGATGAAAAATCGTTTTTTACATACATGGCCACTCCCCCACACTGAAAGGAACTCCTAGAGTAGAAGGCAGCTAACCTGTATCCTGGCAAAGGAAGTCTCTTAATTGTCACACCACTTAAAAAGTGCTCTGAAATTCCAATAATGTCAGAATCAGTATCAATAAGCATTTCATTAACTTTATCTCTGATACCCTGTATATTTTGATGAAAAACAGTAATTCCCTTATTACTTATATTCTTAGACTTTGTCAAAGGTGGTTCATTTCTTAGAGGGACTTCCTTTAAGCAGGAATATCTATCAGCTGTCTTCAGTCTAAAAAAGGTGCAGCCCTAACACCAACTACTACAGGAATTTTTCCATGAGTGAAACCCCCACCCCCTACTACACTGTCACCTATGAGCTTTGCCCACCTCCCCTACCCATACCTATTGAGGTGCAGACCGTGCCTAGTAAAATCCGACCTTTGGATAGTCTCAACTGGCACCACTGCAATGTGATCCATGCCCTCCGTCATCAGCGCCTTCTCAAGCCCTTTTTATTATTTTTCCTGTTTTATATTATTTTTATTTTTACTTTATATCTTCTCAACCATGTTTTTGTTATGATCTTCAGTCTGGTTTGATGCAGCTCTCCACCCTACTCTATCCTGAGCAAGCCTTTTCATCTCCTCATAAGAACGACAACCCACATCTGCTTGAATCTGCTTACTATACGCGTCTCTTGGTCTCCCTCTGCGATTTTTACCCCACACACTTCCCTCCAATGCTAAATTTACGATTCCTCGATGTCTAAGAATGTGTCCTACCAAGCGATCCCTTCTTTTAGTCAGGGTATGCCAAAAATTCCTTTTCTCACCAATTTCGTTCAGTACTCTTCATTAGATATGCGATCTACCCACCTAATCTTCAGCATTCTTCTGTAGCACCACATTTCAAAAGCCTCTATCCTCTTCCTGCCCGCACTGCTTATCGTCCATGTTTCACTCCCGTACAAGGCAACACTCCACACAAATGCCTTCAGAAAAGATTTCCTTACACTGAAATTAATATTCGAAGTTAGCAAATTTCTCTTTTTCAAAAATGCTTTTCTTCCCATTGCCACTCTGCATTTTATATCCTCTGTACTGCGACCATCGCATGTTATTTTACTACCCAAGTAACAAAACTCATCTACCACCTTCATTGTTTCGTTACCTAATCTAATTCCTTCAGCATCGCCTGATTTTTTAAGACCGCATTCCATTATTTTTGTTTTGCTCTTGTTAATGTTCGTTTTACACGCTCACAGTGTCCATTCCATTCAACTGCTCTTCCAGATCAGATCCTTTACTGTCTCTGACAGAATTACAATGTCATCAGCAAAACGCAATGTTTTTATTTCTTCACCCTGAACTTTGATCCCTATGCCAAATTTTTCCTTGCTTTCCTTCACCGCCTGATCGATGTACAAATTAAATAACATCGGAGAAAAGCTACAACCCTGTCTTACTCCCTTCTCAACTGACGCATCTCTTTCATGCCCTTCGAGTCTAATAACTGCGGTCTGGCTTTTGTACAAGTTGTAAATAACTCTCCTTTCCCTGTATTTTACCCCTCATGACTTCAGAATTTGAAAGAGTGTATTCCAGTCAACATTGTCGAAAGCTTTCTCCAAATCTACAAAAGCTAAAAATGTAGGTTTGCCTTTCCTTAATCTATCTTCTAAGATAAGACGAAAAGTGAGTATTGCCTCCCGGGTTCCTACGTTCCTCCTGAATCCAAACTGATCTTCCCCGAGGTCAGCTTCTACCAGCTTTTCCATTCTCCTGTAGATAATTCGTGTTAAAATTTTACAACCATGACTTATCAAACTGATGGTTCTGTAATTTTCGCACCTGTCTGCGCCTGATTTCTTTGTAATGGGGATTATTACATTTTTCTTGAAGTCTCATACATCTTACACATCAGTTCAAATGGTTTTGTCATAGCTGTCTCTCCCAGAGACTTTAGTAGCTCTAAGGGTATGTCATCTATTCCTGGGGCCTTGTTCCGACCTAGGTCTTTCAGGACTCTGCCAAATTCATCTCTGAAAATAGTATCTCCTATTTCATCTTGATCTACTTCCTCTTCCCTTCCTACAACATCGTCTCTAAGTTCATTTCCTTTGTAGAGCTGCTCTATGTACTCTTTCCAACTTTCATCTTTCCCTTCTTTGCTGAGAACTGGTTTCCCATCCGAGTTCCTGATATTCGTAGAGTTGCCTTTCTTGTCCCCAAATGTCTCTCTTATTTTCCTGTAGGCGGTGTCTCTTTTCCCCTTCTTATACATTCTTCTACAGATTTGCATTTGGCTTCTAGCCACTCCTGCTTAGCCATTTTGCACTTCCTGTCAATGTCATTTCTTAGTCGTCTTTACTCCAGTTTGCCGGTTTTATTTACTGCATTTTTTTTATTTTCTCCTTTCATCAATTAAATTTAGTATTTCCTGTGATATCCAAGGGGTTTTTTGTTGGCCTTGCCTTTCTACCTATTTTGTCCTCTGCTGCCTTCACTATTTCATCCCTCAATGCTATCCATTCCTCTTTTACTGTTTTATTTCCCCCTGTTTCTGTCAACTGATGCCTAAATCTCCCTCTGAATTTTCCAGAACTTCACGTGCCTTCAATTTATCTAAGTCCCATCTCCTTCTTTTCCTACTTTTCTGCGGTTTTTTCCATTTTCAGCCTACAGTTCATTACTAACAAGTTATGGTGAGAGTCTATATCTGCCCCTGGGTCATATTATTTTTATATCCATTTACCATGACTAACTGTTTAAGTAACTGTATTTTCTTTTGAAATGCACTTTTTTTAAAAAATGTTCATATGTTTGTACAGCTTATGGGACTCGACTACGGGGCCGTCAGTCCCTAAACTTACAATCTACCTATGAACTACCTAATACTAAGGACGTCATAAATATCCATGCCCGAGGGGGGATTCGAACCCCCGACCGTAGTGGCTGTGCAGACCGTGACTGGAGCGCCTCAGTCCCCGCGGCCACCGCGGCCGGCTACACTTTTTTTGGAGGGGGGTTCTAACTATCATAAATATCATTTCTTTTAGGATCATAGGATTTTGCCTTAATTATAGCATCACTATTAGCAGATTTTCTGCGGATATCAAATTTATGAATATGTAATTGAAAGAGCCAAAATATCGAATGCATTATGTTTTCGATTTCTAATGTTTTATTTACTTAATTTTCATTACCATTTACTATTCCAAAAATGCCATGAGCTAAATTTGTATTCTGGCCGAAAAAAGTGTGGTTTACAAAAATGTCCATCTTGGCACCTGCAAGACTACTCCCCATAGATACTCATTCAATTTAATGGTATATTTTTCCATTACACTTTTAGTATTTTTTTTTTTTTTTTTTTTTTTTTTTTTTTTTTTTTTTGAAATCTACAGGTGTAGGCCCGTTTTATGTTTCTTATTAAGCACTGTATTAAATTCTTAATTTGGTGATATCCTATTATTACCTATTTACTAATTTTGTGAATTTTGAGATCTGAATCTAGATAATGGTACATTCATCATTTTAAGCTGTTTCTTCTCTCTGTTTATAAAGAGAAACATAGTGTCATCTATTTTGCCTTTGCGAATAGAATAATAAAAATTTGTAAGATCTTTCAAATTTCTACAATACTAATAGCATAAAATTGTATTTTCTTTATATGAAATCACATGTATTAATTAAAACTATTGCACTATGTTTTTCAGCCTTAGTTGCTACTCAATTATTATAAAGTTTTCTGTTAATCGACTGTAATATTTGTTCTTGTTCACTTGTCGTATCTATGACTTAAATCTTTCTTATTATCATTATTATTATTATTATTATTATTATTATTATTATTATTTGGCGACCTTAAAATCTATATTTGTTCCCTGACGATTATGTCCTTTGTCGGAGTCTTGCAAATGCAAATGTTTATTTTATATCACTTAATTTTACTGTTCTAGTGATGTTATAAAGTAAATCTTTGTTTAATAAATCCATTTCTTTTTCAGAAACATTACTATCTGTCATAATAAATATAACGAAGTCACTAGGAATTAAGCTTTGCGAAAGAAGCGGCAGCACTTCCTGTGCATCCTACCCATCGTTTTGCACGACAGAGCGCGGGCGAATAGGATGAAAGCTGTGGCTGCTCTCTTCGGTCTATGGGACTGGTAAGAACTATACCAGAAACAATACTCCTTGTGACTCTGATTTGATTCCGAAGATGAAGAAACCACTTGGTGGCATTCGCTTCAGAACTGTTCCAGAGATACGACAGGCAACAGACCGCTCCATTCGCACCATCAACAGAACAGGCTCTGCTAACGGTATACTACGTCTTCCACACCGCTGGCAAAATGTTATACACAACGCTGGTGACTACTTTGAAGGACAGTAACAGGTGCAAATATATAACGCTTTTGTATCGGTTGTGAATAAATAGTTGCCAGATGCCAGTATTTCAGTTCCAACCTTCGTATAATGGACTATACTAACAAAGTAGAGGATACTTATTAGCATTGTGTAAGTAGTAGATGAATTTTGCTGTTTTGGTAGCAAGATAACTTCTGATGGCCGAAATAAAGAAGATATAAAATACAGAATGGCTATGGGGAGAAAAAGTTTCTAAAGAAGCGAAACTTGTTAACATCCAATATTAATTTAAATGTTAGGAAGTCCTTTCTGAAATCATTTGTCTGGCGTGTAGCATTGTATGGGAGTGAAACTTGGACGATAAGGAGTTCAGATAAAAAGATGATAGTAGCTTTTGAAATCTAGTGCTTCCAACGAATGATGACAATTAGATGGATAGATCACGTAACTAATGAGGAGGTGCTCAACCGAATCGGGGAGAAAAAGGAGTTTCTGGCATATCCTGACTAAGAGAAAGGATAGATTGGTTGGACACATTCTGAGACATCAAGGAATTGTCAACTTAGCAGTAGAAGGAAGTGTGTGAGGTAAAAATCGTAGAGGGAGACCGAGGGACGAATATACTAAGCAGATTCAAAATGATGTAGGTCGCCGAACGTATTCTTAGATGAAGAGGCTTGCACAGACAGGGTAGCGTGGAGAGCTGCGTCAAACCAGTCTGCGGACTGATCACTACAACAAGAACAGGGTTCAGAAATAACAAAGAAGTCCTGACTGAAAATACGACAGTTCTCGGAAAGAATACAGTATCTGTATTGCATACCAACCAGCAGATAAACTGCAAAATATTTTAAGCGCCAAAAGGCATCCATTAAGCAAAAGAAACACACTAAAATTTCATCAATTTACACTGAAGTAAGGAAGCTAACATTCACTTGAAATGCAAACAATCTCGTAAGTAGGGCAGAGTGCTGGGCTCCTGTAGACTACCAGTTACCTGTTCGATTGCGTCTCTGTAGAATCGCCACCCTTTAGAAGCATGACGCACACCTATCTCTCCCAACCCTTTCGTTCTTTTTTTTTGGTGGTGACTTAACTACGGGGTCATCAGTCCCACGTACAAACTACTTATGAACTACTTACGAACTAGGACGGCACAAATATCGATGCCCGAGACGGGATTCGAACCCCCGACCGTAGTGGCCGTGCAGACCGTGACTGAAGCGCCTCAGTCCTCTCGGCCACCGCGGCCAGCAACCCTTTCGTCAGTGTCCAGGACCAGAACCGCTACCTCTCTGCAATTGTCCTCTCGAGGGATGAGTCCCCCAGAGTGAATTAAACAGTAAAACGTCAAGCTGTGCTGCAAATCAAGTAGCTCGGCTCTCGGGAGGCGGGAGCGCAGAGGAAAAGTGTGTCGGTGGCAGTGAACCCCGCAGTCTATTAATGGAAGGTGGGCGGAGCCGCAATGAAGACGTGAATTTAGATGAGGTCGCAGGGAGGCAGCGTGAAATACGGGGGCTTGGCATGGCCGGCCGCGGCTCATGTCTGGCGCTGCGAAACAAGGCGGGCCGCGGGCTTCCAGCCGCCATTTGTATGATAATGGCGCGGATCACACACACCAATTAGGCCGCCCACCCTGCCACTTGTGCCGACGTCACGCGGCTTAGGCCGCCGCCAAAGCGGCTTTCTCGCGGAATTAAAAGGCTCCCATCTGCGCGGCCGCATCATAATCTCGCCAACATAACACCGCATTCCGCCGCGGTCGCAGTTGCTGTCTCCTGCGCAGCACGTAAGAGTCAGTGGCATGCACGGACTACACGAAATACGATGGCGTGCAAAACCTAAGGATGAAACTAACTTACACGTAATGACATTATTTGCCTTCTGGCGTCCCGCGTCTGCTTCCACATTTACTGATCTTTTAACGTACAGCCGCGGTGGAGTAGCCGAGGAGGTTCGAGTCCTCCCTGGGGCATGGGTGTGTGTGTTTGTTCGTAGGTTAGTTTACCTAGGTTTAAGTAGTTTGTAAGCTACGGACTGATGACCACGCAGTTTGGTCCGATAGATTTACAGACTATTTTTTTTTTTTTTTTTTTTTTACGAATACTCCTTGGCCATTAAAATTGCTACACGGCGAAGATGACGTGCTACAGACACGAAATTTAACCGATAGGAAGAAGATACTGTGATATGCAAATGATTAGCTTTTCACAGCATTCACACAAGGTTGGCGCCGGTGGTGACACCTAAAACGTGCTGACATGAGGAAAATTTCTAACCGATTTCTCGTATACAAATAGCAGTTTACCGCCATTGCCTGGTGAATCGTTGATGTGTTGCCTCGTGTAAGGAGGAATGCGTACCTTCACGTTTCCGACTTTGATAAAGGTCGGATTGTAGCCGACCGCGATTGCGGTTTAGCGTATCGCGACATTGCTGCTCGCTTTGGTCGCGATCCATTGACTGTTAGCAGAATATGGAATCGGTGGGTTCAAGAGGGGAATACGGAAATCCGTGCTGGATCCCAACGGCCTCGTATCACTAGCAGTCGAGATCACAGGCATATATCCGCATGGCTGTAACGGATCGTGCAGCCACGACTCGATTCCTGAGTCAACGTATGGGGACGTTTGCAAGATAACAACCATCTGCACGAACAGTTCGACGACGTTTGCAGCAGCATGGACTATCAGCTCGGAGACCATGGCTGCATGGTGTACGCAACGACGAACCTGGGTGCAAGAATGGCAAAACGTCATTTTTTCGGATGAATCATGATGATCGCATCCGTGTTTGGCGACTCGCGGTGAAAGCACATTGGAAGCGTGTATTCGTCATCGCCATACTGGCGTATCTCCCGGAGTGATGGTATGGGTTGCTATTGGTTATACGCCTCGATCACCTCTTGTTCGCATCGAGCAGTGGCTTGCAGATTATAGAAACCATTTCCATCATGGGCTAACTTTCATGGTAACTGGTAAAACATAGTCAAAACCGTTGTAAGGCAGCATTTGAAATGCACCATGTGAAACATTATCTAGACAGTTATCTCCCAAATCTGTCGAAATTCAGGTGATTAAAATTTCTTCAAAAACCGGAATAAAACTGTAGGTATGTGTCGAAGTCTGTAAGTAAAGTACAAATGAAATTTTGTGTAGTCGTGATCTTCCTCTTGTTTTGAAGTTCAAGTGTGCAAAATTACTTCAAATATAGTAAGTAAAAGCATCCTCCTCCAGGATCCATACGAAATTTCGTGTAGACGGTGATCTTCCTCCTGATTTGAAGGTCAAGGGTGCAAAATTTCTTCAAGATCGGAATAAAACTGTAGTTATAGTTGTATGTATCCATGTTTTCTTTTTTTTTAGGTTAACCTACCGGGCTAAAATGTGAACCCGAAGCATCCAGGACTACACTCAATGACACACACAATATTTCATTAAAATCTATGCAGCACTTTCGGAGTTAAGTGTCACATATACGTACAGAAGTGTGAATGCGTAAAATGAAGACCTGCGACGAGCACCGCCCGCTACATGGTTCTACATGCGGACGTAGCAAATTTAAATCCCGCAAGAGATTCCTAGCTAGTGAACTGAATGAACCCCCGAAGGACACCCCGATTCACGAAAAATGCCCAGTGGCAGTACAACAAGCCCGAAGATCTGGAGAACACTCAATCGTATCAGAACAGGTGTAACACCAATCAAAGCTATTCTAGTCAAATGGGGTTTCAAAAAAGGAGATCAAATGCGACTGCCATGAAGTTCAAGACATAGAACATCTACTACATTGTTCCATATGCCCCATGAGATGTACCCTTGATGAACTATGGCTTGAGAAAAGAGAAGCATTGGACTTGGCCACCACCACCTAGAGAGAAGGCCGCGGCGCTCTCGTGTGACGTCAGGCAGAGTAGGTTGCGCGCGCCTAGCTGACTGGCTGGCTGCTTCGGCATAGTGGGCTTTGCCCCAGCGGCTACCCAGTCAGCTATGGGAGCGTAACCTACTCTGCCTGACAGTACACGAGAGCGCCGCGGCCTTCTCTGTAGGTGGTGGTGACTTGGCTCGATACTGGGCTGAAAGACTTTGAAAAAAAATTCCGGACACGGAAAAGTAAAGTAAGAAGATATTTTTCATGTTTTCCCGCACAATTTTTCAATTTTATCTCCATAATAACCTTTCTCAGACATTAAACAATATTTGAAAAAAATATTATCGAATTTGTCTGGCCGTTCTCGAGTTTTTCGCTTACCAACACATTAAAAGATTCAATTTTGGCCCACTTTAGATTACGGTAATAACACTAAAAGTGGGCCTTTGCGATCGTCTCTTGACAGCTCGAAATTTAAATGAAAATAACGGCTTAACTATTCATCTGACACGAAAATTGAATAACCGAATTTGTAGAGGAGAAAATTCTCTACAACTTTGCTCTCTAATGTTTTTTTTTTTCTTATATCTCGTAGCGTTTCAAAGATATTTGCAAACATAACGGCGATTTTGGGATGTATGTCCGTCTGTCTGTCCGTAATGTGTTCCCTGTTTTTAAGACGAACCGTTCAACCGATCAGCACCTAATTTTACAGACATGATTGTACGCCGCAAAAGACCAGAACCTCCCTTTTTCAAATTTTTCGAACAAAAAATACGGTAGTGATACCAAAAAAGCCGTTTATAATATAATTGTAATTGCAAACGAACCGTTCATCTGACACGAAAATTGAATTACCTAATTGGTACAGGAGAAAATTCTCTACAACCTAGCTCCCTTATGTTTTTTTTCCATATCTCGTATCGTTTGAGACATATTTGCAAAAATAACAGATATTTGACATCCTCCATTGTATTAAGAAAAACCAGCCATTCGGAGATGTCACGTGACATTCCTCGCCCAAAACTCTCTCTGGCATACGTGATCTTGCGTTGCATGTTTGATGATTTTCTTATCGTAACTTACAAGTTGTCATTTCAAACCAATGGCGCACTCAAGAATTAACAAAAACACATCGTCTTCGTACGATAAATGATAACCTAGTGTCTACAAATGCCATATTAACATCAGTTAACAACGGCCATGCCGGCCGCTGTGGCCGAGGGGACTGAAGCGCTTCAGTCACGGTCTGCACGGCCACTACGGTCGGGGGTTCAAATCCCCCCTCGGGTATGGATATTCGTGCCGTCCTTAGGATAAGCTAGTTCATAAGTAGTTTGTAAGTTTAGCGACTGATAACCCCGTAGTTAAGTCCCATAAGCTTCACAAACATTTGAACATAACAACGGCCATCAATAGTATGAGATTAAAGGACTCATCTTTTGGTTCATAGCCGTAACGTAGTGGGCAAGGTGTTGTACAATGACGCTAAAGGTCGGTGGTTCGGAACCTACCACTACCAAATTTTTTCCCAAAAGGGCTTCAGACACACTTATTAATTAATTTTTTATTATTTAGATTATTATTTTGGTCCAAAATGTTAGCAAAAACTTATAAAACTACAAATCTAAAGTGGGCCGTAAAACACGTCAGTGGGATTTTTTATCTTGAAAATAGTTTAAAAATAACTTGTCGTTTTCATTATGAATGTAAAGCGTGCGCCCCTTTAGAATTCTGCTCTGCACCATTGCTTCGCTAGCTGCAGCACACGACATACAGCAGAGTACTCTTAAATAAGGCACACGCGAAAGAGAATCTCACATACGCGCGGGATAGGGGGCGAGAATCCCCGGCTGTGACGCACGTAGCAGGTGGCACTTTGACCCTGGGCGGGCGAGGCCCGGACGTAGGTGACAGCCGACTGGCGCCAGCGGATATGCATGTTTTTATTTCCGCCAGGCAGGACGGAGCGGCCCGCGGGGGCCTGCAAGAGTAAACAGCGCCCTTAATATTGCAGCAGCAGCGGCGACGGCAGCGCCACAGGCCGCGGCGGCGGCGCCCAGAACTACTGCCGGCAGCGCGCAGGCCGCCTATTGGATTAGGCGAGCACAGGCGGGCCCTGCTGACATGTCGATGCCAACCCTAGGCAAACGCCTCCCCGACAAAGCCCTCTCATCAATGACAGAGAGCATTGTTTCAAAAATACTCATCTCTGACATAATCCGAGAGAGCACCACATCCGCAACTCCTTATTGCTACCCACACTGAACAGCACCTGCGAGGGTACCTTTTAGTCTTGTGCGGTTCGTGAATGAACTAGTTCGGAAGAGCACTCCCACAGGCGAACTACGCGAACTAGTTCGCAGATCCCGCGCCTCTTAGTTCGTCCGCTTTTTTTCCGAAGACTGACGGGGAACAGCGAGAGCACGCAGAATTGCGTGATTCTCTTCTGCAAGTTACCGTCATTTCGAGTTGAGGTGCAGCTCAGCTGTAGTTGCATAGTTCACTGCCACAAATTTTCTTTTCTGAGGTATTCAGCAGTGTCCAAATATAACCCTCAAAATCAAATGTTTGTAAAGCTTGTGGAACTTAACTACGGGGTCATCAGTCCCTAAACTTACAAACTACTTATGAACTAACGAAGACTAAGGACGCCACAAATATCCATGCCCGAGGGGGGATTCGAACCCCCGACCGTAGTAGCCGTACAGACCGTGACCTGAGCGCCTCAGTCCCCTCGGCCACCGCGGCCGGCTATAACCCTCCTTCCACAGTGTAAAGAAGTAAAGAGAACTCAAAACTTAACATTGTTTACATTTATATGCGATAAATTGTGCATCAACCATTTTCTCTCGCCTGCATGATACTGTTGACGGCTCGCGGGGTAGATTGTTGAGAGCCGGCCGCGGTGGCCGAGTGTTCTGCGGCGCGCCAGTCACAGTCTGCACGGTCACTACGGTCGGGTGTTCGAATCCCCCCTCGGGCATGAATATTTGTACCGTCCTTAGTATTAGCTAGTTCATAAGTAGTTTCTAAGTTTAGGGACTGATGACCCCGTAGTTAAGTCCCATAAGCTATACAAACATTTTAACATTTTGAAGAATATTGAGAATAACGTCGTATAAGCGACACTAACACTGTAAAGTAACGAACCCGTATAGAATTAATTAGCTACAAAAGTGTTGTTTACTGCCTGTCGTCAGAATGTAAAGGTCCAAACCCATTGTCACCAATGTCGCTAGCATGAAGATCAAAAATTTCTTCTATTTCATTCGTTAATACAAAAACAATTTCTGTAATAAGTGTGAGGTTGACCGGACTGGCTTAACTGTCGATGCAACTGAAGCGGCCGCCCCTCCGAAACATAGAATTGGACTCGCCCAGCACCGAAGACAAAAATTTTAAAAATAAAATACTACGAGTACTCTGTATGCAAAGTAGTTGAATACCATTGTACCATCCATTCTTGTAATCAACTGGATTATTTGCTTAAGTATTTAATGTCTAATTGCTCAAAAATACGGGTAATAGCACACGCTTGGGCAATTCTGATCATTATATAAAAAAGCTATCATAACAAAAGAAAGAGCTCTTTTAGTAGCCAAAAAGAGCGGACGAACTAAAAAGAGCGACCTACTTCGCGACCGAGCTGCGAACTAAAAGGAGAGCTACCGGTCCCGAACTAAAATATGTGCGATCGGTCGCGAACTAAAATATGTACGATTGGTCGCGAAATAAAACATGCGTTACCGGTCGCGAACTATTATGCCAAATGTATTTCGCTTCTTAGTTCGTCGAATTCTTTCCTGAGGACCGACGGGCAATAGCGAGAGGGCGCGTAGCAGAATTAAAAATCACGTGTTTCTCTTCTGCTGATGAGAGCCATTCCGAGGTGAGCGTCTGCCTGCTAGTTTACAATTTCAGTGTTACAAAACTTCTGTTTTGAAGTATTCTGCACTCTGCAATATCTGACTAATAAATTCCATAATGCCAAGATATAGAGATAACTCTAAACTTCAAAGCGAGAAATTATCCACAAACTGTATCTTTTAGTTTGCGTGATATCGTTAGTGGCTCAAGCAGCAAGCGCATGAAGTAGCTAGGTGGGGAACTTCTCCCTCCACCTGCATGCACAGACCACGTCCCTCAGCCGTCACTGGGAGCGGACGAACTAAAAGAATGAACCATTTCGCGGCAGATCCGCGAACTAGAGTGAGCGCATCCGATCGCGAACTATTATGTGCAAGTCTAGTACCTTTGTACTGATTAACATGAATGTATTTTTTTCTTGATTTATTTAGTCGCATCAGAAGCATTTTCTCGCTGATATAAGGACCATAAACAAAACATGGCATGGTTGCAGCTGCGCGGTCTGAGAAGCCATGTCATAGACAGCGCGGCCGCTCCCGTCAGAGCATCGAGTCCTCTCTCCGGCGAGGATGTGTGCGTTGTCCTCAGCATAAGTTAGTCTAAGTAGTTTGTAAGTCTACAAACCGGGGACCTCAGCATTTTAGTAGCTTATGTTCACAAACATTTGATTTTGACGTGGATACAAATAAAAAAATAAAATACAATAATAGAAAACATAAATATTAATCATTAATATACAGATGTATACAAGTCTAGATTAAGCAGTATAAAAGTGTTTTCCTCGTGATTAAGCTCTGTTAGACCAGAATATGGCCACATCAAGCGCCCTAGGGGAAGCCCTATTCAGATCTACCTTAGAACCAGCCTTTGGGCAAAGCTCACACTGAATTTATCTTTTATATTTCTATATATTTTGCACACACAATATGAAAGCATACCTTAACAATTACAAGAGGTTTCATTTGGCGCCGACCGCGGTGGCCGAGCGCTCTGCGGCGCGTCAGTCACAGTCTGCACGGCCACTACGATCGGGGGTTCGAATCCCCCGTCGGGCATGGATATTTGTGCCGTCCTTAGTATTAGCTAGTTCATAAGTAGTTTGTAAGTTTAGGGACTGATGACCCCGTAGTTAAGTCCCATCAACCTACAAACATTTGAACGTTTCATTTGACCGGCAGCATTGTGTATATCTTTGGTACAATTTAAAATACAAATAACACCGAAATGCTGCTTCACTTGGTAGATGTTATTTAACGCTTATAAATACAGCAATAGGCCTATTTCGGCTCTGTGGCCATCATCAGGCTATCCGCGGATAAAGATTTGAGGTTGAAATGAGTAAAATAGAGCTACTTACAAGTTTTGTACTTTTTTCGTGACATATTACTCCATACTTACGTTCATATCACATCGTGGAGCTATAATTTTATTTCGATAACTGTATATAATTGCAGTCTACTTATTATTTTGAGTCTTGCTTGTCATGTTATCAATATAGTATTACTATTCTGACATCTGTATTTGACAGATCCTCCAACTATGTTCTGTGGTTACATCTTGTTTATTATTGTCTATCGTGGTATCTGTGGTATGGTAGGGTGATCTTTATTATGTTATGGCACTGTAACGTACATCTCTGTTTTTATCTCTAATCTAAAATTTGAATAAAGTCGTCTAAATAATTTTCATGTTTTCACGTACTATTAGCATATTATTGAACTAAAACGTAAAAAATATAAATAGTAATTTGTCGTGTTCCCACGTCACCCCATTCTCATTCATATAATCACTTAACACTGCAGTTCTTCAACCAGTCAAATCGAACTTCATACTTTGTTTATCTTGGTTTTGCCACTGTCTGTAGAGCCCGGCTGGGCTGTCGGTTCAAATGGAGTGTTTTCAGTCTGCGTGTCATTATGGTTCATGAGGTCTTTTAATACCAAATAATGTTGAGATCTTTCCAATTACTTTCTGTGGGCCTTCATAAGGAGGCCTTAATGCTCTCTTCTCTCGGTCAACCTGCACAAATACATTTGTTGAATTATTGAGATCTCTTTCTCTTGCTTTGTGGGGGTATTTTACAGGTTTCAGACGTAGCATATACTGTTTCAGTTCTTCCAATTCATTTTTTTTCATACACTTGAAAGAAATCACCTGTCATTCTGTAGGGTGAGCCATAAACTATTTCTGCAATTGTAGCACTAAAATTCTCTCTGATGGAGCATTGCAGATGGTCGCGGTGGACTGGCCGAGCATTCGCAGGCGCCGTGCTGCACAGCGCGCGGTTGCTCCCCATCAAAGGTTCTAGTCTTCCCTGGGGCATGGGTTTTGAAACCTTGATACTTTTGTGAACCTTCTTGAATTTAAATTGTGTAGATCCATGCTATTGGTTCTCAAAGACTGTGGGTTTTTCTGGGGAATATCTTGATGAACTTCTAGCATATAGTATGTTAAGGTTCGTTAGGTTCAGTGAATTTAATTTTTACTTGAATTAACTTGTATTTTGTGACCTTTATTTTAATAATTTGATTCCCTAAAAGCCAATACATGCAATTTTGGAGATACTGGTTAAGTCCTTCTAGCGTAGCGAAGTCAGGTTTGATTTAAATAGGGCAGTGGCTTGTAACGGCACTTTCGATCAGCAGATACTGTTATCTTACTTAAATTCAAATCTTGTGTGTTCCTGTAACTGTGAGGGTCTACATTTATTAGAACTGTTCACATCTTAATTTTACAGTTTCTTACATTTATCTTGGAGCTTAACTGATTTTGACTTAATAATAATACAGTTAGTATAAATGCCGTTGTTCGCCATCTCGTTAATTTGGCTCTAGTGGGCACTTACTCTCCTTTTACTTTATTTTTACTTTTTATTCATTTATTTATTTATGTTTTAATTTATTAACCTGATTGTAACCTTTGGTGAGCGTTGTGGGCCAAATTGAATTTGATATTAGTATCGATGCTTAGTGCATGAGCCTTGCATGGGACTGAGACCTTTTACTTAATTTTAAACTTGTAATATTTCTATCAGGGACGCTTTTGTTCGGTGACTTTGCCATTGGAGGCATTCGCGCACACCACGGCGGCCTCCAGCATAGAGCGTCCCGCCGACCTCGAGCGGGTCGGAGCCAGCGGGAGACGGCCAAAATTTCACCTTCGCCTTTGCCACCGGCCGCCAACCCCCATTCTCCCGACCCAGCAGGAGCGTGCAGATATAGGGCGACAACGGACGCAGGGAAGAGAGGACCTAACAACTAAATGGACACAATAGCGCGTGCGCAGAGAAAGCCCTGCAGACATCTTCTCTCCCCAACCATTTCCATCTCTCTTTCATTATTCACTCCTTCCATCCAGCTTATCCTCTCCATTCTCCTCCACTTCCACATCTCAAATGCTTATAAGTTTTCTCGCCTTTTTTTCATCCTCTTGTCTCAGCGTCCATGGTTCTGTCCCATGTAGTGCCACAGTCCAGAAAAACATTCGCCAATCCTTTTCCTCAGACCTGTATCTAATTTGCGACATAACGAGATTAATTCACCGGTAACACAAAGCTGTTAATGTCTATTATCATACAAAAAACCTCTGCCTAAAAGTAAAGAGTTCAGTGAACAAGCACACAGAACTCACAAATGCAGTTAAAGTTTCCCTGTTTACCGAACCGTGCTACATGTATCTCTGATTACATTACAGTGCAGTGGAGAGAGAGATTCAGGTGTGTTTTTTTGCTCCACGCTCCCAGGCGATGTGGAGACAAGGTACAAAGTCCTACAAAGAGGACAGAAATATCGTTGATCAAAAGCCAGGAACTTGACTCAAGTGTGCGGTTGCAAGAAAGCGTTTTATATGCTTCAAACCGCATAAAAAAGTGCAAGTTTGTTTTTCTGCTCACAGAATAGCAAATGAATATGCGCCTAGTCGCGAAATTATCTTAAAACAAATATACAGGAGAGAGATTTCTGAACATGCTCCCAACGATGTCTCGAGTTGTGCTTAAGTGCTAGGGGCGACTCTTGAGAAGAGTCCCCTGCTCAGTAACGACTCCCAGACCGATTGTCCTACATCCAGTGTGGCCCGTTTCAGCAATCTTCATACCGTACAAATGTGTGATTTAAACTACAACTGGAATACCTCCCACTTAAATGTGATCATGAAAAAGCTGGCCAGTCAGCTTCAGCACATCAAATTTCTAGAACCTTCGGGAAATTTCAATTACTGGAACAACAGCATTAGCCAATAATCTTTGAAATCTTCGATTTTTCTTGCGGACGCAACGACTTGCTGTAACATGAGAACGCATCTGCCCGATACCCATGGTGACCTCCTACATCAGCCTACTCCACACTCATCCGTGTTCATTAAATTAAAAATTAAAAAAGAGACGGGGGAGTTCAGAGGTTAGCATTCTTATCTCCAGCGATGGTACTTTTCACTCCAGCTGTTGACACCAAAACCAGCCCTAATCCAGCGGCACATCTCATCATGTGAGGTCGTCAGACGTAACTCCGCCACAAACTTTCGCTGGTACATCGTTCCTGAAATACTATCCTTTGGGTCGCTATCAGTGACAGCGCGAGAAACTAGGCCCCAACCATGCATTGTGTTGTTGTTGTTACTGTTCAGTCCGGAGACTGGTTAGCTGCAGCTTTTCACCCTGCTCTATCCTGAGCAAGCCTCTTCATCTCTGAATAAGACCAGCAACCCACATCCATTTGAATCTGCTTACTGTACTCGTCTCTTGGTCTCACTGTACGACTTTTACCCCACGCACTTCCCTCCAATGCTAAAGTGACGATTCCTTTAAGTCCAGGATGTGTCCTACCAATCGATCTCTTATTTTAGTCAAGGATTGCCACAAGTTCCTTTCCTCCCCAATTCTGTTCACTACCTCCTCATTAGTTACGCGATTTACCCACCTAATCTTCAGCATTGGTCTGTAGCACCGCATTTCAAAAACTGCTATTCTCTTCTTGTCTGAACTATTTATCGTCCACGTTTCGCTACCGTACAAGGCCTTCAGAAAATACGTCCTAACTTTTAAACTAATGTTCGTTGTTAATAAATGTTCATCCCATTGCCATTTTGCATTTTATTCATCTGTACTGCGACCATCGTATGTTATTTTACTGCCCAAGTAACAAAACTCTTATACAGCCTTTATTGTCTCATTAAGTAATCTAATTCCTTCAGAATCGCTTGATTTTCTTAGTCTACCTTCCATTATCCTAGTTCTGCTCTTGTTAATGGTCAAAAATGTTCAAATGTTTGTAATCCTATGGGACTCAACAACTTTGATTTTCAGTCCCTAGACTTGAAAATTACTGAAACTAACTTAAACCAAAAACGACAAATAAACCCATGCCTGAGGGAGGACTCGAACCTCCGACGGGGAAAGGCCGCGCGCACCTCAGCGAGGCGCCTTGTTGCGCTCGGCTATTCTGCTGCGGCAGTTAATGGTCATCTTATACGTTTCTTTCAAGACACTGTCCATTCCGTTCAAATGCTCTTTTAGCTCCTTGTCTCTGACAGAATTACAATGTCATCGGCAAACCGAAATGTTTTCATTTCTTCGCCGTGAATTTTAATTAAAATTTCTTTTTACTATCCTTCACAGTTCCATTAAGGAAAAGTAATACGATCCAGTATCAACAAATATTGCATTAATATGCGATACCGGTCTCAATAAACACACCTGCATTCCTCATTTGAATATTCATGTGGAGAGGAAAATCCTGGCCATTATAAAACAAGTCCATCACGATTAGCTTTCCAGCGAACTTTGCGAACGGAACTGCATGCATTAGTGTTGCATTACTGTACACAGTAAAATACGTCTGCGAGAGAAATTC
Organism: Locusta migratoria; assembly: GCA_026315105.1. Classification (NCBI taxonomy): domain Eukaryota; kingdom Metazoa; phylum Arthropoda; class Insecta; order Orthoptera; family Acrididae; genus Locusta; species Locusta migratoria. Next base: position 721,209,528 of record CM048744.1, on the reverse strand, counting down.
TTTGGCACTGCTAGTCGGAAGACGTTACATCACAAGGTAACAGTGAAGTGTTCTCCTAATCTTTATTTCATCGTCGATGGTCATCGTCGCAGCAGTCGCCTAACTGGCGGCAAATAAGAAGGCTTGCACTAAGCGGATTAACAGCTCCAGATACGGACTCCCTGTCAGTGACATACACACACAGCGTTGAGTATTAAGAACAGCTACGACGCAGTACATGAAAGAACGATCATTCTATAATCCGGCATACTGCCGGCTCCGGAGTGCTACTCCTCTTGGGTTATTTCTTACACGAGAGAACATATATTATGAGCGCACAAACCACAGTAATTTATTTATTTACGCGGCACTGCTAGATTCAGAGTGGTATACTACCGTTACCAAATGCCATAAAACCCACATCGAATGATTTACATAAATATCAACTGTATACTAAATGTTAATTAATTTTTCGTTTGTGTGGCCAGACTTAGTCACAACAAACACGACTGATCTGTAAAAAATATAATTATGGACAGTGGTACAGTGAAATGGAAATCAATGTAAAAAGTAGTTATGCAGAAAGAACAATCTGCGGTACTGCTTGAAACAAACTAGCATTCCAGATGTGAGGCGAAAATAATTAAGAAAGTGTTACAATCATGTAGAAAAACAGAAATTAAAGAAAAGGAAGCAGTTTGGATTTATCTTGTTCCTTCACACGTTGTTTTCTACATTTTACATCGTTATCCACTGTGTTACTGTGGATACATGCAGTCGGTAATCTTTTTAACGCTTTAAGCAGCGATCTGACATTACTATACTCATGTAAAAAATTTCTCAAGGGTAGAACAAGACCACTTACTGGTCTTCATAATGTGGTACCTCCAACAGAATGACATCTTCCAATGCAACCAGCATAATTTATCATGCCAAATGTAATGTGCGCTTTAAATACCTGACATTCTAAAATCATTTCTTGACTTCCGATAAGCATATGAATCAGTATAACGATCGTTAACATATTTATGGTTATGTTAGGTATGAAACAAGTTTGTGACTGAGTTGAGAATTTGTCGGTGCGAAGGGAGAATATCTCAACGGAGAGTCATCATATGGAAGTATTTTGCAATAAAAGCCTTCTTGGTTGCACAGTGTGTTTTTTATTATGTATTTCTCTATTCTTAAATGACGCGTTTCGCTTTTTAGTAGCGCATCATCAGATTATCTACTTGGCAGATGTTGCACAAGAATTACAAAACAGAAATGCAAAATGGGGGGGGGGGGGAGCACATGGTTTTATATTGCACTAACTGCTTTTATTGCAAAATAAAATTTCATTGGATGCTGTTCGACACCATAAATTTGAAATGATTTGTTCTTTAGGCGTCCTGCAGGGAAATCTTTTACGACCATTACTGGATATTGCATACCAATGACCTGGTAAACAATATTACTAGTAATCTCACACTTTTTAGAGATGAACCATTTATCTACTGATGCGTAAGCTCTCTTGATAAGCTGCCGAAATATTCACTAAGATTTCATAAGTTTCCAAAATACAGCACTGATTGACACTTGTTTTAAATGTACATAAATGAAAAATTATGTATTTCACCATACAAAATAACGTAGAAATGTATGACTTCAATATCACTTATTAATCATTAGAATGAGTCACCTCAAACCAATACCTGGTATAATAATTCTAAGGGATATGAAATGTAATTATTGCCGCATACGCCCAGTGACAGACAAGGCAGGTGGCAGACTTGTGTCATTTGCAGAGAGACTGTAAAAATGCAAACAGTGTAAACGACTGTGCTTACGAAATGTTTCTGTGTCCCATCTCAGAATATCGTTCAAGTGCTTGGGAACAATACAAGGCACTAATAGAGGAATACGAAGAAATACGTCAGAAGTGGCCATAGGTTTAGTTATATGACACAAAAGTGACAAAAATGTTGCAAATCCCAACTTGGCAGGCTTTTCTAAGTACAAATTTTTCTTCTGAAAAAAATTCCAAGAGCCAACATGAAGCGAAAATTTAGAATTTCTTTGGTCATCTACGTACTGATCACGCAGTGGCAACGAGGACAAGGTTACGCTTATGTGTGGGTAGTCTGCGTCATTGCGAGCAAAGCTGACCGCAACCACGGGCTAATCGGTGGACACATTGGACTGGACTGGACTGGATGGACGTCCGCTGATCTCCCTAGACCGGATCACAACAGGAGTGCCCATCGACCGGAGCCTCCAGCTATACAGGAGGCTGCTTGAAGCTGGCAGCGAAGTGTCACCAAACTCAGCTCACATCCGTACACAGCAGTCATAATCCCTATCCATGACTACAGCAACCACAGAAACGAACGACTGTACAGTAGGTAAGTAATGTAAACGCGAGAAGACGTAATACTAGCACGCAGAAGTAAAAGAACTGAGCTAAGAAATTACGCAAGTGGGACTAAAATGACTCTCGCGGTGAAGAAGCTGTTAAAACACAGGATATTAAAAAAGAGAGAGAGAGAGAGAGAGAGAGAGAGAGAAAAGGAAGAAGATGAAGAGGAGATGGGTCTACTAAATGCAAAAACAAATAACGGACGCGAGAATTAAAACTGCAGAGTAGACAAGTAAATGAAAACAGCTCGCTGGCACTTCTATGCGCTGTTGTTGCTGTCTGCTTACTAGCTGGCGCTCAACTCAATGTTTCATTTCCTAATCCAGTCCTCGCTGCATCGCCCTTAGTTTGCTCTTACTAGCACTCGTCTTATCTTTTTTTCAAAACACCATCACTTCCGTTGAGTTGCTCTTTTAACTTTGTTGTTATCTCTTACAAAATCGCCAGATCTCAGCGATTTTACCTCTCCTACCCCCCCCCCACCACCACCATTTTTAATTTGCTTCCAAATTTCTCCTTGGCCTCCTTTACTAGCTGCTCATTGCACAGATTGAATAACAAGGCGGATAAATTGCAGCCTCATGTCACTCCATCATCTACTGCTTGCCTTTCATTGTCTGGCCTTTATAACTCTTATTTCTTTATATGTAGATGTAACTGCAAATACATAAGTATTCATCACTTCCAAACTGCTTTTTGTCATGTCACCTTTCTCAGTTTATGTATAAAAAATAGTCTAGAGTGCAACAATTTTATTTTATTCAACTAGTTTTCTTTTTCTCAACTAGATTCTTCTTTTGCACCATCTTCAGGAATTGTAACTCCACGACATTAATGGAGTTATAATTCCTGAAGATGGTCCAAAAGAAGGACCAAAACTAGTTGAATAAAATAAAACTGTTGCACTCTAGACTGTTTTTTATATATAAATTTAAATAAGAGTGCTGTTATCCCAAAAAGTGAAACAAAAATGTTTCGAAAAATGTATGAACTTTCTCAGCGTTTTAAAGAACTATATAAGTACTCTCAAGTATTTGCTGTTAAATCAAGGGCCGTGAAGCACAACAGTTCATATGTCTTTTATTATTACTGACGCAGTTACCTCTCAGCTCTAGACAAATCTCAACGACTCCAAGTAACGTATCTAAATTCACAACGGGGTAGGAAATGTTCCATTTTCCGCGGTTTATTTTACGTAATTGCTTCACTGCAAGGAGCTTTGTGAATGTATTGCAATACGATTGCAAACGGCTCTTCTGCCACTGTAGTATGCATTTGGTATTTTCGGCGTGCGTTGTAGGAAGGGACTGAATTATTGCCACAGTGGAAATGGAGTTCTGGCGGAAACCGAATGTTCGCTATAGCTGCACAGAAATCCGATAGAATGTGCTTTCCACAAATTTGCTACTCGGACTTCACCGTTCAATACTGGAATGTAATAACCGAGACAATGTCCAGTTTACGTGGCTGAATATCTGTCAGAGACAACAACGAATACACATTGAGGCGCTTTCAGCTCCTCAATACAGAATACCCTTTGGATACTACTATTACTGTCATAATTATTTTCAAACATAGGACAGAACTATAAAAGTACTATGAAATATTTTCTTTTATATTTATTAAAATGTTTACATTTCCCTTTTGCACTAAAATATTTTTCGTAACTGTCACATCAAACATACTTACACACACACACACACACACACACATCAGTTTTCGGCAAATTGTAACACACTGTACATACTTTTTACCCAGTACCTGCCAAAACGTGTTTATTTCTTGCAGCATTCTCTTACATTCATATTATACCTTGGATGACAGAAGAAGTTGTTTGAATAAATTTCAGTGTACTAGAAAAAAAATTGCATACCATCAAATTTTTGTAACATTTTCGTCAATATCTCCTTCATCTGATATTTTATTGCACTAAAAGGAGTAAACACTAGTTTTAAGTCATACTGGAAAATGACTTTGAATTTCTTCAAAGTCCATGCGGTATGTTTCATCCTCTAGGAATCGTAAAATCTGGATGACGGAGAATCTCATACAACAAAAACAAAACAGATTTCAAGAATGCACACAGTAATTTTTGTATGTAAGACGTTTATACCCTAACAAGGCACTTCAACAAAATACTGATAATATAACAAGCTATTTTCCCATTATTGGGGCACATAAATAGATTGATATTGCATTTACTTCAGGATATCTGAGAAATATTGAGTTTTACATGATTGTCTGTAGACTAATAAACGCACATAAACCACTAAATAACGATTCATTGTCGTACAGCAGCCATCAGCAGACAGTGTAGCTAAGAGAAAGTACAGAAAACAGGTTAATTAAGTCGTTTCTTAAACATAACTAATTAAAGAAAAATTATTTATTTCGTTTTTCCAGGCATTACACAAGTCAGTTCATCCTTCAGGTACAACAATAAAAGCTAAAAGTTACATTGCTAACGTAGACTAAAATAAAATATTTGCGTCCCAAAAACGGGTCAATGGCCAGTAACAAGTTAAGAAGAATAGCTGCTGCACGTAAATATAAGCAAAATAATGCACCCTTATGCGTGGCATCACTGTTTCATTGCTTTGAAGTGAAATCGATAACAATCTTTGTTCCTTACAGAATTCTTATACTGGGCGATTTTTCCCCTTGTACAAAATCTAGGAATTGGTCGTAGGGAGGATACGGAACGTATAAAGTCTAATGAACTACTTCCATCAAATGCATTAATACGAAGCGTGTTTTTTTAAGTAAGTACCGTTTTAAAATTAAAAATACTTGCTAAGATATCTCAATAATTTTATAATTTATAAATTAAAAAGCCCTTTAACTCTCTAAATAGCTTCGTCCTGGTTCCTAGTCACAGTTCCCGTAACTATTTCAGTCAAATTGAAGTTCGCATCACACATACACGTTCAACCGATATGTATGGATAGTCATAACAAATTTCTGTATATCTGAGGCGGATCGCGAACTATTATGCGATGTTAAATCTCGCGTATAACTTTTAATAATTGCATTAAATGACAAACTGCATACTCGGTTTTACCTCCGTTATATTAAACATGAGAAAACTAGATTAACATGAGAAAAAGAACTAGCTTTAACAATGCGGAAATTTTCGTTTTAAATGGCTACACAGAGATAATACCCTTGGCCATATTCGCATTCCATGCTGGTACCCCCGTAATTACTTTGACCTAAACTTAATATTATATTCATTGTAATTTTAAATTTGTTTATCTCTGTTAAGATAATTATTTCCTTGCCCTCGAAATATTTTAAAGATATTAATTAAAACATAAACGAGGGGCTATATGCTGCAGCCTATCACTTCGCCGTTAACGTCCGGACGCATCTGAATCCTGTCATCCCTGCTCGATGGACCGGACGAGGAGTTCCAGTTGCATGGACTGTTTATTCACAGGATCTCAATCCATGTGATTTATCGTTATGAGCCTATCGCAAATGTATCGTGTATACAGAGCCCATTCCAGACATGGAGACAGTAGAGCAGCATATTCATACTGCCTTGGTTTGGATGCAGCCTGGCCGATGTGAAGGTGAGAGACAACATGTTACAGCGCGAACATGCATGTGTTGTGGCACATGCCGAGACCAGCGAGAAGGACAGACCCGGCGCACACGTCATGTCACGTAAGTAAGTCCTGAGCCGAAGCGATCACTAGCTGAGTCGCTGGCCGCTATGAGAAAGTGGGCTGTGCCCCAGCGGCCGGCCAATCAGCTAGCGATCGCGCCGACTCAGGACTGCCTTGTTTACGTGGTATAACGTGTGCGCCGGGGCCTGTCTTTCTCGTTGGCCTCGGGCACATCCACTGTGACTGCATGGTATAGCCCCTATTAGACTGCAGACTCTATAATAAAGTATCATTCAGTAAATGGTGTCAAGCTTGAAAACCATGCATTTCCGGGCATGAGAGCAGTAGGCCTTTTTTGTTCCGAATCTTCTCTCTCCTGGCGGCCAAATTAAAGAAGATATAAAATGCAGAATGGCTATGGGAAGTAAATCATTTATGAAGAATCGCTATTTGTTGACATCCAAAATTAATTTAAATGTTAGGAAGTCCTCCTTGAAAACATTTGTCTGGAGTGTAACAGTGTACGGGAGTGAAACGTGGATGATAAGGAATTTAAACCCAAAAAGATGATAGAAGCTTTTGAAATGTGTTGTTCCAGACGAATTATGAAGATTACAGGGGTAGATCACGTAACAAATGAGGAGGTGCTCAACAGAAAAATGTCAAATGTTTGTAAATCCATCGGACCAAACTGCTTGGTCATCAGTCCGTAGCTTACAAACTACTTAAACTAAGGTTCAGGGAGGACTCGAACCTCCGACGGCGTGCTCAACAGATTTGGGGATGAAAGCAGCATACCCTAACTAAGAGAAGGGATAGGTTGGTAGAACACATTCTGAGACATCAAGGAATCATCAACTTTGCATTAGAAGGAAGATGTTTGTTTGTTTGTTCATATGTTTGTAAATCTATAGGAGTCAACTGCTTGGTGATTAGTCCGTAGCTTACAAATTACGTAAACTAAGGTAAACTGACCTAAGGAGATCACAAACACCTAAGCCCAAGGAGCGACACGAACCCCCGACGGCGAAAGACCGCGCGCACGGCAGCACGACGCCCCAGTGCGCACGGTTAATCCGCCGCGGCTTTAGAACGAATTGTGTGGGGTAAAAATCGTAGAGCTAGTCCAAGAGACGAATACAGTAAGCAGATCCAAAAGACACAGTTGCCGTTCGTGTTCTCAGATGAAGAGGCTTGCGCAGGACAGGGTAGTGTGGAGAGCTGCGTCAAACCAGTCTGAGGACTCAAGACCACAACAACTCCTTTGGAAATATTTGGCAATTTTCTGGAATTTAAGAAAAAATGTGTCAAGCAGTTAATAAGTTACAATTTTTTCCAAATTAATTCTTTGCTTCTCTAGAATTTCTGGAAAAATTCCACAGATATACCTCTGGGCCACGATTTATTAGATTCACCAGATCAACAACCACAAAATAAATGGAAATCATGCTTTACTGTAACCTCATATAATTTTCTGACGCCTTCTTATTAGCGATGATACTAAATTTCAGGCAAAATATGGGAGTGATATGTGGACGACAAGGAGCTCAAAGAGAAAGATGATAGAAGCATTTGAAATGTGCTACTATATACGAATGCTGAAGATTGGGTGGAGAGTTCATGTAATTAATGAAGAGATGCTAAACATAAATGGGGAGAAAAGAAATTTCTTGTATATCTTGACCAGCAGGGATCGATTGTTTGGACACATTCTGAAGCATCAAGGAATCATCAAATTAGCATTGGAGGAAAGTGTGTAAGTGAGACCGAGAGACGAATACAGTAAACAAGTTCTAAGAGTTGTAGGTTGCCTTTCTTATTCAGAGATAAAGAGCCCTGCCCAGGACAGGATAGCGTGGAGAGCTGCAACAAACCAGTCTCAAGACTGAAGGACACAATTTCTTCTCCTCGAACAATCCATAGAATATGTACACGGTGAAAAAAACACCCTCTATATAAGCCCTGTTTCCTCAATATATTTGATACTGTGTTAGTTTGTGTAATTCATACTGAACCACGTATTTTGTCGTTGTGTAAGCGTGTTGTGCGAATTTGGAAAAGAAATCATCACCAGTATAATATTACGGAACAAAGAAAGACATGAAAAAACAATTGAAGAGTAACTCGTGACATCTTATCAGTCCAAAGTCAGAATGAACCCTTGAAAAACTATCGGGCTTGAGACATCCTTACAAAAGACAGAGCATATGACCTGCAACAAACTAGGGCCAAAATTCTTGAATTCAAAATATGGAGAAATTAAAGGGTTCTACAATTTAAGTATCTCGGTGAAGCGATTGAGCGTAATGGAATGGAAATAAAAGCCAATGAAATTAGATGACAAAGATGGAAAATATCGACTTACCCAAAGTATTTACAACAAAAAATGTACCTCCAAGAACACAAAACTTAGACATTGCAGCACAGTAAATAAACTAGAATGTCTCTATGCCTGAGAAACACTAATTTTGAACAGGAAGACAGACATTGCAAACTCTGAGAGACAGGAGCGCAAATTGGTACGAAAAATTCTAGGCCCAAAACCTTTAGACGAACAGTACAGATTGGGAAGTAATCTGGAAATCCCAGTAAATACACATCCATCGTGACATTAGGAAATGCAGATTAAGATTCTATGCGTACATTAAAAGACTGAACCCAGGCAGATTAACGAAACAAATAGTTTAATTATTTTACAATAGGTGTAAAGCAAAAACAGACATATGGAATGGATTGGCGAGATCAAAACTGATCCGATATTGACAGGAATTACACTAGGTGATGTCCAAAGCCGTGAAATCCTCAGGTCGAAAATTTACCAGCTGATCAAGATGAAATACCATAGAAGAAGACTGGATACACGTGTTCTAAAGAGAGAAAGGCAGCTCAAAGCAAGAGAATTAAATGTGGGAAAAAGAGAATGCAATGCCCACCTCTAACAAATGGAGGCCACAACGTTCGGATCACGGAGTTTCTTCAAACTTAGTATCCTTTTAGGAGACCACTAGGACAACATAATGAGCAAGGACTAAGGCGCAATATTTAAACGATCTCAAAAAAACTGCAGTAGTAATTTCATGCGTCAAACATGTAACCGTATGTTGCAGCTACAAGTAAGCGACAAACAAGAGAAAGCGGTGGCCCAGTGGTTAGCTATTTTATTTTATTTTATTTTATTTTTTTTTTTCTTGAACACTGGTCATATTAGTTCATATATATTACATTTTAAAGGTAATATAACGAAAAAATACGTTAAGTTCCACAGACATTTATTGAATGTTCAATGTTATTTGCCTGTTCGTATAGGTGTATTATTACAACAAATGCTAAAGTAGCAAGAACGAACAGTGTACGTACGACGTTTCGACAATCACAAGGTTTTTATTTTCCTGCAAAAATGGAGATGACCCCCGCTTCTCCAACTACTGCGGATTGTGACTGCCATGAGCATAATGCGGTTTCCAAACGTCAGTTAAAAGTTGCGTGTGTGTACTGTGAGAGTCTTGCATATCCACGTGTTGCCTGTTATTTTTTTAATATGACCAGATGCTTATGGCTTACCTAAAGCTGTAACACACGGTTACGTGACCAAATGTTCAAATGTTTGCTACGGGGTCATCAGTCCCTAAACTTATAAACTACTTATGAACTACTTACGAACTAGGACGGGACAAATATCCATGCCCGAGGGGGGATTCGAACCCCCGACCGTAGTGGCCGTGCAGACCGTGACTGAAGCGCCTCAGTCCCGTCGGCCACCGCGGCCGGCAGGTTACGTGACCGACACGTGAAACTACTAGGGGATGCTGAAAAGTAATGCCTCCAATATTTTTTTTTTTGTCTGTTCGCAGTATGGTTGAGTTTTCGCATGTCCTGCATATTACTCGGTTGTCCTTGCCACGTAGCTGACGCAAAGTACAACCCTCTGCCGTAAGAGGGCTTCGAGTAGTACCGAGTAACATGGCGGTCTGTAAAGTGCCTATGTCGGCGCGTGATAAACAGCGTGTTGTAATAGAGTTTCTAAGCGCAGAAAACACTCCTCCAATTGAGATCCACAGAAGAATGAAAACTGTGTACGGAGATGAGTGCATCGACATCAGTCATGTGCGCCGGCGGGCTGTCCGAGCTCGTAAACACGGTCCTAACCTCAACGTCTGTGACATAGCACGGAGTGGACGACCGCGTACGGCAACAGGCGAGACTCATAGGTATCGGGTTGATCGACTCATCAGAGAGAATCGTCGGATAACACAGGCACAACTCTCACTGCAGTGTGGCATATCACGGGAGCGTGTACAGGCCCTGATTGCAGAACTGCGATACAGAAAAGTGCGAGCACGGTGGGTGCTCCGTATGCTCACCCCTGATATGAAATAAAGGAGACTGGTCATCTGTCAACAATTTGCTGTTGCGTTTTGAGCAGGAGGATAATGGGTTCCTCAACAACATTGTGACTGGTGACGAAAGTTGGGTGCACCATTTTGACCCACTAAGAAAGCGAGCATCATAAGAGTACCGCCACCACAGATCACCACCCCCAAGAAAGTGCAAGACCATGCCGTCGGCAGGCATGATCATGCATATTGTTTTCTGGGATGTTCGAGGTGTCGTGCATATGGAGTTCATGCCTAAAGGCACCACCATAAACTCCGCGCGGTACAGCAAGACTCTCCGCAAACTGAAAGCACGAATTCGAAGAACTCGTCCCCACATGGAACACCCTCTCCTTCAGCATGACAATGCCAGACCGCACACGAGCGCTGCGACGTCTTCAACAATCGGCCGCCTTGGATTCACTGTCATCGATCATCCTCCATACAGTCCAGACTTGGCTTCATGCGATTTTCACCTCTTTCCAAAGCTTAAAGAACACCTTCGCGGTGTCCACTTTACAACTGATAAAGCAGTGCAAGCGGAGGTGAGGCGGTGGTTCAGACAACGAGGTCCAGACTTCTACAGTGACGGGATCCACAAACTGGTCTCTCGTTGGGAGAAACGTGTGCTTCGCCAAGGTGACTATGTTGAGAAATAAATATGTAGAAACGGTGAATAAAGATGTGGTAATACAGTTTAGTTTATTTCAAAAGCCGTAAGTTATTCCCGGAAAAAAAAATCGGAGGCATTACTTTTCAGCATCCCTACGTACCACTGCAATTTTCTCGAAATTGTTTAAGTATTGCGCCTTAGTCCTTGCACACCACGTTGTCTAAATTGACTGCTAAAAGGGTACAAAGTTTGAAGATCCGAGATCCGAACGTCGTGGCCTTCCGTTGAAGTGTTTTACGTAGTTATAATGGCTTTAGTCGTAAATAACGATAATAATAATAATAGAAGTACTCACAGGGTGCGCAGGAAAAGTAGGGCTACCTACCTCCTTTTTTTTAATAAAAAGACTGAGTTCTTCTGTACGAAACTAAACATATCAAATTTGAATACGAAGTATGGCAAGATCAACAGAGTTGCACACTTCGAGTACCTAGGTGAAGTGATCGGACCGACAGGAAAGGAGAAAATCGCACAGAGCACTAAATTATTGAAATTGAAGAGAGCTTTATACAAAACACAGGATATCTGCAATAAGAAATGTCTTTCTACCTTCCCCAAAATTCTCCATTACAATACCGTTATCAAACCGGAGGTGCTATACGCCAGTGAGACACTGATGTTACACACAAAAACCGACCTTGGGAACATCCTCGCACAATGGAAGAAAAATTATTAGGAAAATTACTGGGCGAAAACTTACAGACGAAAGCTATCGATTTCAATCCAGGGATACCACAAAGCAGTTTTCCAACATCGCAGCGGACATTAGAAAGAGGCGATTAAATTTTATGGACACATCAGCAGACTTCCACGCACGAGACCTACCCTGTGGCGCAGCAAGGATTTGCGTGGTGGAAATGGAGTGTATACAATCAGCTCGGAAAATAATTAAGCAGCTTCTATGTTACTAGCCAGAGAGAAAGATCTTTACAGTTTAATTAACATGAGACTCTATGTGTAAAAAATTGAACTGAAATAACACTATTGTTGTGCATAAGATTCCACTCGATGGCGCCGCTGACCTGGAGAGCAGCGTGTCGCCGCATATGAGCAATCGGCTCGTAACCTCAGCACAGCAGTAACAATAGCAACAGCATCACAGTTGGTCGCGGCGGCATTAAAACCGCTCACAGTAACAGCAGCACACGTTCTCAGTGGCGGAATAATGTTGGTGACCCATTGCTTGGCAAATTATAGTTACGTTATGATTTATTACATGTGTACTATATCAAATTTTCGGTGCTGAATTGTTAAAAAAAGAAAAACAGAAAAAATAATAAAATTCCAAAGTTTTGGTAGGTGTCAGGGGGGTGGATTCAGCCCCATTAGCCGCCCCCTGCCCCCCGTACCTAAAATTCAAATGTTCAAATGTTTGTAGAGCTTAGGGGACTTAACTACGGGGTCTCTAGTCCCTAAGCTTACAAACTACTTATTAACTAGCTAATACTAAGGACAGCACAAATATCCATGCTCGAGGGAGGATTCGAACTCCCGACCATAGTGGCCGTGCAGACCGTGACTGGCGCGCCGCAGACCGCTTGGCCACCGTGGCCGGTCCCACGTGGCTGAGCCACTGGACTTACCAACAGAAGGAACTTGAAATTCTGTCAGTTTTGAGAGGGAGTTGCGTCAAGTAGGCAACACTGCTCCAATTTTGCAGTAGTAGGCAGGTCCGGTCCGAACAAATTCGGCACCTTAGGCAAATCATTTTAATGGCGCCCCATTTAATAAAATCGCAACAAAACATCAATGTAATAAAATACACATTGCATTTTTTATTCAAATACATAATCACAACATATACATTACACAAACTTATTTCCCCATTAAAATAGAACACATCACATACTTTTATACAATAATGTTAGTTTTTCATCGAGTTTACATTTTGACTTTTAAAAATGCTTTTGGTTGATACTTTACAATAATTGATACAACTATAAGTTTCATTATATAAAGTCACACAAATTTCATTTTTCTTGCCTTGGCTTTTGCAGAATCTCAGACGATCTCCTTTAAATCACTTGTGTCTGCTGTTTCTCGTTTAATTGACGAAGTTGCCAACCCCAATAGCCTTTCTTGAGCCATTGTTGATCGCAGATATGTTTTGTGAGTTTTAATTTCGAGAAGCTGCGTTCACCACTGGCTACAGACACAGAAACACTCTTACTGCAGTAAGTAAATTAGGTACAAAGTCAATAAGTCGAATTTTAGAAATATAACTTAGAACGTCCTGTGACCCTGAGTTATTAGGTACTCTGCTAGCAATGGCTTGGGATTCATTGCATAGCCTAGTAACATCAATATATTTAGAGTCTTTGTTAAAGACTCTTCCAAATTAACACATTGTTCTAGAACAGCTTTGGTAGTTTTATTTTGTAAATCATGTATGTTGTAAAGACAGGAAAGTATATCATTTAGGATGTTAATCTGATGAAATCTCTCGTCGATTGAATTTACTGCAGTGACGCCAGCTTTGAACGCGGGATGATTACTTGCGAACTGCTACTCGTGTATTCTTTAAACGCTTATTAGCAAAATTCTGAAGAGTCAAAGAGAATGCAAGTAACATTTACTTGCGTCTTGTCTGTTGCCTGTCGCTGTCTATGTGTAGTAACTGGGAATACATGGCTCCTGAAACCGCAGCGCAACAGCAAAGTAACCGCACCGCGAGCCCACGAGGGTTGGTCGCGCACAACAAATTTACCGCCCCCCCCCCCATATTCCAGCGCCCTAGACAACGGCCTAGTTTGCCTATATGGACGGGCCGGCCCTGATAGTAGGAGATGCGAACTGCGCTAAGCTGGGACGAGGTCGTCGTTGCGAGTGCTCGGCGGCATCGGGTCTGGCCCGCTTACCGCGAGCAGCGTGTATAGTCGGGCCGCCGAAAGAACGACTCTGACAGTTCTCGCACGTGGGCCACAGAGAGTGGGGGGGGACACCCAACCACCAACCTGAGCTCTGGAATTCGTAAACGTTGGCAGGGTAACGGTGCCGCGTTGCCACCCAGTTACTCAAGGTCGCACGGGGTGGCATGCTTCAGTCACTGCAAAGCATCTGTCGTGTGTTCATCGTTACCGGTTTTGCTCGTGCCGTGTTACGTGTCGTTAATTTCAGACGTGTGTGAGACGGCTTCTTCCTCTAACCGTAAGAAAGTTGCCACCCAGTCACTCAAGGTCGCACGGGGTGGCATGCTTCAGTCGCTGCAAAGCATCTGTCGTGTGTTCATCGTTACCGGTTTTGTTCGTGCCGTGTTACGTGTCGTTAATTTCAGACATGTGTGAGACGGCTTCTTCCTCTAACCGTAAGGAAGTTGCCACCCAGTCACTCAAGGTCGCACGGGGTGGCATGCCTCAGTCGCTGCAAAGCATCTGTCGTGTGTTCATCGTTACTGGTGTTGTTCGTGCTGTGATACGTGTCGTTAATTTCAGACATGTGTGAGATGGCTTCTTCCTCTAACCGTAAGAAGTAGCCACCCAGTCACTCAAGGTCGCACGGGGTGGCATGCCTCAGTCGCTGCAAAGCATGTGTTGTGCGTTGATCTTTACCAGTTTTGTTCGTGCCGTGTTACGTGTCGTTAATTTCAGACGTGTGTGAGATGGCTTCTTCCGCTAACCGTAAGAAAGTTGCCACCCAGTCACTCAAGGTCGCACGGGGTGGCATGCTTCAGTCGCTGCAAAGCATCTGCGTGTGTTCATCGTTACCGGTTTTGTTCGTGCCGTGTTACGTGTCGTTAATTTCAGACGTGTGTGAGATGGCTTCTTCCTCTAACTGTAAGAAAGTCACTTCTGTGACCAATAGACTGGTTGTCGAAACTGATCTGATGATATCACTCGGACACTACACTATGTCAGTCAACAACGACCGTAAATGAATGAGGCAAAAAATCACTCTTCCTTTTTATGTAAGAAGAGAAATCATTTCACTGGAAGAGGCGATTTTACTACTTGTAGAGTGGTAGTCCTTCTTTGTTTACCCTCTCGGCAGACTGCCACAATACAGTGTCCGAGTAATAAGACCGAGTTTGTGGACAATGGTAATAGAAGATGAAATATACAAACAAAATTCTTCAACTAGCGACCTTTGGCTGAAGACTCAATTGTACATTATATTTACAAACAATCCTTGGGTATCACAAGAAATACTAAATTTAATTGATGAAAGGAGAAAATATAAAAATGCAGTAAATGAAACAGGCAAAATGGAGTACAGACGACTAAAAAATGAGATTGACAGGAAGTGCAAAATGGCTAAGCAGGAGTGGCTAGAAGCCAAATGCAAATCTGTAGAAGAATGTATAAGAAGGGGAAAAGTAGATACCGCCTACAGGAAAATAAAAGAGACATTTGGGGACAAGAAAAGCAACTCTACGAATATCAAGAGCTCAGATGGGAAACCAGTTCTCACCAAAGAATGGAAAGCTGAAAGGTGGAAAGAGTACATAGAGCAGCTCTACAAAGGAAATGAACTTAGAGACGATGTTGTAGGAAGGGAAGAGGAAGTAGACAAAGATGAAATAGGAGATACTATACTGAGAGATGAATTTGACAGAGCCCTGAAAGACCTAGGTCAGAACAAGGCCCCAGGAGTAGATGACATACCCTCAGAACTACTAAAGTCTCTGGGAGAGCCAGCTATGACAAAACTATTTGAACTGGTGTGTAGGATGTATGTGACAGGCGAAGTGCCCTCAGACTTTAAGAAAAATGTAATAATCCCCATTCCAAAGAAATCAGGCGCAGACAGGTGTGAAAATTACAGAACCATCACTTTGATAAGTCATGGTTGCAAAATTTTAACACGAATTATCTACAGGAGAATGGAAAAGCTGGTAGAAGCTGACCTCAGGGAAGATCAGTTTGGATTCAGGAGGAACATAGGAACCCGGGAGGCAATACTCACTTTACGTCTTATCTTAGAAGATAGATTAAGGAAAGGCAAACCTACATTTTTAGCTTTTGTAGATTTGGAGAAAGCATTTGACAATGTTGACTGGAATACACTCTTTTAAATTCTGAAGTCAGCAGGCGTAAAATATAGGGAAAGGAGAGTTATTTATAACTTGTACAAAAGCCAGACCGCAGTTATTAGACTCGAACCCCATGAAAGGGAAGCATCAGTTGGGAAGGGAGTAAGACAGGGTTGTAGACTTTCTCCGATGTTATTCAATTTGTACATCGAGCAGGCGGTGAAGGAAAGCAAGGAAAAATTTGGAATAGGCATTAAAGTACAGGGGGAAGAAATAAAAACATTGAGTTTTGCTGATGACATTGTAATTCTGTCAGAGACAGCAAAGGACCTGGAAGAGCAGTTGAATGGGATGGACAGTGTGTTGAAGAGAGCGTATAAAATGAACATTAACAAGAGCAAAACAAAAATAATGGAATGCGGTCTTAGAAAATCAGGCGATGCTGAAGGAATTAGATTGGGCAACGAAACAATGAAGGTGGTAGATGAGTTTTGTTACTTGGGTAGTAAAATAACATGTGATGGTCGTAGTACAGAGGATATAAAATGCAGAATGGCAATGGGCAGAAAAGCATTTTTGAAAAAGAGAAATTTGCTAACTTCGAATATTAATTTAAGTGTAAGGAAGTCTTTTCTGAAGTGTTGTTTGGAGTGTTGCCTTGTATGGGAGTGAAATATGGACGATACGCAGTGCGGACAGGATGAGAATAGAGGCTTTTGAAATGTGGTGTTACAGAAGAATGCTGAAGATTAGGTGGGTAGATCGCATAACGAATGAAGAAGTACTGAACAGAATTGGTGAGAAAAGGAATTTTTGGCATACCCTGACAAAAAGAAGGGATCGCTTGGTAGGACACATTCTTAGACATCGGGGAATCGTAAATTTAGCATTGGAGGGAAGTGTGTGGGGTAAAAATCGCAGAGGGAGACCAAGAGACACGTATAGCAAGCAGATTCAAGTGGATGTGGGTTGCCGTTCTTATGAGGAGATGAAAAGGCTTGCTGAGGTTAGAGTAGGGTGGAGAGCTGCATCAAACCAGTCTCCGGACTGAAGACCATAACAACAACAACATTTAATGGAATACTGGAACATATGAACCTTTACTTTAACTCGACATATATTTCTAAACCTTCTTTTTAACAGCAAAAAAAAATGTTTTTCATCACTTCATTATTGTTCTCGTTCGTTCACGCTTTAGTAGTACATAGCAACGGTTCCGGACGTGATATTCGTATGCTGCGACTGGCACGGCGTAACAACAAACAACCGCGTAGCAGCATTGGCAACATAGCCGCTAGCTGTCAGAGTCGTTCTTTCGGCGGCTCGACTATAATCAGCGGCGACCTGGCGGCCAGACTGCAGCGGGCAGCCTACCTGCCCGGGTCACCGGAAGCGCCGCTTCAGCCGCTTTGCGGAGATTTACCGGCAGGCTCTGGGGCGACCCTGCCGCCCGCTCTCTCACTTCCAGCAACCTGTCACCTGCCGAGCATTGTCCTTCCGATACGTGCGTTAAATCTTTACTGCTCTTCATTTAGCACTTCATTTTTCCACGCTGTATAAGAACTTGCTGTTGACGCGACAAAAGTCATGGGACAACGATTATGCACGGTGGCTAGGCGTCTTAAGCCGTCGGCACACGGAGCGACGAGTGTTGCCAACGTGGCGATTTTATGACGTCACAACGTGTGGACCGCAGGTTGGTGAGGCTTTTCCAACGTGTGGGGCAGTATCAAGCATGCCAGATATTCTCAAAGTGCGTCTGAACGATCACCAATAAGGTTGGAGAACTCCCCTATGTCACACCCCGTGGCTATGAGGGGGGCCGGCCGCGGTGGCCGAGGGGACTGAGGCGCGCCAGTCACGGTCTGCCAGGTCACTACGGTCGGGGGTTCGAATCCGCCCTCAAGCATGGATATTTGTGCCGTCCTTAGTGTAAGCTAGATCATAAGTAGTTTGTAAGTTTAGGGACTGATGACCCCGTAGTTAAGTCCCATAAGCTATACAAACATTTGAACATTTTTTGCTATGCGGGGAGGGGGACAGCGCTTTTCGGTAGAGAGAAGAAGACGCCAAGTTCTCCGTCGTATTGCGTGGTTTTTATGTATGTAACTTAGGTCTTATGAATGTATGACATTTCAAATCAAGTAAAAGTAACTGAGTAAATTGAGAAGCTCTCGGAAACCGGCCATTAAGGTACTATTTGTTGGAATAAATGACTGGAAACGTCTTATACGTGATTAAAAAATTCCGTATTACAGTAATCTGCCGTTTCAAGGCAAGGCGGACTGAAGATCCATCAACACGATTAGTTCTTTGTATCACTTGTTGTAATTACACGTCAGCAACCGACATATCGCCCAGTAGCATATATGACACGTCTAATACCGTAAGTGAGAATGTCTCGGTAATGCAACTGGCCGTCGTCGAACTACAAAGAACAATCACGATCAGCGTCCGCAAAGTACAGAACAACCTAAAGAGAGAGAGAGAGAGAAAAAAAAAAAGAATCGGTTTTGTGATAGACTCAAAGACCTTCCTATAAAATTTCTTAGAAGTTTACTGCATAATAATATTCGAAGCTATGTAAAAATAACTGCGCACCCTCTGAGGAGTGAGTTTGTTGGATTCGTTTTATGGACAAGACAGTCAGCACCTCAGACTGAAATATGCACTTATTGTTTCACGTATTGCATTTTACACGTTCTTAACATTCTTCTACAGAATAGTAACATTGACCGAGGAAGCATGATCTTTTAAGATTTACTGAAACGTGAGACTCTTGCAATAATCTTTGTGTTGTGAAGGCCTATTCTAATTTTATATGGCACAGTTTGTGATGAAACTTTTATTATTCGCTGCACTTCAAAAAATTCAAATGTTTGTTAAGCTTATGGGACTTAACTAAGGGGTCATCAGTCCCTAAACTTACAAACTACTTATCAACTACCTTATACTAAGGACGGCACAAATATCCATGCCCGAGGGGGGATTCGAACCCCCGACCGTAGTGGCCGTGCAGACCGTGACTGGAGCGCCTCAGTCCCCTTGGTCACCGCGGCCGGCTCGCTGCACTTATTCACATAAAATGCAACTTTTATAAGAGCCTTATGTTCATAGGTATTTTGTTGTTGCGTATTTAGGCCTATCACAGAACATAACGAACATAAGCACAAGCGCGGAAATAAGCTATTTAATAGAGGTAAAGCAGGAATTTCACTCTTTGGATATGGTAAACAGTGTGATTCCAGCAACTAATACCGCCGACAACTGTCGCTGGAGCGCGCTGCAGTCGCGTGTAGCTCGCTGAGGCACACGTCTCGTATGCTCAAGTTGCGCCGTCTCCGAGCGTTCAGCCACACGTTGGACTCGGCACGTTGACCATACACGTTCAGACAAACGCCCCGTGTGCCGAGGCTTTATCTCTTCTCTCGTTCAGTGCGCCACGTGAAGAGTAGTACATTTAAATTATGAAGGCAGTTCCGAAAGTAATACAACGGTGGCCGTAACTCGTTTATGCAGTGACGTAGGTAGTTCAAATTTCGCCTATTAGTAGAGTAGCTGCCGCGGCGGAGCGGCCGAGCGGCCGAGCACATTGAGGCGCTATGCTTCCATGCGCAAGGCCGTTCCCCGTCGGGGCTTCGAATCCCTCCTCGGGCATTGATATTTGTGTCGTCTTCAGTATTAGCTAGTTAATAAGTAGTGCGCAAGTTTAGGGACTGATGACCCCGTAGTCAAGACCTTTAATCCTAACAAACTTTGAAGTGGAGTAGCTCTTCCTGAATACTCAGATTCAGTAATTCCTTCTTCTTAATTTTTTTTTTTTTTTTTTGTCGTAGAAAATGGACAGGAATGTGTAGCTGAAAGTGCGTACAATCACTGAATACTTGACAAATGGAGGCTGCGGCTTTGCTGATATCTTTAAAAAATGGATATTGTCAACCATCAGTTGTTTACTGAATTTGTTTATTATCCTTCATCAGAAAGATCTGTTAAAAATTACAATCATGAATCATACACAAGTTACAATGAAATATGACGTCAACCAGTAGTTTCATCCATTACAAAATAAAGCAGACTGATCACACTGGTGCATTTTCTGTCACCATATCTATGTCAAACGATAAAAGATACGTAAAGTGCCACCAAACATTAGGTCTTGTTGATAAATAAAACAATACCTGGCTGCATTATAGTGAGCCAGGGTTGAAGAATTCAAATAGTAAGTAACAAACATATTGAGAACTACGTAGTTGATCTGATAAAGTTAAGTATTCATGGTGTGAAGGTAATATAACTTTGAACACTATCACACTATATATCTTTGATGAGGTGTCATGGCGACTGATAAAGAGAGCGTAAAATGACTGTTTGGACCGTGAAAACAATAAATAAATATGTCCCAAACAACCATTCTATGTTTAAGTATAAAGTAAGGTAAACGAAATATGCATAAAAACGTAATGTTGGGGAATATAGCAGATTGTTATTCTGTGACAGAATAGTACAATTATAACTAATATATACAGAGGTAGACTAAGAGATGGTATTGAGCATATTATTATAGCATGCATAATAATATGTATCGATACGTTTGTAAATGACCTGATATCCACATGAGGCTGAAAAATATCTGAATTACCGACATGAAGGGTAACAGCCGCAATATACTTTAAGAAATGCATGCATTCGGTTTCGGTTCAAAACCCCCTTCATAAAACTAAACTAAACAGACATTACATTGATACGTTGTCTGCTACTTTATCCACGTCAATCAATAACAAATTCATAACGTGTCACTCGACATTCGGACTTAATGTAAAGAGACATGTTACGCATATTTTATTTATTGAGGTGCAGACAATGTATCAACGTAATCATTTCTGAAGATGGTTTTGAACCGAAACTGGTAAAAGTATAACTATAATAAACAGCTGCTCGTCTCTGAACTGCTTCTATGTCTTCCTTTAAACTGATCTGCTGCAGGTCCCAAACACTTTAGCAATACTCAAGAGGTGGTCGTACAAGCATTTTATACTCTGTCTCCTTTACAGATGAAGAACATCTTCCCAAAATTCTCCCAATAAACCGAAGTCGGCTGTCCGCCTTACAATTGTCCTTACATGTTCGTTCCATTTCAAATCGCTCTGCAATGTTACGCCTAGATATTTGAAAGACGCGACTGCATCAAGAAGCTCACTGCTAATGCTGTATTCGAACATTATGGAGTTGTTTTTCCTATTCATGCGCATCACCTTACATTTTCCTACTAGCTGCCATTCTTCGCACCAACTAGAAATTTTGTCTAAGTCACCCTGTATGCTGTTGTTGTTGTGGTCTTCAGTCCGCAGACTGGTTTGATGCATCTCTCCACGCTACCCTGTCCTGTGCAAGCCTCTTCATCTGAGAATAAGTTCGGTAACATACATCCTTTTGAATCTGCTTACTGTATTCGTCCCTCGGTCTCCCTCTACGATTTTTACCCCCACACACTTCCTTCTAATGCTAAGTTAACTTTCCGTGATGTCTCAGAATGTGTCCAACCAATCTATCACTTCTCTTAGTCAGGATATGCCAGATTTGGTTAAGCACCTCCGATTTGGTTAAGCACCTCCTCATTAGTTACGTGATCTACGCATCTAATTGTCATCATTCTTCTGTAGCACCACATTTCAAAAGCTTCTATCATCTTTCTATCTAAACTCCTTATCGTCCATATTTCACTCCCGTACAATACTACACTCCAGACAAATGCTTTCAGAAAGGACTTCCTAACATTTAAATTAATATTGAATGTTAACAAGTTACGCTTCTATAGAAACGTTTTTCTTCCCAAAGCCATTCTGCATTTTATATCTTCTTTTCTTCGGCCATGAGAAGTTATCTTGCGACCCAAATAACGAAATTCATCTACGGCTTTTATTGTCTCATTACCTAATCTAATTCCTTCAGCATCGCCTGATTTTCTGACATTGCATTCCATTACCTTCGTTTTACTCTTGTTAATGTTCATCTTATATCTTACTTTCAAGACACTTTCCTTTCTATTCCATTCAATTGTTCTTCCAGATGTTTTGCGGTCTCTGACAGAATTACTATGTCTGCAAACCGCAAAGTTTTTATTTCTTCTCCCTGAAGTTTAATTTTCTCTCCAAATTTCTCCTTCCACTCCTTCACTGCCTGCTCAATGTACAGATTGAACAACATTGGGGCAAGGCTACAACCCTGTCTTACTCCCTTCCCAACCTCTGCGTCCCTTTTTTGCCTGCATGCTATTACAGTCAATTAAAGACGACACCCTCCCATAGACCACAGCATCATTAACGAACAGGCGCAAATTACAAGTTACTCTGTCCATCAGATCATTTATATAGATACAAAATAACAGCAGTCCTATCACACTCCCCTAGGGCACGCCTGACGATACACTCGTCTCGTTACGGAGGCAGCATGGCTCAAAATTCCCCACGACTTTTGGAGTAGGTTTAACTTGATTTTATTTTATTTTTTTCAGGGAAGCCAAAACAGTCTTGGTCCAACCCACCACTGCCCGCACCGAAACTAAGTTTATTGTGCGGTATCGCTCCCTGTCTGTCTAGTAAAGCCAACCAATGCCCTTGAACAGTGCAAGTTCTTTATTTCTTTATTAGACACAATTTCTTCGGGTCTGGTTGTCCCAAATGTTCTGTGCCTTTTACTCTCCAATGCAATGCATTCAAAGATTAGATGTGATGTAGTTTCATCACCGTCATCACAGATCCTACATTTAGGGTCCTCTTCTGTTATTCCCATTGTATGTAGGTGTTTTTTGAAATTCCCATGGCCTGTCAGCAATCCAATCATGAGTCTAATCTCTCTCCTATTCAGACCCAGGATTGCAGAGCTTCTTTTAAAACATGGCTTTAGCATCATTACCTTGCCATGTCTTTGTTGATGGATTTGGTCCAATATTCTACGTGCTGTCTTCTGAGCCAGTTACGTAGCTCCAATTTGATCATTGCCTTGGTGATTTTCAGGACAGGTTCCGGTCCAATAAATGGAGTCTCTGCCCCCATCCTGGCTAAACTGTCGGCATGTTCGTTGCCACTGATCCCCGAGTGGCCAGGGACCCACAATAGGTTTACCCTATTGCTTTCCCCTAGCTCTACCAGAACCCTGTGACATTCTGCAACAATTTTAGAACTTGTTGCAGGAGCTGCCAGTGATCTCAGGGCTGCCTGGCTGTCTGAATAGATATAGATGCTACGATCTTTGTAGCACCTACGCAAATTCTCCTTCACACATGCCCTGGTGGCAGTGATTTCGGCCTGGAATACTGAGGCCAGTTTCCCTAGAGAGACGACGCCCTCCAGTCTTGGCTGCACCCCTATACCCCGGCCCCAACACTTTGGTCTGATTTAGACCCGTCAGTGAACCAGACAATATCCCCCGTACGGTGTCAAACTATTTTCTCCCACTGCTCCCTGCTTTCAATTGTTATACTGAAAGGCTTGATGAAGCAGTATGGGGTTATAACATAGTCGGCTGGCATTTCCCCAACCTTTCCTATATTTACCTCACTCACTATTTTAGTGTGTGATTCTGTTCTGGATATCCCAAAGAGTTCCAGTTGTTGCCAGATTTGAGTCTGTATGCACCAGCCGCTGCCTCCATCTTGACCCAAAGGTGTAATGGGGGCATATCCAGCATGGTTTCCATCCCAGCAGTTGGTGTGCTGCTAATTCCGCCTTTTATGGCTAGGCAGGCTAATCTCTGCTTTGGAGTAGATACCACATGCAGTTGCTCCAGTCTGCCTCGCAGCATCAGGAGGCGGCGCATGACTTTGGCCACCTCGGGTTGACGTGCACCTCGACCGCACAGGAGCAGCACCGCGCGCGCGCTTACAGTAGTGGTCGTTGTTGCGCATGCCTCTGGAGGCGGCCGCTGCCACAGCCACGGCCCGGGGCGCCGCCCGGAGCCGCTATAACGCGCCATTTGCATGTCAAAAGCCCCTAATATGCCACGGTTTCAATTTGCGAGCGGCGCCCGCGCCGGCCCGAGCCGAGCCGGGCCGAGCATCGCCGAACGCTGGCGAGCAGCCAGCGCCTGGGGACCGGGGAGGCAGCGGCGGCGGCGGCAGCCAGCAGCGAGATACGCCGGCCTTTTGTCTCGGCCTCTTCTGACGCGCCTTCTCCGCTGTTGCGCCGACTCGGAGGCTCGCCCGAGGCGCAAGACTTCACTGCCCAATAGAAGCTCAGAATCGCCAATTTTCGCCAATTTGCACTCAGAGATGGGCTTTTCTAGCGACGTTCCCTTCAGAATGTATTGCCGGAAGCACGTTTACACTGAGCAGTGCATACCGCGGCTCCTGAATCGGGAGATGAAGATTACTTTACGAAGGACAGGTCACTCAAAATCGGGTCGTGAAAAGCAACTTTCTTTAACAAAATCTTGGCATTTTGGTAAAAAAAAAAAAGTCTCGTTTGCATAAAACTGATGTTAGTACATGAGCCGTTTCGCCTCTTATGGGCATCATCAGAAGTTGAAAGGTGGAAATTTACAAACTAGTTTAAAAAATAACAAGCTAAAAATATGTTAAATCTTTCTTAAACAAGAAAGATTACAAATAGGGAAGATGCAGACTGATAAAACTGCAGGCCGCATGAGTCGTTCACGTTTAGGAGTGTAGAGAATGAAGATTGAACTAGTAAATGCCGCTAAGTAGCAGAGAATAACAAATAAAATTACTGATCTCAGAGGTTGCGATGCGTCAAATTATTAAATTCAATAAAATAGAACCTTCACAACAGATGTGGTAACTGTTGCTCAAGAATGGGAGCAACGAAGTCAATGGTAAAACCTAATTTAGCCGCGCGAAGCTTTGTTTACTCACGCAAGAGCCGCTCCTTGCCACAACCAAGACTGCAACCAATACTTTTTTTAACCAAAATATCTATTACGGTTGCTGTGCCAGCGCCACAAAAATATGGAGTGGAGTGATTTCAGTTAAATCTTGGCATTGGATAGCGTGGTTCAAGTAAGTAATTCAATTCCCATGAAAGCAACTGCAACAAGTTTTTGTTGCAAAATACAAGGGGGAGTTGGAAAATAAGTTTCCCCTGTTGCTGTGGGTATAGTTGTGTATGAAAGGAAAGAAATAGAATGAGACATTACAGATAAGATATATCTTTATGTTTCTATATAATTTCCAAATACATTGAGACATTTGTCAAACCGTTTTATAAGTTCCAAAAAGCCATCCAGGGAAAAAATCAGGGTGCTGCATACGGAAGAAGCGTTGAAAGGCTATGGAGTAGAAACATCAGTCCTGTGCAAAAGAAGTTGAAAAGTATCCCGTCTGCAGGTAAAGTGCTACTCACCGTTTTCTGTGACGCCCAGGAGTTTTGTTGTTGGGATTTTTGGAGGATGTAATTATCAGTGCTGCGCGGTACTGTGACACTCTGTCGAAATAGAAAGAGTTGATTCGGAAAAAGTGACCTGGCCTTCTCACAAGTGGCGTACTGCCGTTGAATGACAATGCGAGACCATACTCGGCGACGGCAACGCGAAACCGTATGGCAACCTTTGGTTGGGGGTGCCCTTTTTTCCTGGACGGCTTTTTGAAGCTTATAAAGTGGTATGACAAATATCTCAATGTACTTGGAAATTACGTAGAAAAATAAAGATATGTCTTATCTTTTAATGGTTTATTCTATTTTTTTCTTTCATACACAAGTCTGCTCACAGTGGACAGGGGAAACTTATTTTCCAACTCCCCCTCGTAGTAACACGAATTATTTAGAGACGAATAACATAATAATGTCCTATTGCTCAGTGTCTTGGTGCCACTTCGGCGACTTGTGTGTCCCTAACCTACCCCAGTTATCCAACAAGGGATAGGGGACCTACAGTTTAACGCGAAATCCTTACCACATGTCGTTTTGTAGCCATCTGTACGACCCTATATAGTGGTCATGCACCAATCACAGGCAGGCGGATGGATCTGCAGCTGGTATGGTTGCCACAGCGACCTCTGCAAGAAATAGTGCCTATTAGGATCGCAAACATTCTGTTTATTTACCTGCTATGTGTTTGTGGACGCTGGATCGTCTACAGACGAGAGTGTATGTTGTCCCGCCGAGGCGTCGTGTTAGCGGTGCTGCCAGAATGACAGGAGTTCCCTATACCAGGTAACACCTGGCGACGTCTGTTAGCAGATAGGTTAAGTAAAGGCATACTTACATTTGTAACGTTTGTAGATTTGAAGAAAGCTTTTATTAATGCTGACTGGAATACACTCTTTAAAATTATGAAGTTAGCAGGCGTAAAAGACAGAAAAGTTATGCACAACTTGTACAGAAACCAGCTAGCAGTTATAAAGAGTCGAAGATCATGAAAGGTACGCAATGATCAGGAAGTGTACATCTGTAAAAGAAAGCAAGCAGAAATTTGGAGAAGGAATTAAAGTTCAAGGAAAAGAAATAAAGACTTTGCAGTGTGCCGATGACAATGTAATTCTGCCAGCAAAAGAACTGGAAGAGCAGCTGACAGTTTCTTGAAACCGAGTATAATTATTTACTGTTTGTGTCATTATACTGCTGTATGCTGACAAATAATGTAGCAGTGAAGTAGTATTGTGGATGTGTATTTACGTTTACATGTTTGAGTGGCTTTGTGTGTGTCTAAGAGATTTTTCGCCGTTGTTGATTAGGAGTCGTATTCCACGGGGTAGTGTATTACGTCGTCAAATTTTCTTCAAGAAAATTTTCGATTACTTTAGTGCACATAATTAAGAGCTTACTGTAAGTAATGTATAAACAACAATACTATAGTTAACTCCCAAAATTCCATCAACTTTTCAGTCTTTATGTCTGTGTGTCCTACGAGCCTTAGCACGTGCAAAATAGAAATCTCCAAGCACAAGTATTTTCCACGTAATATTCGAAAAGTTCACATAAAAATACTGCCATTACCTCGGAATTTGCTTTTGCTCTATAGACATTTTTACAAAAGGAATTAATCGATTCGTATAATTTTCCTGAACAAAAGCTCCGGTTCGTCGTTCAAACTTTGAATATGTACTGTAATATAGCTACATCAATGTAAATGGCCGCTGGTCCGCGCAAAAACCAAACTTTTTACCCCAATAGGAGCCGAGGACGAATATCTCCAAAATCGCAATTCCACATCTGCCTTTTGAATATATTCATTTGCAAAGAGATATGACTATATAAATGTAACTTGGAAGTTATAAAACAAAACGTAATCAGTTGATGTCTTGCTTTTAAGCTGAAACCCACACTTCCAGATGTAAGACACTCAGATAGGTACCAAACATTGTATATTGACTGAATATCAACCAGAACTCTGATATAATTCGTCCTATTTGCTGACGTCCAGGAGAAGCTGCATAAACTATATTCCTAAATAACACTTGCCCTACGGAGTAGAAGAAAAGCATAACTGTGCGGAGACATAATCATGTCGAACTTCTGTGAAGAAGTTGGTACAGCGTTAGTTTGAAATATTACGCGTCCTGGGTTCAACCCTGCTCCTAGCATAATATTGTTTACCCTGCTACGTCGTCAATTGTTATATGGAGCAATGTGTCCCTGACAAGGACTGTTCGGATTTTATAGCAATGTGTTTTCGGTAATATGCTTTTGCTTCGTTTATTTGAAAGCAGCAAACCTGTATGATATATTAGTTGTTTCAGAGAATAAACAGAAGCACTCGTAACAAGAATAAAGAAACAATTGCACCACATTTGTGGAAGTAATAATAATAATAATAATAATAATAACTACGTTTGAATCCATAAATAGTGTTTTGTGCACTGCGACAGTTGACATAATTATGGCAATAACACAGCGTTCGGTCGCAATAAATCTGTTTATTAATCACAGATCGAGTTCGGCCAGGTAAATAGCCGTCATCAGTGTCATATCTACAAAGTAAGAAAACAGGATCACATAATCAGTACATAACATCAAAATACATCACATCCATTTTTACATACAACATTGAAAACATTATAAACGTACCGTAGGGTTGATCCAGTGGAGGTCTCTCTCAGTATGATACGTCTGCGTGTTTTCCTGCCATCGCCACCTTGTGGCAGCCTTTCTCAACTGATACGTTCATATAGCGTAATGCCACTGTTTTAGAAATAGGTTTTGCCGCCTTTTTAAGTTTGTATCCATTTAAAAAAATTATGTACCCAATTTTATAAATTAACTACCTTCCTTGTACATTTTATTTGCGAATATAGTCAAAACATACGGTTGTTTATGATCTCCACCATCCACGGAGTGCTCTTCTTGGCGTCCTTCTTTGTCATTTCGTAATTTTATTATTAAAATATAGTTATGAACAATGTTTTTGAAACAATTTTACGTTTTTGTACAACTGTGCGTACACATATTAAGTTATTCCATAACAGTTTTTATTTGCACAAGCTCTCTTTGCGAATATAGTCAAAACACACGGTTGTTTATGATTTCCACCATCCACGGAGTGCTCTTCTTGGCGTCCTTCTTTGTCTGTCATTTCGTAATTTTATTATTAAAATATAGTTTTGAACAATGTTTTTGAAACAATTTTACGTTTTTGTACAACTGTGCGTACACATATTAAGTTATTCCACAACAGTTTTTATTTGTACAAGCACTCTATGATGCCATCCATTTTATCAATTTATAAAATAAATAACATTTGTATTACTTATGTATCTCGATATGTTCTATTTTATATAATTTTTATATTTGACAAATTTGCTTAACAATAAACGATGTATTCTAAATGTTTGTACGAACCAACTGTAGCGCTACTGTTTACTACTGTAAATTTGTACCACTTGATCGCGCGGCCTCCCGCATTGGAGGTGCGAATCCTCCCTCGGGTATGGATCTGTGTTGTCCTTAGATTAGTTTAACTAAGTTTAAGTAGTTTGTAAGACTACAGACTGATGGCCAACGTAGTTTGGTCCCATAGAAATACAAACATTTGAATATATGATTTTGTAACACTTTAATTTAAACGGCAGCTTGTGAAACATACACGACGTTTATAATGTTTACAATGTTGTTATGTAAAAATGGATGTGATGTACGTCATGAGCTGATTATGTGATCCTGTTTCATTATTTTGTAGATATGACACTGATGATGGCTAGTTACCTAGCCGAAATCCATTTGTGATTAATAAACAGATTTATTGCAACCGAACGCTGTGTTATTCCCAGTAATAGTAATAACTATCATATTAATAATAATGTTAGCAATAGACTGCTAGATTGGCAGCACTTTTACACGCCAGGAACAGATCCCATGTAACACTTGCTGTATGTAAATATAAAAGAATTTCCAACATAACAGTGAAAGTAGCCTGGTATTAAAATAAGCAAAATCTTGGGCACCTGAGATCTGCAAATGTAAGTTAAAACGCTCACTGCTGCTTTAAATTACTTTATGAGTGGCCACAGTAGATGCACAATGAAAATTTATCTAACTACTCACTCCTTAAGGGAGCAGCCAACGTTTTAACAAAGACAAAATCAATGTTAAAAAATAACTAAACAGATAATTAAACATGGGACAGGGAGCATGAAATCATAAATCAGAGGTTTGATACTTTACAACCATAATCTATTCAGAAAAATGGCCGACCGTGGTGGCTGAGGGGGCGCCAGTCACGGTCTGCGCGGCCACTACGGTCAGGGGTTCGAATCCCCCCTCAGGATATTTGTGCCGTCCTTAGTGTTAGCTAGTTCATTTGTAGTTTGTAAGTTTAGGGACTGATGACCCCTTAGTTAAGTCTCATAAGCTATACAGACATTTGAAAATGTTCAGAAAAATGAACAAGCAAATAAATGTGGGGAGAGCAAAGTAAGAACACACCTTGTACAAAAGTGAGTTAAATCATAAAATTACTGCCCGTAGTAAAATTGTTTCTGCCCTTTATGAATACGGAGGTAACTTGGGAGGAAATTTGCTAACACACAATAGGTAGATGAAAACACATTCATTCATTCACAGACACACGCCTAATGTGTGGTGCTACATTACTCTCCAGGAACACTTGTTGTTCAAAATGTTCAAATGTTTGTTAAGCTTATGGGACTTAACTACGGGGTCATCAGTCCCTAACCGGGAACACTTGAAAGCAGCAGTGAAAGAACGAGTCTGCAGCGTCTTGACGAGATGGCAGGTATCTTGATCAGTAATTTCAAGTACACTGTACACTACAAGAACTCATGTTTGGGGAGGCAGCGGCTCACTATTCTTAAGTACCATGTGGTGTGTGACCATGCCAAATTTCATAACATTTACAAACAGAAATTAATTTAGAATAAGCAATTAAAGCACACGTGAGAATTCATTCTCAAATCAGAGAAAGTAGTATTAACAAAAGCATGGCTGAAGGCCGAAGTAACGGCCATTACAAAAGCACATGGTGTAATTGGTCATACAAGAGAGGAAATATGGACTCAACCTAGAAAATCTGAGAAATATTTAGCATACTTGTGGCTACAGATGTGACATGAAAAGTTAGTTAAAAACACGAAGGAAATTAAAACATGCTAGGTTTACACAAATGCTGAAGGCCACACATGTGTATTCTAACTTGAGCAAAACCGAACACAAAATCATCAGATAATAAATTTACTCAAGTTACGTAAATTAAGAAACACTTCACCTCGCATAGTGAAAGAATTGGTCAAGAGATTACTGAAAAATCAAGACTGCCTGATCGCAAAGAAAGCAAAATCCTAACAGCATGCCTTCCCCTCACCATGATTTGGCGGATTACTTACTTCCAAAGTCGTTGGAACCAGAATGAAGAGTGAAGAGTAAAGCTCGAAGGCCTTGGAAAAACCTCGACTCGCCGTACACCGGATGTAGAGCGCACTAAAAGCGACGCAGAGTGCGTTCAGAGACTAGTGTTTACCAACCCTTGCTACCTGCCAAGACAATTCCCTCTACAACCGCTCCTAGAGAGGTCTCCTGTCACCTCTTTCGTCCAAGATTAGGTTGGTACGACACTAAGAACACGGCAACCTCGCCATCTTAGCAAGTAAGCTTCTTTCTGGACACCCAGCAGACGCTAGCGAAGACGACATACGAAGCCATGCGTTCTTAACTACAGCAAACTGAGGCCTAGAGCAGGAGGCGACGACTGTAAGCCAATGCGCAGCAGTCAGTCAATATTAAAAGCAACATTCCACATTCACATGAACATACAAGTACAATCTCAAAGGTGGAAACATACATAAATATAGGGCATTGATCATTAATAAAAAGTATAAAATAATTAACATAATAGGTAGATAACATTTATGTTTGCAGAAATACTTTATGTTAAAGAATAAATCAAAATGGAACACGACCACACAATCAGTGGACGTGTTTCAACAGAGAAAAAAAGAATAAAGTTAGCATCACAAGCGCTTGAACCCAGGACCCTTGAAATGACTTCCCTACTGGAGCTCAACACGACGCACCCTAACTGATATGCCTCTTGTGTAATCTACATCTACATACATACTCCGCAATTCACCGTAAGGTAAGGGTACACAGTACCACTACTAGGCATTTCCTTTCCTATTCCACTACCAAATTGAACGAGGAAAAAAAGAATGCCTATATGCCTCCGTACGAGCCCTAATTTCTCTTATCTTGTCCTTGTGATCACCACGCGAAATGTAAGTAGGCGGCAGCAAGATCGTACTACACTCAGCTTCAAATTCCAGCCCTCTAAATTTACTCAACAGAAATTCACGAAAAGAACGTCGTCTTTCCTCCAGCGATTCCCAATTGAGTTGCCGGAGCATTTCCGTGACACTCGCGCATTGGTCGAACCTACCGGTAAGAAATCTAGCTGCTCGCCTCAGAAACGCCTCTATGTCTTCGTTTAAACTGATCTGCTGCAATCTCGATCAATACTCAAGACGTGGTCGTACAAGCGTTCTATACGCGGTCTCCTTTACAGGTGAAGCACATCTTCCTAAAATTCTCCCAATAAACCGAAGTTCAAATTTTCAAATGTTTGTTAAGCTTAAGGGACTTAACTACGGGGTCATCAGTCCTTAAACTTACAAACTACTTATGAACTACCTGCAACTAAGGACGGCACAAATATCCATGCCCCGGGGTGGGGGGGATTCGAACCCCTGACCGTAGTGGCCGTGCAGACCGTGACTGAAGCGCCTCAGTCCCCTCGGCCACCGCGGCTGGCAAAACCGAAGTCGGCTGTCCGCCTTACTCACAACTGTCCTTACATGCTCGTAGGACAGTTGTTACTTATTATTATCCGTTTACTCGCGTTCTCCTAGACGGCAGCACATAGTACTAATTATATCGAAATTTTGATTGATACTCTATCGATATACAACGTTCGGGCCCGATCTGACTGACTGACATAAGGAGGTGTGTGTGTGAGCAGCACGCCGCAGTGAAGGATGGAGCAGTACGCGTTATCCGCCTACCGGCTGTCAGCAAGATGCTCCCGCCAATTTCCGGACGTAGAACGGTAGGCAGTGAAACTGCATCCCAGAGTCGTCTGGCGGCAGAGATAAAAATAACAATCGTCTCGTCGCGGGAGAAATCTTTATCTGCGGCAGCGGCAGGCGGCGGACGCAACTTGCGCTGCGCCCCCGGCGGCGCATCTAAATCGGCTGCGGAAGCGATAAAGGCTGCAGAGGCTTCAAGGCAGCAAGGCGGCACAGGCGGAGGGGCGGGGGGCTGCTATCTGAACGGCGTATTAGCCGGCAGGCGGGTAGGAGGGAGCCGAGGCGCGGCTCTGGAGCACCGCGCTCTACTGCCCAGCTGACAGCCGGTCCACCTGGCCGCTAACAGGAATACCTTGTGTTTCAGTCAATTTCAAACAGCAGTCGACATGATCGATTGGAGAGTGTCCGCAACTGCACTATGTTATTTTAAATGTGTTTATTTCCGTGAACAGTTGCAATATAATTGTTTAATAACATGTTTCGATCACTTGGATCATCTTCAGAGCTTATAGTTGCGTCCGCAACCCGTCTGGCTGAGTACCAATTAGTACGGACGCAACTATAAGATCTGAAGATGATCCAAGTGATCGAAACATGTTATTAAACAATTATATTGCAACTGTTCACAGAAATAAACACATTTAAAAGTCACGGTAAAGCCTATGCCAAAATGTTTTGCATTTAAAGCAACTGTATCATGCTACTCTTCTGCTACTACAGTGCTGCCACATGCCGCGCAGCGTTGCTTTCATGACTGTTCGTCTTACAAGGAAACTACTTGGGCTCGAACAAAAACATATACACCAAAATCGCATGATAGATAATGTAAAGGTCCCTTATTACACTAGTCATACTCCCGCATCTGAGAAACTCTGCAGTCGCCCATTAGAGCCCTCTACGGGTGCCATGCCGCATTGCACTTTGACCTGCCGGTACGCCAGTAGTGACGGTGCAGTGTGCCTCTGAAGTTGCGTTTTGTGACGTTATTTGTGTGGTGAATCGTTAGATGGGGCGGCGATTGGCAATCAGTCCTGCTAATGTATTGCTATTGGTTGAGATGAAATTACGAAGAACCCTTCTTCGTGAAGATGGCATTAGTGTAGAAGATAAATCATTCGCATGCTTTCTCGTATCTGTTATGGTACCGAAATATGAGCATAAGTTAGATACTGTTGTTACAAACTCATAATAATGATAATAGGGATGATAAAGACGAACAACTCATTGCAAGCGGTAGTGCTACGGTAAATGCGGGAGGAGGCGATCGAAGCAGTGGCAGTGAATACCAACAGTCTTCCGAGAAGAAGGTTAAATTTGCAACTATCATCACGGCTTTTGATGACAGTTCGCTAGAGAACATGTACAATGATTATTACATAAGTTATAGTTAAGATAACTGCATTACGTATGAAGTCTACAATTACATCTACAGTGGTATCTAGAGCATGATTGCAAAGTTTTGCATAAAATCGGCACCCACCAGCACACTGAGGTGTACGTAGAGATCCTGTAAGCAAACGTTCAAACAGATATGTTTGTTCGATCCCAAGTACTTTCCTTGTGAGAATGTACATTCCCAGTTCTGCAACAATTTACTCTTTCCTCGCTACGGGCGCTACTGACGTTCCAATTGACAGACGTAAACGTTTAGATATACGTTATGTAGTGATATTACCATGTGAACATGGATTAACACGCTCAGGATGGTACAAGCGCAGTATTCACTGTGTTTAATACTGTGATCTAGAGAATATCAAAAATAAAATAGTAAACAAATCGAATTTATAGATGTTGTTGTTGTTGTGATTTGATGCAGTTCTCCCCCATACTCTGTCCTGAGTAAGCCTCTTCATCTCCTTATAAGAACGGCAACCCGTTTCCTCCTCAATCTGCTTACTATATTTCTCTCTTGGACTCCCTCTGCTGTTTTTCTCCCACACTTTTCCTACCAAACCTAAATTTACGATTCCTTGATGTCTAAGAATATGTCCTAGGAATCGATCCATTATTTTAGTCAAGGTATGCCAAAATTTCTTTTTCTTCCCAATTATGTTCAGCACCTCTTCATTACTTACGAAATCTACCCACCAATTCTTCAGCATTCTTCTGTAGCACCACATTTCAAAAGCCTCTATCCTCTTCCTGTCTAAACTATTTATCGCCCAATTTTCACTTCCGTAGAAAGCAACAGTACACTCAAATTCCTTCAGAGAAGACTTTCTATTACATAAATTAGTATTCGATACTAACAATTTCTCTTTTTCAAAAACGCTTTTGTTCCCACCGCCATTCTGCATTTTATATC
The DNA here is from genome assembly GCA_026315105.1 of Locusta migratoria. NCBI lineage: Eukaryota > Metazoa > Arthropoda > Insecta > Orthoptera > Acrididae > Locusta > Locusta migratoria. The sequence goes on along the minus strand of CM048744.1, from coordinate 721,174,734 downwards.
CTCTGTTACTTTACTGCCCACATAACAAAACTCATCTACCACCTTTACTGTCGCGTTACCTAATTCAATTCCTTCAGCAACGCCTGATTTTCTAAGACTGCATTCCATTACCCTGTTTTGCTCTTGTTAATGTTCATGTGCTCAATGTGCGTACAAATTGAATAACAATGGAGAAACGCTACAACCCTGTATTAGTCCCTTCCCAACCATTGCGTCCCTTTGATGCCCTTCAACTCTAATAACAGCTTTTCAGTTAATGTACAAGTTGTAAATAACGTTTCGTTTCCTATATTTTATCCATACTAACTTCCATACTTCAAATCAATATTGACAAAAGCTTTCTCCAAATCTACAAAAGCTAGAAATTTAAGTTTGCCTATCGTTAATCTATCTTCTAAGACAAATCGTAATGTGAGTATTGCCTCCCGTGTTCCTACACTTCTACTGAATCCGAATTGATCTTCCCTGAGGCCAGCATCTATCAGCCTTTCCATACTTCTGTAAATAATTCTTGTAAAAAGTTTGCAACCATGACTTATTAAACTGATGGTTCTGTAATTTTCACATCTGTTTTCTTTGTAAAGGGGAAAATTCCTTTTTTCTTAAAATCTGATGGTATTTCGCTTGTCGCATACTTCGTACTCACCAGGTGGAATAGTTTTTCTATGGATGATTCTCCAGAAGACTTCAGTAGCTCTAAGGAAATGTTATCTACTCCATTGGCCTTGTTCCGACTTAGGTCTTTCTTTTCATAGATATAGAAGCCAGCGCAGTCCCTAGTAATAAAATAAAGTCTACAGTACACCATTTAGCCGGCCGCGGTGGCCGAGGGGACTAAAGCGCTCCAGTCATGGTCTTCACGGGCACTACGGTCGGGGGTTCGAATCCCCCCTCGGGCATGGATATTTGTGCCGTCCTAGTTCGTAAGTAGTTCATAAGTAGTTTGTAAGTTTAGGGACTGATGACCCCGTAGTTAAGTCCCATAGACTATACAAACATTTGAATTTGAATTTTTTACACCATTTAAATTTATTAATGACCGGTTTCAACACTAGTGTGGATCATCCTCAGGGCTGGACGACACATGTGTTTTTTCTCAGAGAGTTCGGTACTCTTAGGTAATACTCATTGAACAGTTTAGCCAGGGGCTAATATAACAGCGGTTCGATAAACCAAATGTCCAAATGTTTGTAAAGTTATGGGACTTAACTACGAGTGTTAGCAGTCCCTAGGCTTACAAACTACTTAAACTAACCTAAGGACAAACACATACACCCATCCCCGTAGGAGAACTCGAACCTCCGGCGGCGAGCAACAGCGCGCACCGCAGCAAGGCACCTTGAAGCGCTCGGCCACTCCACTGCGGCATTTCAAGGTGATAAGCAGAGTAAATAAACAGACTTATATGTAGAAGTAGGTACATAACCCAACTGTATAAGGCCGAACCACACGTGGTAAAACGTTTCACCACGGCCACTTTAATAATCAACTCGTTGAACGAAACCGTGGGCAGAAAACAAGTCATTTAAGAAGTCCCACAGAGCATGCTTGGCGATGAATACTCTCAATTAGGCTCAAAGTAAACCCCAGGTGGATGACCAAAATCCAACAGTACTGGCAATCCAACAGGTACTGGCAGAAGCTCAGACGGTAAAGCGCTTGCTCACGAATGGCAAAGGTCCAACGTTCGAAACCCGGTTCCGGCACACAATTTTAATCTGCCAAGAAGTTTCTTAATCCAACATATCCAGAATTTCTCTTTCATCACCCCCCCCCCCCCCCATGCCTTGTTTATGGGCCTGAGTAGGATGAGAGACTGTGGGAGTTGACAAATCACTGTCCGCGAGATACTCAGTCATTATGTGCGAGAAGGAAGAGGTTGTGATGGAACAGAGTCGGTCTGAAGCTATACTTTTAATACGTTTGGTATCAATGAAAAATCGTAAATTTCGTTGTCGGATTAGGAAATGGAAGAGGCGGCGGAATAATTTTGGGCGCACTCAAGAAACTTATTGCGGAGTTGATAAAAGGTCAACAACTGTATAGAAACATCACGGGAATGTCAGTGATGGAACTGGAGCAAATACTTCTTATAACTAGGCCCAAAACTGCGCAGAAAGACAATGTTATAGTGTTAGTGTTGAAGACAGGCTGACACAAGACCATTTGCATGTGGTGTTTATGTATTTATTTTATTTATTCTTGTTTCGTATTTGTAATGCCTGGAGTTGTTGTTGTTGTTGTTGTTGTTGTTGTTGTGGTCTTCAGTCCGGAGACTGGTTTGATGCAGCTCTCCACAATACCCTATCCTGAGCAAGCCTCTTCATCTCCACATAAGAACGACAAGCTACATCTGTCTGAATCTGCTTAGTGTATCCATCTCTTGGTCTTCCCCTGCGATTTTTTCCCCACACACTTCCCTCCAACGCTAAATTCACAATTCCTTGATGTCTAAGAATGTGTCCTAGCAATCTATCCCTTCTTTTAGTCAAGGTATGCCAGAAATTCCTTTTCTCCCCAATTCTGTTCAGTACCTCCTCATTAGTTACGCGATCCACCCACCTAATCTTCAGCATTCTTCTGTAGCACCAAATTTCAAAAGCCTCAATCCTCTTCCTGTCCGCACTGTTTATCGTCCATGTTTCACTCCCATACAAGGCATCACTCCATACAAATGCTTTCAGAAAGGACTTCCTTAAGCTTAAATCAATATTCGATGTTAACAAATTTCTCTTTTTCAAGAACGCTTTTCTACCCATTGCCATTCTGCGAGTACAGATCTCAAATAATAATCAGCCAAAGTCATATGATGCCTAAGAAAATAACTTCGAAATTTCGTGTACCTTTAATAAAATCTTCGAATTTCCTGAGTGTCGCCTTAGCTCATGGCTAGCGTTGAAATTTCCTAATCAAGGAATTGTATGATTGACGGTTGAAATTCCGCCATTAATATTTTTTGTTTATTTCTTCGAATACCTTTCACCATTGAAATATAAAATTCATCAAATAAATGGTAATTAACACGTATCTAAGTGTAGTGTTTATGAAACAAGTATATCTTTTGTTTATTGTAATTTTAAATATTTTATAAAAGTTATTAATAATAATGGTTTCAATTACATAGCAATCACAAATTACATTTTTGCAGCAATCCTGAAAAATTTTTCATGAAGTGAACAACCAAAGACGTCTTCAATTAATAGTGAATTGCATACTGTAAAAAATGTTATTTGCGATGCTATATGTATTGAAAACCACCAATATCAACAACCTTTCATAAAATCATGAAAATTAAAAACAAGAGACATACTTATTCATAAAAAATTACTACATACATTTAAATGGTCTCAGCATTTGAGCAGAACGAAAGAATTATAAAAATGAAACAAAGACTGCCAGGATTTGAATTATCGACCCTAAAATTTTTTTAAGGTTATCAGTCTAGAAGGGTACCAAAGAGTCAGGGCGGCTGTTGATAGTGTTCGTCTATATAAACGTAATTAACGGTTGTGAAAAAAATTCAATGTCGCTTTATTGGTTTTATTGGTGAAGAAACCAATTTTTCATCAGTTCTTTGCTGACATGTCGCTGAGATTCAGTTCACCATGCGTATCCATCGCCTCAGTAGTTGCAACTGCCCCGAAAATATGAATATACATTAATCAAGCCTTTTGCCTAGGTGACATCATCTTGGAATGGATAATATGAATGTCTGTCTATAATAACACAATCTCGCGTTTCCTCGGCGACAATTTCTTTCTTCATATATTAATGCTATGTAACATATTTAAGAAGTTTGTTCTTATGATCCTTGCTGTGTTTCACTATTTAAGACTAAAACCTTAGATAAAAACTAAATTATCATGTTGGTCTTGTCGGAGAGTAAAACAGACGATTTATTCTCTCAGAAACACGCTACGGTCACATATTATGTCTCAAAACACGCAGCTTCAAGAGTTCTGTATGTGTGTTTATGACTATGTGTAACTTAAAAACAGTGAAATAGGGCATGCAATATGGCCGCTCCCAGCTTTGCCGACCATACCAGAATAGTTTATCTTGTCAGAGAGCTATTGCTGGCAACTGTATTACTAACAAATGCTCTCTGAGAGTGAAAATCGCCCACGTGTATACTTAGCTTCAGATTCAATGTTCAACTGGAGAGGAGTCGCCGCGGCGGATTAGCCGTGCGCACTGGGGCGCCGTGCTGCGGTGCGCGCGGCTGTTCGCCGTCGGGGGTTCGAGCTCCCCCCCCCCCCTCCCCCCGGGGCATGGATGTTTGTGTTGTCCTTAGGCTAGTTTACATTACTTTAACTAGTTTGTAAGCTACGGACTAATAACCAAGTAGTTGAGTGCGATAGATTTACAAACATTTTTTGCAGAGGAGTCTTCCAGCAGTGACTGCCGCTTGGAGGACTTGCGCCTTCTCCTCTCCAGCTCAACATTGGAGTAGACCTGAAGATGAACCACACTAGCATCGAAATCGGTCGTCAGTAAAATTAAGCGGTTCACTCTAGACCGTTTTTATTCTATTACAGAAGTGGAAAAAGAGCGGTGCCAAACCGTGACTGTAACTCTTAACATCAGATGTGAAAAAGCGTTTTAATTATTTCATCTGAAGAGGGTTATTCTGCACTGCTCCCATCCAAAACGCAACACCAAGAACGATCAGACATATCAGCACAGCCAAATTTATTTGTGAGGAAACAGTTTACAAAGATTACATGATTGAAAAATTGAAAATACAGCCCTAGATGAAGTGATGAAGATGATGGAATCAGATTTGAGTGTTGTCGCGATTGCCGGTTATAACTGTTACTGCACGCCTCTTCATTGAATCAAAGAGCCTCTGGATGTTATGTCGGGGTTTAGCAGTCCATGTCGCATCCACATTTTTGACAAGGTTGATCTGTTGTAGCAACGGGTAATGTGTCCCGGGCCAGATGTTCCTCGATCGTCGACCAGACGATTTCGATAGGCCACTGAAGGAGGCCAGCGCATTGCAATCTGGTGGGCGACGAAGAAGCCTTGAACGTCCTTCAACCAGTGTGCTCGCCAACTGTCCTGTTGAAATGTGCCTTTCGGCAAGATTCGAAGGTACGAGAAGAAGAAAAGGCATCAAAATTCAGAGATGTAATGCTGGCTGATTAGTGTACCAGCAATGTGTTACGAGGGTGAGAGAGTGGTGTCCTATATATTGTGTGTCTGCATGCAGTGGGTTCGGGAAGTGGGCCGTGCCTAGCAAGGATGTGGACATGCGTCTGTAACTAAAAGAATTGATTAGTCAATATCATATTTTTATCACAAATGTTTGTCAAGCTTAAGGGACTTAACTGCGGGGTCATCAGTCCCTAAACTTACAAACTACTTATGAACTAGCTTATACTAAAGACAACACAAACATCCATGCACGAGGGGGGATTCGAACCGCCGACGGGGACGGCCTCGCGCGTAGTAGCACAGCGCCTCAACGCGCTCGGCCGCCCCGCCGCGGCCCTTTCAGAACATTCCCGTGGCATAATCTTGCTGACCATCTCCTTCTTTATCCTCTTCAGACTTTTTCAGGAGTCTTTTCCCTATTCTGGACTCCTTATAGGTGGCTTCCGCAGCCCCTTCAGCTTCAACTAGCTGCTGAAGATCTATGGCAGTCAGATCACATATCATATTTCCTGCTTGGATGCCTAATTTGTCCATTACTTTTGTCCTGTTAATTACACCATCACTGAAACGGATAACAGCAACCATCACACCTATTTTGAGTACTGTCCATCCAACAAATACTGTTTACGGTACTCGTTGCCATACGCACCTGTTGAAATTCTCATTAGGATTTTGTGAACGGCCCATGTACACATTTTCTAAGTAATTTTTTAACTACAAGGTCCCTGTATATTGGCTTTATTGTTTCCAGGACTGTGGCAGGCATGGAATGCTTATGGTGATATTCCTTGCCTAAAGCATCAGCGAGGCAGTGTGCAGACAGTGTTCAAAGAGCTGTTAAGACTGTGATAACTATTTAAATGTGAATAAACCAGTAATTCTTGGAAACGGAATAAACTTGTCTTTCAGATGAAGGCAAAAAATTGTTTTCGCATTTTACAGGTCCCGTTAAGGAGTGTGTCAGACTACGGACCGATGACGTTAGCAGTTTGGTCCCTTAGTTACATAAACTTTGAACTCAGAAAAATTTTGGGCTCAGAAAAGAGTCATTTATGCGATTTTGAAAATTTTTAACGGCACATTTGTTTCGTATATCTCAAAGGGTAGCACACGCTAAAACAACCAAATTTCAAGGTTACCGTATAATATTGACTTTAGTTCTTTCGTAGATAGATCACAAATTATGCAATATCGATGCAAAAGGTATAATCAGCGTTTAAAATAAATTGGGAAGTGAAGTCAGCCTAACAAGAAGTAAAACTTTATGTATTATGGTCATACTTTCAATGTGTTATTAGGTTGCTACCTAACAACGTAGCGAAAATCAACACACATTCGAAGGAAACTTTTTGTAAGGGGTTTTAGCCTAGCAACTTCATACTCGAAAACCGTAACATCTTCGTACAAAATAGTGAAGTATTTTACAAAACGAAACCAATGATAAACGACTTTCTCATAAATTACAACGTTTGTGTCACCAAGAAAAACAGAAATATACGAGAACTGCATTTAGGAAAGAGAATAAGTGGAAAACAACATTGTCACAGGCTGTTTGCACTTGACTCGTGATTGGTTGTTCTTACTGCCATAGCACCGTAAGCTACATATAGAAAGACAGTAAAAAAGACTGTTCCACTTTGTATGCAAGATGCATGAGACAGTGGAAATACTATCAGACTTCAAGAAGAAAGAACTATAAGTCTAATAAGTCATTGTTCCAAAACAGTGACACGAATTCTTTACAGATAAACGGATAATCTGACAGAATCCGACCTCGGGGAACATCAGATTTGATTTAGGAGAAATGTAGAAACTCGTGAAACAAAACTCACATTACGATAAGTTAGGGAAGGGAAACCTACAATTTTAGCTTTTTGTAGATTTGGAGAAAGCTCTAGACAACATTGACTGGAATACAGTCTTTCGAATTCTGAAAGTAGCAGGTCTAAAATACAGGGAACGAAAAGCTATACAAATTTTGTACAAAAACTAGATAGCAGTTACAACACTCTTAAGAAATGAAGGTTGAGAAGGGAGTAAGAAAGGATTGTAGCCTTTCCCCAACGTTATTCAATATGTCCATTGAGCAATCTGTGAAAGAATGCAGGAAGAAATTTGGAACAGCAGTTAAAGTTGAAAGAAAAGAAATATAAATTCTGCGGACTGTTGACGACACTGTAATTCTGTCAGAAACTGGTAGTAACCTAGAAGAGCAATTGAACGGAATGAACAGATTCTTGAAAGGGCGGTTTAAGGTGAAAATTAAAAAGAGCAAAGCAAGAGTACCGTGATGGAATGTAGCTCAAGAAAATCAGGTGGAGCTGAAGGAATTAGATTAGGTAAACATAACAATAGAATTGGTGGATGAATGCTGTTATTTGGGTAGCAAAATAACTTCTGATGGCGGAAGTAGAGAAGTTATAAAATGTAGAATGGCTTTGGGGAAAAAAACATTTCTAAAGAAATATTTTTTAACATCAAATAGTAATTTAAATGTTAGGAAGTCGCCTCTGAAAGTATTTTTGTGGATTGTAGAATTTTTTAGTAGTGAAACATGGACGAAAAGTTCAGACAAAAGGATGACAGAAACTCTCGAAATTTGGTGCTACGGACGAATGCTGAAAATTAATAATAATAATAATATGGTTTTATGTTCCGCAGGACATAATTGAGGAGCAAGACTTCATACTCATGGAACAAGTCAGCAGTACATGAAATTTTGACATAAGAGTGGTAATACAAAAACTTAAATTACTCCTTTCCAATGACAATCTAAAGCCTAAGTAAAAAAAAAAAATCAGTAACGAAACAAAGGAATTAGCTTAATTTTTTAATTTATCCAGTAGTTCGTCGACAGAATAAAAGTGAACTATGGGGTAACACTTCAATTTACATTTGAAATCGCGTGGTTTAGTACTAAGAGTCTTGAGTTCTTGTGGTAACTTATCCAAAATGGATGTTGCAGAATACTGCACGCCTTTCTGCTAAAGAGTCAAGGAGATGTGATCCAAATGTAGCTTAGATTTCTGTCTAGTATTCACCGAGTGAAAGCTGCTAATTCGTGGGAATAAGCCGATATTGTTAACAACAAACGACATTAAAGAAAATACGTATTGTGACGCCATTTTCGAAATTCCCAGACTACTAAAAGGACTCGCGTAACTAATGAGGTGCTGAACAGAATTGGGGAGAAAAGAAGTTTCTGCAATATCTTGACTATGAGAAGGGGTCGATAGATGGGACACATTTTGAGACATCAAGGAATCGTCAATTTGGCATAAGGAAAATGTGTTCGGTAAAAGTAGCAGAGGAAGACCGAGAGGCAAAGAGGGTAAACAGGTTGCAAAGGAAGTGCGTTGCCATTCTTATTAAGAAACTAGCTGAAAACCCGTCGCTGCCCGGGTATTTATTTATTTATTCATGCCTTTTTTTCAAGTATATATTCATTTGTATAAGAGCTGTATGTCTGTAAAATTTCTTGCGGATACAATTAGTAGGAAGGAAGTAATAGAGTAAAACTTGGTTCGTGATGGGGCGATTTTCCATGAACGTAACTGCTTTTGTGCTCATATCTCACGAACTACGTGTCGTACTGTGATACAGTTTAGAAGGTACACTCAACTACATGCGTGTATACTGTCTATAAAATTTCCTGCAGCTTCAATTTGTAGCGTAAAAATTATAAATTGTAACGTCATACCGAAAGGCGTAGTTTTAGTCCATGAACAGCGGAATGTTACTGTTTATGTGCTCATATCTCATAAACTGCGTGTCGTACTGTGATACAATTTAGAATGTACATTCAACTATATGCGTGTATACTGTCTGTAAAATTTCCTGCCGCTACAATTTGTAGTGTTCAAATTATAAATTGTAACGTCATACCGAGAGCCATAATTTTACTCCACAAACAGCGGAACAGTAGTAAGCGAGAAACTTTTTTCCTTTCATCATTTTACTATGGTTGCCGGCGAGAAAAAGTTTAATAAAGGTTTGAAATTATATTTAAAGTATGTTTCAAGTCCCTAAGTACTGTCATTCTCATACAGTGTATTTCGAAAGTCTCGCCGCATTATATGGCTTTTTTTGCGATTTCTATTGGTTATGACGTAATATCTGTTGAACCATGTGCCGTATGTGATTCTTAACCATGCAGCAATTGTTACCTCACGGAAGGAATGTGTGTACCAATTTTGGTTGAAATCGGTCCAATGTTTTAGGGGAAAATGAGGAGCATTGTCGAAAAATGCAGCAGTTTTTCGCGAATCTCATTGTTTATGACGTCGTATCTAGAGAACTATATATCGTATGTGATTGTTACAGTCACGGCGACCGTCCTCATGGATTGAAGCTTAAGTGTAGAAAATTTCATAAAGATTGGAACAAAACTGTAGATTTGTATGCAACACGTACAAACATACGGACAGTCTGCTTTATATATTAGAATATGAGAAACTTGCAAATGACAGAGCAGCAAGGTGAGCTGCATTAAACCAGTCTTTGGACTGAAGATAATCACAACAACGACGCAACAAATTTTACTGTTCGAAGTATATGAGCACTTATAAAGGAAAAAAAGTGTACTTTACCACGATTAAAGTGCAGTTTTAACCGCGAAAAATGAATTTTTTACCGGCTAACTGGGGAGAAATCCAGGATTTTGATTCTTGTCCACTTATGCCCCTGATGTTTTTGTTGTTGTTGTGGTCTTCAGTCGGCAGACTGGTTTGATGCAGCTCTCCACGCTACCCTGTCCTGTGCAAGTCTCTTCATCTGAGAATACGTTCGGCAACCTACATCCTTTTGAATCTGCTTACTATATTCGTCCCTCGGTCTCCCTCTACGATTTTTACCCCACACGCTTCCTTCTAATGCTAAGTTGACAATTCCTTGATGTCTCAGAATATGTCCAACCAATCTATCCCTTCTCTTAGTCAGGATATGCCAGAAACTCCTTTTCTCCCCGATTCGGTTAAGCACCTCCTCATTAGTTACGTGATCTACCCATATAATTTTCATCATTCGTCTGTAGCACCACAAATCAATAGCTTCTATCATCTTTTTATCTGAACTCCTTATCGTCCACGTTTCACTCCCATACAATGCTACACTCCAGACAACTGCTTTCAGAAAGGACTTTCTAACATTTAAATTAATATTGGATGTTTGCAAGTTTCGCTTCTTTAGAAACGCTTTTCTTCCCATAGCCATTTTGCACTTTGTATCTTAAAGTATTTTATCCATTTCAGCAACTTTTCAGATTATAAATTCATGAAATGCAGCAACCAGTTCCTTGTGGTTATTTATTTTTAACTTTAACGACCGGTTTCGGGCGCTTGAGTGCCCTTCTTCTGGTCTATTTTTGTACTGTTGCTTAATAAATATACATGCTAGTAGTGGAATCAACGCTAAGTGCAAAGATTATGGAATGAATAACAATTGTTGAATAATTGTTATTAATTCCATAATCTTTGCACTTAGCGTTGATTCCACTACTAGCATGTATATTTATTAAGCAACAGTACAAACATAGACCAGAAGAAGGGCACTCAAGCACCCCAAAACCGGTCGTTAAGTTAAAAATAAATAACCACAAGCAACTGGTTGCTGCATTTCATTAATTTATACTTTATATCTTCTTTACTTCGGCTATTAGAAGTTATCTTGGTACCTAAATAACAAAATTCATCTACTACTTTTATTGTCTCATGACCTAATCTAATTCCTTCAGCATTGCCTGATTTTCTGACTCAGCATTCCATTACCTTCGTTTCACTCTTGTTAATGTTCATCTTATATCTTCCTTTCAAGACACTGTCCATCCCATTCTATTGCTCTTCCAGATCATTTGCAGTCTCTGACAGAATTACTAGGTCATCGGCAAAACCGCAATAAAATGGCGCCTGCGACATCGCTTCCAAAAGATCGTGCTTTTACGGTGTACAGTGCTACATTTTTGCTGCTAAAGCGTACTGCGTTTCTGGCAGACCGGCGCGATGAAATCGGGAAGCCGCGAGCAGTTCTCCTTTAAGAACCCTTTGTGGCTGGGAGACGGTGCGCGCCGAGTTTCGGCAACATTTTGGGGCGCACCTGCAGCGGGGGTATTCCCCTCTCGCAGGGCCACCACTCAGCCGCCGCCGGCCCATCATCCTCCCCTCCCCTCCCCTCCTCCCCTCCCCTCCCCTCCCGGACCCACTCGCCTCGGCATTAATATGGATAGCCGGCGGGGGCGCCGCTTGTCGACTCGACTCGACTCGGCGTCGCGCTGGCGTTTCTGCGCATGCGCGACACCGCGCGACGACGACGACGACGACGACTCGAGGCGACGCAGTTGTCCGCGGAGGCGGGCAGATTGTGCGAGAGAGCGTGTTTTAATTAGTCGCGAGTGTAGTCATTACCGGGGCGTCCATTAGCGGGCTGCTGGCTCGCTCGGCGGTGTCGCATTGACCGAGCAGACGGCGTCGCTCGCGCGTCTAGACGGGCGCCAGCCGTGTAGGGGCAGCGAGGTGGGGAGGGGAGGGGGAAGGGCGTGCGGAACCGGCAGACAAACGAGCCCGGAGAGGAGACAAAAAGAACGGAGCCAAAAAAAAAAGAGGAGTGTCGCGCGCGCAGTGGCGAAAGTTCCATTTAAACACGCCTGCAGCGCCAGCGCCGGCGACGCCGGGAACTAGGCGGCGCGGGAGCTACCGCGCGCGCGGCTGCGAATTGGCGATACTTGCAGCGGCTGCGACCGTCTATTGTGCGAGGCGGGTCTTAACGCCCACGGTGTACAGAGCGCCGCTACTCGAGTTTCTGCTGCTGCCTGTTGAAGGGTGGAGCCTATTTACTGTCGGCAAAAGATAACGGCCCTAAACGGCCGCTCCCAGTCGAGCTGGCTGATACTTATCTGTACCACCGCTCGCCAGTCTAGCCCCGCTGTTGAACAAGTTCGTTTATCAAAGTGTACAGTTCATTACTCCTGCAAAGCTACTACGGCCGGGGCGCACTCTTGGAGTTTTCCTTCCTTACTCAGACTGCGTAAACAGAGAGAGAGGGGGGGGGGAGCAGTATCTCAGTAGACAAAGCGAGGAGAGAGATCGTCACAACAAATGCAAGGCGGAGTGTCACCCGGCGAACTGAAGATATGGCCACTGTTGCGTTTACGCCCGAGAAACAGCGTACGCTACAACGGAGGGCTGTCACGCGCTACTCGTCTACACGCACCACTGAATTAAGGGCAGACGTAGCGCAAAATAGTGAAAAAACATCCGAATTTTATCTTATTGCGTAACTTATTAGATTGATGTTTTAGGAATGACGTCTCAAACTTTCGTTATCGAAATATGCTTGGAAACATTTCCTCGACCGTCTGCGCAACGCACGTCCTCTTTATCTGTGCTGTGCTCCACTCCTTGTTTACACTAGACATATTTTTGTGTCCACTACGGTCGGGGGTTCGAATCCCCCCCCCCCGGGCATGGATATTTGTTCCGTCCTTAGTATTACCTAGTTCATAAGTAGTTTGTAAGTTTAGGGACTGATGACCCCGTAGTTAAGTCCCATAAGCTATACAAACATTCGAACATTTGATTTATTTTTGTGTTAATTTTTCGGCCATACAATCAAAACAAACAGCAGACGTCCAGAATGAAACTTTCACTCTAGTGGAGTGTGCGCTGATATGAAACTTCCTGGCAGATTAAAATTGTGTACCGGAACTGGGACTCGAAACTGGAACCTTTGTCTTTCGCGGGCAAGCGCTCTACCACTGAGCTACCCCGACACGACTCACGGCTCCCCCACACAACTTCTGCCAGTACCTCGCCTCCTACTTTCCAAACTTCACAGAAGTTCTCCTGCGAAACTTGCAAGACTAGCACTCCTGGAAGAAAGGATATGGTGGAGATATGGCTTAGCCACAGCCTGAGGGATGTTTCCAGAATGAAACTTTCACTCTGCAGCGGAGTGTGCGCTGATACGAAACTTCCTGGTAAATTAAAATTGTCTGCCGGAAACGGGACTCGAACCTGGGACCTTTGCCTTTCGCGGGCAAATTTGGAAAGTAGGAGGCGAGGTACTGGCAGAAGTAAAGTTGTGAAGCGGCGTCGTGAGTCGTGTTGGGATAGCACAGTCCGTAGTGCGCTTGCCCGCGAAAGGCAAACGTCCCAGGTACGAGTCCCGGTTCCGGCACATAGTTTTAATCTGCCAGGAAGTTTCAAACAGCAGACGTATTTAGAAGGTTGTGACAAAGATTATCCTGCTTGTATTGCCTCGCGTGTTCCTACATTTCTCCTAAATCCAAATTGACCTTACCCAAGGTCGAATTCCACCAGTTTTTCCATTCGTCTGTAACTAATTCGTGTTAGTATTATGTATCCATGACTTATTAATCTGATAGTTCTGTAATTTTCACATTTGTCTGCACGTGTTTGCTTAAGTATTGGAATCACTAAATTCTTCTTGAAGTCTGACGGCATTTCCCCTGTTTCATACATTTTGCAATCAAAGTAGAACAATTTCTTCATACTGGCTCTCCTAACGATGATAGCAGTTCAGACAGAATGTTATCTACTCCAAGGGCCTAGTTTCTACTCAAATCTTTTAGTGCTCTCTTAAATTCTTCTCGCAGTATAGTATCTCCTATCTCATATTTCTCTACTCCATTTTTAGAATACTGCCCTCAAGTTTATATCCTTTGTACAGGGCTTTTGTCTATTCCTTCCACCTTTCAGCTTTCCCTTCTTTGCTTAGAACAGGTTTTCCATCTGAGTTCTTGGTATTCATACCGTTGCTTTTGTTGTCCCCAATGTCTATTTTGTTTTCCTGTAGGCGGTATCTATCTTTCCACCAGTTACATATTCTTCTACGGTCTTACATTTCTCCTTACGCCACTCCTGCTTAGCCAGTCTGCACGTCCTCAACTTCACTGCTTCACTTGATGCATTTTTATATTTTTTCCTTTCGTCAATTAAGTTCAGTATTCAAGGATTTCTATAAGGGCTTATCTTTCTGCTTATATGAACGTCTCCGGCCTTCACTACTCTGTTCTCCTTCTATTGTATTACTTTCTTCCGTTTCACTTAATCCTTACCTAATGCTTCTTCTGAAACCCTCAACCACCTCTGGTTCAGTATCTCCTGTGTTATTCAAGGTTTTCTATAAGGCCTTGTCCTTCTGCCTATATGAACGTCTCTAGCCTTCACTACTCTATTCTTCTTCAACTGTATTACTTCATTTCAGCCAATCCTTGCCTAATGCTCCTTCTGAAACTCTCAACCACCTCTGGTTCCTTCAATTTGTCCAGGTACCATCAATAACCTTTCATGATGATCAAACCAATTTTTGTGATGATGATTAAATTGTGCTCCGTTTGGTACCATCCACCCATCAACCAACCAACCATCATCATCAACCATCGAATTGTGCTCTGCACAGAATTCTACCAGGCGAAATCCTCTTTCATTCCTTTTCCCCACTCCATATTCACCTACAACATTTCCTTCTCTTTCCTTTCCTACTACCGACTTCCAGTGCCCCATCACAATTACGTTTTCTTCTCCTTTAACGGCATGAAAAATTTCTTGTTATCTCCTCATACATTTCTTTGATCTACTCATCATCGGAAGAACTAGTTGGCATATAAACCTGTACTACTGTTACCGGTGTTGGCTTCGTATCTATCTTGACAATGATAATGCGATCACTGTGCTGCTCATAGTAGTTTACCCGCTTTCCTATCTTCTTATTCATTATCAGTCCTACTCCTGCGTTACCACCAACTGATATTGTATTTATAACCCTGTACACATCTGACTAAAAATCTTGTTCATCCTGACACCCAACTTCACTAATCCCTACCATATCTAACTTTAACCTATCCATTTCTCTTTTCGAATTTTCTGACTTACCTTTCCGATTGAGGGATAGAACATTCCACGCTCCGATCCATCGAATGACTGCTTTCTTTTTCTTGATGACGACGTCCCCCTGAGTAGTCGCCGCCCGAAGATCCGAATGGGGCACTATTTTAACTCCGGAATATTTTACCCGAGAGGATGCCATCATCCTATGTTCATACAGTAGAGCTGATGCCCTCGGGAAAAGTAACGGCTGTAGTTTCCCCTTGCTTTCAGCCGTTCGCAGTAGCTGTGTGGCAAAGCCACATTAGCTGATGTTACAAGGCCAGCTCAGTCAATCATCCAGACTGTTGCCCCTGTAACTACTGAAAAGGCTGCTGCCCCTCTTCAGGAACCACACGTTTGTCTGGTTTCTCCACAGATACCCCTCCGCTGTGCGCTGTGGTTGTACTTACGGTACGGTTATCTGTATCGTTGGGGCACTCAAGCCACCCCACCTCGGCATTGTCTGTGGTTCATGAGGGTGGGCATTAACAGTATTGGTCCGAATTTTCTAGTCCAATAATTTTCAGTATAGGGTTACTTGGTAGAAATTCTATATAGATACAATCCCGATCAACATAAGTTTTCGCGCCATTTGTCAGTCTAGTAGTTTTATTAGCACTTGCCTTTGAGTGGCGTTGCAGTGTAGCAGGTTTCTACAGCTCCTCCTCGCTTTTCCAAGAATACACCACTTTGTGCTACGGAGACTTTCCAAAAAAAGTGTCATACCTCTTCTACATCTACATCTACATCTACATGGGATACTCTGCAAATCACATTTAAGTGCCTGGCAGAGGGTTCATCGAACCACAATTATACTATTTATCTCCCATTCCATTCTCGAAAAGCGCGCGGGAAGAAAGAACACCTGAATCTCTCTGTTCGAGCTCTGATTTCTCTTATTTTATTCTGATGATCATTTCTACCTATGTAAGTGGGAGTCAACAATATATTTTCGCATTCGGAAGAGAATGTTGGCGATTTGAGTTTCGCAAGTAGACCACGCCGCAGCGATAAGCGCCGTTGTTGTAATGATTCCCATCCCAGATCCGTAATGCTGTCTCCCCTGTACCGTGACAATACGAAACGAGCTGCCCTTCTTTGGACTCTTTCGATGTCCTCCGTCAAACCCACCTGATAAGGATCCCACACTGGGCTGCAATACTCCAAAAATGGACGGACAAGCGCAGTGTATGCAGTTTCTTTAGTAGTTCTGTTGCATCTTTTAAGGGTTCTGCCAATAAAACGCAGTCTCTGGTTCGCCTTTCTCACGATATTGTCTACGTGTTCTTTCCAGTTTAGGTCTGAAGTAATAGTAATTCCTAGGTATTTTGTGGAGTTTACGGCCTTCACATTTGATTGATTTATGTTGTAAACAAAGTTTAACAGATTTCTTTTCGTACTCATGTGGACGACTTCACACTTCTCATTATTTAGAGTCAATTGCCAATTTTTACACCATACTGATATCTTATTCAGATCGTTCTGCAGTTCGTTTTGATCTTCAGATGATTTTACTAGACGGTAAATGACGGCGTCATCTGCAAACAACCTAAGAGAGCTACTTAGATTTTCCCCTAAATCGTTTATGTAAATAAGGAATAGCAGAGGACCAATAACACTACCATGTGGAACGCCCGATATCACCTCTGTTTTAGTCGATGCCTTACCATCGATTACTACGAACTGTGTCCTCTCTGACAAAAAATCCCCTATCCAATAGCAAATTTGGGGCGAAATTAAAAGCCGTTTGTGAGGTACAGTGTCAAAAGCTTTCTGGAAATCAAGAAATACGGAATCGATTTGCGAACCTTTGTCGATAGCACCCATCACTTCGTGTGAATAAAGAGCTAGTTGTGTTTCGCATGAACGATATTTTCTAAATCCGTGTTGACCTTGGGTCAATAGATCGTTCTGTTCTATATAATTCATAATATTTGAATACAGGATATGTTCCAAAACCCTGCTGCAAATTGACGTCAATGAAATAGGCCTGTACTTTAGTGGGTTACTCCTACTGCCTTTCTTGGTGTGACCTGTGCAACTTTCCAATCTTTTGGTACAGATCCTTCTATGAGAGAGCGGTTGTATATGACTGCTAAGTAAGGAGCTATCGCTTCAGCATAATCAGATAGAAATCTAATGGGTATACAATCCGGACCAGAAGACTTGTTCTTGTTAAGTGATTTTAGTTGCTTCACTACTCCGATGATATCTACTTCTATGTTACTCATTACGGCATCTGTTCGTAATTCGAAATCTGGAATATTGGTTTCGTCTTCTTTGGTGAATGAGTTTATTAGGTATAAAACATTCAATTGCTGTCGATACCACTTCTTTGAATTTGAGCCACATCTGGTCTACACCTACGTTTAGTGTTAGAAACGAGTGGAAGGTGTCTTTCAAAAAGCAATGTATTTGTTTCTATCTGCTTTCCTGAACAAATATACTTTGCTTTTATTTTTGGTAACTTTGGGACTTTCGATATTCAATTTCGCTACGACAGCTCTGTGTTCACTAATATCTGTATCCGTTTTGATGCTCGTTATGAGCTCAGGATTATTTGTTGCTAAGAGATCAAGTGTGTTTTCACACCCATTTACAATTCTAGTTGGCTCATGAACTAATTGTTCGAAGTAATTCGCAGAGAATGCGTTGAGTACAATTTCACACGATGCTTTATGCGTACCTCCTGATTTGAAAATATAATTTCGCCAACAGATCGAGGGTAAATTAAAATCACCACCTACTATTATCGTGTGAGTCGGGTACGTTTTTGTAATTAGGCTCAGGTTTTCTTTGAACCTTTCTGCTATTGTATCGTCAGAGTCGGGAGGCCGGTAAAAGGAACCGATTATTAACTTCTTACGATTTTCGGGTACAACCTCTACCCATAATAGCTCGCACGAACTATCAACTTCAACTTCGCTACATGAAATACTACTTTTGACGGCGACAAACACGCCCCCACCTATTTTGTTTAACCTATCCTTTCTGAACACCGATAGATCTTTTGAAAATACTTCTTCTGAACTTATTTCCGGCTTGAGCCAACTTTCGCTGCCTATAATGACGTGTGTTTCGGTGCTTTCTATTAACTCTTGCAGTTCTGGAACTTTCCCGACACAGCTACGACAATTTATAACTATTATACCGATAGTTCCGGATCTACATTTCTCCTGTGATCCACCTGAACCCTTTGAGATTGCCCATTTTCTATTTCCCCTAAGCTCTTTATCCTAAAAAACCGCCCAGTCCACGCCACACAGCCCCCGCTACCCGTGTAGCCGCTTCCTGCGTATAGTGGACTCCTGACCTATTCAGCGGAACCCGGAAACCCACCACCCGATGGCGCAAGTCAAGGAATCTGCAGCCTACACGGTCGCAGAACCGTCTGAGCCTCTGATTCAGACCCTCCACTCGGCTCTGTACCAGAGGTCCACAGTCGGTCCTGTCAACTATGCTGCAGATGGTGAGCTCGGCTTTCATCTTGCAAGCAAGACTGGCAGTCTTTACCACTTCAGTTAGCCGCTCGAAACCTGAGAGGATCTCTTCAGATCCGAAACGACACACATCATTGGTACCGACGTGAGCCACCACCTGCAGCTGGCTGCACCCCGTACCCTTCATGGCATCCGGGAGGACCCGTTCCAAATCTGGAATGACTCCACCCAGTATGCACACGGAGTGCACGTTGGCCTTCTTCCCCTCCTTGGCAGCCATCTCTCTAAGGGGCTCCATCACCCGCCTAACGTTGGAGCTCACAACTACAAGAAAACCCACCCTCTGTGAAAGCCCGGATCTTGCAGGCTGGGTGGTGACAGGGTGAGAGACACCATCCGACTCAGGAACGTCATCCTGAGCAGACAGCGCCTCAAACCTGTTCGCAAGACGAACCGGGAAGGCCTCACGATCGGTCCCCCGGAATGTCTTGAGCCTCCTGCCACGCACTGTAGCAACCTCCCACACAACCACGGGTGAGATGTCTGCCTCACTGCAGCAGCCGATCGGTGGAGACGACGGGAGTCCGTTCGGTCCCCACCGCCGGCCAACAACAACAACGCCCATCGATCGCAGCTTCCAACTGTGCAAACGAGCTTGAAGCTGGGAGCGAAGTGTCACCAGCTCAGACTGCATCCGCACACAGCAGTCACAGTCCCTATTCATGATTACAGTGGCAACAAAAACAAAAACTACAGTCGCGATGCGTTCAAAGGAAAACTACACTGTTCGTTAAAACACGGATGTGAATCCAATACGCACGACAGCTCAGTATAAGTTTACAAATTGAGACGAGATAGTGTAGACGAAAATCAAAATACTATATGTCGCTTCTAATCAGAAAATAAAGACAGACGACTGTCGCGACGCGGTTCACACGGCGGAATAATACACTAACCAGATATTTAACGCGAATATGAATCAAATAAAAACGCGAGCACACAATA
Organism: Locusta migratoria; assembly: GCA_026315105.1. Classification (NCBI taxonomy): domain Eukaryota; kingdom Metazoa; phylum Arthropoda; class Insecta; order Orthoptera; family Acrididae; genus Locusta; species Locusta migratoria. Next base: position 721,155,248 of record CM048744.1, on the reverse strand, counting down.
AATTTAATGAACTAAAGGGAAAACGCACTGAAAAGTAAAAATATGTAGCTTCTAGAGAGAAGCCGGTTACACTTACAACTGATAATTTACTGCTAGACCACTGGAGAGGTGTGCTCTGGACGACGTCCGCTGGGCGACTGACTTCATAAACAATCAAAAACTACCGGCGTCAACAAATTGTGAATCCAACAGTGTAAAAATGTAACATGTGTTTTTATCGAAACCGTCATTATTAACAACCTTCTATGAAATATAGAATATTACAAATAAAGAAAAATACATATACTTTTCGTAAAAATTAACATTACATGTTAAAATTGTGCAAGTATTCGATCGAAATATAAAAAAATATTTTAAAAAATTACGACAGGATTTGAATCACTTACCTACGGTTGTAAGGCCAGAACGCTGCCACCTTAGCTACACCGACAGATGCTCCAATGTCTTTAATGTTTGGTACTTACGGTTACTTGCAAAACTTCTAAGTCGATTTTCTCGTAACTTCATGAGAGTTGGGTTGAATGGCTTAGGCTGATAGTTATTTGAGTTCTGAAATACACGCACCATAATTATTAAGAAATTCTAAAATCTGATACCCACGTGGTCTGCTTGTCAGACACAGAATCTTCCCCTTAGCTTCTCAGCTAACTTCGGCAGAAGCGAAACTCGAGCTTCTCTAAGCCGACAGCAGACACCATGAGATGAATTGCTAAAGGCCTCCGACCCAGACAAAGTCATGGAGAAACGTCATATTTGAGCAGCAGAAGAGTAACCTTAAGAACTGTCAACCCAGAACTAGAAAATCAGATCAAAGAGCTAATGAACGAAATAACTAACCAGGCAGAGTGACAAGCGCAAACACTCACCTATGCAGATGCCTTAATTACTTAGCTAAGCAAAATAGACGCAAACCGCATCGAACAGGCGAAAACTGACCAAGCCACAAGCCTCTTCATAAAATCAACAAACAACCAATGCACCAAATACTGACAAAGAGCAGTCCAAGAAAAGACAACTTACACATCAAATGAATCCGTACTAATAGTGGAAACCGCCACAAAGGACGACTGAGGAAATATAATAGAAGAAACCAAAGACATAGGCACGATAGTCTGCGGAAAACTGCGAATTAAGAAAACCTTAGGTGGCGTTCTATGAAGTTCCAGACACGATTAACGACCAAGACTTCCTAGTCTGTTTGTAACCGCCCCGATAAAATATTCTTATAATATTGCACTGAATATGTTTGTTAATGCTAACTACACTACCGGCGGAGTGGATAAGGCGTAAATGTTTGTTATAATGACCGTGCACCTAATTCCTCCGGCAGAACTTTACCGTGAGACGATTAATCACTCCTCTCATATAACACTAATCACGATTAAAGTCACATCATATGTTAGATAATACACACAAACATGTGGTTGCACCGCTCAACAATTTAATAACGGCTACACTGAAATGTTTAATCAGTAGACAGCAATAAATCACTTTGTATAAAGAAAGACGATGCACCTCAAATTAGACAGACACGTCCATGAATGCGTAACGATGGCAATAGTCCCATGTGGTCCAGTTTGTACTTTCACACAGATTGGCAGTTCATAAATCGCGGCGCGGTTGCCCGATCTTTCTTGATATGCGGATGGCGCTACGATAGTCTGTGCTCGTTAAGATAATTAAAATCACAGTTTGTTAATAATCGAGTTCAGCCAGTCAACACTTCTCACAACGATAATGCAGTTCCATACTCGTCTACTGTTTCGCGGCGCGGCTGTCCGAAGATCTTGATGTGCGGTCGGCGATACGAAGGTTCCAGCCGTGGCACTGATTAATTAACATAAGCTCAACTTCACATATTCTGACGACGACCGTTACTGTGGTGGCGCGGTTGAGACATCACAGCAGCAACACGAGAACGACACACGTAACCGAAATAATGACATGTTTCATTTGTACTTACACACGATAGGGTACTGAAATCATCCACTTCATAGCACGCTTGATAAGATTCTTTCACGGCCACTTTGCTCATTTCCTCCGACATGTATCGTGTCACTCCTAGACCCAACTCCAAAAGAGCGCGCGGGCTCGTAATCGCACCAACGCTGGAATATTGCAAAAACAAGTGACTGGCGGACCGTGCGACAATCGATGCTAGCGTTCGATAATGCAAGTGCTGACTACAGTACGCTTACATGCTTATGTGAGCTAATCTAACTAATGAGATCACGAAGGACGAGTTTGACCAGGACGTCAAAATAAAATTGCACACAGGCCCAAAGGACGAGGTTACAATAACCAAGTGCTTGAAGTGTCCCCAAGGCTTTACAAATTTCTGACACGCATTCAAAAAAATTATACTGATTTCAAGGCTTTAACAGTTAAAGATCACACGTTCGTTAAACGGTGCTAAGATGCTGTGACATTGGTCACTCACCTAAGTCATGATCGAGAACTAACATGCGCAAAATGTGGCAAAGAAGACCCTACCCGCAATAGTTGCACAGCGAGGGAAAATATAAGGTGCATTTCTTTTCAATATAACAGGTGTGTAACAGTACCAAAGCAGTAGAGATTTGCTACTACAGCTGAATGTTGAAAATGAAATTGCCCAATTACATAACAAATGATGAGGGTCTGTGTAGAACTGGTGCGGAAAGAAAGACATGGGAAACATTGACAACAAGGAACAAGATGACAGGACATGTGTTCAGACAATAGGCAATAACCGCCATGGTACTAGGGGCAGCTGTAGTGGGTACAAACTGTAGGAGAAGACAAAGACTGGACTACATGTATCAGATAACTGAGGATTACTCAGCTTACCCTTTTCTCACATGACCTCTTGTGAGCCATGCATGAAGAGCAAAAGGCAGATTGTGTTTTTCTAGATTTCAAAAAGGAATTTCACGCGGTGCCACACTGCAGACAGCCAATGTAGATACCAGCATATGGAATAGGTTCGCAGATTTGTGACTGGCTGGAAGACTTCCTAAGTAATAGAACGCAGTACGTTGTTCTTGACGGCGAGTGTTCATCAGAGACAAGTGTATCGTCAGACGTGCCCCAGGCTAGTGTGATAGGGCCGCTGTTATTTTCTATCTATATAAATGATCTGATGGACAGAGTAACTTGGAATTTGCGGCTGTTTGCTGATGATGCCGTGGTGTGTGGAAGGGTTTCGTTTTTGACTGTAGAGCCATACGCACGTGAGTACTTTCACCAGAGCGTGCTCAATGCCGACGGCAGTACCGTGTAGATCCTCCTTTTTCAGCAATGTGAACTGCAATTCTCACGCGGAGACGATCGTAGAGGTGCCGAAAGTAGTCTTGCGGAATGGCCTGCCATGCAGTTTCCTCCTCTTGTCTCAGTTGAGCCAGATTTCGTGTCGGTCGTGCAGGCGGCACAAACTGAAGTTTTATCCGGTTCCAAACATGTTCAGTGGGGGACAGATCTGGGGTTCGTGCTGGCCAGGGTTGATGACGTACACCTTGAAGAGCACGGCGGGTGGCACGGGATACATGTGGACGTGCACTGACCTGTTGGAAGAGGATACTACCTCGTTGGTGCATGACCGGTAGCAATACAGGGTTGTATGATAGTTTCAGTGTACCGTGCACTGTTCAATGGTCCCTCGACAACCACCAGAGGAGAACGGCCAGTATACGATATGGCTTCCCACGCCAAGATGCCTGGTGTCGACCCCGTGTACCTCTGTCATATACACCCCAGGTTTTCGCGTTTCCCTGCACGACGTCACACACGCGTACCACCATCAGTAGCACCAAGGCCGAAGTGATTCTCATCACTGAAGAGGACATGTCTCTATTCGTCCTTACATAAGTGCCTATTGCGACACCGCTGGAGACGGGCTGAAGGATGTTGAAGGATGAGCGGGAGATTCCCTAACGGCATTCACGATCGTGCATAATGGTATGCGGAGCCAAATTCAAAAATTCTAATGTTTGCATAGCTTATGGGACTTAACTACGTGGTCATCAGTCCCTAAACTTACAAACTACTTATGAACTAACTAACACTAAGGACGGCACAAATATCCATGCCCGAGGGAGATTCGAACCCCCGACCCTAGTGGCCGTGCAGACCGTGACTGGAGCGCCTCAGTCCCCTCGGCCACCGCGCCCGGCGAGCCAAATTCGACACTGGCCGTTTTACCCTGGTGAACATTGAACAGTGCATGGTACATTGAAACCATCATTCACCCCGTCTTACTATTTTTCATGCACCAACAAGGTGATATGCTTTTCCAATAAGACAACTCACGTCCACATGTATCTCGTACAACCCAACGTGCTCTTGAAAGTGTACGTCAACTACCCTGGCCAGCACGATCCTCAGATATGTCCCATATTGAGCATGTTTGGGACCGGATTGAACGCCTTTTGCAATACCAACATGAAATGTAGCCCATCAGTGGCACCAGATTGAAGCTGCATGGTGGGCCATACCGCACCTCTTCGGTCGTCTTTCTCCGAGAGTTGGGCCCCGTGGTCTTAGGGTAAAGCGCTCGACTGGAAACCGAAGAGTCGCGGGATCGAAACCCGGTCGGACCCCGGATTTTTTCAGACTGCACTTTAACTCATCCTTAACCTCTCCGAGAAACGACACGTGGTTCGGATTCCACGTTAAGCTGCATTTCCCGGTTGGATAACTGGGGTACGCTTGCCGCGGTGGAGTAGCCGAGCGGTCTAAAGCATCTCGCTGCGGAGCGCGCGGTTGCTCGCCGTGGAGGTTCGAGTCCTCCCTGGGGCATGGGTGTGTGTGTTTGTCCTTAGGTTAGTTTACCTAAGCCACGGACTGATGACCACGCAGTTTGGCCCGATAGGATTACAAACATTTGAACATTTTTGGGGTAGGCTAGGGACACGGAAATCGCCGAAGTGGCGTCCAGTTGAAAGACTTGCACCAGACCAATGAGCTACACGAAATTATTATTATCTATGGCAGAACTGCAGCTTGCATTGCTGCATAAGGAAAGTATACACTCTACTAGCGTCGACACTGTGCACGCTCTGGTGACTCTACCCACGTACGTCTGTGCGCTCTGGTGACTCTACCCACGTACCCACGTACGTCTGTGCGGTCTCGTAATGTATACATCCTTAAGAATGGTCAGTAAAATTTCCCTCTGTTGGATCGACGATTTCATGGTGTTCTTTTTCCATTTTCCAGTAATGTATTATAACATATCCAGATTTCAGAAAAATCAGAGTTACATTGCTGTAGGTTCATTTGTTATGTGGCTGTACCTGGCAAAAGCCGAAAGGCACGCAAGAGCCCCAAACTACTTGCAAGTGGCAGTCCGTGTAAATGTTCCAACCCCGAGCCGCGTCTGTTTGTGATGATAATCGGGTGAGTTCGTGGAAATAAGTAAACGTTCGCACAGGCAGCCTAATAACGAGTTTATCGTCAAAGGGTAGAGGTCCGGACAGTTGGGAGCAGCGCTGCTCCGCAGTTTAGCGCGGGGCGGCGGGGTGGGGTCCGATGGCAGGGGCGGGAGGGAGGGAGGGAGTCTTTTGGCAGGTGGCGCCGGCGGCCGCGGGCAATCACAGCTGGGGCGGACGCCGCCCCCTTTTCTTCGGCGCCGGCCCGTAATTGAATTTTCCGGCGGATTTAACACCTCCGCTGGCAGCATTTACATACGTAACGCGGCGCGCCAACAAGACCGCCGGCGACCTGCGTGCACCCTTTGTGCCCCGCCAACAGCCACCGGCGGCCGCCCTAGCTGCCGCTGCCGCTGCCGCTGCCGCTGCCGCCGGCGACTGCCGTGGCAAAGGCTACTGCTACTGCCGACTCTGGTCTGGATATGAGAAAACGTAGCCAACGTGGAAAAATATGAAAGGAAGCCAAGAGGAGGCTGTTGTTGTTGTACAGCAGTGTTTTTCAACCTGTGGGTCGAAAAGTCTTGCTCGGGGGGTCGCCGTCAGAGGAGGAACTATTTGCACGGTAACTCGGCGTTCAGTAATACAAAAACGTATGCCTGGAGAAAATTTATTTGATGTAAAAATTACGGAGTTTCTTGTGTAACATTAATTATGGATTAAAAAGGTCATAGATCGAAGATAAAAATTTCTCGGGCTTCCAGCCGCGTCATGTGGTTTACTATCCACGACGTTTCGGCCATGATCTCCTCGGCCATTGACAAGTGATTGACTGTTGAATGATTGCTGCTGTCGTCCTTATATATCAGCACTGCTGGCTGGGACGTCACTAGCGCTTCGCGACATGACCATAAAAGGCAATTTTATGTGTATCCCTTCTTGAGTATAGAAGAAGGACAAAACTGGTTAGTTCAGTTCTTGCAAAAAAATTTCCAACAGCTGTTTACGTTACAATTTTATTTAGGTGACTAGTTTCGGTACATCAATTGTACCATCTTCAGGCTCCTACATAGATACAAAACATAAAACAGATTAAGTCATACCATTGTATTGAAATTTAAAAAACAAGTTTATAATTGTTCAAAAATGTCCAAATGTTTGTAGAGTCTATGGGACTTAACTACGGGGTCATCAGTCCCTAAACTTACAAACTACTTATGAACTACTTACAACTAAGGACGGCACAAATATCCATGCCCGAGGGGGGATTCGAACCCCCGACCGTAGTGGCCGTGCAGACCGTGACTGGAGCGCCTCAGTCCCCTCGGCCACCGCGGCCGGCTATAATTGTTCTATATGAGCAACATATCTTAAGTAAAAACAGATAAATCATATAAAAGAAACAATTACGTTGTATAATGGTGTCACTGTGTCCACTGGTAATGGAAATAAAGTCCTGTTCATTAAATTCAAAACGAGGGTTTAATATTAAGTCACTCCAAAAATTGTAACTACGGAGATCATTAAATACATGAAATAGTAGACCTATGTACAGCAGTAAGGGCATTCAATGTATTTTAATAGCATAAAACTACCATAACCTAAGAATACTGGACCATGTAGGTATGTTGCTCTTATAGAACAATTATGAACTTGTTTGTTAAATTTCAATGCAATGGTATGGCTGAATCAGTTTAAAGTTTTGTAACTATGTAGTGGCCTGAAGATGGTACAATTGATGTAACAAAAATAGTCGCCTAAATAAAATTATATCGTCAACAACTGTTGGAAATTTTTTTGCAAGAAATAAAAGGCAATGTTTCGATAGCGTGCCTGCCGCGCACACTTCAACCTTCCGATCGTCGGGTTCCAAGCTGTGCTCCGCTGCCAGCCGCCGTCTCTATTAATCCTAGCTAAGTAACATCTGTCAAAATGACGGCTACGTTCAAATTGTCAGTGAGCTGTGACGTTTTGAGAAAAATTGATCAACAAGTGTACACGGGTAGAGTATTGGTTTGGAATCACATTCGCCGAATTGACGGGTGTAACTAACAGAAGTTCAAAACCCCCTGAAAGACGGGTGTTAGTAGCGAGCGTTAAAATCAGATGTAAGGAGCGCAGGCTTAAGAGTATTGTCAACTATTTTGATCTCAATCGTCTCTTTTAATACACTATCCCAGAAACTGTTCGTTGTTGTAATTATGTATGTCTCCTCAAACTCAAAACGATGTCTGTTTTCAAGCGCATGCTCCATAATTGCTGACTTTTCGGGATGACGTAAGCGATAACATCTTTCGTGTTCCACACAGCGCTGTTCAATAGTGTGCACTGTTTGTACCGTGTAAAATTGTCCACAACGACAAGGTATTTTATACAGATCCGGTGTTCGTAGGCCTACATCATCCTTAACAGGTCTCATCAACGTATTTTTGAAAGAGGCCTGAAGACCGAGTCGATCTTCTGTTTCTTAAGGAGTCGGCTAAACTTTCCAAGTGAATGAGCCACAAACCGGCTAAAACGCAAGTCTCTTTGAGTCCTGTCTTCTATTTGTGTGTCTTCGGGAAGATAGCATCTACATCTACATGCGATACTCTGCAAATCACATTTAAGTGCCTGGCAGAGGGTTCATCGAACCACCTTTATACTATTCATGTACCATTCCACTCTAGAATAGCGCGTGGGAAGAAAGAACATATCTCTCCGTTCGAGCTCTGATGTCTCGTATTTTATTCTGACGATAATTTTTCTACCCATGTATTTGGAGTCAACAATATATTTTAGCATTCGCAGGAGAATGTTGGTGATTAGAGTTTCGTAAGTAGACCACGCCGCAGCGATAAACGCCTTTGTTGTAATTATTCCCATCCCAGATCCTGTATCATTTCCGTAACGCTGTCTCCCCTGTATCGTGACAATACAAAACGTAATGCCCTTCTTTGGACTCTTCCCTATGTCCTCCGTCAAACCCACCTGATAAGGATCCCAGACTGGGGAGCAATAACCAAAAAAAAAGGACGGACAAGCGTAGTGTATGGAGTCTCTATAGTAGTTCTGTTGCATCTTTTTAGGGTTCTTTCAATAAAACGCAGTCTCTGATTCGCCTGTCCTACGACATTATTTATGTGTTCTTTCCGGTTTAAATCTGAAGTAATAGTAATTCCTAGGTATTTTGTGGAGTTTTCAAATTTGATTGATTTATCTTATAAACAAGGTTTAACGGATTTTTTTTTTTCATGCTCATGTGGACGACTTCACACTTCTCATAATTTAGAGTCAATTTCTAATTTTTACACCATACTGATATCTTATTTATATCGTTTTGCAGTTGGTTTTGAGCTTCAGATGATTTTACTAGACGATAAATAACGGCGTCATCTGCAAACAATCTAAAAGAGCTGCTCAGATATTCTCCCAAATCGTTTATGTAGGTAAGGAACAGCAGAGTACCAATAACACTACCCTTTGGAACGCCGAATATCACCTCTGTTTTAGTCGCAGCCTTACCATCGATTACTACAAACTGTGTCCTCTTTGACAGGAATTCCCTATTCAGGAGAAATCTGGGGCGGTATTCTATAACCACGTAATTTGATTAAAAGCCGTTTGTGAAGTAGGGTGTCCAAATCCTGGAAATTTACAAATACGGAACTAATTTGAGATACATTGTCGATAGTACTCATCACTTCGTGTAAGTAAAGATCTAGTTGTGTTTCAGATGAACGATATTTTCTAAATCCCTGTTCATCTTGTGTCAGTAGATCATTCTGTTCGAGATAATTCATGTATTGAATATCTCGTAATCTGGCTGTTGCTGTAGCCGTTGTCCCTAAAAACTTTCCGTGGGTGACTCAGTTCCTTTTGCAGATTTTCGCCGGCCGCGGTGGCCGAGGAGACTGAAGCGCTCCAGTCACGGTCTGCACGGCCACTACGGTCGGGGGTTAGAATCCCCCCTCGGGCATGGATATTTGTGCCGTCCTAGTTCGTAAGTAGTTCATAAGTAGTTTGTAAGTTTAGGGAGTGATGACCCCGTAGTTCAGTCCCATAAACTACACAAACATTTGAACAAACATTTTTTGCAGATTTTCAGTGTCTGACACTGCTTTCGCTAGGTGCACCAAGGTCCTTAAAACACACTAGATGATGATGGCTTGTGGCGTGTAAGTACCGATCGGTGTGGGTGGGTTTTCTGTAAACACATATTTGCTTTATGGCTGACGAGGACGTCAAGGAACGGCAAGGCACTCTCATTCTCCACGTGCATCGTGAAGTTGATCGCGTCATGGATGCTATTGATGTGGTTCAGGAATTCACGTCCATGCGGCCAAACAACGACCGTGTGGGAGAGCAGATCTATACCGTCCTTGACAGGGATGTTTGTGAACAATGACGTCACAGCCAGCAGTGCAGCTATATCAGGACATCAGCAGCAACCATTCTACAGTTAACCACTTTATAATGGCCGAGGACATCTCGGTCGAAACGTCGTGTATATTAAACCACATGACGCGGCTGGAAGCCAGAGAAAATTTTATCGACATAACTCGCCACGAAACAATGCATTCATATATTACGTCATAGATTGTTTTATAATACAGTGTGTTACCGAGCGAGGTGGCGCAATGGTAAGACACTGGAGTCGCATTCGAAAGGATGTTGTTTTTAATCCACTTCCGGCCATCCAGATTTAGGTTTTCCGTGATTTCCCTACATCACTCTAGGCAAATGCCGGTATTCTTCCTTTCAAAGGGCACGGCCGATATCCTCCCAAATCCTTCCCTGAAAATCCGAGCGTTAGCTCCGTCGCTAATGACCACGTTGTCGACGGGTCGTTAAACCCTAAGCTTCCTTCCTCCAATACAGTGTGTTAATGATGAATAAGCGCAAAGTCTCAAAACTTTTTTCCGGAACCAGTCGCTATCTAAAATAACGTGACACAATAAGTCATTCTGAAAAAAATCTAAAAAATATATTTATTTCTTTACAAATTCTCTATACAGTGGCAGTGCCGGACTAAGGGGGGCAGGGGGTGCCTCCATATACCTCGAAAGCTACTTTAAAAAGTAATACATCTATTTCCTAGTGGACGGGGCTTCATCTTGTTTTGCCGTCTGTCACAGCCACCGTACAATGGGACCTGTCTTAACGCGCTTCTGAGTATTGCCTGAAATGCGAAACACTATTTAAGCAAACTATTTTTTTTTCTGTCATAAATCAAGCAAAAATAGGATAATGTGTTCCATTTCGTAAAATAACAATTTAAAAGAAAGCTGAAGAAAGAGATTAGTTTGCTTTGCGATAATAAAGTTTTAAGTGTCGCCAGAATATTTTTATTTCGAATGGGGTCGCCAGAATATTTTAACTTGGAAGGGGGTCGCATATTCGCAAAGTTTGAAAAACGAAGTAGTAGCGTCTTCGCTTTTCACTGTAAACGGAAAGTGACATACGTAGCTCAAAACAGTCAGATGGGATATGATACACAATATGCATATTGTAAAGTACTTTACAAGATATAGGTAACAAAAGTAATTTATGTGTGATACAGTACCAGATTTTGCTGTTTCATCTCTTTACTCGAAATTTACATATCGCTTAGTTAGAGCGAGGCACCATGGGGCTAACATAATATATATCTATACACCTTATAAAATGGGTTGTATGTGTGTATGTGGGTATGTATGTTCCACATCTCCTCCTAAACTACTGAAACGATTTCAACCAAACTGCAAACATAAACGTAGCCAAAGACTTGTAGACAAACGAAAATTACACGAAGCCAAATGGAGCGCGAGGAGGGCTATGCGAGCGAATTCGAAAGTAGAGTTCTTTGTACTGACTTGGCTGAAAATCCTAAGAAATTTTGGTCTTATGTCAAAGCGGTAGGTGGATCAAAACAAAGTGTCCAGACACTCTGTGACGTAAATGGCATTGAAACAGAGGATGACACTCTAAAGGCGGAATTACTAAATATATTTTTCCAAAACTGTTTCACAGAGGAAGATTGCACTGTAGTTCCTTCCCTAGATTGCCGCATAGATTACAAAATGGCAGATATCGAAATAATTGACAGAGGGATAGAAAAACAATTAAGATCGCTCAAAAGAGGAAAGGCCACAGGACCTAATGGGATACCAGTTCGTTTTTACACAGAGTACGCGAAGGAACTGCCCCCCCCCCCCTTCTCGCAGTTGTGTATCGTAGGTGTCTAGAACAACATAGCGTTCCGAAAGATTGAAAACTGGCTCAGTTCATCCCCGTTTTCAAGAAAGGTCCTCGAACAGATGTGCAGAACTATAGGCCTATATCTATAACGTCGGTCAGTTGTAGAAATTTGGAACATGTATTATGTTCGAATATAATGACATTTCTCGAGACTAGAAATCTGCTCTGTAGGAAACATCATAGGTTTCGAAAAAGGCGATCGTGTGAAACCCAGCTCGCGCTATTCGGCCACGAGACTCAAAGGGCCATAGCCACGGGTCTCAGGTAGGTGCTGTGTTTCTCGACTTCTGCAAGGCGTTTGATACAGTTCCCCACAAACGTTTAATGAACAAAGTAAGAGCATATGGTCTATCAGACCAATTGTGTGATTGGATTGAGGAATTCCTAGATAACAGAAAGCAGCAGGTCATTCTCAATGGAGAGAAGTCTTCCGAAGTAGGAGTTATGTCAGGTATGCCACAGGGGAGTGTCGTGGGTCCGTTGCTGTTCACGATATATATAAATGACCTTGCGGATAACATCGGAAGTTCACTGAGGCTTTTTGCGGATGATGCTGTAGTATATAGAGATGTTGTAACAATGGAAAATTGTATTGAGATGCAGGAGGATCTGCATAGAATTGACGCATGGTGCAGGGAATGGCAATTAAATCTCAATGTAGACAAGTGTAATGTGCTGCGAATACACAGAAAGAAAGGTCCTTTATCATTTAGCTAAACTATAGCAGGGCAGCAACTGGAAGCAGTTAATTCCATAAAGTATCTGGGAGTAGTCATTAGGAGGGATTTAAAATGGAACGACCATATAAAATCAGTCGTCGGTAAAGCAGATGCCAGACTTAGAGTCATTGGGAGAATACTAAGGAAATGCAGTCCGAAAACAAAGGAAGTAGGTTATAGTACACTTGTTCGCCCACAGCTTGAATACTGCTCACCGGTGTGGGATCCGTGCCAGGTGGGATTGATAGAGGAGGTAGAGAAGATCCAACGGAGAGCAGGATCATTTGGTAATCGTGAAAGCGTTACGGAGATGATCGATAAACTCCAGTGGAAGAATCTGCAGGAGAGACGCTCTGTCGCTCGGTACGGGTTTTTTTTTCGAAGTTTCGAGAACATACCTTTACCGAGGAGTCTAGCGATATATTGCTCCCTCCTACGTATATCTTGCGAAGAGACCGTGAGGATAAAATCAGAGAGATAGAGCCCACACAGAGGCATTCCGACAATCCTTCTTTTCGCGAACAATACGTGACTGGAATAGGAGGGAAAATCGATAGTGGTACTCAAGGTACCCCCCGCCACACACCGTCAGGTGGCTTGCGGAGTATGGTTGTAGATGTAGAAGTAGATGTAGATGTACAAATGTTCCTTACTATCAGGCAACAATCGCTGACGGGGTAAGAACCGCCTACGATACATACGTAAGGAGGTATGACGTCATAAACAATGACAGACGTCAAAAACGGCCGCATCACGCGAAAATATTCTACATCTGCTCCTAAGCTCCCAACAGCCGTGCTCAGTGGATAAACCGGTTTCCGTTAGATTACCAAAGTCAAGCAATGTTGGGCTTGGATAGCATTTGGATGGGTTACCGTCCGGGTCTGCCGAGTGCTGTCGGCGAGCGGGGTGTACTCAGCCCTTGTGAAGCCAACTGAGGAGCTACTTGATTGAGAAGTAGCGGCCCTGGTAACTAAAAGTGATAGAACGGCCGGGAGTGCGGGGCGTTGACCACGTCTCCCTCCATACCGCATGCGTTGACGCCTTCGAGCAGAGGATGAAACGGCGGCTGGTCAGTACCCAGTGGGCCCCTCGAGGCCTGTCGGACGGGGTAGTAGTAGGGGTAGCACCTAAACTAATGTACCGATTTCAACTAAATTTTGTTAAAAATGTCCATTAACGTCAGCAATAATTTGCTATGGAGAGAAAAACCACCTACGATACATAGATCATACGATATAACGTCATAGTGATAACTGCCCCATATTGCGGCGGGTGAGTGATTTTATTTCTCAACTATTTGAGAATGAGAGCACTTGACGACTTGTAATGAACTTTAAACATAATTTCAAAACTTTTTCTCGCTGACAACCTCAACAAAATGAGGAAAGGAAAAACGTTATCACTTACTACTTTTCCGATGTTCATGTTCTATATCTACGGCATTTGGCATGACGTTACAAGTTATTACTTCGACACTGTAAATTGTATTCACGGGACATTTCACATACAGAGCATTGAATGTTCCTTCGATATCGTATCACAGTTCAATATATAGTTCATGAGATATGAAATCATAAACAATTTGGTTTATGAAAAACCGCATGATCACATATGAGGTTTCCATTTATTACGTCTTTACTACTTACACCAATCAAGATATTTTTTACAGACGTTAGGCATATATACCACTGAATGTACCTTCACATTTACATCACAGTGCGACACATGTTTCAGCAGATACATCATAAACAACGATATTCCCGAATAACTGGTAAGTCATGCGCTATTTTTACACATCTCCTCCTGAAATAATTGACATATTTCAACTAAACTTGGTAAAATATTGCTTACTATCAGTTAACAATATCTGTGAGGTTAAAAACCACCTACGACACATAGTTCAGGAGTAAACAATGAGTCACAAAAACTTTCCCATCACGCGACGCGCGTTTTACAAGACTTCACTCAACGCAGTTTACTAATATCACTCTCTACAAATGTGGAAAATGATATTATTGTAGGACACATAGTCAAGGATATATGATGTAGTAAATACTGAGATGCATATTTCTTTGTTTTATTGTTTCATAATTTATAAGCTGATTTCATGAATACATGAAGACGAAATCTTTTCCGAATTTTTATTTTCGTTTCTAATATAAGACTGGAAAAATGCATATATACCCGAGAAAACCCGGGTTTATGAGCTAGTAATGAATAAGTCATTCTCGTTGCCCTCAAATATGCCGTGTGATCACCTCGGACGGCCAGTGCTGTTGCACAAAAAAAGTTCAAATGTTTGTAATTCTATCGGACCAAACTGCGTGGTCATCATTCCGTAGCTTACAAACTACTTAAACCTAGGTACTAACCTACGGACAAACACACACACACACACACACACACACACACACACACACACACACGCCCCAGGCAGGACTCGAACCTCCACGGCGAGCAACCGCGCGCTCCGCAGCGAGACGCTTTAGATCGCTCGGCTACTCCACCGCGACGCTGTTGCACACCTGCGTGGCAAGGGCAGTATGACATTATTAACCATCTCTTGAGAGATATTTGGCCATTCTTCCGTGAGAGCAATATCCAGCTCTGCAACCGCTGTGGGAGGTGCTGGTCTGTCTGCAATGCGTCTGTCAAGTGCATCTCAGACATGTTCGATCGGATTTAAGTCCAGTGAACAAGTTGGCCACTACATTCCTTCAATTTCCTCAGCTTCAAGCATGTTGTCCACCAGTGCAGCTCTGCGAGAACAAGCGTTACTGTCTACCAGACGGAACCCATCTCCTATGGCACCAGCGTAAGGCACAACAAAAGGTCGAAGCATCTCGCCTCTATACCACTGAGCAGTCGAAGCGCCATTTTAAAAGACACAGATCTACGTACGTCCGCCAATACTGACTCCTGCCTACACTAGTCGTCCACCACCATGATATGGTGATGTTTCCTGCACATAGTCAGAATTGTTCCGAGAACCACGTTTTCTCCAGATGAAAAGACCATTGTCCGGCTGGACACAAAATCTTGACTCATCTATGAACAGAACCCCACGCCTTTTGCTGCGATTTCAGTCCCAAAGTCCCTCCGTCCAGTCTCTGCGGGCTAAACGATGTCGTGGTTTCAATGGGACACACAAGGACACACGCTATAGGCCTCCGTCCGTGGAGGCCACATTACCAAAGGTGATTTCGGACTGTGTTGATATTGTGCATCCTGTTACTATCTGGATAGTGCATTGCAGATGAGTTGCTTTCAGCCTTCTGTCTCGGCGGGCTGATAACTGGAGAAAACAATCATCTCTTGCTGATTTTACCCGTGGACGACCTTTTATACGATTCCTGTTGTCTGAAATCGCTTCCAGGTCCTGCGAATTACACTTTGGGACACTCCAATAGCTGTCGTCACATCCCTCTGCGTCTGTCCCGCTTCCAGCCTTCCTGTGGCTCTCCATGCCATAGCTTCGGGTAAGTCACGTTGTTGTTGCATTGCAATACCTGCTCACTGCACTATCTGAACCCAGCTGCCTGTGTAATTCGTTTGATAGAGAATACACAAGTCAACGCCAACCCACTGTCAAGCAACCTTCTATTATTACCATTATCTCGGTTGCCGTAAAATTGTTGTCTCCACTCCGTAGAACCGACAGAGACGTAGGACCATTTAGTTCAGTCTGCCGGTGACAATACTTCAGCAACTAGATACCTTAACTGATCCCCTAATTATTTTGAGCGGTGTATCTTTCATACCTGCCGCTCCGTCTTACCATCATTATTGAAAGGGTGTGTAGCTTTGTATTAGAGTTTCATATTTCATTTCTGTTTCATGCAGGGTACTATGGAAGAAATTCAGAATATTAATGTATATAATAGTTGCATTAATTTGTACTTCTTGATTTTCTAAATCAGCGTCAAAACTCGTCTAGATATTGGTTATCCTCCCAAAATTGTTCACCGGGAATCAGAAAAAACGTTGCGTATTTGGAGTTATGTAGCCCCCCTGTGCTCCAGTACTTTTGGAGTTAAAAATAAACTACACCGTGCTCAAGTTATTGCTGACTACTCAAATGAGCCTTCGTTATCTGGCATCTCTGCTGCTGTAAGTAAAGTAAAAGAAGTTTCCATTGCGAGCTAATAAATACAAAGCAGCGTTAAGATTATCAGCAACTCCTCCAATCATTAAAATGTCTGCCGAAGTTGCACCATCTGCTATGATTTAAGGAAAATTACCTTAATTTCAGTATATGTCTATTATAAATTGAATAAAAAATCACAATGTTTTATTCTATCCCGCTTATGAAAAAAATAGTAGAAGCCAAAGCTAGGTTTTACCCACCAAATATACACTTAACTAAGACCCCGAGCTGTAGTCAATAAAAAAGCGTCTTTGAATAACACATTAGAAAGAATTTTACATCTTCAGAAGGACACTATCAAAATACTATATCCGGGAACTTTAAAAATTGTGAAGTTGGTATTTAAATGGGATTTTGATGGTTCTTCCGAACACAGTGATTAAAAAAACATTTCCTGATGCAAATGGTCCATACGTTAATGTTTTTATAACTTCCCTGGTTCCACTGCAACTAGTTTGTTGTTGTGGTCTTCAGTCCGGAGACTGGTTTGATGCAGCTCTCCACAGTACCCTATCCTGAGCAAGCCTCTTCATCTCCGCATAAGAACGGCAACCTACATCTGTCTGAATCTGCTTAGTGTATCCATCTCTTGGTCTTCCTCTGCGGTTTTTGCCCCACACACTTCCCTCCAACGCTAAATTCACAATTCCTTGATGTCTAAGAATGTGACCTACCAATCTATCCCTTCTTTTAGTCAAGGTATGCCAGAAATTTCTTTTCTCCCCAATTCTGTTCAGTACCTCCTCATTAGTTACGCGATCCACCCACCTACTGCAACTAGTATCCACAGATAATTTATTACAAAAATTAGTGGTGGTACGAAAAAATTCTAAACCTTCGTCGCCTCGTTTCTGTAGAACTGTAATGCTTCAGTTTTTACATGAAAATGTAAATTCTTCTTCAAACGAGGAGAAATATATTAATGGCAGTAATGCATCTCTACTTCATCTTCTGAAGGTTTCGAAGGGAAAAGAAATAATACTAAATTTTGAAATGGTTTTCACAGTGATTGATGGAAAGGTCTTAAGGCTACGACTAATACTACATCATCTATGCTCAGCTACTTGTGCGGAGCAACGTAAAAATTTAAAGGGAGTAGTACCGCCCAAAATGATAAAATTTTACATTTCTACTTTTAAGCAAATTATGAAAATATGGATGTTTATGTTTAATTTGGTGTTGGTTTTATTGAAATATTCGACTATTTACTATTTTAAATAAGTATTTGAAAATAACCGTGCACTCACATTTCTGAGAATTTTTATTTCCATCATTTCGTATATTCACATTTTTCTCTGGAATACATAGTCCAGAAGGCTGCAGTTTCTTTTGTTTTGTCTCGTAAGTTGCCTACAGAAGCGGTACTTCGCAGTAAACTCTTTTAACTGTACATTTCTTTGTGTTTGACAACACATGTTATCCACTAGCCGTGTTTTAGTTTCTGTGTTTCCTGCGATAGTTTTCATCATGACTAAACCAAAAGGCAGCACTACACACAAATCCCTTCATAAAGTACTTCCTTAGGCGTAAATTAATATTCGATGTTAACAAATTTCTCTTTTTCAAAAACATTTTTCTTCCCATTGCCATTCGACATTCCTCTGTACTGTGGCCATTGTGTGTTAATTTACTGCCCAAGTAACAAAACTCATCTACCACCTTAATTGTTTCGTTACCTAACCTAATTCTTTCAGCTTCACCTGATTTTCTTAGACTGCACTCCATTACCCTTGTTTTTCTTTTGTTTATGTTCATCTTTCAAAGCAGTGTACATCTCACTGAACTGCTCTTCCAGGTCCTTTGCTGTCTCTGACAAACTCGCAATGTCGTCGGAAAAACGGATTGATTTCATTTCTTCAATCTGAACTCTAACTCCTTCTCCAAATTTCTCCTTGCTTTCCTTTATAGCTTGCTCAATGTACAAATTTAATAACATTGGAGAAAGGCTACAACCCTCTCTTAGTCCCTTCCCGCCGGCCGCGGTGGCCGAGGAGACTGAGGCGCTCAGTCACGGTCTGCACGACCACTACGGTCGGGGGTTCGAATCCCCCCTCGGGCATGGATATTTGTGCCGTCCTTAGTTCGTAAGTAGTTCATAAGTAGTTTGTAAGTTTAGGGACTGATGACCCCGTAGTTAAGTCCCATAAGCCTTACAAACATTTGAACATTTAGTCCCTTCCCAACCTCTACATCCGTTTCATGCACTTCAACTCTGATAACTGCTGTCTGGTTTTTGTACAAGTTGTAAATAACCCTCCGTTCCCTATAGTTTACTCCTGCTGATTTCGGAATTTGAAAGAGTCTATCCCAATCAACATGGTCAAAAGCTTTTTCCAAATTGCAAAATCTTAAATTGTATTTTTGCCTTTCCTTAATCTATCTTTTAAGATAAGCCGTCAAGTGAGTATTGCCTCCCGTGTTCCCACATTTCTCCTGAGCCCAAACTGATATCCCGCGACGTCGGCTTCTACCAGCTTTTCCATCCTTCTGTAAATCATTCGTGTTAAAATTTTGCTACCATGACTTATTATACTGAGTAACATCATCATACGATGTATGTCCACAAAGTAAGTTCCGTTTGGTTATATAAAACAGACATGTACAGATGCAGAAAGAAATATTTATTATACAAAAATCTACAACTGTTAAAGTGCTTTTCTACATAGCTTCAGAAATTTTTAGGCACTTTTCATAGTGTGGCACGAGTTTTTGTGTGCCTTCTTCATAGAAGGTTGTCGCCTGTGTATTCAATCATGTTCAGCTCGTCATCATCGTTGAATTGTTGACCATCGAGGACAGATTTTAGGTGTAAGAAGAGATGAAAGTCGCCTTCTTCATTGTAGTATGTCAAAAACTGAAGGGCACGTCCCATCTGTTGTTTTTATGTTGTTCAGTAGGAATTTTGGGTACCCAACATGAGCAAAGTTTTAGAATTTTCAGTTTTTCAGTTTTTACATGAATTACTGATCGTGATATTTGCGGAACGTTCATAAGCAAGGGCACTAACAGTAAACTTACGTACGTGCTTAATCTTCTGCCCAATTGTGTGAAACAGTTCATCAGTAGCCACAGACAGACGTTCATTTCGTTCTTCATCGTGCACTTTATCACGTCCTTTATTGAACAGTCTGATCCATCTTCTAACCATTGAATAACTCACAGCATTTTGACCGTAAAACTTGCAGATTAGGCGACGAATTTCCTTTGAGTTACCTTTCTTTGCATTTAGAAAACGAATCAGAGATCTGATTCCACACAGGGCGGCATTTTCAATTACGGCTGACATTATAAAGAAGCACCACAAAGCACATGTCAGCAACAGCGATCCGAAAATGGCGTAACTGCCGCGCATGCTCAGAACTGCGATCTTAGCGCTGCAGCGGATAGAAATAGAAACGGAACTTATTTTGTGGACGGCCCTCTTAAGTTGTTAATTTGGGAAAACTGAGACGCTTCGCAATATAAAAACCCGATGTTCGCTCTCTTGAAACGTCTGTGCAATGCAAAGTGACGTTCCGCGCTAAGGCGGGAGTAGATTGCAGCGCGGCGCCTCCCGGATCGGCTCGGCAGCAGCCGCTGACTCATAGGGCCTCCCCCGAGATCAGACGCGTAAACTCGGAATTGATTTTGGCGTTAGACGAGAGCCCCTCCGGCTTCCCGGAACGAGACACATCTCGGGACTTAACCCTAGCGCGGGCCACGGCTAATTTATTGGGAGCTTCTGGGAGAGCACAGGCGCAGGTCGGGCAGGCGCACTCCAGAGCGCGTCCCCTGGTACAGCAGCGGGGCTCCATTTACTGCGCGGTACACCATTTTGATCTCAACGAGTCCGCTCGTTCAGCACCACGCAGCCCGTACTTGTAAAGACTGACAAGGAAAGCACTTGGGCTCGAACAATCACATATACACCAAAATCGTATAAGAGATAATGTAAAGGTGCTTTATTGCACTAGTGATACTCCCGCATCTGCAAAACTCTGCAGTCGTCCGTTAGAGGCCTCTGCGTATGCCTTGCCACATTGCACTTTGACCTGCAGGTTCGCGAGTAGTTGTTGTTTGTAAATCTGTCGGACCAAAATGCGTGGTCATCAGTCTGTAGCCTACACACTACTTAAATCTAGGTAAACTAACCCAAAGACAACACACACAACCATGCCCAAGGGAGGACTCGAACCTCCACGGCGAGCAACCGCGCGCTCCGCAGCGAGACGCTTTAGACCGCTCGGCTACTCCACCGCGGCTTCGCCAGTAGTCGCGTTTTGTGACGTTATTTGTGTGGTGAAGCGTTTGATGGGGCGGCGATTGGCAAACAATCCTGCTAATGTATTACGATTGGTTGAGATGAAGTTACGAAAAACCCTTCTTCGTGAAGATGGTATTAGTGTAGAATATGAATCATTCGCATGCTTTCTCGTATCTGTTATGGTAC
This sequence comes from Locusta migratoria, assembly GCA_026315105.1. NCBI lineage: Eukaryota > Metazoa > Arthropoda > Insecta > Orthoptera > Acrididae > Locusta > Locusta migratoria. The sequence continues at coordinate 721,134,386 of CM048744.1, read as the reverse complement.
AGAAATATGAGCATAAGTTAGATACTGTTGTTACAAACTCATAATGATGATAATAGGGATGATAATGACGAACAACTCATTGCAAGCGGTAGTGCTACGGTAAGTGCGGTAGGAGGCGATGGAAGCAGGCAGTGAATACCAACAGTCTCCGAGAAGAAGGTTAAAGTTGCAACTATAATCACGGCTTTTGATGACAATACGCTAGAGAACATGTACGATGATTTTTACAAAAGTTATGGTTAAGATATCTGCACTACGTATGACGTCTACAATTACATCTACAGTGCTATCTAGAGCACGATTGCAAAGTTTTGCATAAAATCGACACCCACCAGAACACTGAGGTGTATGTAGAGATCCTGTAAGCAAACGTTCATACAGATTTTTCTGTTCGAGCCCAATTACTTTCCTTGTGAGTCATCGATTTTGAATTTCCTCTTACAAGGAAACCACATGGGTATCGGATTTTAGATTTTTTTTTTTTTTTTTTTTTTTTTTTTTTATATTTATGGTTATGTGAATTTGAGAACTCTAATAACAACGGAAGCCATTTGACGCAACTCTCAAACATTCTCGAGAAAATCGACTTTGAAGTTTTACAAGTACACGTAAGTACCATTAATTAAAATAGTTGCAGTATGTTCTTGTTTTTCAGGTGGTAGCGTTGTCGCCTTACAATTATAGCGTAGGTGGTTGGAATCCTGCCGTAACAGATTCTTTTTCCATAGTGTTCGAATACTTACACAATTTTAATATCTATTGGTAATTTTTACGAAAAATTCACTTGTTTTTGTATATTCATAATTTTCTATATTTTATAAAAGGTTGATAATAATGATGGTTTGAATCAAAAAAACATTAGTTACATTTTTTACAGTATAGGATTCACTATTAGTTGATGACGGTAGTCTTTGAAAGTTCAGTTTGAGAAGAGCTACGACACTGATTTTGGAAAGTCATCTCCATAGCTACTAATGGCTTTCCAAGCAGCTAACCTTTTCAACCATCGTTGTAGGTAACGACAAAATGTAAAGTTCGTATACATACACAGAAACAAATACTGACATAACACGTGAAATTAGATATCCGAAAATGTTTTATGCAACTGAATTCGAAAAGAAAACAAAAAAGCCGGCCGCGGTGGCCGAGGGGACTGAGGCGCTCCAATCACGGTCTGCACGGCCACTACGGTCGGGGGGTTCGAATCCCCCCCTCGGGCATGGATATTTGTGCCGTCCTTAGTCTTAGTTAGTTCATAACTAGTTTGTAAGTTTAGGGACTGATGACCCCGTAGTTAGGTCCCATAAGAAAAAAAAAATAAAAAAAAAATAAATAAATAAATAAAGAAAAAAATCTGTCCCAAGAGATTCGAACCATCGACTCTATGGTTGTCAGGCCAGAACGCTTCCACCTGAGTTACACCGAGGAATGCTGCAACTGTTTTAAATATTGGAACTTATACGTACTTGCAAAACTTCAAAGTAGATTAACTCAAGAAAATTTTTAGAGTTGCGTCGTATAGCTTTGCCTGATTGTTATTTAAGTTCTGAACTTCACGTACGGTAAATATAAAGAAATTCTAAAATCCGATACCCCTGTGGTCTCCTTGTTACTGGTTTTTCTGCTGGGTATGATTGTATTCCAGTTTTATTAGAGTAGCAGAGAAACAAAATTTGCCACCGAAACCGTAACCGAATATTCGGGTGTTCTACTAGTTTCGTCCGCAACCGAAACCGAAATTATTTTATCCATATTTGGTTTCAGAACATCGCAGCTGTTTTCGTAATAGTACTGTAGTAAATAAATACTGCAACGAGCCACAAGAATTTTGTAATCAGTTTATTTCAACGTTACTAGTTTCAACCCAAAACCCATCATCAGGCGGTAGCGTTGACTTCAGATCTACATTGATGTCCTAAAGTAACAAAGTTATGCGAATCCATAGCTTACAAATTATATATAATTCTATCCTAAATATAACAATTTTTTCCTGCTTTTATTGTTTAAAGAAGACATGTCTCTGAATAAGTTCAGTGTAGTCTTATAAGCATAGATGTAATTTTAATTCATGTGTAAACAATACAAGTAAGAAAACTTTTTTTATATTTAAGATAAAAATGCATAAAATTTGTAACCTTTGGATTAAATAACTTTCGTCTTTTAGGACACCAATGTAGATCTGAAATCAAACCACCATCTAATGATGGACTCAGGCCTGAAAATCAGGTGGTTCAAATCCACCTCCGGCCACCAAGATTTAGGTTTTCCGTGATTTCCCTAAATCACTCCAGGCAAATTCTGGGATGGTTCCTTTCAAAGGGAAAGGCCGATTTCCTCCCACATCCTTCCCCGAAAACCTGAGCGTAAGTTTCGTCTCTAATGACCACGCTGTCGACAGGACGTTAAACCCTGAGCCTCCTTCCATCCCCCCCCCCCCCTGTAAGTGGCTGGGTAAGTCACTACCACCTCCAAACAGGACCATGCCTAGTAAAGCACTGTAATGTTCAAAACAATCTTCCAACTGATGACTGCTTTACCCTAATCATGGATTACATATTATAAATCATCAGAACGCATTTCGAATGCTTTCCACGCGAATTTACCAGTAACAGTAATCGTTCTTTCTATTTTATTTTATTATTTGAATTGACGGATATTTTGCAACGGGTACTTGTTGTGGCCATGTAGCAGAGTTATGAGGGGTCTAGTTTCTAAATAGTAACCACAGTCTTAAAGCAAACAATAGCGACACTCCCTGCTGTGAAAGTTGTGACCGTTTGACATCTGGTGCGACACTAGCGCTCCGAACAGTAACAAAGCAGACACGTACACATGTATCGACATGGTGTTTCCCGCGGTGGACTGGCCGAGCGTTCCAAGGCGCCTAGCTGCGGAAAGCACCGCTGCTCGCCGTCGGAGGTTCGAGTCTTGCCTCGGACACGGGTGTATTTGTTGTCCTTAGTAAGCCTAGGGACTGATGATCAGCGTAGGTAAGTCCCATAGATTTAAAACATTTGACATGGTGTTTGTACTTTCGGACATGTACGCCTGAAACAAACAAATGACAATTTCCGTGCTGATGCTCTCTCTTGTGGGAATACAGGTAAATCAACAGGGACAAATGTTCAAATGTTTGTATAGCTTATGGGACTTAACTACGGCATCATCAGTCCCTAAACTTACAAACTACTTATGAACTAGCTATTACTAAGGGCGGCACAAATATCCATGCCCGAGGGGGGATTCGAACCCCCGACCGTAGTGGCCGCTCGGTCACCTCGGCCGGCCAACAGGGACAAATCAACTGGAAAGACCAATCGTAGCGCCGGCCGCGGTGGCCGAGGGGACTGCGGTGTGCCAGTCACTGTCTGCACGGCCACTACGGTCGGGGGTTCGAATGCCCCCCTCGGGCATGGATATTTGTGCCGTCCTTACTGTTAGCTAGTTCATGAGTAATTTGTAAGTTTAGGGACCCCGTAATTAAGTCCCATAAGCTATACAAACATTTAAACCAATCGTAGCCGCGCGGGAGTACCGAGCGGTCTGAAGCACCACGTTACGGATCGCGCGGCCTCCCGCGTCGGAGGTTCAGATCTTCCCTCGGGTAAGGATGTGTGTATTGTCCATAGGTTAATTTAACTTAGTTTAAGTAGTTTGTATGACTAGGGACTGATGACCAACATAGTTTGGTTCCATAGGATTAGAAACATTTGAACATTTTGACCAATCGTAGTGCGCAATAAGCTGAGAATTTGGGCAGGGCGAGAAGTATGTCCAGGTTACCGAACTGGTTCAAGCGAGCGCTGTCAGAAGCGGGAAATTGGGGTTCCAGTCCCAGTCCGGCACAGTTTTTCAACTTCAGCATTTAATTTAATGCCTTACAACAAGTGAGACTTTTAAATATAAACAAGTTGTACATTCACAAGTGTCTAAGAATAATATACATTTTTAGTTCTTTTTCGTATTAATTAACGGAATAATTGCTATTTTTTGCATTCCATACATTACTAAATTGTGGAGAGATGCAGTATTCATGAAACATAATTTCAAATATCATAATGTTAATACGATTTTTATTTATTTATTTATTTATTTATTTACTTTTTTTTACGACGAGCTTTTTTCTGGGCGGTTCACTGAATCGGTGAACACACGGGACGTGCCGCCACTCCAAGTAACTGTACAGAATGTAGAAGCAGATTGATTTTATCAAGGGTAATAATACGACACATGTTCCACAGTCGACAAAACATCTAATTTTTATGTTTATGCAGAAAATAACAAACAAGAAATGCTTTATATAAAATTAATTCAAAGATTTTCAACTTCGCCGTTGAATTTAATTCGTTGCCCTGCAACAGCAACGCAAAGCAGGTTATTGATGTTTTTTTCTTTGTGTGTGTTTGCATTAATTCTTTCTTATCTGTAATTTTCCATTCTTTTCATACTAGTCTGAGCCATGCCGAAGCGTGGTTTGGTTTCGGTGAAATTTTACCATCGTCAGTGGTTCATGTATTTTCTTAACATTACATAGGCCTATTGTGATTATGTTGCTTCTGACAGTAAAACAAACATTCTGGATTTATTTTAGTCTTATTTTTCCATGTCTCTGTAGGTTGTCTAAACCCTGCTCGTAATAGGCAGTGTGTCACAGTTTATCAGATATTCGCGAGTTCTGACTCACATTGGACGTTAAAAAGGAATACTGCGTGTTTGGACTAGGCAGTACCATGTTTTCATAGTTATATAGACCATTTAGAACTCACATTAATACCCAGGAAATGAACATCGACCTACGTACGATGCTATCCGATTGAAAAATAGGCACGAACCAACCAAAATGATTTAGTGCTACATGGGGCTATCAGTAAAAACATTAGCAGACGTGCATTACGGAAAATCACATGACCTGTTTCTCTTTATTTCTACACTGTTGTTGTTTTTTCACACGAGTTCATGAAATTAGCTTTGTGGAGTCGTCTCCGATATTCCATTTGCAATCCTTTCCCACTCTTTCATGACTACGTTTACATTCGACACATCTTCCGGAAGACGAACGCCAAATATCGTTAGCCGTTTCCGCTGTCGTGTCTACATGTTAAGACCTGAAGCGTATTTGCTAGCCTAGAAAAATACGGCGTCTGGAAAATAACTGTTCCAGTTCCTGGTGTAGTCAGCACATTCGTTGTTTCTCTTTAGGTAAATATTTGAGGTAGACAGCTTCGTGCTTAGCATATTCTTTTCTTTGCTGCTGAAAAACTCACTGTGTCCATATTAGTCGAAAATTCGTAGAAGAACGGAACATGACAACCAAAGCACGTGTAGCTGTTGAAACTTTCGTTACTCGTCGAAATACGAAGTTGTGAGAATGAACTTATGCTCCCCAATTAGCAGGTAGGCTTACCTGACAATCTTTTTCTGCTCTGACCGTTACCAGCATCGAACATCCTCTTTCTGTTTGTTATTTAATGGATAAAAATGATAGCAAGAGGGGAAGACTGCAGATCAGAAGTCGGACAGTTAAAACAGATGGTCATTATATTCTGAAATTTACGCACTGAAAGGTGAGGTAGCCTGATACATTTGATTATAAACCACTAACTGTGGTTCCGTCCTCTATGGTCTGGTTCCACGTCTCATAGATTGCTGTCCTGCAGAGCGGAAAAAGGTCGAAGTATGGGCGGTCAAGTGGTGATTCCGTACTGCGAATTTGTAATGATAATTAATTTGGAATCCGGCAAAATACTCACCCCCCCCCTTCCATATGACGGTCTTCTGTTTGGAAAAGCGTCCTGTGACATTAGACTGCCGGGGAAAATTAGTTTTCTGTGGGTTAACTGCCGATTATTTTTTAGACTTCCACAATTTCAGTCGGACCGGACCTTGCGACATATCAGTCGAGTCGTAATGTTACGTACTGCTCGATTTCATAATCACACAATCAATAACTGTGTAATTAATACACGCCCTCGTTGTCATAAATACTAGACAAGGTGCCACTCCAGCACCTTTCTGCTCGGCTGGGAAAAGTTCCATCTCTACACACGTTTCACAAAGGTTGCGGTTATAAGGGCATGAAAATGGATTGTGCAAGGGGAAAACCGTTTTCTTGAAACTGATTTCCAGAATGGATTTTCGAATGTTTACATGGCCAACCAGTAACTGAATAGAAAAATTGGTGCGCCAAATCTGGTTTTGGAAAGCCGACGTCAATGGGATTATCTTGAGCGTTCTTGTGTCTCTTCAGCACTGCTGTGGTCGAAAAACTGAGAAAAAAACTATTTAACTAGTACAGTTGCCGAATTCAAGAGAAACTAGCAAATAGCATTGTACAACTGTCTTGTGCCTGGATAGGTCATGTCGTAATTTCTCCGCGATAGTTTGGTAAATAGTCTCTTTGCCATCTGCAGGTGATGCTTGATGACTGCTGCAGAGACCGCTTAAAGATGGTAAAGTATATGTCTGCCGAAATAACATAGAGAAGTTACGACTTGACTTGGACGAACACACGAAAATTCTACAAGTTAAAAAAAACACACTTTGGGAAAACATCAGATCACGTATGTGACTGGACGGCGACATGGTTGGTTTATGACTGGGGCGACAGTTGTGTTGACTTCGTTTTATATTAGAGTTTTAACTTGCGACTTTTAAGCTGTAGATTACGTTTTGATTTTCACAGTTGTATTGGATGCATAGGTTCAAAATTCTATTTGTCACCTCAGTATGAAAATTAAGTTGGTAGACCTGGTACTTCTTCGCAGTTAATAAAATTTATATCTTTGTTGAATTTTTCACTGTAAATATTGGTTCTGGATTTTATTTAAACTTAAAGACTTTTTGTAATGTTTAAGCATGATAATCCGTTTCTCAGGGGCTGATATTTAATAAACCGAAGAAAAAAATTTGAATCATTGAGTCCCGGTAGTTCAGATAATTTGACGCCCATCACAAAGATACTGCTTTTTTATTTTTTATTTAATTTATTTTCCTGATCCTTTTCCTTTATAGAATTATTCTTTAGAAAATTTCCCCATACGTTTCTCCTGACCAAAACTGTTAGATGTATTCCTTCACACATTAATTAATTTCTTATGAACGTAACATTTCACTTTTCTTATGAACGTATTTTTCACTTTTAGAATATGCTAGGTCAATATTGGGGAACTAAATACTCGAATAACTGTTTAAGACTTTTTTAAGGTTCATAGATTATCTATTTTAAAATCAATAGTTACATTCACAACACTTTCACAGTACACACTTTATAAGTTCACAATTCGTGATTATTTTCGTCAAAGTTTGATTGTATTAATCTTTCTGGATTCTATACACTGATTACGAATTTTAATTTTCCAAGATACGTCTTTGAAAAGTTATTGCATTAAACTAGCCAATAAGTTCAAATTTCATCTCACGAATATTCATCAGTTTATTACGGGAGGCAGAAGTTTCTAATTCTTCCGTCCTAGCCTATCCCGATCAAAGTCCAAAGATAATGTTCGCTTTCGCGTATGATCACGATATGAAAGTTTATCTTACAGTTTAAATACTTTTTCGGGGTTTTTTCCTATCTTGGAATTTAACTGCGTATAATATTTTAGCTAAGCACTGAGAGCTCATTACATAGAAAGCTACGCACATAAAGCTGAGCACAAAGAGAGAGCTGAGCACATAGAGTGAGAGTAACTTTGCGGGTACTATTTATAATAGCAATCTGACAAATGATGTCTGACATACGCGATGTTTTGACCTAAGTATTCCCTGGATACTATTACTCTGAATTACGCTGATATAATTTGAATTTACTAAAAATTTTGAAAAATGAGAAAATTCTGCCTCTTAACAAATTATTAAAATTACGTAACGATGAGAAATGTCGGAATACCGTGATTCTAATGCTATGGTAGCGATGTGGTGTCACAGGTAACATAGATATTTCTCCTTAAGGTAAAATGAGTATTGAAGTCTGCATCATTTCTCATTTTGCTGCACACAGAGGCACTCGCAAAACAGAATGAGTTTTTTATAATGTCACAAGTGCAGACGATGCGCGGCCTGAATGGGGGCACACTGCGTCAGTCACGTGGCAGCCCACGCCACACGGCCACGGCGTGACATTCCTGTAGGCTCTGCCCCATTAGACTGTGATAGCTCAGAATGACGTTGGCAACCACGTGCAAAGCCACCACTACGCCTCTGCTCCTCTCACACGCAGGGGCAACGAGCAGCGCGGCTGCATAGCAGAGCGCTGTGTTTTTCGTTTGATAGACCTCAATGATTTTGTACATCGTGTGTCTTCTGTGATGTTTTGAAGAATTCCTTCCTCTTTCTGCTACAAAAATTACCTTCCGTTTGGAAATTCTCACCATCGACGTAGAACGCCTACCAGTAATTTGGAATTAAAGAAACAAAGATTACCGCAACGAGATCAAAACCGTAATGCTTTGAAGGAAATATGTGAAGAAAATTGTTCCTGACTTCCAAAATGTAACAGAATCGAAGAAAAACGAATGTGGTGTGTATCATTGGCCCACTTTAGGTTACGGTAGTAACACTAAAAGTGGGCCTTCGCGATCGTCTTTTGACAGCTTGGAATTTAAATGAAATTAACGGCTTAACCATTCATCTGACACGAAAATTGAATAACCGAATTTGTGGAGAAGAAAATTCTCTACAACTTTGCTCTGTTATGTTTTTTTTTTTTTTTTTTTTCATATCTTGCATCGCAGAGATATTTGCAAAAATATCGGCGATTTGACGATGCCTGTCTGTCTGTAATGTGTTCCCACTTTTTAGGTCGAACCATTCAACCGATTGGCACCAAATTATACATACATAATTGTTGGCTACCAGAGACCAGAACCTCGCTTTTTCAAATATTTCGGACAAGAAATACGTTAGTAACACAAAAAAGCCGTTTGCAATGTAATTTTAATTTCAAATAAACCGTTCATCTGACACGAAAATTAGATAACGGAATTTGTAGAGGAGAAAATGCTCTACAACTTTGCTCCCTAATGTGTTTTTCATATCTCGTATCGTTTGAGAGATATTTGCAAAAATAACGGAGATTTGACACCCTCCATCGAATTAATGAAAACCAGCAGTTCGGAGATGTCACGTGACTTTCCTCGCCCAGAACTCTCTTTGGCATACACCATCTTGCCTTGCGTATTTGATTATTTTCTTATTGTAACTTACACGTTGTCATTTCAAAGCAATGGCATACTGAAGAATTCACAAAAGCACGTCGTTCTTCGTACGATAAATGATAATCTAGTGTCTAAAAATGCCATAGTAGCATCAGCTAACAACTGCCGTCAAATGTACTAGATTAAAGGATACACATCCAAAGTGTTAGCCGTAGAGTAGTGGACAAAGCATCGGGCTGTAATGCTGAAGGTCATTGGTTCGGAACCCGCCACTCAATATTTTTTTTTTTTTCCTAAAAGAGTTTCAGGCACTCTTATTAATTGAATAGAGCTATGTTCTTCAATGTTTTGAGTTGTGCATATGTAAGAATGCTCCCTGTGTTTGTTCTACTTCGTGAACATGCACTGAAATACGGAACAACGAATTGAACAATGGCCTTCTGAAACATTTACAAACTGGAGGATACTATAATAATGAACATTCTGAACGATGTGATGTTACAGGTAGTTTCGTATATAAAGGAAGTCCCAGATTTCTGTGGAAAGTGTAGTTCCCTAATGAAACAGAAGGGAAGTGTATATATTGCAACAAATTACCTTCTTTATTTTTTTTCACTATTTGTGGAATATATTGAAAGTCATTAATAAGATTCAATGAATCTACTAAAATGTTTGACATGATTTCTATGGACGCTTTTAACGTAGATTGTATTACCTTTTCTGAAGTTCAGATATGATTTCGATCATGTTACACTGTTCTGCGCTAAAATAAAGATCAAATATTCTATTTCAAACCGCGATTACGTTTTCTTTTACAGCTAAAACCACAAACGGAATAAATGTGGTAATTCTAGTTTAATTGAAAAATATAACGAAAATGTGGAAGGGATATTATAATGATAGTTCAAAGAGGTTATGAGTTCGAAAAAGAGTATGTTTGTCAAAGCTAAACTCAAATATCATTTAATTTTAGCTGTTTGTTAAAATATGGTCAGAATGAATATTTCGTGTTGGGTGCATAAATATATCCATAATAGTAGAGTCGTAATCTTATCACCATATTTTTTTATTATATAGATTATTATTTAGATCCAAAATGTTTGCAAAAAATTATAAAACTACAAATCTAAAGTGGGCCGTAAAACACGTCAGTGCGATTTTTTCCCTTATTTCTTATCAGAATAAGGTTCATATTTGCCAAGATAACACCTTCACGGCAAACACAGAAATCTGCAAGTCGGCTTGTACACTCGCGGCATGGCAGCTTCTCACAGGCGTGGTACCCCGTACATAGTCCAAACCAATTATTTCTAACGTTTCGTCTAATTTGAATCCATCTATTTTGCAGAACGCAATCTGTTCTGATTATTGATATTCGATTCCATCGGTGTGCACCACGACCCAGTATGATTAATATTAGGCATGGAATGAGCAACATTTGTCGTGATCCTTGCTTTATTAACAGCAAAGAAGCTCAATTTAATCTTGTACAACATACTAATATGCATTAATTTCTTCTACAACAGACTTCATATGAGTGCTCGAAGATCTGCATTGATGATGGTCACTCTGTGATTGAAATCGATTTGCTATTAATAAGGCAATGCAGCGATTGAACAGCGCGGCTCAACCGCCGCGAGGAAGTCGCCAGCAGCTAATCACTTCGGTGTGACGACAGCTCGCCACTTACAATGCAGAACGAGTTCTCAGCCACGCGGAAATTTTTGCTGTACGCTGTGCACTATCGAACGAAAGAACAGACACCAATGGTTGACATTAACTTTACGAATTCGAAATAGCCGGCCGCGGTGGCCGAGGTGACTGAGGCGCTCCAGTCACGGTCAGCACGGCCACTACGGTTGGGGGTTCGAATCCCCCCTCGGGCATGGATATTTGTGCCGTCCTAGTTCGTAAGTAGTTCATAAGTAGTTTGTAAGTTTAGGGACTGATGACCCCGTAGTTAAGTCCCATAAGCTTAACAAACATTAAATAAATAAAAATTCGAAATTTTGAAACATTCCGACCGTTTCAGGGCACTGAAATAAATTCTTTCGGACACGTCCGAAAAGAACTTTTCTCTTCCTTTTTTTAGGGTGCTAACTACTAAGGTCATAAGCGCTCATGTAAGAAGGTATTAAAAGCAAGGACTACAGAGAGCAGAGGCGCAACACAGTGAGTCAAAGTTAAAAAAGGAACAGATAAAGACAAGGCTATCCCTAGGGAAAGATACCTCAAAACAATAGGGACGCGGCGGATTCCCCGGGTAGGAAGGAAAATTTTAATTTCCTTCGCCATAATGGTGCAGTGAATGAAAATAAGACTTGATCAACAAAGCGCTTGTTACCCGCTAACGTCAGAAAACTCAGGCGAAGACAGAGACATTGTCGTAGACGATTAAAAGATGGTCATTGGACAAAAGGTTTCGTACAGTCAAGAATTGAGAACAATAATCGCAGAATGGAGCAGGATCGCCATTAACAAGTGGCCGTTGCTGAAACGACAGTGTCCATGCGCTGCCGGGCAAGAATGAATTTCTCGCGACGAGAGGGCCGGGAAGAGGTCAACCAAGCAATAGGAAGAGGTTTAATGTCCCGCAGTTTGTTTCCTTTAAGGGAAGACAAATGTGATTGCCAGAGTGATACCACATGCCCAGAGACAGCGGCGCAAAGGTCATCTCAGGGAACAGGATAGTTGGCAAGCCGAGGAAGAAAACCTGCATCCTTTGCAGCAGCATCCTCAGTCTCATTTCCTGACACACAAACATGACCAGGAACAGTAACACCGCATTGACTCCATTGGATACTTGGTACTATGGGGTGAACTGCGTGCGGGACACAAAGGCTCTGGAGTGCACTCAGAGAATCCAAGCTTACGACACCACTAGAAAGCTCGTGTCGTTTGTTGTGCTGTGTGGTCTGGTAGAGGGCAAAGAGTTTCGCAGTAAACATTTAGCATCACTCAGGAAGACTATACTGAAAAGATGTTGGGTACAAACTGCGAGAAACTCAGTGCGAAAAACTGGCATCAGACTGGACAGATCACTTACATTCAAATCTCACTTAACGAATACAGCAGAATGCTAACAAGAAACAACATCATTCAAAAGCTTGCCAGTTCTCGCTGGGGAGCTGATGCACATACTCTGAAGATCTCTTCTTTATCACTGGTGTATTCTGTTGCAGAGTACTGCAGTCCTGTTTGGCTTAACACGAGCCATACATCCAAAGCGACATCGAGCTAAATAACACCATGAGGATCATATCTGGGACCATAAAATCGACCCCACTGCCCTGGCTCTCCATTCTCTGCAATATAGTTCCCCCACATCTCAGACGGCAAGCTGCGTTAGTTAATGAGCGGAATAAAATTTCCGGTAATATTAATCTCCCTATCCACCAAGACATTATTCCGAACAATCGTCGCCTGAGATCCAGAAGACAACCATAGAGAACAGCTCAAAATCTTATATCCATCCCTTTCGATGCCATGACCACCTGGAAAAATGATTCGTCCAATTCTGGTAACGTCCACACACATCCATTCGTCTACCGTCACCAGGGCAGATGTTTTACACCTCATTAATCAGCTTCGATTCTGCTGGTCTTCAACGCCCATCATCTCGTACGAGGCTCTCTACACTCTGTCAGAGAGCGCTCTCCTGTCGGATAACCACCTTAATCTCATCTAACACTGGTGATGCTACATTTATTTCAGAATCCACGCATACCCTATCCCACTTGGACCTTTCCATTCGCACTTCTCAGGTGGCTCGTCGTGTCCAGTGCCAGTGGGGTGAAACCAGGAAGGGAAAGACTAACACCTACAGCCTGGAGCTCCCATATGAACAGCATGACGCTCACATGAGCTGGAGTCCCTGCTTTGGAGGGAAGGTCAAAAATGACTGAGGTGAAGTGTCAGAGGTTACAACGATCCTGAGGGTTTAATTTTGTTTCCTGAAGGCAGAAAATCATCGGAGGGTAAAATTGCATGAGAAGCTGCAGTTCAATCCTATTGTACCAGATGCCGCGAATTTTCCATTGAAGAACTACCATGGATCGATCAAAAGAGAAGCAGTCATCCCGGTGACTACTGTGTACCATACAGCGAATTCTCGAAAATGCCGGGCGTGGCGTCAGAATCGGCTTGATGTGGGCCTCCTGACCGACCGATTGGGGTGCGCCCTGGTGATACTCAAGTCGTCTGGGGAAGGGCATCGACAGATGAAACTGTCGTAGAGGAACGTCGAGAAGAAGAAGGGGAGGACCTTTTCCCCTTGTTTGACTCTTTGAATCCAGACGGTTGTTAGGTGTGCTCAGAAAGTCTTCATGGGAATAGTCCTCCTGTTATTTCCGGACCTCTGCAGGGTAAGTGATTTCGTTGCTGAAGGTGGAGGGTCGCGCGGGATTGTCTGAGCGGTTCTTGGCGCCATGTCTAGTTCTCTATCGCTCCCACCGGAGATTCGTGTCCTCGCTCGGGCATGGTTGTGTGTGTGTGTGTGTGTGTTGTCCGAAGGTTAGTTTAAGTAGTTTGTATGTCTAGAGACTGATGACCACAGTAGATTGTTCCCATAGATTTACTAACATTCGAACTCTTTTTGGAGACGCGAGTTTGATAGAGTTGTGTGCACACTTAGCAAATGAAGATGACGCAATCCTGGGGCTGGGCGTTATCACAACTGCAACACTGAATTGCAGGACACATCTTTGCGTGGTCATGTCTCTTTTTGGTCGACGACTGTAAACGCCAGAAGACTACTTTCTCTACTTCCATAGAATTTTCGTGCAATTTTTGTGGGCACCTTTTTCTTCAACCTGGTCTCCCGGATGGCTTGCTCATCAAGATAGATAGGCGACATTGTCGTGAGGAGGCGATATTGTTACCCATGCAGTTGATGCAGGGTGGAGAATGGGGTGCACAGTTTCCCTCGTGGGCATCCTTGCAACTGGTGTTGCATTTGGCAGTATTTTTGCATGACTGATATGTGTGATTAAAATACTGACACTTATAGCAATGTGTATGATTTGAAATATAATTTCGGACTGTAATAACCTCATAACCAGCATTGATATTTTGTGGAAGGACCATGGCATCAGAGGGCAGGAAGAGGGTAGAGGTTGATACCAATTCATTGTTATTCTTGTTTATTTGACAATGCATTGCTGTGACGTCTTAACCTGCCTCTTCAGTCAGACCGTCAAGAGCCACCACTTGTATAGAGTAGCTATGTAAAAGTGCGTCTAGAAATTTCGGTGAATGGTCTCAGGAATTATAGGAAACAAGAGTTACAAACAGTACCTTTACTGGCCTTCAAAATAATCGCCATTGGCTACAATACACTTCTGACTTCGGTTGAACAGATGTTGGAAACTGTCAGCGAACGCTTCTTGTGGAATCGGAGTGGAATCGAAACCCGGTCCGCCACAAATTGTCTTGTGTGACATATGTATTGCCCATCTTTAGAAGAGCAGCAGTTGTCGGAAAATGCTGCAAATTGCGATATATATAGACTGGGAAGAAAATACATGTGGTGTCCCACAAGGGTCCATCTTAGGGGCATTAGTTTTTCTTGTGTTCATTAATCATCTGTCAGCAGTTACCCCGCCAGAAAAAAGAGTTTGTTTTATTTTCTGATGATACAAGTATTGCAATAACTAACATGTCAAGTATAGTTCTAGAAATGAGTGCTTATGATAATTTCACGGACATTCAAATGTTTGTAAAGCTTATTGGACTTAACTGCGGGGTCATCAGTCCCTAAACTTACAAACTACTTATGAACTAGCTTATACTAGAGACGGCACAAACATCCATGCCCGAGAGGGGATTCGAACCCCCGACGGGGAACGGCCTCGCACATCTTAGCATAACGCCTCAATGCGCTAGGCCGCTCCGCCGCGGCTTCATGGACATTAATAAATAGTTTAAAGCCAACTCATTGCCATTAAAGTTTGAAAAGACTCAGCACATTCAACTCAGAACATATAAGAGGTTTCCATCAAAGCATATGAATAAATTATGAAAACGAGCAGATGGAAGAGATGATGTAGATTCCAACTTGATAATAAATTCAGTTGGAAGGAGCACCGCAGAAATAATTTAACAACTCTGTATTTGCAATTCGAGTGTTATCAGTCGTAGGCTACATAGAAATAAAATATCTTGCACACTTAGCTTACTTTCTTTCCATAATGTTGTATGGTATAACATTTTGCGGTAACTCTTCCAGTCAGCCGGCCGCGGTGGCCGAGGGGACTGCGGCGCGTCATTCACGGTCTGCACGGCCACCACGGTCGGGGATTCGAATCCCCCCTCGGGCATGGATATTTATGCCGTCCTTAGTGTTAGCTAGTTTGTAAGTAGTTTGCAAGTTTAGGGACTGATGACCCCGTAGTTAAGTCCCATAAGCTATACAAACATTTGATTTTTCTTCCAGTCTAACGAAAGTTTTTAGAGCCAAGAAACGTGTTATTTGTGGAGTAAATTCACGGACATCCTGTAGAATCCCCTACAAAAAACCGAGTATACTAACTACTGCCTCTCAGTACATTTATTTCTTAATGAAATTTGTCATAACTAATGTATCCCTTTCTCCAACAAACAGCCCCGTTCATACATACAATACTAGGAACAAAAACAATTTACACAAAGACTTGAAAGCACTTACTTTAGTGCGAAAGGTGTCCACTATTGAGGAACATACATTTTCAATAATTTACCAACAACCATAGAAAAATTTAGCTACAAATAAAAATAAGAGGAGCCTGGAAGACTTACTAGTGCCCAACTCCTTCTACTCCACTGAGAAATTTTTGAATAGAACCAAATGGTCTACGTATTCATACTATTAGTATTACTATATCATCTTGTAAATAAAAAATAAAATAAAATACAATAAGAAACGAGGTTCTCCTCAATATGTATCTACGGAACGAACAACTAATCTAATGTGACGGATTAAACGTGGAAAAGTTTTTACCTTCTTCTGTATGAGACACTACAAAATACCTAGGTGCACCCGGGAGAGTTGTCGAGTTCTTGGTTTCCTTCGTTTCCTATATGTCCTTTATACCTAGCGTCTCCAGTGGCGCGCTCCTTCCTGTTAGGGGCACTCTCATAAGGGGCTTCACCCGCCTTTGGTGATCGTCCATACGCCAGGTCACTCCCCCGGGATTCCAGACGAAGAGACCAAGGGAACGTTACAGCCCTGCCTGGCCTTTATGAGAGAGTACGTGCGACCCGGGGCTGGGACCTAAGCGTTGCTCGGTCACCTTTTACGCGTCAAATACGTGGGCGGCCTTCAGGAACGCACAGGGATCGTATAAGAAGAAGGGAAGAGAGGCCTCAAAGCGTAAAGGAGGAAAGTATTCACGTATTTCCCTCTCCACATCTCTGCTAACATCGCTAGCAAGGCGCGCAGCAAGACGACGTTTTCTAGTTCGTGTCCGTAGTTTTATAGGTGCCGAGAACTCATTGGCGTTCGTGGTAGAACAAAATCAAAAAGGAAAAAAATGGCAGTGGAGGAATTTAGAGCGTCAAAACGAAGATAATGATATCTTTGAGGATATTAGAACTAGCTTATCTGAACGACCTAACGAAGCACATGAATAGTTTTAGTGCACTTTGCTAGTTACTCATAAACTAATTGCTGATGTTTTGGAAATTGTTTTGAGCATTTAAAAGAAAATTTCAATAAAGTCATTCGCACACGTTTCGAATACTGCTCCAGTTAAAAATGAGATGAATGTTGTAAGGAGACATTAAGCGAACAGTTTGATGAATTTGTAGCAATATTACACGCTTTTTTTTTAATTTTGGCTCTGGATTTACCGATTTACATAAACTGATAATATATAACATTATATTTGCAGGCATATTCCTCAATTGCTGATTCAGGTTGGTATGTTTTATCAGAAAGATAAGAAATTCCCCTCTTTTGTCACGGATGTTTTTTTAATTTTTATTCTCAATAACATGGTAATGAATTTCTGTGATTTGCAACTTATTATTATTATTTTTAATTCTTCGGTACCATTTTAGCTGCAAAAGACAGGCGTTTCTCGCCTTCATGATAAAACATGCCAAACTGAATCAGCAACTGAGGAATATGGCTATAAATATAACCAATATTATGTTAAATCAGTTCCAAGACGATTTTACAGTGAGCGTCCGAAATACAGCACCTAAATAAGATTCAGTTAAGGCTTCTTGACTTTCACTGAAGTCGTTTCCTCCAAGACATGTAGAACATATTCAAGTACCGAAAACAAAATTTAACTCACTGACAACAATATCAAAACAACAGGACTGTTGTACAACCTAATAATTGACCTCCGAAGCCCTTAGTGAAGAAATACCGCATAAAAGCATGCAGTCTTACGTAAATTAATTTAATTTTACTTTCGATATAATTGATATACGTTGCTATTTCGTTTTCAATCGATGGCACGTCTGAAGACCATCAGATTGGTCTTGAAGGCGTCACTTCCTCAAATGCAATGTACCTGTTATAGGAATTACGTCATTAGAATTCATTACATTGTCATTATATAATTACGACAAAGTGAAGATGATAGATTCCGTGTGGTATTTATGACGTTTAGACCCCAACTGGAGTCGTGTCCGGCCTGCCTGATGCAAGTCTTCTTAGCTGACGCCACTTCGGCGACTTGCGTGTCAGTGTGATGAAAAGGTTATAAGGAAAGTCCCCGAGCGAAGGAAACCTCCGAACAGACTGGGAGTCGAACCTGGGCCCCCTGCGTTACAACTCACCACGCTGTCCACTGGACTACGGAGGCCGACAATTAAAAAGTAATTTAACGTGATTAACAACGTTAGCTACAGGTATACATCTACATATTCTGCAAATCACATTTAAGTGCCTGGCAGAGGGTTCATCGAACCACCATTATACTATTTATCTCCCATTCCATTCTCGAATAGCGCGCAGGAAGAAAGAAGACCTGAATCTCTCTGTTCGAGCTCTGATTTCTCGTATATTATTCTGATGATCTTTTCTACCTACGTAGGTGGGAGTCAACAATATATTTTCGCATTCGGAGGAGAATGTTGGCGATTGGTGTTTCGTAAGTAGCCCACGCCGCAGCGATAAGCGCCGTTGTTGTAATGATTCCCATCCCAGATCCTGTATTATTTCCGTAACGCTATCTCTCCTGTATCGTGACAATACAAAACGAGCTGCCCTTCTTTGTACTCTTGCCATGTCCTCCGCAAACCCACCTGATAAGGATCCCGCACTGGGCACCAATACTCCAAAAAAGGACGGACAAGCGTAGAGTATGCACTTTCTTTAGTACTTCTGTTGCATCTTTTAAGGGTTCTACCAATAAAACGCAGTCTCTGGTTCGCCTTTCCCACGACATTATCTACGTCTTATTTCCAGTTTAAGTCTTGAGTAATAGTAGTTCCTAGGTATTTAGTGGAGGTTACGGCCTTCACTGTTGATTGATTAATCTTGTAAACAAAGTTAAACGGATTTCTTTTCGTACTCATGTGGACGACTTCACACTTATTATTTGGAGTTAATTGCCAATTTTTACACCATACTGACATCTTGTTTAGATCGTTCTGCAGTTAGTTTTGATCTTCAGAATATTTTTACTAGACGGTAAACGACGGCATCATCTGCAAACAACCTAAGAGAAGTGCTTAGATCTTGTCCCAAATCGTTTATGTAAATAATGAACAGCAGAGGACCAATAACACTACCCTGCGGAACGCACGATATCACCTCTGTTCTAGTCGATACGTTCCTATCAATACTACAAACTGTGACCTCTCTGACAGGAAATCCCTATCTAGTCGCAAATTTGGGGTGACATAACATAACCACGCAATTTGATTAAAAGCTGCTTGTGAGGTACGGTGTCAAAAGCCTTCTGGAAATCAAGAAATACGGAATCAATTTGAGAACCCTTGTTCATGGCACTCATCACTTCGTGTGAGTAAAGGGCTATTTGTGATTTGCATGAATGATATTTTCTAAATCCGTGTTGATCATGGGGCAATAGATCATTCTGTTTGAGATATTCCTGTATTACCGGCAGTCTTCAGTCATGTTCATGAGGCAGAGAATACGAGCTGCGCGCTTTCTAACCTCGTGGGCAACTCAGGTATCCACTTCGGATCTGGAGCGACGTATTCAGCAAACTCTCGTCGAAATCTTGCAGCGAGAGCTTTCTGTTCACTCAGTGCTCCCTTGTATGCCACGACACCGGGACGAATGTTCAAACGTTTGTTAAGCTTACGGAACATAACTGCCGGATCATCAGTCCCTAAACTTACCAACTACTTGTGAACTAACATATACTAAAGATAGCACAAACATCCACGCCCGAGGGGGGATTCGAACCCCCGACGGGGAATGGCCTCGCGCATCGCAGGCGCCTCAAATGCGCTCGGCCACTCCGCCGCGTCCCACTGGGATGATCGCTATCGAATCTTACCCATATTCATTCTGATCTCTTCAACAGTTTAGGGTCAATAACATTTGCAGATGTCTTTCCGAAACCAGCAAACCTTTCCCCTCATTTTTATAGTGTTAAAAGACCGCAATAGCCTTGCACTTGCTCGCACAAAGAATTGGAGTTGAGAGAGAGCTGGCCAGTACGGTCGGGGGTTCGATTTCCCTCTCGGGCATGGATATTTGTGCCGTCCTTAGTTGTAAGTAGTTCATAATTAGTTTGTAAGTTTAGGGACTGATGACCCCGTAGTTAAGTCCCATAGACTCTACAAACATTTGAACATATGAGAGAGAGTACAGCACATCACAAACTAGATTACAGGCTCACAGATGTACAACTTCCAAACTGCATGGTACAACAGGAAAACGACTACAGGGGGTTGTGCTAGAACCAGTCCTATGTCATTTTCTTTCCTCCTTCATGTTACCATGGTTGATGCACAACAGTTTATGTTTGTACCGCAATGACAGTGTACGCGAGGGTTGTAGTAACTCCCCACTGCACTGTGTGAAGAGTAGAAACTCAGAAAGTTCACCAATCTGACGACTTCTATAGCTGTCCCCACGCAGATGATTGCACGCAGGTCGGAGTTCTTGAATGAGGCTGAAATTGCTAAACTACCGGCCGAAACTGCTCTAATTACGGAATGAAACTGTGGTAGTTCGTAATTCCAGCTGATTTATTTAAAGTAAGTAGAAAACCAGCAAACTACATAATAACATCAACTTTGTCATACATTGTCTTAACTGAAAGTAAATATAAAGTAATTTCCCTTGATCTAAGATGTTGAAACAATGTTTTATGACCGCCTATGTATGCATGTTACTCCACCGAGTGCCCGTACTGAAGTCACTTGTTATTCCTCCGAGTGCGTGTACTGAACTGATGTGTGGCGGCTCGATGCAAGGCTGCCTTCCTTCCGCAGTTTGGCGCGTAAACATGGCCGCCGTGCATCGTCCGTCTTATATTAACTGTTTATATTTTTAGCAATTGTTAATATGTTTTACCTACTCAGGGCATAGCTTGGTTTTGAGGGGTATTTCTAAATTGAGTTTGACTTTGAATATATTATTAGTTTATTAAATATTAACAAAAATAGGACTGCGTTTTGGCGCGTGACCGCCAGTGCTACAGCCAATCGGAGTGCAGTGCCTGCCGCTCGGGGACTTCCCTAGAATTCGGGAAGATTTGCCAGTGCTCTTTCCCACGAGAGCCCGACATATTGTACCCCACCTGTCGTGGTTCTCACCAGCTTTTACCATCTGTCGCCTACTGGTCCTAACTGGTTGCACTGAAGCAATACTTCGATCTTAATATGATGGCTTTAAGCCAGAAATATTACAATGGACGTACGCAAAAAGCCTTTTTAACTATGTGGCGCAGAAAGATGTTATAGTGCTCTTACCAGGGCCCTGGTCTGTAAGAAATGCGTTTCGAAAGGTCTAGAGTAACGTCGCTATTTCGGGGATAGTGGTGCTCGGTTAATACTCGTTTAACTCGGACCAGCTGCGGTGCGTGCGGCCGTTCGCCGTCGGAGGTTCGAGTCTTCCCTCGGGTATGGGTGTTTGTATTGTCCTTAGCATACGTTACTTTAAGTTAGTGTGAGTATTTTGTAAGCTTAGGGACTAATGACCAACGTAGTGAAGTCCCTTAGATTTACAAACATTTGAACATTTTATGTGGACTCCTCGAGCACGCTGAAGTGCCGCACCACGACGTGGCGTGGACTCTACTGATGTCTCAAGTGCTGCTGGAGGGAACTGACACAGTGCATCCTGCATGGCTGTCCATATACCCAGAACAGTGCGAGGGGGTGGAGCACGTTGCAAGGCATCCTAGATTTGCTCAATAATGCTCAAGCCTAGGGAGTTGTTTAAACACAGAAGAGGGTTCCTGGAGCCACTCTGTAGCAATGCTGGACATGGGGTGTCGCTTTGTCCTGCTGGAATTGTCCAAATCCGTCATAATGCGCAATGGACATGAATGGATGCAGGTGATCAGACAGGATGCGAACGTGCGTGTCACCTGTCTATATTCCATTCACCGAAACGAGAGACGTACTGTAAACACGGCGAGGCGGCGTGACCACAGCGCTGCCGTCGAGGGGTGTGCCAGGCAGGGACGCGCAGTCAGCGTGACCGTCTCCGTTGCAGGTGTGAGCTCAATAGTGCGCGTTGTACAGCGGGATCTCTTGAGTTCATACCCGAAGTAATGTCTGGGAAGATGACACCATAAAGTCCTCAAAAACAAGCGTTTCTGTCCGGATTATCCACCGAAAGCAAGAGCCCATCAGGTAAAGGAAAACGTCTGATTATCGTACACATTGGGAGCAAAACAGCGTTTGTTGAAGGATGTTTGTGGACTTTCGAATCCAAGAAAAGTGGAGCTTATCATGAGGAGATGTGTGCCGAAACCTACGAGAAGTAATTTCGAGATGTTCTTCCTCGGCTTCAGGAGAACGCAGTTATTGTTCTTAATAACGCGTCGTACCATTATCTTAGAAAAGAAAATGTTCTCAATGCTAATTCCCATAAGGACGAAATATGAGAATGGTTAAAATCAAAAAATATCTATTTTGAACACAGTATGTTGAAGAAAGAACTTTTAGATATAGTTGAAAAATCACAGAACAGCACACAAAGAATACACGATAGGTGAAATGGCGAAGAATGCGGGGAAAATTGTTCTTAGAATTCTCCCATACCACTGAGAATTAAACGCCCATCGCGTTAGTGTGGGCCAGAATCAAAGGCTATGTTGGAGCGAAAAACAAACCATACAAAATGCCGGAAGTTAAAAAAAAACTGCTAGAAGAAGCAGTAAGAACAGATACTGCAGAAGATTGGAACAAGTGCGTAGAAAAAGTTGAAATTCAAATGTCGAAATTAGACTGCGTTATAGAGGAAGAGAGGAGCGGTTTGTTATAAACCTCAATGAAAACAGTTCAAGTTCGACAGAGTGAACCTTGATTCGTTGTCCATTAACATTATTATTACTGATATTGTTATTAAAAATTGATTCTGTTTGAATGTAGTGTTTTGTTAACAACCTGAATGAAAATAAATAAAGAAATCTGCTTCAACAGAAAGAACTCAGTTTCATCGTACTTTTAACCGGCTTTGAATCTGCAATGCCGTCTGGTTTTTTTTTTTTTTTTTTTTTTTTTTTTTTACGTTGGTACCCAGGTTCCTCACGGTCCGCGGTGACGTCAGCTCAGCTCAGCAGCCAGCCATCGCCGCCAGCTCGCCAATGATTTTGCACACCCCTACGTATCACGTGAACACCGAATGCTTTCGCTGGGAACGAGCGTAGTCGCTCACGTGACACTGATTATGTTTCGTCCCAGCTCTCGGTGAATAGACTATAGACGTATCAGAGTTTCCGTATCATTCCAACTGCTCACGCTCTACACCATTACGCAGCCTCCACCGGCCTGAACAGCCCCCTGCTGACATGGTGTGCCCACGAATTATCTCGTGCGCCGACCGTTAAACCACGGCAGCGCGGGAAAGGCCGTGCGGTCTGGAGTCTTATGTAACGGAACGCGACGCCACTCGCGTCGGAGATTCGAGTCATCACATTGAATTGAATGCACAATTGTGCATATGTCTATCTTTAAGCATATGCTATCTTTAAAAGAATTGTGCATATGTCTATCTTTAAGCATATGCCATCTTTAAAAGACGTGAATTTGAACCCACTTGACATCTTTTGTAAAAGGAATTAATAGATTAGCACAATTTGCAGGGGCAACAGCTCCCGCTTGTCGTTCAAACTTTACTTGTATGCAGCGAGCTTCAGGAGGAATAGTAAATATTTCAGAAGAGGGTGGTATAGACGAATTGCATTAAAATGCCATATAATATTCTTGTGTCCGATTTTTATTGGGTCCAGAGACTCAGGTGTTAGTATGTAACCCATACAAACTTGAACCACATGCAAATGGGGATATTTTGAGCGATTTTTCTAGCGGTTCTCGGTAGAATATCACCATAGTGAATTGAAACTACAAGTTTATTTTTATTTCGTTAACCGATGTTCGGCTTACAGACTCTAAAGTCTGAAGATATCCTTCTATGACGAAAACCGTTTAATTAAATAAAAATATCCTTGTAAAACATACACTAAATTGTGGTTTTAATTCACTATGGTGATATTCTACCAAGAACCGCCAGAAAAATCGGTCAAAATGTCCCATATGCATCCGGTTCAAGTTTGTATGGGTTACATACTAACACCTTAATCTCTGGGCCCAATAAAAATGGGACACACATTATATGGCATTTTAATGCAATTCGTCTATACCACCCTCTTCTGAAATATTTACTACACTCCTGAAGCACGCTGTATATAAGTAAAGTTTGAACGACAAGCGGGAGCTGTTGCCCTTGCAAATTGTGTTAATCTATTAATTCCTTTTACAAAAGATGTCAAATGCGTTCAAATTCATGTCTTTTAAAGACATTGTGCAATTAAACCCCAAACACTAGTTTATGTAGTATTTACTCCAAAGGGCACCTATTTCAGCTTAACTGTCATCTTCAGGTTGTCTATGAAAATGTAGATAGTTTCGGTACAATACATCGAATTTTATAAGTAACTATACTTGGATTCTATAAATATGTGTTGCTACATACTTCTTGACTTCCATATATATATATATATATATATATATAGATGGTATTTGTCACTATTAAGCTACTTTTTGCGTACACTCCCTCGTTCTTATTAGATTAATATTGTTTTTTACTTCAGATTAGTTACTTTACTTAGATTTAAAGAATAGTCTGTTATTTTATTTTGACAGCTTTCTTGGCAGATCAACCAGCGATATTATAGGACTACATGCATTTATCATTAATTTTGGTCATATTTGCTATTTCGCTGGTTTATCTGTCGAGGGGACGTCGAAATAAAATAACAGACAATAATTTGACAGTTACATAACATAACTAATTTAATGTGAAGTACAAACAGTTATTAATCCGATATTAACGAAGGAGAATATTTGCAAAATGTAGCTTAACAATGACAAAAACCATCGATATATATATGGATGTCAAGATGTATGTAGCAACACAAATTTATAAAATCTATGTATAAGTGACACAAAATTTGATGCATTATACTGAAACTATCTACATTTTCCCATAAGTAAGTAAAGTAGTCAACAATACAAAGATTGGTTTGAACACCACAGTGCTTTACTAGACATGTTCCTGTTTGGAGGTGGTATGCCGTTACCTTCCTCCGACCTTCGAACAAACTTACCCAGCCGGTCATAGGGGGACCTACAGTTTAACGTGGGTTCCAAACCATGGTGCTACTCAGTATTTTTCACATGAGCAATACTGCCAGAGGTGAAAGAAGTGGAAAATGACAGATAAAAACCCAAGGACATGACATTTTCACATATATTCTGAAAATGGCAGTTAAGCCGAAATATGTACCCAGCGTCATAAATAATATTTAAATTACGAAGCAGCGTTTGCAGTTTATTTGCACAAGAAATAATGATACGTGCCATGCTACACGCCGTTCAATAAGATTTCCTGCTCTGTAAAACTCATTTGGTTTCTTTATGTAAAACTATAAATCTTGAATAAACAAATTGCATTCTTTTGTAAATCCTTCCATCTTATGTACTGTGTTTGTGTTTCCCAAAGTACCTGATATAACCGCCTGAATTAAAACTTCAAACATGTAATATTACTATGAAATTGGCCATGTCTAATAAATAAATAACAATGTAATTCACGTTGACATATGCACGTATTATGTCAAAATGTTTATGATGTGTTTCGCAAGCTGCCACGTAAATCTGGAAGCTACCTCTCACATCTTCGACTATGGCCAAGACATGTTTTGTTTGTAGAGCTTATGGGACTTAACTACGGGGTCATCAGTCCCTAAACTTACAAACTACTTATGAACTAGCTACAACTAAGGACGGCACAAATATCCATGCCCGAGGGGGGATTCGAACCCCCGACCGTAGTGGCCGTGCAGACCGTGACTGAAGCGCCTCAGTCCCCTCGGCCACCGCAGCCGGCGCCAAGACATGTTCGCTCTTTGTGCAGCTGTGATAAGAAACATTTATGATTCTTGTTATAATATTACCTCTACAGCTTAATTTATTCTCTGAAATTAAAGCCAGAAGCAGCTTTATGGAAGGCTAGTATATAAAGTTATTAACTTTTTTCATTCTTGCGTGTTCCCGTCTTTAGCTACCCTACAGTCAAAGTGTAACTGCAATTTACTATCGAGCCGCCACAGCTTTTAATAAAATATGATGCAGTATTCCATCCTGTGAAAAATATAGTAGTTTTTTTTTTTTTTTTTTTTTAATTTGTCTACAGTGTTCCAGTTGAGAATAGCGTTCCCCGCGTAGGACTAGTTGCGCACTCTTGCAGGGTTTTCACGGTGCGTCACAGAAAGCACTTCTTCGCCCGCAACTAATTAGATCCGCTCTTTCCGTCGGATTCGCAAGAAACAGTTTCTCGTTAACTCAAGACTTCCAGGAATTGTGCTGAACCCGTTCCTTGGGGTGTCTGATGTATGGGACAGGAAGGCGGGTGGGAGAAGGACATAAGAAGTCGCCTTACGTGGTTATCTGCTAAAGCAACGGCCGCTCTTGGAAAAGGCAGCTGACTCAGTGTTCCTTGGTGGCCTCCCACATTCATTCCGCGTTGTTCAAGGAAGAGTCACTAACACGTTCAAGTCAGAGGCACGCAGTAGCTATTGTCACCACATCGACATGTGGGATTCATACGGCTGACGTCAGTTTCTAATTCGCAGTAACTTTGATATAGGGGCAATTTTTTCTTTAAGGGGGCACATTCGCGAACAGGTTTCAGAAACACATGTTTAATCAATTTATTGTAATGTTGAGTTCCGTTTTGCTGTGGATTATTTTTCATTATTTTATTTTCATAAAAAGAGCAACCGGCCTCGTTTTCATCGTGTTTTATTACGACAAAACGCGTTTCACGTTTGCACCCATCTTCAAATGGCGTAATTACATTTTCTCTTCAGTCTGTTGTCGAGAGCATGGCGGATGGTGAAGAGAGAATGTTCAGATTTCGAATTAATAACTGTTTGCGCTATAACATCTAATATATAAAGCAGAGTGTTCGTATATTTGTACGTGTTGCATAGAAATCTACAGTTTTGTTCCAATTTTTATGGAATTTTGTACACGTAAGCTTCAATCCATGAGGACGGTCGCCATAAGTGTATGAATCACATACGATATTTAGTTCACGAAATATGACATTATAAACAATGAAATATGTCTAAAACTGCTGCATTTAGCAACAATCCTGCTCAATTTCTCCGAAACCAATGGACCGATTTCAACCAAATTTGGTACACATATTCCTTACGTGAGATAACAATTGCTGTACGAGTACGAACCACATACGACACATTGTTCAGGATAACGTCGTAAACAATACGAATCGCAGAAAACTGCCACACACTGCAGCGAGACTTTATAAATACGCTGTATGATGATAAGAGTACTTCATGACTTGCAACAAACTTTAAACATACTTTCAAACCTTTATTAAACTTTTTCTCGCTGACACCCATAGCAAAATGATGAAAGGAAAAAAGTTTCTCGCTTACTACTTTTCCGCTGTTTATGGTGGAAACTAAGGCATTCGGTATAACGTTACAATTTATAATTTGTACACTACAAATTGTAGCCGCAAGAAATTTTACAGACAGTATACACACATGTAGTTGAATGTACGATCTAAATTGCATCACGGTACGATACATAATTCATGAGATATGAGCACATAAACAGTAACATTTATGGAAAATCGCTCCATCACGTACCAAGTTTTAAGCTATTACTTTTTTACTACTAATTGTATTCACGAGAGATTTTACAGGCATACAGCCCTTATACTAATGAATATATCCCTGAAAAATGGTAGGAATAAGTAAATAAATACCCGGGCATCGCCGAGTTTTCAGCTAGTCAGTCAATAAACCTAAGGAACATCACGCAGAGGAGATGGCCATCTGCAGCTTCCAAATTGCTGTATACGTTTATTTTCTGAATACAAAATGTAATTAAGCCAACTGAAGATGGTTGCTAACCTGAAACGCGTTTTTGCACAATGAAACACATTAAAAAGTGGCTGGTTTCTGTATTTAATAAAAAAAAATGTAATAAAATTTTTTGACGTATTTAATGCTCCAATATTTTGCCAATAAAGTGCCTTTTTATTTAATCCAAATTTTACGGTTAGATTCCATTACTTTTTTCTTGATGCAATGGATACTGAGTGCTAAGCAGATTTACAAAAAAAAAAGATTTCAGCTATAGTCATAAAATTCAGTTCCAAAAACTATCCTATTTGTTGTCAAACCCATCTTCACTAGCCGACAACACCACTTTAAAAGGAGTCTTCATGAAAATCACAGAACCCGAATGAAAATTCTAAGTTTTAGTACAAGGCCACCAAATATTAATTTTGTTGCAAAATAAGCACCAAAGTTTCGAGTTCGTGATACAGTGATCTGCTTCACTGGTGGTATGTCGAAGTAAACAGATGTGTTTAGGCTCTTGGAAACAACAGATGGTATTAGTACTGAAAAGAGACTGGGATGCATCAATATGAACCATATCTGCTGTAGTGAAATTTGTTCAGCAAGGGCATCAAGGTGACCAGGATAGCTAGCTAGAGGTTCCAGGAGAAGAGGAAGATGTTGATGAAATTGGACCACGATATAGCTCTACAATGTTTTAAAAGAGTGTCAGTATGGTACTGTACATTAGAGTAATGGATCTAAAATTTTAACTCCATTTTTTCTCAATACAACTTTTTGTTTTATATTGATACACTTCCACAAAATTAACTTTCATTACATGATAATGTTAATATATCCACTTATGATGACACTTATCAGTGCCCTGTACCAGTCCGGCTCGTACTTTCAAAGACTCTACTCATAGACGGATATCGGAACAGAATATCGTCCCAAACTAGAGTTTTGCCTCTCCAACTGATATCACCTCCATTAAAAGAAAAACTGGTTAACACTCTGAAATGGAATGGACACGCACACACACGCACAGAGAGAGAGACAACGTCACACTTAAATGTCTACTGGAACAAACCTTACACATAATAGCCTATTTTCCTAAGTTAAAAATATGGTTTAAATTGCTGAATGATTATAATATTCAAGCACTCTTAAGGCGCCTTGCTACCGAACGCCTGGCTGTTTCCCGTCGGAGGTTCGAGTCCTCCCTGAGGCATGTGTGTGTGTGTGTGTGTGTGTGTGTGTGTGTGTGTGTGTGTGTGTGTTTCTCCACTGTCTATTTTAACTTAGTAACAGTCTAGGGACTCAAGACCACAGTTGTTTGGCCCCATACAATTACAAACATTCGAAGATGAGGTCGCGTGATCGAAAACGCTCTATCACTGGGTGAAGCTCTGGTGACTTTACATGACGAGAAATATGAAGCTATATGTGTGTTATAGCAGTGTGACCAAAAGTTTCTAGATTTGTCATCACTCTTTCTGCGTATAATTTTTTGAGATAGAAAACGTATTTAGAAATTTTATGTAAGAATGGGAAAGAATTTTGGAAGTCTGACAGCTAAAACCTTCTGATAGTTGATGCATTTACGGTATCTTAGTTTTTTTGTAAACAATCCAGATATTTACTAACAGGAAATAAGAAAGGTAAAAACTGTGATTAAAGTAAAATATACCTACATTTAAAACAAACTGTTGCTTGTTTGTAACAACAGATTGCCTTTATTCTAAAGAAACGAACATACGCAATAAATGGGTGTAAATATTTATTTTATTTATTTGCTTGTTTAACCTGGCCAGATTGGGGCCTTAACGCTCTCTCTTATAACCGACCAGGAACAACACATACGGGAAACATTACAAGAATTTATAGTAATAATAAACATAATAATAATAAACACCAATACTAATAAAAGAAATAGTTATTAGTGGGCAGTGTAAAAATTACGTGTAAATGCTCAACTTTGTAGTTACAATTCGGATTTAGTTTAGTTCATCTTATAGTCTATACGTGAATAAATCTTACGCACTGGTCACTACAGATCTCACATGGCGGCTGTCACGGCATAGCCACATGGAGTACTTTCTCCAGTTTACTATTGAGCTCACGAGTCCGGAGACGCCATCATCCATGTGAACGGATGGTCGAAAACACAGTGTCTCGAATTTAAGCCGGTGAGAGCAGTGTTCTGTCAAGGGAACAATCTGGTGGATTTCCAGGGGCGTGTATCAGTAATTGAAGACACAGCGGCACTTTTGGAATACGTTAAAATTACGGCATCGTTCATGTTCGATGTCTTCCTCGACAACGACGACGTCTCTCACAACTCCACAAATGCTGTACACCTGACGGAGGAACAAGGTGCAGACAATTCCGCACCCAAAGACAGCGCACCCTACAGAAGGAAGTCTACGAACTTCTCTGTGACGTTATCGAAGGTGCTGATACATACCGTCAGTCCATAATTCTCGGAAACAGAGTGTGTACAAATTAGGTGATTCTTTTCATCATTTACGAGAGTGATTCAAAAAGTAAGTTCAGATATGTTAGTCAGAAAAGACTTTGTTGTCGTGACTTTTATTACATACCAGGCAATAGTACAGCCTTTCAGCTACAGTGGTGCCCAAAATTAAAGCAACAATGCTATTTCCCTATCATGTGTCGAAATCAAGATATAATTGTCCGTACACTCTGTTCCACGCGAAATATGGCATTTCGGTCAGCATACAACGCGTGCCCATGGTGACGTCAGGACAACTATCAAACGGGATAGTGTTTACTGGGTGGCCTCATCATTAGACGCTGCTTATATATTTATATACTGTGGTACAAAGAAGACGCCACTGCCGTGCATGGTCTTAGGAAGAAAATAAGGCAGTCTCAAAGCGATGTGGCCTAATAGCTTAATATGAATTGTTCTGTTTTTCGGATGTGGCGACAGTTTATAGAGACTGCACCGGTAGTCCGAAGACGAGGACAGCACAGACCATAGAAAGGGGAAATTATTAGCTATAAGGGCTCGGCGCTACTACACAACAACAGCCATCTCACCTCGCAGCATCCTACGGAACAGGGTATCGGATCCAACAGTGTACAAATGACTGCATCAGAGTTCCTTTTACTGTCGGCGACCTGCCGTATGCGTGCCCTTGATGCGTCTTCACCTAAGGGAACATCTGGAGTGAGCTCGTCAACATGCAGCTTGAACGGTCTTATAGTGGACCAATGTTCTTTTCACAGATGATTCCCAGTTTGGTCTACGGACTGATTCCAGTCGGATTGACATCTAGAGGAACACAATTTCCGAACCCAAAAATTGTGGGGGAAAAAGACAGATATGGAAGAAGATCCGTAGCGACGAAAGCAGGGATTAAGTTAACCATTCGAAAACCTCTTCATGAAACTGTACGGGTGAATCGGCAAGATATAAACGCCGTCACGCGTAGTCATAAGATCTGGGAACATCATATGCGTGGTTGTTACAAAGGCTTGTGTGTCCAGACGCCGTACTGATCGAAGATAATTCTCGACCTCATTTAGCACGGCTGATTCGTGTTTTCTTGGAAACGGGAGATATTACACGCATGGAGTGGCCTGCTTGCTCTTCCGATTTGAATCCAATAGCGCATGTTTGGGATTCACTACGGATACGTCTTGCATCACCTCAGTATCCACCACCCACTCTTGAGAACTCGCCAACACCTCTGCAAGAAGAATCGGTATTAATGTTTCAAAATTAGATTGATGGCATTTTTCGCTCCCTGATCCGTCGTTGTCAGAGAGATGTTGCAGTCAGAGGTGGTGGCACGTGGTACACTCCATACCGGGCACATAACCAGTTGTCGGAATGTGTGAGCAAATCCGTCAAGCTGAACAAAATACGTAGATAATATTGCCGTTTACTGTTTTGCATATTTCTGTTGTTTCCGTTCTGTAGTCTTCACACTGTTTCGATATTCTATCGCCTTTTTATACAGGTTCGTGCCAAAATAAACGCGCTCTTACAAAAATTCCGTTTGGTCGTTTAATTTTGGACACCGATGTATTTTTCAACATAATTTCATCTCATCTTCATATATTCGTGATACTGCTGCACAAGCTCCGAAATTCATTCTGCGTAAAACTGTGCCACCCATTGCCGCCATTCTTGAGAGCTCATAAATGGTGAACCAATATTAGTCCTGGACACTTTATTCACATTTGGAACAATTTAATCAGTGTCAATAAGGATGCTATTGTAGGCCACAGGTGGTGAATCGGCTATACAGGGTGGTCGGAAATTCCCGTTACAAACTTCTAGAAATTTGTAACGTTTCGACCACACCAGTATATTTCTTGACGCTTTTCGAATTTTCATCATCTGTATGAAGTTTTACCTAAGGCGTAGATTCTGTTGTTGTTGTTGTGGTCTTCATTCCGCAGACTGGTTTGATTAAACTCTCCACTCTACCCCGCCCTGTGCAAGTCTCTTCATCTACATCCTTATGAATCTACTCACTGTATTCTTTCCTCGGTCTCCCTCTAGGATTTTTACCCCCCACACTTCCTTCTAATGCTACGTTGATGATCCTTTCTCTCCATACAAATGCTTTCAGAAAGGATTTCCTGACATTTAAATTAATATTGGATGTCCAGAAGTTTCGCCTCTTCAGAAACACTTTTCCTCACACAGCCATACTGTATTTTATAGATTCATTACTTCGGCCATTAGAAGTTATTTGCTACCCGAAAACTGATCTGTTACTTTTATTGCCTCCTTATCTAATCTAATTCCTTCAGCATCGCCTGATTTCCTGACACTAAATACCATTACCCTCGTTTTACTCTTGTTAATGTTCAACTTATACCCTCTTTTCAGGACACTGTCCATTGCAGATCCTTTGCTGTCTCTGACAGAATTACTATGTCATCGACAAACCGCAAAGTTTTTAGTTCTTCTCCCTCGACATGAATTCTCTCTCCAAATTTCTCCTTGCATGTACAGATTGAACAACAGAGGATGATAAAATTCGAAACGCGTCACAAATCAAGTAGCCGATTCACCACCTGTGGCCTATATGACCTATATATTTTTAACATCAGCGCCCTTATTAGCACTGAGTAATATTTGAAATTGCATCATGGGTGCATGCCCCATAAAATCCTTTTGCCAAATCTGAAATACAAATCCACCAATGACAACAGGCGGTCGGCCACTTGGTTCTTCATCATGGACGCTAGTGCGTACGTCAGGAAATGCACGATACCAATGGCGAACAACACTGTCACTCATAATGTTCCAGATTTTCACTTTTGATGTTCCTGACAGTATTATCTGCAATACGTAAGATTCCAGTTGCTCAGCACCCAAGTTTAAACTATATTGTATATCCAGTGCACATTTTGTCGGTTGCATTTGTGTTTAACAGATATGTATATCAAAAACCACATACATGCTTCGTAGTAAGTACATACAGCTAAATGGAATATGTAAATAAATAATAATAATCATTATGTTATACTGGTACCTGTGTTCTCTCTCCTGTTCTTTATTACACCATCTTTATATATAAAGCAGAGTGTCTATATGTTTGTGTCATTGTGTGTTCGTATTGTCTACAAATCTACAGTTTTATTCAAATCTTTTTCAAATTTTGTACACGTAAGCTTCAATCCATGAGAACGGTGTAAGAATTACGTACCACACATAGATCACGAGATATGGCGTCATAAAGAATGAGATGCGCGGAAAACTGCTGCATTAAGCAACAATGCTGCTCATTTTCTCCTAAGCCACTGGGCCAATTTCAACCAAATTTGGAACACATACTCCTTACGTGAAATAACAATTTCTGTAGGACTATGAACCACATACGACACACGGTTCAGGAGATATGTCATAAACAATAAGAGATGCAAGAAACTGCCACATAATGCGACGGAACTTTATAAATACACTATATGAGAATGAGAGTATTTAGCGACTTGCAATAAACTTTAAACATAATTTCAAACCTTTATTAAATTTTTTCTCGCTGACAACCACATCAAAATAATGAAAGGAGAAAAGTTTCTCGCTTACCACTTTTCCGCTGTTCATGGACTAAAACTACGGCATTCGGTATGACGTTACAATTTATAATTTCTACACTACAAATTGTTGTCGCAGGACATTTTACAAACAGTATACACACATACAATTGAATGTACCTTTGAAATTATATCACAGTGTGACACGTAGTTCATCAGCTATGAGCACATAAACAGTAACATTTATGGAAAATCGGTCCATCACGCCACCAAGTTTTAATCTATTACTTTTTTACTACTAATTGTTTTCGCAACATATTTTACAGACATACAGCACTTATACAAAAGAATATATACCTGAAAAATTTTACAATTGTACAAAATATAACCCAATAAATATGAGATCCTACGCATTTGATATGTCATTTGAATTTTGATTACTATCTTTCTTTGTTTCGATACTGCACTTATAATTCTGGAGATTATGCGAGACAGCCTTATTTCTTATTTATTCTCCGATAAATATAGCATGTTTTTAGAAAAAAGGAGATGGACAGAGAGAGAAGGGATAGGAGAAATACTAACTCAAGGCTTGGATAAATAAATAAATACCCGGGCAACGCCGGGTTTTTAGCTAGTTATCTCTGAGGCTGGCCAGCATTATTGATTGCCCTTAAGTTTCCATTGTAATTGATAATATTTCAGTATTAGTTAGACACTTTGCGAATGTACCTTGTCCTAGGCAACTCTGAAATTGTCGGTAGGAAGATACGTAGTGGGAGAAAAAGATCTTCTTAATCATAAAAGAGGAAGGACCTAATGCAACTAGTAGGAACCTAACTGGTAGAATTCAGAAGTCCTTCTTGTACGCTATGAAGTGAGTAAAAACATTCCAATGACAGTGACTGCAACTATCATCCACGTTCTCTTCAAGCTGATAACTTACATTACTACGATCCTGCAAGAAAACTAGTCATTACATCTCTTCATAGAGAAATAGTGCCGCGCGGAAGTTATCCGAGCGGTCTAGAGCTCCACGTTGCAGATCGCGCGGCTTCCCGCGTCGGAGGTTCGAATCCTCCCTCGGGCATGAATGTGTGTGTTTTCCTTAGGTTAGTCTACCTTAGTATAAGTAGTTTGTAAGTCTAGGGACTTATGACCAACATAGTTTGATCCCATATAGTTACAAACATTTCAACATTTGGAGAAATAAAGCGTACCGTACCCAGTAGTCCTGGTAAAGACTTCCGGTTCTTAATGATATCGTCTGATAAGATTTTTTTGTTCGAACGAGGATGACACTCTTTGTAGACACGGAATAGTACTTGCAATTCTCCGTTGTACAGTGATACCACAGTAGAAAATGGTTAGATATCTATGGGCTTGGAGCCGGATGACTACAGCTGGAATGAAACGACTTGTTCATGTTACATCTACGATGGACTTCGAGGAATGGACTGCGCTTACAACAACGTATATTGTCAATAATTTGATTATGTATCTAGCAGAAGAGATGCCTATAATCACTTCAAGAAAAAAAAATCAAATGTTTGAAAAGCTATGGGACCAAACTGCAGTGATCATCAGTCCCTAGACTTACAAACTACTTAAACTAACTTATGCTAAAGACAATACACATATTTGATCGAAGGAGGACTTAAACCTCCGACAGGGAGCAGACGCTCACACCGCAGCAAGGCGCCTTAGAGCGCACGTCCACTCTCATACTTCGTCCACAATAATAGCACACTGTGTCACAGCTGTAACAAAAGCTGTGCGTCAGCTGTGTTAAATAAGATTTATGTGTTAAAAGGTGGCCTCCTCCTCTTCTTTTTCTTTAGTGAGAATCTTGGTATGCTTGCAAGTTACTCGACAGAAGTAATGGCCACATGTCGTAGCTCCATGTGCCGTCGAATTATGTAGTTGTCGTTCTGGAGTTTACTCGGACTAACAAACTTTAATAATGTCATTTATTTTCAAGATTCTTCGAACGTAATTACTTAGAAAGCTGGTTATGTTGCATCCGACGCATTTTTTTCAAGTCCTAGACTGGACACAATCCACGATACTGATCAGAATTTCATTCAATGCTCTAATATCATTGAAATGTTCAATAAAAATTTCGTTTGCTGATTTTAATTGCAGGACATATGAAGTACCTAAAATTATCCGGTTAGCAAAAATTAAAGCGTCGACACCAGAGATTTTATATAACTGCCTTCCCATATTATCGTTGACCGACATAGTTTTTCAGCAAAAAGTTTTAAAAATCACTTCAAGGTATCAGCTGTCGTATATCACATCTGATGAAGTTTAATTCGAATAAAAGCTTTTCATTAAACAGACTCTCAACACTAGAGTAATAATTCACTTTCTACCACTGGGAAATTATATCTGAAGGTTTTTTAATACCAGCACTGACGGCTAAATTTCGATCATTAAATTACTGGTTAACACAGGTTGAACTTTAAACTCTGTAATTTAAAGCACTTTTCTCTTTTAGAGTTGTAAATTCAAAATGATGTAACCAAACTCTGATGTGACTACTCGCACTCGAAATCAAAGCAGCAGAAGAATAAGAAAATTTGTAGTACACGCTCTTTTATAATTGGAAACGAGACACTACCAAACTTCCTGGCAGATTAAAATTGTGTGCCGGAACCGGGACTCGAACCTGGGACCTTTGCCTTTCGCGGGCAAGCGCACTACCGACTGTGCTATCCCGACACGACTCACGATGCCGCCTCACAACTCTATTTCCGCCAGTACCATATCCTTTCTGCCAGGAGTGCTAGTCTTGCGTGTTTGCAGGAGAGCTTCTGTGAAGTTTGGAAAGTAGAAGGCGAGGTACTGGCGGAAGTAGAGTTGTGAGGCGGCATCGTGAGTCGTGTCGGGATAGCACAGTCGGTAGTGCGCTTGCCCGCGAAAGGCAAAGGTCCCAGGTTCGAGTCCCGGTTCCGGCATACAATTTTAATCTGCCAGGAAGTTTCATATCAGCGCAGAGTGAAGTTTCATTCTGAACACTATCAGCTTGGAGCTCTAACTGCTTTGACCTCTTGTATCAATCTGGTTCCCTTTTGTCGAAATTGAATTAATTTGTCAAAATATTTGGCCAAAACAGCAGCAAACAAAAGTGGAAATTTCTAAATATTTTTAAAATAGTATTGGGATATGAACGATTTGCTACAGTGTGTGTCTATGCTGTGATTTGTTCTTTGCCATAGATGGATAAACCATCGTGTATGCGTAATCTGGCCGGTGATTAGTGGAGTTAAATTAATGAAATGTAAGTAAATAAAGAACAACCGTAATAAAAGTTACGAAACACCCAGATTTGCATGTGTTGTTTCATAATTTTCTGTTATTTCTGTCGATGTAAAATTACCAGGGTACCATGTCTTCTAGAAAAATTCATGTCGTTCGTCATGACTGTCTCTTACAGAGTCTCACAAACTTAGTGCAATTTCTTTTATGTGATATACATGAAGTCCATCGCGGAAACACGCGTTCACGACATAAACAAGAGACTTTAACTTCGCTATCAGTGTGAGAGTATTAACATGATATTAACATGAAGAATGTCTTCGGGCGAACAGACACATGTAAACAAAACAGGAAAAAAAGTATGATATTTGGAACCGAGTCGTAAACCGTGCAGTGAGTGGCTTTAATACTCTTCATTAGTTATTAGCTACAATCAAATTAGAATCAATGACCCGTTAAAATTACTGATAAAACTGTGGCTACCTCTTTCCTCAGATTACCTATGAATGGAAAATTTCTTATTGTCGCCCGACCCAGCCGCAATTTCAGCCTCTTACTATATTTCGTCAGCGTATGAATTTTTCTAGAATGAAAGAATGAGCCAGCCGCAGATGCCGAACGGTCTGCGGCGCACCAGTCACATTCTGCACGGCCGCTACGGTCGGGGGTTCGAATCCCCCCTCGGGCATGGATGTTTGTGTCGTCTTTAATGTAAGGTAGTTTATAAGTAGTTCGTAAGTTTAGGGACTGATGACCCCGCAGTTAAGTCCCTTAGCTAACAATAAGCCGTTCTTGTTGATAAGTTTGTCAGCACTTCTCTCCGATAGTCTAGCAATGTATGCGGGTTAACGCATATGGTGGAATTAGGAAAACAGGAGAAATCAGCTGCCGGAACGCACTTATTTCCAGTGAAGAAGAGGATGAACAATAGAGAGAGGAGATGAAGAGTGGATATATATAGAGAGAGAGATTAGGGGAGGGGGGATGGGAGGGAGTTGGGCTAACGAGAGTATGAAATTAACGAATATCCGGGCAACGCCGGCTTTTCAGCTAGTAACTGAATGCATGAAATACCAACATCGTAAATTTCCACTAGGAATTCACAGTTTGTTTGGCAGTGGAACACTTGGTGCGTCAATGCAAATAGAATAAAGAGGAAAGCAAAAATAATGAACTTCAGTGGAAACACAGAACCAAAGGGTGCAATATTATTATACACCAAAATTATAGTTCCAGCTTCTTACATACACAATGTAGGTAGTTTTCTCCGTGCCTTCGTCACTAGTATTCTCATGACACTTTCTGTAATAACAAGTTAATCAATAAACCATCGAATCACTAAGCCTAATAAACGAATAAATTATAATGAAAAAATTATGTAGCTGGTTCCAAGTATCTGACATACAGTATCTTTTCGAATGGAAACTTCAAAGTAACCACATCATACGCAATTCTCAAGATTTGCTGAACATTCCTAGTAGTTTAAAACGCTTCACATAGCTACAAACAACTATTATTATATATTTGTAAGACAAGGAAGAGGGAACGGTTGCAGAAAGTCTAAATTAAGTAAAGCCCACAGGAATGTACGACATTAGCTGTTGTCTTTGTTGTCTGAGTACGAAAGAATAATGTATACAATCAAAATGCATGGCATCTATATGAATGTTTAATCACTCATACGGGAATCTATCCAGTACAAGCCACAAATTATCAGCTGTTAATTAGCTAACAATAGCCAAGTGTCCCGCTATCATCTCTTTCTATATGTAATTAATAATTCAGTTAAATGTTAAAATATACACAATGCTTTTTATTTGCACAGAAAGTATTCTGGATAAAACGGACACGAAAATGTCTTATTTCAAGCTTTGTTGAATTTCAGAGAAGTAACGTTGCATCACAAGACTGAGGCAGGGACCTTTATAGAGCAGCATGACGCGTGTGGAGCAAGTGGTTTATCTTCGATAATGAAATGCAGAGCGACAGTCGGCAATAATTACTCCGTGCTGTGGCGTGTTGTGAGGCACTAGTGGAGCGAGACGGTTGGCTGCCGCAGTAGCAATTAAAACTGAACTGCAATTAGGCCGTTGCTCGTCACCTCAGAGCAGCAATTACGTCACTTTATCTGCCTAATTGAGGCAGATATCTCTGTGTCTCACGTATGCGTTTCGGCGTACACGCAGCATCAATCGTCTGCTTCACGACTACCAGTTCATCTGCACTGCCATAAGTAAGTAGATATCTTAAATAACCTTCATATTATACAAGCCACTGCATAGTCATATTAATGTCGTTAATGTTTGTATCATTTTTTGAGACTAATTATCAATGCTGTAAACAGAGTGTCATGTTCTAAAACCAACATTTGCGAAAATGTGTGAACCAAAACGAATACTAATACTTTCATAAAATATTCTTCAAAAGAGATAGATTGCCTGGCTTGTACTTACCTTAGTTCTATACCGCCAATAGTATCACAAAAAATAAAACGAAAATGGAGACGAAAAAATAATATTTTCAAGTAGATAAAGTTCAATTTCCGTTACTAATTGTCGGCTTTGACCAGTGACGTAGGAAACATCGCTCTGTATTAGTTATTAATTTATTAGTTGAGTAATTAATTTTGGCTGAGGTCATAAACTATGATTATTTAAAAGTGCTGCAGAATGGATCTTAAACAAGGCAATAAACTGTTGAAACGATGTTTTTCCCTTCGAAATACTATTCTCTCAGAAAAAAAAACTAATATAATTATTTCGTGTACGTGTTGTACAATATTTGTTTAGAGTGACAAGATGAGAAATATTTTGTACTACGTGTTAATGGTACACATAGGTAAGACGTAGAAGATATCCCGAAGATGGTTTTAACTGCTCATTGATAAAATTTTACTTCCAGCCTTGGCGGGGTAGTGTACTGATGTGGCAACGTCCTTTGAATGTTATTTGCAAACTCAGTAAGGTAGAATGATCGTGAAATACACTATTTTTTACAGATTCTTGTATGTAACCTTGTCCAGTAAGTCATTTAAATATCCTCGTAAAGCGAACATTTTATTCCCAACATTAGCACACTACACGCAGAGGACGTAAGAAATGCTCATTATCTCGACTACAGACTTTAAGTAACTAGGCCTACGTTGATAATGTTCGCTTCTGAGCACAAAACTACATTTATGAAGATGTACTTAGAGTAATTTGATAATCTTATAGAACAAAATCATACAACTTATTGTTATATATTTGTTGTCGTTATAGTCTTCAGTCTAAAAACTGATTTGATACAGCTCTCCACGCTGCTGTATCATTTTCCAGCTTATTCGTCTCCGAATAAGAACGGCAACCTACATCCTTTTGAAGCTTAGTAGTGCATTCGTCTCGCGGTCTCCCTCTGTGATTTTTAATAGCGCAATTCTAATGTGTCGATTCCTTTTTGCCTCAGAATGTGTCCCACCAATCGATCCCATTTTAGTCAAGTTGTGCCAGAAATACCTTTTCTTTCTAATTCCGTTCAGAACTTTCTCATTAGTTATACGATCTAATGTTACGGTAGTGTTTGCATGAAACTGTACCAGTACTCCGGAACTTAGTTTTGCATACTGTCTCACGTACATAGCACAGATTTGTCAAGAATAAAATACTATCACAAAATAAAGTACCAAGGGCACACTAAACGTTATACGTTGAAAATCTCATACTCTGCGGCGGAGGTACATCGTAATATTGCATTCCTATTACGATATAGTCCCGTTAGTTACCATGAACTGTCAGCTTTCTGACAGTACATCGAAAAATCCAGTCGCACGATTGATATGGTTCTACACAGGCACGCTACTTGATTAAAACGGTGTCAGAAACCTTCTGGAAATATATAAATATGAAATCAATTTGAGACCCTAGCGCTAGCACTTATTAGGCTACTTCACGAAATCAAAGAGTTTGTTGTGTTGCTCAAGAACGAATATGTCCTGAATTCGTGCTATGGCAGCGCCGCGCGGGAGTGGCAGCGTGATCTAAGGCATCATCGTCCGTACTGGGCCGCCGCCGGAGGTTCGAGTCCTCCCTCGGCCCCATATATATATATGTGTGTGTGTGTGTGTGTGTGTGTGTGTGTGTGTGTTTTCCTTAGTGAAAGTTACTTGCAGTAGTTTGTAAGTCTAGATTGATGACCACAGTAGTTCGATCCAAAAGTTTTTTATTTATTTATTTATTTATTTATTTTTCAGTAGATCGTTTTCTTCAAAGTAATTCGTAATGTTTGAACACGGAAAATGTCACTCCCAAATTCTACTGCAAATCGACGTCACTAATTTGGATCTGTAGTTCAGTGGATTTTTCTTCTCTCTCTTTAGTATTAGTGTGACTAAACTTTAGGTCGGGGGAGCGACTGTTTATGAGAGTTAGGTGTGGAAGTACTGTATCAGTACAGTCTGGATAGCATGACTTTTTCTCTTCGTGTCAGCAGATTTCGATTCGAATTCTGCATTTTTTTTCCTCTCTTTTGGTGGATGAATTACCGAGCACTTCAGTAACTTCACTTTAATGGCGCTGTCACCGGTAACATTATCATCGCCATCGCGTATTGAATGTATAGAGCGCGACTTGCCGCTGGTGTACTTCCTTGTGTAAACTATTTAAAGCGTGTCCACTGAAATCTGCGCTAAATTTCGAGCTTCTGCGAAACTTCGGCAATCTCAAAGTGTTAAGAAATGTTCAAATGCTAGTAATCCTAAGACACTTCACGATTTTGGTCCCTACACTTACAAACTACGTAAACTAACTTCTACTAAGGTCAACACACACACACTCACACACACACATACCTATGCCCGAGGGAGGATTCGAACCTCCGACGCGAGCCGCCGCGCGATCCATAAGTGGCGCTTCAGACCATACAGCCATTCCCGCGCGATATTCACAATTGGTGTATGGAACAATACAGTGACTAAATGACGCACTTCGACTACCACAATTTGTGCAATACAATAACAGTCTGGTATTGCAGAAAATAACTGTGACATGCGGTCTTGTTGGTTTCTTTCCTAAGGTTTTGGTAGACCAAAGTGCTAAAATTTAGGTCTAGATTCAGCTACTAACATATCTTACCCAGTTACATAATGTCTAATTTCAGTTGCACTGAACTGCGATTTTATTCACTGACGGTGAATTTTTGGGGCAATGTCTCTTCCTATATTAATTTAGTCTCTAACAATGAAAAGTAAAGGTTGGATTTCAATAATGTAATGAAGATAGGTTGCAACTCACCTCAAAGACGATCTGAGGCACGTAAAAATTACGATTACATTCACACAACCTAGCTCTTGCCCACATCATACGTCCAAAAAGAACACACGCGCATTCACATACACAGACACAAGGTATATTATCCGGCTGTTATCTCCTGAGTCGGGATGGCAGTCATGTATGCGTCAAATGTGTCCGTGACCCAGTGGCGTATCTAATTGGGGGGGGGGGGGCGGGGGGGGAGGGCTGTCGGGCTGCAAACATTGCTGTAGCCTCCCCTAGAGAGAGAGAGAAGAGAGGGAGGGAGGGGGGGCGGGGGAGGAGAAGAAACAAAGCGATCAATCCTCCCAATATGAGTTAAGGCGCAAGTTTTTTTTTATTATTATTTAAGAAATCACGCCTGCTGCTCGGTGGTTGACTTTAGTGTTGCAGAGCATGTAATGCAAGAGCCACAATAAGATTGAAATCTTACGAGAATGACAGCCATGGAGATGGAAGAAATATTCTTCATAAATGGATCAAAAATTTCCAAGAAAGCACTATTTATGTGTAGAGCACTTAATAACAGCTGAAGACACTAATATTTCCAGCACCACATACACTTATTCATTTCAATATTTGATAAAGTAATAATAAGTTTTGAAATTTATATGAAGCACGAAAGTATGTTCCGTACTTGATGTTTTATGCGTTTATGCGTTATTAATGTTTAAAATAAACTTACGGACATCATGGTATATATATATATATATATATATATATATATATATATATGACTCAACTAAGGGGTTATCAGTCCCTAAACTTACAAACTACTTATGAACTAGCTAATCCTAAGGACGGCACAAATATCCATGCCCGAGGGGGGATTCGAACCCCCGACCGTAGTGGCCGTGCAGACAGTTCAAATGTTCAAATGTCTTAATCTTATGGGACACACACACACACACACACACATATATATATATATATATATATATATATACGGGGTCATCAGTCCCTAAACTTTCAAACTACTTATGGACTACTTATGAACTAAGGACGGCACAAATATCCATGCCCGAGGGGGGATTCGAACCCCCGACAGTAGTGGCCGTGCAGACCGTGACTGGAGCGCCTCCGTCCCCTCGGCCACCGCGGCCGGCATGCACACAGTGACTGGAGCGCCTCAGTCCCCTCGACCACTGCGGCCGGCATCATGGTATAGCCCGCTAAACCATGTGCTGAATCTATTCCTTTATTTCAGCTTTTTAGCTGTTTGTTCTAAATTCGGACAATCATTGAAACACGTACGTAACATACGGAAAAAAATAGTCACAGCATACTGCAGAGTATCTTCATGAGAAGTTTTGAAAATCAACATTCGCAGAAACAATGTTGTGCTTGCAACTATCAATATTTAAATTTTTCAGTCAAAATTTTGATTGCAATCAAAGTCTGACTCGTATCAGATTCATAGTTGTTTTCCCAGCGCAGATGAGTGTGCATTCACACGTGCAGTTGTCAGCTGGTTCACAGGTGTCTCGCACGTGTATGCTTCCCCCCCCCCCCCCCCCTTTTCCTACCTTCACTTTTCCCGGCATTCACACACATAGACGCTTAAACAGTGCGAATGGTTTATAAGTCGAATTTCAGTATAGGTTTTGTATTCCAGTTAATTTTGTTCAGTAACAAGGAATCGTGAATTTAGCATTGGAGGGAAGTGTGTGGGGTAAAAACCGCAGAGGAAGACCAAGAGATGGA
Organism: Locusta migratoria; assembly: GCA_026315105.1. Classification (NCBI taxonomy): domain Eukaryota; kingdom Metazoa; phylum Arthropoda; class Insecta; order Orthoptera; family Acrididae; genus Locusta; species Locusta migratoria. Next base: position 721,090,427 of record CM048744.1, on the reverse strand, counting down.
TACAGTAAGCAGATTCAGACAGATGTAGGTTGCCGTTCTTATGTGGAGTTAAAGAGGCTTGCTCATGATACAGTATTGTGGAGAGCTGCATCAAACCAGTCTCCGGACTGAAGACCACAACAACAACAATATAATGTTGCATTTGTTTCGAAATTTGTTACGATCAAATAATATTTCTCTATAATATTTAATCCTGCTATACGTATTTTTCCAAAACCTATGAGGGCTTCTGCAAAACGGTCACTTCCAGACATAGTTTATTTGATGTTGTTACTTTCAGTAACTGAAATAAGCACTCAAAATTCCTGAAGGTTTGTTCTTCAAATTGAAACATAATGAATATAATAGTGTATTGAATAAGTACCTCACCATAAATATTATAAATACGGCTGGATTACTTAAGGTTTTGTGTCAGTTATGTCTATCGTTGTAACTGTACATTTCATAATGCTGGCCTTTTGTAGTGCAAACAAATTATATGCACGACTTCGTCGTGACTTTGAACTGTTCCGACAATGCCAGTACACGTTTATGGAGCATTTACCTGCGTTCTAAGTGCTGCGCCATCTATAACTCACTTTTCTCTAGCCATATTGATGCAAGGTTGAAGTCTGTTCGGTAAATTTTTCTTTTTTACAGTTTTATCTGCCAGCTTTCATGGTTACTGGTCAAAAGACATCTTAAGTTTATTGTAAAGTATCCTCCGCTGTGCACCTTCAGTCGCTTGGGGATTCTAAAGACCTTCCCCATGAAAAAAAAAAAAAATACACACGTGTGCCAAATTTCATGATGATCGGTTAACCGGAACCGAAGTTTATTGCAAGATACGGCATACCACCTCCAAACAGGACCATGCCTAGTAAAGCACTGTGGTGTTCAAACCAATCTTCGGATTGTTGACTGCTTTGCCTTTTTACTCTCCACTACGCACCCCACGATGACATGTGTTGTGTAAAAATCTTCTCTGTGGAAGAATACATATATGTGCCAAATTTAATGATTATAAGTCAGACGGTGACGATGTGTGATAATCATAAACAAATCCATGTCCATTTATAGTATTTTTTGACGTTGCGTTTTTTAATTCCATAAATTCCGATGTACGGTACCTTTTCGAGCTGTTCAGGTAGAGATAAAACGGGTGATTCCTTCTCTCAGAAACACACTACAGCCGCAATTGAAGTCTCAAATTACGCACTTTCGTAACTTCTTTCATTTTATGTGTTGTTGAGTACGGCAAAATATACAAGAGAGATGTAGATGTAAATGAAAAATTCTGAAATACGGCACAAATCCCGGTCGCTAATATGGCCCCTCAGCAGTCTCACCTCTCCCGACAATTCCTATATATTTTTTCATATAAAATGATTTCCAGTCCATGGTGTACAGCAATCAGTGAAAATAAATATGCCTTCAGTAAGAAAAACCGTCTCGATTGCAGATCAAGAAGGTTTTTTACTGAAGGAATATAATTTTTCTTCTCTGGGAGCTATAACGAGCATCTGTCAAAAGACGGAAGATGGCATTTAGACGAGGAGTCGAAACTCGCAGACTATCCATGATCTTGCCATACTCCAGAACACTGTCGACAAGCTAACTCTCGTTGCAGTTTACACGACACTCGCAAAATCTTTGAGAGTTAAAAACTTTAGCTTAACACAGCGAGGAGCATCGTCTCTGAAAATGTTCAGCGCAGTTCTGGACGAATCCTTATAACCCGAAAGGTGTAGCAGCAGCATTGTCATCCGGTCGTGAAAACGATTCTAGGACTTATTTTAGTTGTTTTAGATATAAATAAGAGGGGCAGATATTAATAACTTTTACCAAGGCGTGTAGTGTATTATTGTGTTTTGCTGATCGGCTTTTAACGCTTATCTCTAAAACGGGTTACACAGATGACTGAACATATTTCTGTTTAACAATGGAAATTCCACTTTGGGATGTCAATAATATGAAGATAGGTAGCAAGTAACCGTAAACACGAACTCTAAGCCGCAAACAGGCATGTAGGAAAGACGTTTCACACAGCTTAAATTTTCAACCACAGACTTCACCAGAAAAAGAGCATACATACGATCTTCACACAATCACTCAAGCACAACTCATGCATACAGCGCTGGCCGCTACTGCTGATGAAGTCTGTGCCCGAAACTTCACGTCGTGTGAATGTGATTGTCTTTTCTACGAGTCTATCTGTGGCTCTTCAATCGTCTTTACAGTTACATATTATGATTGACATTTCTGTTGACGCCTCAGCAAATCGTGAGTTATGTGTTGTTATTGGGGTTTTCAATCTGGAGTCTGGTATGATACAGCTCTTCAAGCCACTCTTTCCTGTGCAGGCCTCTTCATATCCGAATGACAACCCACATCTATGTGAACCTGCGTAGTGTAGTCCTATACTTCCCTCTGATTTGATGTTTCAGAATCGGAAACTGGTAGGCTAAAGTTAGATATACTAGGGATCAGTGAAGTTCGGTGGAAAGATAAACAGGATTTTTCGTCAGGTGGGTACAGGGTTATAGATACAAAATCACTTGGGAGTATTAAAGAAGTAGGTCTAATAATGAATAACAAAATAAAAATGTTGGTAAACTATGAACAGCGCAGTCAAGATGGATACTAAGCCAACACCGACCACAGTAGTACAAGTTGACATGCCAACTAGCTCTGTCGTTAATAAAGACATCGAAAAGATGTATGAGTAGATAAAGGAAATTATTCGGATAGTTAAGAAAAATAAAAACTTCATCGTGAAAGGAGGCCGAAATTCGGTAGTTGGAAAACGAAGGGAAGGAAAATAGTAGGTGAATATGGTGGTGCAGTGATAACGAACGCACTGGACTCGCATTCGGGAGAATGGTGGCTCAAATCCACCACCGGTCATCCAGATTTAGGTTTTCCGTGATTTCCCTAAATCACTCCAGGCAAATGTCGGGATGGTTCCTTTCAAAGGGCACGGACGATTTTCTTCCTCATCCGTACCCAAAACTACGGTCGTTATCCCCGTCTCTAATGACCAAGCTGTCGACGGGACGTTAAACTCTAAGTTTCCTTCCTTCTTCCAAAGGAATGAAAGAGAAAACCGCCTGATAGATTATTGTACGAAACATAATTTGATCATTACAAACACTTTGTTTATGTACCATGAAATAAGGTTGTATACGTGGAAGAGACCGGGTAACACCGGAAGATGACATAGATTTTATAAAGGAAGGACACAGATTTCGGAGCAATATTTTAAACTATAAGACATACCAGGGTTAGTTTAGCCTATAGACTGATAATCGCAGCAGGCAAGTCCCTTAGATTTACAAACATTTACACATATGAACATTTGAATTCAGATTATTTGCGAGCCACTGGGCAAAATCTGTTAAAACCGATTTGTTTAATTTTGTGCGTAAGTACGCTAGCTTTACATCTCTGGAATTCGTTAACGAATAAAGGTATTATAAAAATTGTAAAATTAGTATGAGAATATAATCTTAAGAACATAAAATCAAAATTTCGACGTTTTACAATGACTAAAAAATATAGAAGGGATCATCCCTACAATTCGCAGTTTTTCCATCCAAAAGTGATAGTTATTCGTGTCCTCACGAATCACCCGTGAACGAATTTTGTAAGACGTATTAAGACTACTCCAGATCACAGATAACATACAAAAACCTACCGATTTGCTCAATTTGATTGGGTTGTAGGAAGAGTCTATTGTTTAAATTTGGAAACTGTAATGTGTAGATGACTGCAGTATGCCAGTTCTTCTGATAGGTATACAGATTATCACTACGCCTAATCTTATCTCTGTGATCAATAGAACGCGATATATGAGTCCATGAAGAGTCGTTATTTTCTCACGCGGCCTTTTCCAACGTATTACTATCGTGCACGATAGTTTCCTATTCTAATTCCCTCAGTATCGCGTGATTTAATTCGATTACCCCGGGTTTACTCTTGTTAACGTTCACACTACAGCCTCCTTTTAACCTCCTTTCAAGACATTGTACATTCTGTTCAATTGTTCTTCCAGGTTCTTTGCTGCCTGTTTAGAAATTCTATAAATCAACAAAATCTAACCATAATTTACGAATTAAATGTGAAAACTCTATCGAATGGCGTTCATAAGGCAACACATACATAATGTATAACAAAATTCCTGAGGCATTAATGGCTGTTTGTTGAACAAATTAACTGTTGGTTTCTGTCTTGGGTTCTTTAGCTGACCATCGTTTGATGTTTATCCTGGCGTTTCGCCACCACAAGTTGATAGCATTGACAAAGCTGCGTCCTCATACGAAAAAAGATTATAAGTAGCACTCACGGACACGTCAGGATGCTTTTCACTGCTCACTGTCGCTATGGTTCCCGCTTTGTTACCCGTAACGTTCGTTCGCTGCAAAACATAGATTCAGGCCTTACTCTGTAGAAACGAATGTCATTCGTGTGAATTCATATGGCTTCTCTCAATAAATGAGCATGGTAATCGTTCTCCAGAGTGAGAACCTATGTGTTGGCGAATTTTCACAGATATATTACTAGACTGGCAATGCCGTATACAGTATCACTGTTGTCACTGACGTCTCGCCGCCATATTTCCGTACTACAAACGTGTGAGCAATCGCGTGTCTAATTACAGAAAACAGTCGTTAAAATAAGGTTAATAATTATTTCTTGTGGCTCAGAGACCTGGTGCAAGTCTGTTAACTTGACGCCACTTCGGCGACTTGCGTGTCCCACGCCTATCCCAGTTATCCAACCGGGGAAAGGGGACCTACATGTTAACTTGGAATTCGAACCACGAGTCGTTTCTAGCGGCTCCTCACACCGTTGAGAGGTGAAGGCTGGGTTAAAACGCAGACTGAAAAAATCCGAGATCCGACTGGGTTTCGAGCCCACGACCCTTGAACTGACGTAACTACGCCGTTACACAGTTTTGACCTAATGGTCAATTAGTGTGTTGTATATGGTTGTAATTTTTTGCACAGCAAACGGAAGATACATACAGCAATGAGTGAGTATCATTGGATATTTTTTTTTTTTTTTTTATCAATTTCATACAACTTCGGCTTTTCTTGCAGTAGTATGGTCGTTATTAAAGTGCTATTTATCGTGGGTAACACGTATCTTTATTCTTTTAAATGTTCTTTGAAAATCTACATTGTGCTTTGATACATTAATAGTCACGTTATTTGCTGTTTTTATTAATCTATTAGAAGTTTCGATTAATTTCGGCTTGTCTTTCAATAGTATGACTTATACACTGTTGTAGTTGTCATGCATCACACGCATCTTAATTATTCTGCGTGTTTTTCGATAACTGCAATCTGCTTCAACTGTATGTAACATGTTCTTCTCATAACACGATTTTACGATAAAAGTGTTCAAATGTTAACAGCGGGGTCATCAGTCCCTAAACTTACAAACTAACTTTTATTAAAGACAACACAAACATCCATGCCCGAGGGAGGATTCGAACCCCCGACGGCGAACGGCCTCGCGGTCGGCCACTCCGTCGCGGCGATAAAAGTGTTAAATACATCTACTACGGACGTATTACCTGAAATGAAGAGCATATCTAAAACAACTAGTAAGGCTTACAACGTCATTTCGCGTTAGACATCATAGTAGTATCATACGGAAACTTTTTGACGGGAGGTGTTGCAAGATGGCGGCATCAGTCTTCAGTCACAGGGGAAAATTTGCCAGTCTAGTAATGTATGTATGTGCAAATAATTTTATGTGATCGGCCTCGGCGTCATGTAAGAAAGCGCTTCCGCGCATAGAGGCGGAGCGATAGGGCTTGGGAGGAGGGTGGGGGCTAAGGCCGAGCGCCAACAGTTGCGCCTGCGGGAGAAACAATTAGCATAAGGTGCAGTAAGGCACGCGCCTACAGAATGAAGATTATTGGCTGCTATTGCGGTAATGCAGGGGGATGCGCAGAACGGCTGAAAACTGGGCTGCCTCCTTACGCGACGCCGAGTATAGTAAGAAATAAACTTAATTTCTCTTGCAATGTTGTTGTTAATGAAAGAAGGGTCGGAATTTGGAATGTGCGTCAACATACTATTTCAAATGAATTATTCTGGAAAAGGAACTCCAGTTCACTGAAGTGAACTATAGAACCTCTCGCTTCCCCTACCTCATGTAAGTTAGAAGACGCTTAATCGAATTTCCCGTCCCTTAACACTGAATACAACTAACTCCCTGGACTTAAGCGTCTACAATTCTGAACAGTGAACTGTGCGAACTCCATCGAATCAAAATGACCGAAACAGTTTCCTTAGTTCATGTAGTTCGGTTCAGGAACTAGTTCCAAAACGTGCGAACTAAATCGGATCAAAAGTCTCGGTCTTCAGTTACAAGGAGACAGCACGACAGTCGAAGCTTTTTAATGTCTGTGTATATGAGTTGAAATAGGAGATGGAAATCTTGTTGAAAATACGTCACTAGTATGGCAATTTTGCTGCTGTACCTCGGAAAACTGATATATAGTTTCTGAAATAAGAACTAAAAAACTTTCAGCATTTTTGGAAATTCAACCCGTAAGATGGTGACGTACTTCAATGTTCACATGTTTGTATAGATTACGGGACTTAACTACGGGGTCATCAGTCCCTAAACTTACAAACTTCTTATGAACTAACTAAGACTAAGGACGGCACAAATATCCATGCCCGAGGGGGGATTCGAACCCCCGACCGTAGTGGCCGTGCAGAACGTGACTGGCGCGCCTCAGTCCCCTTGGCCACCGCGACCGGCTGGTGACGTACTGGACAAAAGATTTTTATAAAATAAATTATTATCGAAGAACTAATGATTAACTTTTACACGTTCATCTTTGAAAATTAGTACTAGGCTTTTTACAGACACTCCTTATTTCTTCAATAAATCGAAATGAGAATTAACTATGTAAAATCGTCTTTTTACTGTTGCTTGCGTATCCGAAAATCATGTTTAGCAGAGCGAGTTGGGTGGCCGAAACAAAAATGTAGCCGGCCGCGGTGGCCGAGGGGACTGTGGCGCGCCAGTCACGGTCTGCACGGTCGGGTGTTTGAATCCCCCATCGGGCATGGATATTTGTGCCGTCCATAGTGTTAGCTAGTTCATAAGTAGTTTGTAAGTTTATGGACTGATGACCCCGTAGTTAAGTCCCATAAGCTTTACAAACATTTGAACATTTGATTTGAACAAAAATGTATGCGATGGAGTCTGGTGTTTAATTTATTAGTGGGTTTTCCGAACTACTTTTATTTATTGGTACTCCAACATTTAAACCTGTTCATCTATTTCAGCAAAATGGACTATCTTTGAAGGAACGGTTTAATATGGGAACTACTTAGTCCATCTGTAAACTGAAAGTTCTGTAAAAGGAAGCAAATCCATTCTAAGCTGTATGTATTGTACAATTATCCTTGAAGAAGTAAATAAATACCTTAATTACTCGTGTGTAGCTGCGCGCCAGTGGATAATATGAACAAACAGCTACTTTCGACTGCATGTTCTGGCGTGATAATCTCACACACCAGTGTTTCCCAACCTTTTTGAATGGCGACCCCTTTCCAACTAAAAATATTTAGTCGACACGCACCCCTTTACTCAACCATAACACAATTTAAAAGGCAAAGAATTTAATTTTCTTTTGTTGATACAACTATTTTGTAAAGAATAATAAAAAAGGTACATTATTGCCAATTACAGCCGCGGCGGATTAGTCGTTCGCACTGGGACGTCGTGCTACGGTGCGCGCGGCCGTTCGCCGTAGGGGGTTCGAGTCTCCCATTAGGCATGGGTGTGTGTGTTTGTCCTTAGGTTAGTTTTCCTTAGTTTAAGTAGTTTGTAAGCTACGAACAAATAACCCAGCAGGTGAGTCCAAAATATTTACAAACATTTGAACATTTGCACATTAAAGGATAAATGTTTAGTACATTTTTTCTGAATGTAACGCATCCTATTATTAAATGAATTCCGATATAAACTTATATGTTGCATAACGAGGTTTCGCATTGTAGCTAAAGCACAGAAGGGAATTATGTTAGTTGAGCTAGGTCTGACTGTAAGGTCAGTTTGTGAACAATCGAATTTCTTCAAATTTCTTACTGTGTCTCATAAATTTAGCTATCGCTTGGTAAGTGGAAACACTTTCCATGCAGTTTGTTCATTCATGTTAACATAAAACAACCTTTTTTCTATTCAACTGGGAACTGATGATCAACAAGGAATCGCGTAATCTATAAATGTGAATGTCTGTTCGGTGTACGATTATCACGTCCGAACGACAAGACGCAGAGACTTAAATATTTGTACAGTTACTAATTTATACATGAGGAAGGTCTTACGCACGGTTTTATAGCGATCTGATAGATATTTAGTAATTTCAAGAACATAACGTAAAACGCGGAACAATAATTAGTCTTTGAAAATTATATTTACTCTTTGAAAATGGTTTTATTGGTTGTATTATTGCTTGAGGGTTGACAATGATAAAAGGGACCGGCCGCGGTGGCCGCGAGGACTGAGGCGCTTCAGTCACGGTCTGCACGGCCACTACGGTCGGGGGTTCGAATCCCCCCTCGGGCATGGATATTTGTGCCGTCCTAGTTCGTAAGTAGTTCATAAGTAGTTTGTAAGTTTAGGGACTGATGACCCCGTAGTTAAGTCCCATAGACTATACAAACATTTGATCATTGTTTTTGATAAAAGGGTGGAGTATATTGGGATGGAAAGTTATCGGTGTATATAAAATTCTACGTGTGTGTGTGACTGTGTTAATATTTCGCTCTGCAGCGAAAACTACAGAACGCAAACGAATGGTCTGTGTGTAATTGTTGTCTGAAGTCTTCCGTTGTACACCATAGCAGTTCCATGCCGATAGCTATACGGGGGTTGAAGATATGGTGGTTGAAAGTTGTGAAATTATAAAAAAATTCAGACTGAAGGCCAGCGATGACGTTTGCGACCCTTTAGCAAGGAGGTTACATACAGCGAAACGTGATGCCACAGACCATATCTTTGGTCTCTGCGTGCTCTGTAAGGATAAGCATACGAATAAGGAAATATAAGAATAGATAAATAAAGCCGTAAAAAAGAAATTTCTTTTAATACATCTTTTTAAAAAAGAGTATTGTATTTTATTTCATCCTTCAAAACCAGTCTCAAGGCACACTTCTGAAAGATAGCTTATCTATCATAAACAACCAACACGCGAGCGGAGCCGCGGGTTTAAGCTAGTTTTAATATAAAATACATTTCACTTTAGTGAGGCCTGTGTTTTTGCATTACGGAACCGCTAGAATTCAGGAATGCACTGGACTAGTTGTCTTGCGGTGCAACTACTGCCTCCTGTGACGGCGAACCCCCCCCCCCCTCCCCCCCCCACCCTTCCGCCACGTACAAGGCTTCGCGTCCCACAGGTTGAAAAATCACTGCCATAGACTTTCTAAAAATAACTAGATCTCTCACCGGCGCTACTGTAGCACTCCCATATTGTAAGTCGCCATTTGCAGGGAAAAAGTTTTCTTTGCACTCAGTAAATGATGTCACATACTTGGTAAAACATTACCCATGGCCGCGGTGGAGTAGCCGATCGGTCTAAAACACCTCGCTGCGGAGCGCGCGGTTGCTCGCCGTGGAGGTTCGAGTCCTCCCTGGGGCATGAGTGTGTGTGTTTGTCCTTAGGTTAGTTTACCTAGGTTTAAGTAGTTTGTAAGCTACGGACTGATGACCACGCAGTTTGGTCCGATAGAATTACAAACATTTGAACATTACCCATGCAGTGACTGAAAAGACGCAAAGAACTTCAATGAAATTACGAATGAAAAGGGAGGCAGATAAAATTATCCCAAACAGAGATTGAAAAAAAAAAAAAAAAAAATTATGTCAAACACAAAATAAGCCAGGAATAGAAAGTGATGAACTACATATTTTGCAAAGTAATCTATTTGCTACTTTCTAAGTTTCATGCCACTGTTTGACAGTGGCGAAATAAGAGGTGGGGGGCCTCTAGTTTTGGTGGGCCTCCAAATGCCTCGAAAGCAAGATTTTTCGCTCTTTTTGTTCTGGGGCTTACAAACCTCGTAAACTATTTTTTTTTAACTGTCCCGTGCCTCTCTTCCTGGGAAGTGATCTCCAAAACTCAAAATTTGCTTTTTTATAGTAATAGATGTATTTCCAAGTGGACGGGGGGCCTCATTTTGTTTTGCCGCCGCCTCAAGACTCCGACAGCCTTAGTCCGCCACTGCTGTTTCTTACAGATAAACTGACGCATTTTCGCTTCTGTTGTAAGAAGCGAACCCTACATTAGTGAGACGATGTATTTTATAAATACCGTCTTTGACAGGAACCTAATACAGAGAATTAGGAAACTACATCGAGACATACTCGATTACTAATTACGAATTGTGAAGTAAAAATCGTTTTCTTTTTATGTTTGTTTTTCTTGTTGTTTGTTGTCAGTTGAGACTGCACGATATCTGATGGCATTTCCCACTGAAGGTCGCTCCCATCATTCATCACGTTGAGCGTCAGCTTGCGTGAACATTATCCGTCCCTGAATATGGCGGCCCTTAATTCAGAAACAGGTGCCCAACTATTCCGCTATGGCGTGAGGGGCTTGGCTGTTTCTTCAGCGCAGCGTTTACACTCCGATTTTAGACAACTGCCCTTGAGAGTTGCGTTTTCAAGATGTATATTGAATAATTTATATTCTGCCTATGTTACTAGGTTAATAGTGAAAATTGTTTATAAAATTTATTACCTATTCATTCAGAAAGAAATGCATGTTTGGTGTCCATTGTAAGATTATTCAATGCGATATTTCAGGATTTATGTGGAAATCGTAAACTGGACGAGTAGATGTTCACTGGGCGATCGGGGCGAATCTGCAGTTAGTCACATTTCTTATAGTAAACAATTTCCTGATTAAACTATTAGTTGTGTTATACTATAGCTATGGACGATAACTTCCAGTTAACATCGTGAATCTGTTGCCATGTACCAACATAATCCGAAACACTCTTGTACACCTATTGTCTCTGCAAGAATTTTTATAGGGAAGTATAGAGTGCCCTGTGTATGAAGCTGCAGATCCCAGTCGCTGACTCCTGCGAGATGGCAGCAATTGACTGCAGTCATTAAGGTTGAGGATATCAGGATACAGAGTAAAATACTTTAAATCATCCCTTATTATATCGGTATACTCTCTCACGAACAGTTAATTTACTCTCAATCGATGACTCAATGCAGCTGGGTAGTTGAAATACGTCAGAGAGCACGCCAAACATTTCAATATCCTATAGGAATTATACTAGCAAGGTGACGCAGTAATGTGATGCGTCCGTCCATTGAGATCTAGGTCTGTCTGATGACCTTCGTCGATAGGTCGTGAAATCTAAAAGTTCTTTCTTCTATGTGATTCACGTTTGGAGATAGTACTAGCTATTCCATGCGTTGTGCTGCTTTCTGTTGAAGATCCGCTATACGATTTCTTTGTGGAATGAACCTCCAGTTACGGAACCGGCCTCATGGGCGTATCTATGCATCTAGAATGCTTGAAAAATCTGGAATGCTGTATATATAAAAAGAACACTGACGGAGCCATATTGAAATACGTGTAGCTTCCAATTAAGGACTCACTAGCCCAAACGCAGGCACTGCGTCGTCCGAAGACATTCCTTTCACAGATGTTTAATGGATGGTAGCGGGTTCCGGTTTCTTGTAAATCCAAGCACGTCTGCTGTCACTTAGCAAGCTAAACCGGGACTCATTCGTAAAGAGAACAGTCCTTCATCGATCGGCAGTCCAAGGAAAATGCTGACGAGCCCAGTGTAAACGCTTCCAACTGTGTCGAGCGGAAAGGCCTATCGCCTAGCATACATCTTCACGAAACCTTCATCGTATTAGACTTGTAACATCGCCCTTTATGTTGTAACAAGGACAAGATCGTAGCTGCGAAGGCATCCAGTTGATTCGATTCCGCTTCTGTCCCTTCGATTTCATATCAGGAGTCATCAGCCATCGGCGCAGACATAGCTGTTCGTCGTATTTCACTGTATATTCAGTATACCTAACCTATGGAAAGAAACAGTCAATGGGCCGCGGAAATCCAAACTTTTAACCAAACTGGCATTTGCGTTTTCGTTTGATTTGCCTTTAACAAAGCATTTCCCATATATTATGTGGCAGCAATTTCAAATTCTTCCTGCCATTTTTCTATTTTGCGATTCTTCCATAATCTTTATTTATAAAGTAAATTGGCAGTGTGTTTGTTTCTGAGTCTGTAGTAAATCTACCGTTTTGTTCCAATCTTGTCCTTCAAAACAATGTCATAGTCAACATAAAATTTGGTATGGTGCATGGCGGAAGGTACTTTACAACAGACTCTAATAAAAATCTGCTGTTTACCTGCAATATCGTTGAAATTTTGCACACTTGATCTTCAAAATAAGACGATGGTCATTTTTGTGCTAAATTTCGTAGGTTACATGGTGGAGGGCGCTTTACAACAGACTTACACACCAACATACAAATGACTCCGATTTAGATGACATTTTGATCATCCGACCTTCCTAATGAATGTTGGAAGATACATGAACACAGACAGAGGAGGAGGTAGTCTGAGAGATGAGGAGACAAACAGAGAGGAGTGGGAGGAGAATAACAGGATGAGGAGATTGACATGGAGTGCGGGAGGTGAAGGGGGGAATATAGGGCAAGTGAGAGAAGCAGATGAACAGATTTGGGAAAAGGAAGATGTGGACTAATGTGACTGGATGAAGAAATGGACAGAGACCGGCGGATGAGTAGAGGGCAGTAGGAGGAGGTGGAGGAGGGGGAAGGAGGTGGACAGGAGATGAACCGAGAGACGAGGGAAGGAGATGGACAGAGAGGAGAAGGAGGTAGGCTAACATGAGATTACAATTAATAAATTAAAAATAGGAGTGTATTTTCACACTCCACTCATATATCTTGGGAACTATTCGTGAAACGAGTTGAAATTCCTGCTGCTCAGCGTTTTATCTATGGTCATTTCACTGACAATCTCGGTATTTCTAAGATTTGACAGATCATAAAAATATAATGACGGTAGTAGCAACTCACAATAAAGACGAGCGCTCAGCCGCCGTCAGGCACGTAGAAAAGACCATCAAATTCACACATCCGCGGCAGCCGGAGATGGCGGTCATGTGTGCGAGTTTTGGCTGTGCTACTGTATCAGTTAGTGTATACTTTTCCTTATGAAGACCGTGGCCGAAAATTTGTGTGAATGTGATTGACGTCTCTACGTGCCAGACTGCGTCTCAGCAGTCATTTTTACGGTGAGCTGCAACCTGGTCTGTGAGTCTGAGTGCAGAAGTGCGGCGTGCTTGCACAATTATATCATAATTTTTCTTTTCCTGCCATGTTCAAATCTGACAAACAAATCTCTTTCAGTTAGTATGTGACATAAAATGCTTGTTTGCTTCTTGTTTTTAACTTAATGTCAATTTCCTATGTAACAGACTTATATAGGAGCGGAATAGAAGCGTATTTTCATTACGTGTTCTAATAACATTTCGTATCAACCATGTAATTTGCCAAGGTACGGAATATGAACAACTATGAATGGCACGCTCAGACAGGTGACATTCAACATTCAGGTAATATGGAGATCATTGATTGCTATTTGACGTTGTACTACTGACATTCCAACCTGGATTTTAACAGATATTATAGGAGATATTGTTAATCGGCTAAGCAACTCATAAATATTTTAGTGAAGATCTGCATACAATATGTGATATTTAAGTGGCAAACAGGCTGCGGTAAAAACGGAATAAAATACGCTTAATATCTTACTTAGACCTCATAAAAATTTCTGCTGATTTGCTCTCATGCGACAGCATACTGTAGTTGAAATTTAGTTTTAATTACATACCAGTTACGTGGAGGACACCAAGCTTCACGCAGGCTCTGAATCCGTCATCTATTCGATGATACAGATCGTGCCTGCTCGGCCTGACGTAGTGAGTTGACGAGTCTGTCTGTCACTTGTCGTCCCACACATGCTCGATTGGAGAAAAGTCCGTAGATCAAGCTGCACTTCTTGCAGAATACGTTGAGTTTCACGCTAATTGTTTGGGCGAACATTATTCCGTTGGAACAAAAGATCACCTTCCTGTTGAGAGAATGGCGAGAGAACGGATAGTGCAACATTCTGCGAGTACCGAATGCTGGTCATCGTTCCCTCCACAATCTCCAAATATGAACGAAAGAGGTAGCTAATCTCAACCCAGATCATAAGGCCTGGAGTGGGGTCGGTGTGTCTTGAACGAATGCACTCCACCAGACAGAGACCGCCAAGTCTACGCCATAAGCGAAAGAAACCATCACATGCGTACAGGAAAAATCTATCTGCATTGCTGAAGACCACGGTCCACCATCTCCTCTGACGTTACCATGTATGTCAATGCTGTGACGTGACTGAAAGCCCAGGTAGAGTACAGCTTGCCGCCGTCTGCAGCTCGTGATTGGCTGAAATCGAGTCACATGTTTCTTTCCGCCATCTTGGTCCTATACGTTACTTGTCTGCCATGAGAAGTCTTGTGAATATTGGTATCTTTGGGTTTGAATAATGTCACACTGTTGTACTTTTGGGTATTCTTAAGAAGCGAAGGAGGTAAACATAGTACTTCCATTAGATACCAGAAATGCAGGAAGATGGACAGTCTGACTGATGAAAGTCATCAGAGAAAACTAGAAGCCCAGAAGAGACCTTCGGTTCTTGAGCTGTGATGGTTTTAATTCGTAATGTAAATTAATAGATTAAAGATTGACTGACGAATGGATCACGCAGCAGATACCTATATATTTTTAACATGAATAAATTTGTGAAGAAAATTCCTGTTAAATTATTCACTCGTCGTTGGTTTTATCTGCAGGTAGTTGCCGAAAACACACAAATTTTTGACATATTAATGAGTGAACTAGATTCTCGTTTAGATATGAAATTAGTATACAGTTCCTGAAGCAAGATTTTCTCATTCGTTTTATGTGTTAAGTGTATCATTACAGGAAACAAAGAATTGAAACAAGACAAATATTAGACATTCAAATGTAATTGGCGTTGTAAATGCACCTTTAAGTTCTGTTGTTGGTAAAAGTCATGTAGTTGGTAACACCTTGCATTTTTCGTAGTTCCTGTAAGATATAATTACATAATACGCAAGAAAATACTCATCTATGACTTATCAATAATCTCAATTGTTTTCTTAATTTACACTAAGCTCCGATTACATGTTCGGAATCTATTCGAATATTTGGCTACGGTACAGGGCAATCGGAATTTACAGGTGAACTCTTTAGATCTGGAGCCACAAACCAAACAGTTTTCTTAAAATCAGGTCACGAGTATTTCGTAGAGCCGCCAGGTGCGCATTGACTGAACTGCGCGCAGTTCCTGCATCTGTCCGTCGTATATAACAACACCCTGTATCTCGAGAATGAAAAGAGTTATCGTTCTGCTCTCAACCTTGAATAAAATTTTGGTATCTTACCTACATTTCATTCGCAGCATTGTATGTTCTAAAATCAACAATAAGCAAAGTCCACGAAATGCGAATTTTCCTCTGCAAACTCTTCAAAATTTTTCGCAGTTAGTTGACTTAATTTGATGTAGCACAGAAACTATAAGTAATAATGAACATAAAATCAGACTATTATCGAGTGAATACATCACACTATGACACGTGAAAAATTAAATAACAATAAGCCGCACATTTTTGTTGTTAATACAAAGCGACACTTGAGATGGAGTAAACAGGGAAGCCATTGGGTAGGGAGTGACTGGAACGAGTTACCTGTAATGATGAATCACGCTGTACTCTGTGGGGAAATGAGTTCTCAGACTCATTCAGGTTAATATCTAAAACATCTGCAGCAGAATTGTCAACCTCTCGCAACGTTTAAAAGTGGAACACAGACTGAAATGCGAGTGTACTCGCACAATACATACAGAGCCAGCTCAAGTCCTTATGGTGTTGGGGTGTTACTGGGGACCGACACAAATCACAGTCGGTGCGAGTCCAGGGCACTGTGACCAGTGTGGCATTTTTGAATGACATCCTGCGATCCATAGCCACACCCTTTCTGCACGGCACTCCAGATACCATTTTTCGGCAAGACCCTGCATGATTGTGCTGCATCAACACTTGCCTTTTTGGTGTAATAGGATGCCCGTCTTTTGTTCGAAAATTTTCAAGTGTTTGTAAATCTATGGGACTTACATACTGTGGTTATTAGTCCCTAATCTTACAAACTACTTACATTTACCTAAGGACAACACACACATTCATGCCTGAGGGAGGACTCGATCCTACGACGTGGAACAACCACGCGCTCCGCAGCAAGGCGTCTTATAACACTCGACCATTCCACCGTGGTCCGCCTTTTGTCCTGCCCCGATCATCAGACTAATCGCCGATCGAAAATGTGTGGATACGGTGAAACGACTGCAGCGCTATGACCCAGTGGCAACCACCACTGATGAGCTTTGCAACCAGATGAATGCAGCATGGGTGGCTATACTACAGGTCGCCAATCGCCCCTTATCAGCTGTCTAGAAAACAAAGCCTCTCAGCAGGCCGTGCCCACGTCTTGCTGACAGGCCGCGAACGCTACCTGACTGGCTGGCCGCTGGGGCATTTTAGCGGCCGGCCTGTCAGCTAGCGTTCGCGACCTCTTGAAGTGAGGCCTTGTCTTATAGACGGTGTAGGAAATATATAACTGCCAAGGCATCTGAATAAAAGTTTTTGTTTCTCCTATATAGCTTCCAACTATATGGTTCTATAGCTATACTTATAACACTACACATTTACGATGTTACAATAAACAGCCCCATACTATTACAAAATACACAGTTTGATGGTTTTGAAACAGTGTTTCGTAGCCTCACACTCTACGGTTTCATTTGTTCCGTCAGATGTTTCATTTTTCCCATTTCTAATGACTGCTGTCGAAAAATAAAATCGCCATATTCAGATCAGCGGCGGCGGAATAGCCGTGCGCACTGGGGCGTCGTGAAGTGGTGCGCACGGCCGTTCGCCGTCGGGGGTTTGAGTCCCCCCTCGGGCATGGGTGTATGTGTTGTCCATAGGTTAGTTTAACTTAGTTTAAGTAGTTTGTAAGCTAGGGACAAATAAAATTCAAATGTTTGTAATCCTATGAACCCAAACTACGTTGGTCATCAGTCCCTAGTCTTACGAACTACTTAAACTAAGTTAAATTGACCTAAAGACAACACACACAAACATGCCCGAGGGAGAATTCGAACTACCGACGCGGGAGGCCGCGCGATCCGTAATGTGGTGCTCCAGACCGCTCGGCTACTCCCGCGCGGCAGAGACTAATAACCAAGCAGTCAAGTCCCACAGATTTACAAACATTTGATTTTTATTTCAGATCATTCATTTATAGACGTTGCATCTTGAACCATTACCTCTGTAAATGATTCATCCAAAGACGGTAATTCCATTTCCATGAACAGTCATGAATTTGGAGATTTTATGGGAATCGGTGGCAAATAAAATTTTCCACTAAGAAGACTCCGCCTGTAAAATTATCGCACACAGAACCAGCTGCAGATGTCAGGTAACCGATTTCTTATACTTAACTAATAAATAGTTAAGCAATAGTTTTAATAATTTGACTTTATCCATTAGAATTTTTTTTTAAGCCTACGACTGTGAGATATATGGATTTGTTTATAAATAACAATACTGCTACCAGTCACTTTTTTATATTTATTTAGCATGACGCGTTTCGAGAAGTAATTCCCAACTTCAAGTACGTTTTTTTGTGCTGTTTCATAGTATTTATGATGGTTTGAGTGTGTGTGCGTCTGCTTCATTCTGCTGTCGTTGAGTTCTCGTCTGGTCCATCTCTGCCAGCTCTCACACATGTCAAACATCACTCCTGACTGGTAGCAGTATTGTTACTTATAAACAAATACAGTTTTAATAATGTTTCACTGTTAATAAACCTTTGTACAAAATTGTGGAATTTGTTGCATTTGCGTAGAAAAAAAATGCATAAACGTAATATCATGGGTGGCGGGGGCGGGGAGGAAAGGGAGGCAGGCGACGATGACGCAGGTTTTGACAGTCCGCCGTTCGAGAAGCTTTGAGTATTATAGAAGTACACATTAGTTCACGCATCTTAAAACTTATAATCACACATCCTTAACTTATTTATTGTATGAGAATCACTTCTCAATCTATCCCCAATAATATTTGAAGCCATAGACACTATCATAAATTCTTTGTATTGACAGATGCCCTGACAGTGACATTCTAAGCATCCTAATACTGTGTAAGCTGCTAGTTCCGAAATATTCCACCTATGGCGCCTATCACAAATTCTTTATATTGACAGATGCCCTGACAGTGACATTCTAAGCATCCTATTACTGTGTAAGCTGCTAGTTCCGAAATATTCCACCTATGGCGCCACTTATCATTTTACTTCTTACACTACTAAATATTAATCTGTTAAGCGACTGTTTTATCAGTCAACTGCTCCCCTCTTCACGCTTTTCTTTTCAACACTTCGAGTATTACTGTTTTCCCATTGCTTTTTCCTTATTTATTTTTACTCTTTCACTATGAGGCTCATCCATAGATACTTTGTTACCAGCTGATTGTTATTCATTGCATAATCTCTGCACTCAGTGTTGATTCTCCTAATAGCATGTAGCTACATTCATTAAGCAACAATACTAAAATGTAAGTGTTAATTTTATCCCATTATATGAACATATATTTTATTACAATCGATTTGGTTCCAAACTGCTTCAAATTTCTGTAACCGACTTTTGTACGTTTTATAGCCTTTATTGTATACCAATCCACTTGTTTGTCTGTATAGAGACCAGAAGAAGGGCACTCAAGCGTCCGAAACCGGTCGTCTAAAATAAATAATTACAAGCAACTAGTTGCTGAATTTTATTAATTTATAAGTAGACCAGTACGCAGTGGCGGCGCTAGGCGTCGGCGATGTCGGCAACCGCCGACGGCCTCGCGCCTGTGGGGGTCTCGCAAAACATTGTTAAAGTTTCAGATTTTTTATTTGATGTTTAACAGCGCTTTTCAACTGCTAGATTATATAGCGACGACTTGCATCTAACTTACACTAGCTTAACGAAAGGACGAACACAACATCTGTAACCGAAGATAGGATTCGACCCGCGACGAGAGCGGTCTCGCTCACCATGGTATGACGCCTTAGTGTGCTGAGCCATTCCCGGCCGGCAGCTATTTAGTTCTCCGTATTTATTTCCGTATGAGTGCAGCAATGAAGTAATTTTTAGTTAAAGACTTGCAAAATTAGAAAACAATTTGGAAGAAGTATATCCAAATGGTTATATAACAATCAGAATCACGCTCACAGTTCCAGTCAGTACAGGTTCGGCCGAGAGGAGCTTCACAAAGTTAAAATTGATTAAGTTTTACTAGAGAAGCACCGTGAGGCAAGAAACACGATATGCCTTGTCAGTAGTATCAACTGAAGCCGAAATAGCGGCTAGTATTAATTAAGATGTGATCTTAAAAAAGTGAGACGAAAAGCCGAAAATTTTCTCTGTTTTAATTTGTGTAAGATTATTGTAATTTTTGCTATTTCAATAATACTTGCAAATTATACTAATAAAATTTTAGTATAAAGATTATTGATGTATAATTCAGCTCATTTTATTTAACAATTTCTTCCTTACTGGAAAAAGGAAGGGGGCCTCGCAAAGACGAGTTCGCCGACGCCCAGCTTTCGTCTAGCGCCGCCACTGTTTATAATGCTCTTTGTCAAAGTTGTAACGTGGGTGCTTCCTGGGTGGAGACGCAAAGAGTCGAGAAGAAGCGGCGCAGATATTGGAGCGGCGGAACCGGTGTGATTGTTGCAGACGGCGGCAGGCGAGCGGCCGCCCCCCTCCAAGGCGCCGGCAGCCGCACGGTGGTGCCGCCTGGCGGCGGCGCGCAGAGGCGCGCGCAGAATGTCGATATGCGCCAGTGCGAGAGGAGGCCGGCTGCGCGTCGGTGGCAGTGGCGCGCCGCGCTCATGGCAGGCAACATCGTCGCCGAGTGGCTGCGCTCGCTGCGCCTCGGACAGTACGCAGAGTCGTTCCTCGACAACGGCTATGACGACCTGGAGATCTGCAAGCAGGTCGGCGACCCCGACCTGGACGCCATCGGCGTGCTCGACCCGACACACCGCGCGCTGCTGCTGCACTCGGTGCGCACGCTGCGCGAGCAGGGCGCCGCGTCCGTCTACTTCACGCTCGAGGAGACGACCGCGGCCGCCGCCGCCGCCTCCGCGTCCTCCACGCCGCCCCCGCAGCTGCCGCCCGCCTCGACGCCGCCCCCTCCGGCGCCGCAGCAACCGCCACAGCAGCAGCAGCAGCAACAACAACAACCGCCACCGCCGCAACAGCAGCAGCAACAGACTCTGGTCGCGTCTTTCGACGACATCAAGGAGGCACCGCTGTCCGGTCAGCAGACGCGCACGCTGCTCGGACCCAAGTACGCCGACGAATACGAGGAGGGCAAGGCGGAGCTGGTGAAGATCCCGCGCATGCAGCTGAAGCGGCTGCTGAAGGACCGCGTGGCGCAGGACGGCATCCGGCTGAGCAACCAGCCGTACTCCACCTCGGTAAGTGCGCCGCCGCCGCAGCGCCCGGACACTTGTGGACGCGGCACGTGCTCCGCGCCGCGCCGCTGTCACTCCCCGCATGTCTGCCGCTAACGCTCGTACCGGCCCACTGTGTGACGTCAGCAGGGACCGGAGCAGCGTTCAAGGCTGCCAATCTCAACTACTGTCAAATGGACCGTGATATGCATCACAAGAACAAGCGCAGTTACTTTAGATTTCTGATGTGAGCCCAATTTGTGATGTTTAGTAGTTATTCTCAGTGAAAGAACAATAACCCTTATTTGGTACAAAAACTTTAGAAACATTTATAAATAAATATACTTTAAGAACATGTAATATTAGGTTCAATTATGTCAATTATATGGCGCTTGGACTAGTAATGCATAACACCGTCCAAATATACGTCAGTGATGACATGTCGAAATAACGGTTCACTGCGTTTCGTGAATTCATTCTGAAAGTAGTATTTTGTCCATCCTCAATAGCTGTCTCTTTAGTTGACAACGCCAGAAACCAGTTTCGCAATTGAAATATTTCTGGCCGGTTTCGAATAGTTGGTACCGTTCTTCACGGGAATCTTAAGTGATATTCTATGTTCAATACAGGAATGGTGGAAGAACACTGAACACCAAGTGAAATTATTTAAGGTGCAACATTTTGCAATATTGGTCGTAGGTTTTAACTTCTGCTCAGCTAAAGCACGGGTAACACCCGTCGTCTTCGACAGCCTGACGTCATCGTGATGTGTGGAATGGTACTTTTCTCCCTTGTAACAAATGTGTCATTACGTTTTACAGAGCAAACTGATCAATTTATGTGCACCCATCCACCTACTGAGCACCCTGATTTAATTAAAAACACTAGCTACTTGAAATTTCGATAGTTCGTAAACATAGCAACTGCTTGGCAGAGCACTGTGGCGAAGGCAGTTTGGTTTTATGAATTTCGTTTTGTTTCGGAATTTTGTGTTCAGAGGATTTTTCGATTCAGTATGACCACGGCCAAGATGTCTTGGATCAAACTAGATGCGAGGTATCTGAATTGACCTTTATATCATTCCACAACTCGAACTTAGCACCACATTTTCATTTTTTTAATTTTTCTTCTGTGCGAGCTATTCAATCAGATATTCTACTTTATGGGCTATTTAATGTTGGGCATGTTCACCTCCTGCGAATGCAGGAGATAGCGTTTATTTTATTTATTTATTGCGAGAAAAGCCTTTAATTTCTTAACAAATTGGATTTTTTAAATGAAATCAGCATCGGTTGCAAAATTTTAATCTACTAGTGACAACGCGTTTCGCACTTGTAAGGCATTATTAGATCATGTGAAAATGTGGAGAGAGCTAGAGCTTCATTCGTCAGTTGTCATGCTACTAAAGGGCAAAACGTACACAAGGGCGTAGAGCTTAATTGTCGTTAATAAAGTATAACTTTGCAACCAAGATTGCATTCATTCTAAAGTATTCATAACCGGTTGCTAGATCAGGCTGACAAAATGAAATGGACTCAGTACTGTGGAAGATTTCTTTTTTTCTGGCGCTTGCCATTGTGTATTGTTCAGCGAGTTTGACAAACTCGTGTATATCGCATAGATCTTTCCATTGTCGATTCTGCTGTTCTCTGTACACGTTCTATATTATCGGTCTGTCAAACAGATGACTTATACAAGCAGGATCAATAGGCCAGGACAATTGTCAAGACTTTTGCTCTGTGAACATCATTAGAGTGGCAACTCAAAGATTTTATGTAAAAAATCTTTAATGGTCAACCAAGAAAACAATTTTTATGTGATAACCAGCTTCAGCTTATTTTTAAGCCATCCTGGTATCAAAGACTAAAATCGTGCATTATCTTGGTATCACCTTTTCATCAAAGCGAGCTTGTTGCCTTCAGTGGGGCACAAACCACCTCCGACGTCTGATAGCAAGAGCGGATCCCGCCATTATTTTGTGTTTCTAATAATAGATTCAGTGTCGTAAGCATTATACTGTCCTGCAGCCCCGACGGTTTGAAAGTAAGCCTAAACTAAACCACAAATTATTTGCAAGATTGCCCATTACATAATTTATTAAGATCTTTACGTAAAATTCTAATAGATACCTGATCTCCACATTGACAATGACAAGAAATAATGTGAGAGATAATTAAATTATTTGAGGTTTTCGAAAAAGTGCTCATTCATTCTGCGATAACGTACCAATAGATATGATAGATTACCGACCTAGTTTTTAATTTATGGAACATTTTTCGGTTTCCGTAAATTTTCACTTGTGCGTTGACTTGATTAATATGTTTCAGTTCTGGTTCTTGAAAGCTCAAGCCTATAAAAAAGTGATATACCCAGGAGGAGGCCACTGCACGTTGGCCGAAACGTCGGTTATTAAAGTAATAGCCATCTTATATTATGACGCGGTACAACACCCAGAAAACTTTTATTGAAACAGTGATAATGTTTTCACGATAAACAAAGTCGACACCGCGGTCATTTCTTTATCGTCCTGCGAATATTAGAGCCTGTTATCGTTCGTGCGGAAGAGATTACCAGCAGTCAGATCGGCACAAAGATCTAAAGATTGCATTTGTAATCGTACTTCAAGTTGAGCGATGACACATTTAATCAAATGCAAGAAGTTTAATTATAAAAATCACGTAATCTTTATAGATAACATTATTTCAGATGTAAAAAATGCCCTTGTCTAACTAACTGACAGAAACCTGTGAGTCCGTCCATAAAAAATAAATGAACATAGGCTCCCTGGAAACGGCATTTACTAACATTCTTCGGCTCTCTCCTCTGTCCTCGCGGGCGTAAAGCCGTTTGTTCTCTTGGTGGGAATACAATCAGCCGTTTGTCGGTCGCCGTCCGCCAGTAGGGCTGTCTTTTCACTGGTGGTTGCTCACTTGCCGCTGGCGACCGTGGCACAATTCCGACACGCTGTGCCTTCATGCGTAGCACTTTCCACACGCACTAAAATGCGTAACCGAGGCAGGTGAGCGTAGCGGAAGGACTCGTTTGAGGCCGTTGCTTTACGTCTTATACAGTAACCAAAACTGTTCGATGCGAGGGATTGTTTGTAAGCCAAATGTACAAGATAGGTGTATCCACTGGGCCATGGTTATCATGCAGCTCGAGAAAGTATGGGGCAAGAAGAAGGGCGATCGTTGTGTTAGCTCTTTCATCGCGGTAGCCAGCCGTAGTGGCAGTCTGCACGGCCGCTACGGTCGGGGGTTCTAATCCCGCCTCGGTCATGGATGTTTGTGTCGTCTTTAGTATAAGGTAGTTTATAAGTAGTTTAAGTGTAGGGACTGATGACCCCACAGTTAAGTCCCTTAAGCGTAACAAACATTTCTTCATCGCGGTAGGGCGATATTTTCAAGACAGTATAAACTTGTAGTGATTATTATTCACGAAAATTAAATGACAGGGTACGTTTTTGTGTATTATTAAAGACACGATCAAGGGTTCAGTTTCTCGTTGTTAAGAATCAGGTTTAATCAGTTCAATAAAATATTATCTTCATCGCGCAGTATGGGACCTAACTTCTCAGATGGAACGACGATTTCGGATTTGCCAAGATTTTCAGAAGTCACAAAGTGAATAACAACACAGCATTCAAACATGACTACTTGATATCTGCAAAATAGATTTTATATGAATCTGCTCATATTTATAATACTTTTAGTTCTAGTAGTTATGACGGGAAGCAGCTTTGTAAAAGGTTGTTACCATCGTGTGTTGCCCGTTAATGATGTTCATCTTAGTATGAAATGTGAAGTGACATACAAATAATTGTTGAAAGACCATAGGGTGAAAATTATGCAAATATACGACTTCTTCAAAATTGTACGTCAATTCCAGATATCCCACCTTAAAAACCCGAATTTTTGAATCAACAAGTCAGTAAAAAATGTTTGACGTATCTGATTCGATAGGAAGGGAAATAGCGAACAATTGGAATGTAATTATGCCTTTGAGTTTCGTACAGAAGCAGAGTGATATTCATAAGTTTCACGATCAGCACTGTTTCTTCGTATTTTCTGAAGTATTTTGGCGCTGCCTGGATTTGCTTGCCTAGTATTTTTTAAGCCTCCGCCACTGAAACAAACCTGCCGTATATTCTTTCCCACCGCCCTTGTTTGTCCAGTCTTACGTCGACTCTGAAATGAATTCTACGTTCTGGATCAGCAATCTCATATTCTTATTCTAATGAGTCATATATTTGTTGGTCTGCAACTGGGTTTAAGTGGTTCTTCCACTTCATATAATACGGCACTGTTATCCCCCGTTATTTTATAGGAACTACAGCCTTGTGGCACAGGAGTTGGTCACGGTAAACTGTCTGCGGAGCGCGCAGTTGTTCGCAGTCGGAGGTTCGAGCCCTGCCTGTGGTACGAGAGTGTTTTGTCCTTAGGTTAGTTTAAGTAGTTTGCAATTCTAGAGACGGATGACCATAGCAGTATGGTCCAATATATGGTAATTTCCTAGCACCCGTTTACATCGAAGGAAACGGCATTACGATCGATATATATATATATATATATATATATATATATATATATATATATATATATATATATATATATATATATATAGAACGTTCGATTCTTGCTCCATATTCGATATGACAAACTCGTAGTGGTTGATTTACATTGTATTTTTGTTTTCGTTGAATTTGTGATATTTTCTTTTACATTTCCGACTCAATGTGGTTGCCATTTGAAATACCGGTAGAAATATCGTAATTTCTAAGAATGGTACATATCCAACGTGCAACTGTAAGTCGATGTAGTGTTTCTAAACCGGAGATTCTTAAAAAATTTCTTGTTTGACCTATACCTAACCTTCTTAAGGCTACGCTAAATATCTCTTTTTAAGAGAAAGTTAGCTTGGATATAGGTTAAACAAGAAGTTTTCTGTAGTACGTGAGGACGCTTAGGGCCCGAATCTCCAGTTAAACACTAAAACGTCTATGGTATCGAAGCGAGAGTCGAACGTTATATATATCGCAATGCTGTTTCATTGGATGTACACGGGTCCTAGGAAATTATCGAATATGTTTACATTCATTTGAATTTGAACATTTAGCTCAGGAGTTAACACAAATCTTTTACGTCGGTGCACATGAGATTCGTACTCCCGACCAGTGATCGTAGTTTAAGTGGGCCGTTATTTCTTTAGAGTTGAGGACAAGTATGCTGGGACGCTTATTTAAACGAAACCTTGTTCTCTACGAACTATGATTACCACGCTGTCGACGGATCAAACAGCTCTCACCATCCTTACGTACTTTCCACTGTATTTCATTGACCGTGCAATAAAATACCATTAGAAATGTGCACTTGTTTTCCTGGCGCGTTATCATCGACATGTCAGCTAAGTATTGCACTCGGGCGTTCGCTGCGCTGGTTCGGCCTGTGCTGCCTGGTTGCTCGCTGACCTGTGAGTGTGGCAGCCACGCAATCTGTGCGGTGCTCATTTGCCGCGTGTCACAGATTGTCATCCAGTGGGCACGTTATTAGCCGATTTAGCCGAAAGCGCGCGCATTCATTTTGGGAGCTTAATTCCGAATTCCGTATAATTCCCCCTACTCCCACGGGTTTTGTGAGAGGAAACAACAAACACCGGTGCAAATTTGGCGACGTATCTGACGAATTAAACCCGGTGACCTGTTGTTAATTACCACGTACGTGCGGCAGTTTTCCGGGAGCGGGAATGCTGCAGTTCCTTGCCTGGCGGTGGGTAACTAGAGCCACGTACTGTTCCCGTAGCTGTAGGAAGATCGCGATGCGTTTATTTCTTAGCTTTTCGTTGTGCACTTGACAGATCTTAGGTCTTCCGTTTGTCTATCTGGGTAGACCATTGTAGTTCCGCACACTGTTTTGAAAACTGGCCTGCTGATCTGTATCAGGTGTTGTGGATGGTTGCCATCTGTCCAGTCGTTGCGTACCCCGCACACGGCGCATCACATCGTTGCTACTTCTATATTAGTTTGACTTCCCTTCGTAAGGCAGTTATTTTAGTGCACCCATCCCATTGCACAAGAATACTTGTGCTTCTGGCCTATCCTCTTTTTCGGAATGGATACCAATTAAAGATTAACCCCCATCGTTATGTTAATATCTAAACAGTAATTCCGATATACTTTTAATTATGACACCGCTACATCCTAGTTAGTCCATCAATGTACAAGCTATATGCTGTTTTGACGCTATGGTACAATAGTGTCTGGATTAAATATTGAGTTTAAACACGCACACGTTCTCAGTAAAAAAAAAAATTCCAACTGATGCGTGATCTGCTCAACACACAACATATCGCTAGCTGCATCTCATTTCCTGATTACACTACAGCCAGTTTTCGGCAAAACACACACAGGATGTGTCAGTTAAATTATTTGCACCTGTCGGCACCCTTTTCAACATTCTGCTCCACTTACTGTATGTTGCGGTAGCTTGGTACAGATCGGAATAAAACGCGCTGCTGTAAAATCTTTTACTGGTCACAGTTAGGTTAGTACACACCGTCGTTACATTGCGATTCAAGGAAATTATCGCAACTTTCCGCGTTACTGATACTTCAGAAATAATGTAGGTTATATACTTAATTTATAGGCCAATGTGTATCCGTTCTAGTTGCATAAATATTTCGGAGAACAAACGGCAAATCACGAAACACAGCTCAACAAGACATATTAAGTCTAGCAATAACCCATATTTGAATAGGTCGGCGGAAGAATTCCACTAGGATTAGGCTTATCACATTGTTTTTGCATATATCACATACCTGCAACAAGTACTAGCGTTAGAAACAGAAGTTTACTATTTAAATTGTATAATATTGTCGTATATCTTTAATTATCTTTGAATTTAAACAATTTATCTCTTCGTTGTTAAAATTCAAAATGTTCAAATTTTTTAAGCTTAAGGGTCATCAGTCCCTAAAGTTACAAACTACTTATGAATTAACTCATACTAAAGGCAGCACAAACATCCATGCCCGAGGGAGGAATCGAATCCCCGACGGGGAGCGGTGTCGTACATCGGAGCATAGCTCCTCAATGCGCTTGGTCATTCCGCCGCGGATGTTAAAATTCTTTTCACATTTCTTTTACAAAACAAAATTTCAAAGACTGTATCTATTCATGATAAAAATTACCGTTTGATCTACGAAATACTTTATGTTGAACGAATTTGAGAATCAGTAGCGTGAGACACGAGGGTTCTAAAACCTAACTAAGTAGAAGTTTCTGAAAGTTTATTGTGGAGGAAGTCTTTCAGGATGCTAAACAGGAGAAACGAGTCAGTGCCAAAACACATTTACTCTCGAGGCGAACTACAGTGGTGTACAAACAATCAGAATTGGTGGTGGGTGTAGAGATGTTTCATTCGTGAAATGGCGTTGAGAGTTATATAAGTGACGTACACTGCTGCCCTTGGGCACATGTCACCTGACACGACAGCCCATGCTCTGATAGTTTTCTCTAGCTTCTCGCTTATGGCAGCGTTAGCAGAGCTATTATGTGACAGATGCACGCACATAAATCCGCATTATTAACCACGATAGGGATAATATGCATGAGAAAAAACTTAAAATTGCTCTAATGCTGGTTAGTGCCTTCTTCACCGACACTTTCATTTTTCGGACTGCTAATAACACACCGTAGTCAATAGACTTGCGCATAATAGTTCGCGATCGGGAGCGCTCGCTTTAGTTCGCGGCTCTGCTGCGAACTAGTCCGCTCTTTTACTTCGTTCGCTCCCAGTGACGGCTGAGCGGCGTGGTCTGCGCGTGCAGGTGGAGGGGGAAGTTCCCCCACCTAGCTGCTTCAAGCGCTTGCTGCTTGAGCCGCTAACGATATCACGCAAACCAAAAGAAACAGTCTGTGGATAATTTCTCGCGTTTAAGTATAAGAGTTATCTCTATATCTTGGCTTTATGGAATTTATTAGTCAGATATTGCAGAGTGCAGAACACATCAAAACAGAAATTTTGTAGCACTGAACTATGTAATCTAGCAGGTAGACGCTCACCTCGAAATGACTCATCAGCAGAAGGGAAACACATGATTTTTAATTCTGCTACGCGCCCTCTCGCTATTGCCCGTCGGTCTTCGGAAAAGAATCCAACGAACTATGAAGCGAGATACGTTTGGCATAATCGTCCGCTGCTCCTAGTTCGTCCGCTCTTTTTGGCTTTTGCTACCGCGACTACAAGAGCTGTCTTTTTTATGACAGCTTTTTTATATAATGAAACAGTGTTGCCAAAGGGTGTGCTATTACCCGTATTTTTGGGCAATTTGACATCAAATACTTAGGCAAATAAACCAGTTATTTACACGAATGGGTGATACAATAGTATTCAACTACTTTGCATACAGAGTACTCGTAGTATTTTATTTTTAAAATAGATATCTTGTGGAAGTGAACTATGAAACGACAGTTGAGCTGCATCTCAGCTTGAAATGAAGGTAACTGGCAGAAGGGAATCACGCGATTCTGCGTGCTCTCGCTTCCTTTCGCTGTTCCCTGTCAGTCTTCGGAAAATGAGGGGACGAACTAAGAGGCGAGGGATCTGCGAAAGAGTTCGCCTGTGGGAGCGCTCTTCCGAACTAGTTCGTTCGTGAACTACACAGGACTAGTAGTCAACTCTTGAGTAGAGAGGGGCAAGAAGCATCCTTACTTTCCTCATTCGAAATGCGCACGATGCAAGAAACCGTTTTCATATGTAACGTTATATTCGAGAGTCGTATGTAGTATTTACAACAACATTGGTAAGAATGAAATTGTTTAGTGCAAAGATACTATATTTTATTCGTCCAGCACAAGACAGTCACGCGCCTCTCGTTTATTCTTTTTATTTCTTAGGTACGACGTCATCGATAAACAGTGTTGCTTTTCAGTTACCGCATTGTTTCTTAATCTGAGCACCCATTTGGTGCGAAATAAATTTGGTCTTTTGCTTTGTCTACAAGTGTACGAAATCTAGATACTGACGTGTATGAACAGGACAAGCGTCAGGATATTATGCACGAAAACTCATTTCGTCTCTGCTGGACGTCTGATACAGTTTAATGACGTATGACTATGATGCAGGTAGGCATATAATAATGTTGTAGAATCCTTAAAGCTACTTCATCCAACGAATGCTGCGGACATGTAGAAGCGGTTGCTGGCGGGTTCGCTTCCGCCGCTGTACCCTGGGAATAGCAGTGGTGGCTGGCCAGAGAATCCCCCGATCGTAAATCTGCAGCGGCTAACGTTCGTCCTTCCGGCCGAGCGCGAACCAATCAGCGCGGAATACGCGGGCACCTGCAATACCCATCAGAGAAGCGCGCTCGCAAAACAAAGCCCCGCACAACTCGCAGAGACCACACACAACGAGCGCATCCAGTTGCTCGGCCCCAAATTCTTCCATGCAGTGAGATTCCAAACCAACTGTACACACATCGCCACTGTTTGCGCGTAACGTACGACTTTTAGAGCTGTTTTTATCTCTATAGCCTCGGTTGCACAGTGGTAGAGTGCCAGACCAGGTCGCGGGTTCGATCCCCGCCAGGACCTATGATTTTTACCTGTCACTTTCCATTTCTTTCACCTCTTGCAGTACTGCTCATGTGAAAAATAAAGAGTAGCACTGTGCCTAGGTAAGTCAGTTCGAAGGTCGGAGGAAGGCAACGGCATGCCACTGCGGTATTCAAACCAATCTTCGGATTGTTGACTGCTTTACCTTAAAGTAACTTTGCGTATCCGCGCGGGAATGGTCGTGTCTAAGGGGCCCGTCACGGATTGTGCTTCCGCTCCCGTCGAAGGTTAGAGTCCTCCTTCGGGCATGGGTGTGTGTTGTCCTTAGCGTTAATTTAAGTATTTTCTAATTCTAGTGTCCGATGACCTTAGCAGTTTGGTCCCTTAGGGTTACAAACATTAGAACATTTTTTAAACTTAACCTGTAACTAATTTACTTTTATTGCTATGGTGTCTGTTCTTTTCGCATATGTCCGAAAAGAACAGACACCATATAAATAAATCTAAATATGCCCACAACCGGCAATGACAATTTCAATGCATTTAAACGCTTGATCTCTTGCGGAAAACCAGCTCAGCCTACGAGCAAGGGAATCAATTGGCAGGGGAATTGGAGTTGAGAATTTGGGTTAGAACGGAAGCGTGCCTGGATAGCCTAATTGGTTAAAGTGGTCGCTGACCTGAAGCGGGAAATTCGGGTTCGAAACCCGGCCCAGCACAAAGTTTCAACTTTGTCGTTGAATCTATTTCAACCCCCCGAAACGGTCGAAATGTTTCCATTTCGTAACTTACTTTTATCGTTAACGATTTTACGAAAGTGTCGCTACCTTTTTCACTGCAAAGAGAGTCTGAAGAGAGCGTAATTTGTTTAGTAGGCCTACTATCGTTTGTGCTTAGTATTAAACAGCGATAATTGTGCTGTTATTGCATTTAATTCCTGCTCTCTTATTCGTCACATTTTATATGAGAATGCAACAATGAGTATATTGGAGTCAAGTGACGCGTTACATGTGAATAAATGTCATCTCTTACGTGACGCGTCACATGTGTCATCCCTTATGTTCCATTCGTTTCCTCGTCTTTTGGACGGGGAGAAGGAAAGAGACACGTACAAGTCTTGGTCATCTTACGATAAAGTGTCGAATTTTTACGTCAGACGAAAGCTACAGATAATCGAATTCCACGGAAAATCCACAGTTAAAGTACACAGTTACGTATAAGGGCAGTAGAAAACAAAACTCAAGTACAATTTCAGGGAATTTAATAACGACATGTTGCTCATAATAAATTCTACTTTAATCGTCAAAGAATGTGTGAAAATACAGTATTTACAAATTTAACTGAAATACATTCTTCTTCGTCGTCGTCAGGATTACAGGTTTCGTCAATTTCGGATTAATGGTTTTCCATGACTTGGCTATAGTTGCCTTTAATACTCCATAAATTGCGTCTAGTTTATTGCTTTCTGCGTGTTTGAAGACTGCTGCCTTCTTCTACAAGATTTAGTTGCAGATTCCTCCATAAATTTTCTTCGTCCGATCCATTGAATAGATTATGGCTCTCGTTTTAAGGGATAAATATTTTAAAAACTTCGTTCCGTTATTCGATTTTAGATTTTCGTTTCGATGTGCTGGTAAGTTGCCCATTATTAATACATCGTCCGCAAGCAGACCCTTAACGTCGAATGTTGTCACACCTGTGGCACATAGCAGTTAGAGAACTATGCCTGATAATGTGCGCTCCATCCAGGCTCCTTTCAGTTCACAGCAATAGAGGTCAATTTTGTATTTGAAACAGAGCGGCTTTTTAGCTCTATGTATTATGCCAAGCTTAGCTTCGTGTGATCATGTACCATTACTTTCATCTTTCCTATGTGAATCTTCCTGGCAGATTAAAACTTTGTGCCAGACCAGGAATCGAATCAAGGACCTTTGACTCTTCCGAGCAAGCGCTTTCCCGCGAAAGGAAAGGTCCTGGGTTCGATTCCCGCTTTGATATACAATCTTAATATGCCAGCAAGTTTATTTAAATATTAATCACAATTGTAACTTTTAAAAGTAAATGTCAAACTGCAATAATTGCTGTAACTGATACAAATACTTTTGATGTACAATAAAT
This sequence comes from Locusta migratoria, assembly GCA_026315105.1. Lineage (NCBI taxonomy): Eukaryota > Metazoa > Arthropoda > Insecta > Orthoptera > Acrididae > Locusta > Locusta migratoria. Next base: position 721,058,110 of record CM048744.1, on the reverse strand, counting down.
ATAAGTGCGGAAAATTAACTGGGTTTTAGTTAGTTTAAAAATGTAACTTTTCCAATCGTGCACCTTGTAGTTAAATGTTATGTAACGGTTTGTCTGAAATCACTGTATTTTCGAGTTATGCAGTAGAGCAAGGATCGCAAATGCACTACAAACAACACAACATTAATTCTTCTCAGAAAGAAACGCCATGAAGGGACCCGCAATTCGACACAATTACTTTACATTTATTGTAGGATATGTTCAAAATGGTTTCCAGACTAAAGACTGCATGATTCAGGCACCGTTCATTTCATTCTGCACAGTTGCATAGCCGTTTTCTGTTCGCTGCTATAGTTGCGCTACGTTCTCTGTTTCAACACCATTCACGGGTTCCTTTACGCGGCTCCCAGGTTTGTTCAGGGGGTTAAGATGTGCTGGGCCAAGCAATGGCCCTACACGAACTACCCACTCATCGTAATAAGCAACACCGAGATAATCTCTAGCATCCCACCTGAAATACGAAAGGTCTTTCATAACCCGTAAGTTGGTTCATGTAGCTATTGGGTAAACAAATAATAGATTAACAAATTCATGCTCCAAAAACTATCGACGTGACTCTGCAAATCAGGTACTGCTAAGTTACACGCGGACCCAGTAACTGATTGTACACTGTATCACACACAATGTTTTCTGCAAAGCGGTGTTGATATCTTCGTGCTGTTCTTACGCATAGATTCCCTTACGCCAACATGTCCATGTTACCACCGTTCAAGATACTCGCAAGGTTAAAGAGGTTCTTCTCCTTGGACAGTATCCGACGACTAGTAAAGGCGTTTCGTGCGAGAACGTACCAGCAGTGTAGAGGTCGATGTGCAGCCAACACGACACGCTAAAAGTCTATACTGGCACATGATGTAATGCCTGCCGTAAATGACATTTCGCGTCATAACACGGAATAAAGCAGTTCTAGCAAAAACTTCCTTTTCTCTTATCATGCATACGTTACACCCCTGCAGTGTGTACAGTTACTTTTCAATCACTCTCTAAAATGTTGTTAGTTATCAACGGCTGATATTGATTTAATCTTGAAAATTTTGCCATTCTTCATTTACTCTTAACTTCGATTTAAGTGCATGCCAAATGTAAAAGTGTAATATACTGTGCTTTAAAGCAACAGGATAAGTTTGGAATGTCGATTTCTAGGAATAATAGATTCACTGGTGATAAAAATTCGAAAAGTTTTACCATCCGTCCGTAACAGATTAACAGACGTCAAAATCAAGTAAAGACATTTCTCTCAGGCTCTGAGAAATTGTACAGCATCATTGCTGCTGACATCACCGAACAACACACGCTGGTAGTAATTTCTTCTTATTTTATAAGGTAAAGTCACACTGTTGCCCGGACATCTAGGCTTGTTCAAATTTTCCGTGTCTCTTCCCTCTTTCCCCTCCTGTGGTGAGCTCCTCCACCCCCTTACCCCTGTCCACCTTCTCCTCATCTGCCTCTTCCTCTTCCCTCTATTCTTCCCCCTGCCTCTGTCCATTTTCTTGTCCCCTCCTGTTGTGAACAAAGGTATCGAGAGTGCACATTAAAATAGTATTATATGAAGTTCGTCCAAATCTTCAAACTTTGTTGTAACTGTCCAGAAATATCTTCTTCTAATATATAAAGCAGAGTGTCCGTATGTTTGTACATGTTGCATACACATCTGCAGTTTGGTTCCAATCTTTATGAAATTTTGTACACGTAAGCTTCAATCCATGAGGACGGTCGTCGAAAGGTAAGAATCACATACGATATATAGTTCACGAGATACGACGTCATAAACAATGAGATGCGGGAAAAACTGCTGCATTTTACGACAATGCTGCTCATTTCTCTTAAACCATTGGACCGATTTCAACCAAATTTGGTACACACATTCCTTACCGTGAGGTAACAATTGCTGCATGATTAAGAATCACATACGGCACATGGTTCAAAAGATATTACTTCATAACCAATAGAAATCGCAAAAAAATGCTATGTCATCCGGCGAGACTTTCGAAATACACTGTATGAGGATGACAGTACTAAGCGACTTGAAACAAATTTTAAACATAATTTCAAATCTTTATTAAACTTTTTCTCGCTGACAACTATGGTAATATGATGAAAGGAAAAAAGTTTCTCGCTTACTACTTATCCGCTGTTTATGGAGTAAAACTACGGCATTCGGTATAACATTACAATTTATAATTTCTACACTATAAATTATAGCCGCAGGAAGACAGTATACACCCATACAGTTGAATGAACCTTCGAAATTGTATCACAGTGGACACACAGTTCATGAGATATGAGCACATAAACAGTAACGTTCATAGAAAACCGCCCCATTAAGCAGAAAGTTTTAATCAAAAATGTTCAAGTGTTTTTAGAGCTTATGAGACTTAACTACGGGGTCATCAGTCCCTAAACTTACAAACTACTTATAAAATAGCTAATACGAAGGACGGCACAAATATCCATGCCCGAGGGGGGATTGAACCCCCGACAGTAGTGGCCGTGCAGACCGTGACTGACGCGCCTCAGTCCCCTCGTCCCCCGCCCCCGCCCCGGAAAGTTGTAATCTATTACTTCTTTACTACTTATTGTATTCCCGAGAGATTTTACAGACATACAGCCCTTATACGAATGAATAGATATCTGAAAAAGGGCAGAAATAAATAAGTACACGGGCATCGCCAGGTTTTCAGCTAGTTTTCTTATAAAACTTTTGCAGGACTATAATGAGCAAAACGAAAAAACGTTACGCATTCCACCGTTCGAATAGTATAAAGGTGGTTCGATGAACCCTCTGCCAGGCACTTAAACGTGATTTACAGAGTACCCCATGTAGATGTAGAGTTGTGGTACTGAGCTCGTACAAAAATCATTTAGAAATAAGAGGACGAAAATTATCCGCTTCTATTGCATAGCCAACAGAATCATACATAGAAATGTCATTCCGGTTTTCCCCAATTTCCAGACATTGCTACTGTTTTTATCTTCCTGAAAGCGTTATTCGGACTAACATTTATTAAAACAATGGTCACATTAGCCAGCCGTCGAATACCAACGAATACAATTTCATTTTTGTTCATATTTTGCCTGATGTTCTATTACAGTGAATTACATAAAAAAAATTCTCGTAATCGACATGTTAACTGGCAGTGGGGAAAAAATTGAATCGACATATTAGATAAACAAGCACCGCACTCCGCAGTGTGTTACTGCGCCAAAGAGGCAGGATCTTCGGTAAAGGAAGGGCTGCTGGCGGCAGCTGCCGGCAGCGCCGGAAGTAATTGGTCTAATTTGACAGCATTAAGTGCCCCTGATCTTAACTCGGCGGCCGTCGTAAATTTTTATGCTCGGCATTACGCCCCAGGAACCGGCGTTGCCGTAGGATCAGCTAACTCATGTTTATACAAGTCTCAATTCACATGCTATTACGCGCAGTAAATACGAATAAGAGAACGACCAGATCCTCGCATATCTACGGCCCCACACTTTCAAACACAACTGTGATTTCGTGCTTCAGCGGACGTTCGGTATCTGCGTCAGCCGATAATTCAACAGACTGTTTGCACTGTTGTCATAAACGCTGTTGAACACTGAATGCAAGTTTTTGTAAAACTTAAAATTTACGTGAGGATCGTTTTTCGTCCATTCTTACTCTGTCCTATTGACACCCACTATTTTTTTTTTAATCTATGGGGCCGCGGTGGAGTAGCCGGATGGTCTAAGGCACCTCGCTGCGGAGCGCGCTGTTGCTCGCCGTCGGAGGTTCGAGTCCTCCCTGGGGCATGGGTGTTTGTGTTTGTCCTTAGGTTAGTTTACCTAGGTTTAAGTAGTTAAGCTACGGACTGATGAGCACGCAGTATGCGGGGCTACAATCTGTGTCTTTGCATCGTAAGCTTTGACATGGATGATGCATTCTTGGCTTGTTGTACCTGCGCTGAACCCCGTTGAGACATTGCTCTCTCGCCATCGCTCCGTCTTCTTCTTCCCTCCCCCTTACTTCCCACTACAAAAGTAAGAAACCGGCCAACTTCGATTGCATTTTGAAAAGAATGCACAAGGTCCGTTATTGAAGCTTTGTTTCGGTAAAACCATTTGGACACAAAAAGCAACAGATGTGGCTGCAAAGTGAGAGATCAAACGGAGAAGCAGCTGGTGAGTGGCGCGCCAGAAAAGATTGGAAACGGCAGTTCTTGCGTTACGCCGTGGCCGTCATCGTAGCGGTGGTTGCGCGTGAAGCTGAACATCACCTTCTGACATTCAAGACTTTTGCAAACCGAAAGAAAGAAAAAAGGATCTGCTCATCTGCCTTTTGGAACTGTGTGATTCTTTTATTTCTTTACATTTTGTTCCAGTTTATAGTAGAGCCATTTACTTTGAAACGTTTGAAACATTTACATCGTATGAAAGTTCTAAAGATGTCGTAAAGTGATGTGTGATCTTTTAATCTGTGTTGATGTTCGCTTCCATGCCTGAAAGGGTGATGCAGTGGTTAGCATCGCTGATTGCAGTGCTGGCTGACCCCGGTTCAATTCCCGCCACTGAAAAAAAAAAAAAAAAAAAAAAAAAAAAAAAAACCAACTGCCGTGGATCAGCGCGCCCGTGAGAGGACTCTACGTCCTCTGTAATAATAATAATAATAATAATAAAAAGGGCTGAACCAAATACCAACGAACTCAACAAACGACCGCAAAGCATCGATCTACCCGAAAAATAAGTAAATAAAAATAAAGTGGACAGCTTGGCGGGTTTCCACGCAGGTACTCCGGGCTCGATTCCCGGTCGGGTCAGATATTTTCTCAGCTCGGGGACAAGGTATTGTCGTCAGCATTACCATTGACACGAAGTCGCCGAAGTGCCGTCAGCTTAAAAGTATTGCTCCAGGCAGGCTAAGGACGATCCCAGTTGGGGTGTAACGGCCACACGGTGACATCATCATTTGTGTTGACAACAACTCGTGTTAACAGGAATGATACTTGAAATGGGACCCACTTAATTTGATAAAACTAAAAGTCCTACTCAGACCCCTAAGTACCCATAAATGTTACAGTACTTGAGATCTTAATTATTTGGCCTCGACTTAATTCCTGGCACTATTTGAATTCCTTTCCGCGACAGTGGTCATCAGTCACGGTTATTGACCATCTTATTTTCTTCTAAAGGCGCACCCAGAAAGAAAGTTTCCCTGTCTTTTTATATTTTTGCATTTACTTTTTGACAGAAACGAGACAATATAGTTACATGAAAAACTTTAATGGCAACAGGTAAAGCTTTGTTTGAGCTATTTTTCGACATAACAAGTGAGACACTTGTCATATCGTGGGATTTTTACTCCTGTGTCGTAGAGATCTACCGCCTGTGAATGGAACCAGCCTGTGACAGTCGTCTTTAGAGTTGTGCTTAGTTGCCAAAACGCTGGCCAGAGGACAGGGAAATCGCTGGGAGGAAGATCAGGCTTGTATGCTGGATGGTCGAACAGTTCCCAGCCGAGCGTTGTGATGGAGCAGCACAACACCAGCAGTAAGCATTCCACGCCGCCTCTTCTTCTGATTGCCACCTGACTTCCACGACACAGGAACACAAAACTCGATGCACGATATGACAGGGGTCTCAAATATTTTGGTGACTGTGTCCAAAAATATCTCAAACATTGCTGTACCTGATGCCAATAAAGTTTTTCGAGTGACTATGTCCCCTTCGTTTCAAAATAGAACTTAATTTCCGGATGAGCCTCGTACACTAACGTACACTAACTTAATATAGGCCTATGAGTCAATGCTGAAAAACAGAAGACAGATGTCAACTGAGGTATTCTGTTTGAGACCCATTCACACAACCACTAAAGTGCCAAAACGTAACAATCTTCAAATAAAAAAAGGATGCGCTTACAAAAATAAAGGGAACCCACTTATGCTATGACATTCAGAATTTTATTTCATTTTAGTTCACTGCGCACGACTGACCCTCTGTACCTATTGTATAGTAATTGACTACCTAAGGGAGAAATAATTCAAGTGGCCCAGATATGAGTCCCTATTATGGATTCTTTTCGGCGTTTCCTGGAAGCCGAATCGATTGCTTGCCTATAAGCGGCTCATAATACGGCACAACGACAGAAAACGACTACGCATAGCAGCCCACCGTCCGAACTAGGAAACCGAAGAAAAGGTTTGCCACTGTCGGCACACAAAAGTAAACCACACGTCTCATTACGAAAGACTCAACTCTCATATCTAACAACAGAAATGACTAAACGTTGCTACAATCGTCAAAGTTTTCAAAACGTTTCTGAGATTAAATGTTTTGGTAAGGCGAGAGTTAACAACCGTCATTTATTTGATAAAATGCATCACACGATGATGATGATCGTAAACGGATTTTATTCTCATATTTCAGAGCACTCAGAAAAATATTTCAGGCTGTCATTAAGAGATCGGCCATAGAGATTAAAAATTGGTAGCTGCGCTGACATTAAAAAAAATTGCATTATAACCGTTTCGCTCTCGTGTCGCCTCGTATTACGCTCCTGTTAAAATGATATCTTTTAACGTTGTTCCAGTTGGAAAAAAAACTATTGCAGTTCCGAACTGGTGTATCGTGTTCCGACTGAATATTTGTTCTAAACCTTTTCGACACTTTCAAGCCAGCTGGTCCACGAAAAGAAGCTGCAAACTACCTTTCTTTTAATTCGTATTTTAATCTGGCTATTTTAGTCACATGCGAGATTCCTAAAATACTAAATGATCCTGTCTTCCCATACTACCCCATGAGAAGTCAGACAACACATACCATCTAGGAACTTTTTGCGTTTGTTCTTGTGACGAGGTGTACAGCAATAAACATCCACAAACTGCCGGATCTTTTTGGTCTGTTGTTGCTTAGTTGAAGGACAATAGTAATATGTCTTTTTTCATTATACATACACGGAAATATTTCTTTGGAAGAAAAATGGTTTATTTTATTTCTATTATTTTTTGTCTGTTTTATTTGATATTCGATTCAGGACATGTAATCACTTTTAAGGTTCTTCATCGAATTCTATGTACTCGAGAACGGCCGTCAGTCTCATTTTACGTCTTTTGAAAGACAGAAGACCCAGCGTTTCTCGACCCTTCCCTCTTGATAAGCTCTTTTCTTTCCCTTACGAGGATTCCAAGTATCCAGAGGGAGCTGTTTTTGTTTCCTCGGTTCATTTCTCACGTCAAACATCGAGCGTGGAGATACGGTGGTAGAAAAAATGGATTCATAGATGGACGAACTGTGTTCACATTTCCGTGCTGTCGTTTCTAGATTAATAGTGTGCCATCTGAAACAAGTAGGAAAAATTAGGGATTATATTTTTAGTGAGAATTCTCGATTTTTTGTTACATTGTCGCGCGTTTTAGACGATGAAGACAGTTATAACAAACATGAGAGAATATTTCTGGTTCTGTGAGTCTACTGCGAATTTTATGTAATACTTGTATTTCTGTAGTATTGTTAACTCTTTTCTGAACAGATACCTGAAGAAGAGCAATAACTGCTCGAAACCGTTTGTGAATGAATCTGCAACCCTGCTGCCATGGATAAAACATTTAATATTTCTGGAGCTGACCTTGGAATACAGTTAAAGAACATTACCGGTATTTTTGCACTGTCATTCCTGACGACGGTGATACGGGCGCAATATGCATTCAAAAAGAAATTTATCTCTCTCCATCCCATTTTCAATCTCCTTTTATGTTAACTGTCTCATTCTGGTCCTTCTTCTTTGTTTCGTTTTCAACCACCTTTCTCTTCCCACGTCATACAAGATCAGCTGCCCTTCCTCCACCTCCATCTGTCGTACCTGTCTTACTCTGTCATTTCTCACCATTTTTAAGTTTCCCAGGTTACATTCCATTCTGTATGTTCGAGCTGTCGATCTCCGTTAGAGTACCCCGAGGACCTGAAGTATAGGGGGAATGGCTTGGGTAACTCTTGTAAGTTTCGGAATGAAGGACTCTGGGTACATTTGATCAGTAATAAGGCTTATTCACTACATGCTTTCTTTTGCTAATTCATTGCTTAACCGATACGTATCTGGGTCATAACTCGAGTTCGATTTGCTGGAAGCTGCCTTTCTTTGGTGGACATGCAAGGGCCATCCAGAACGTTCCTCGATTGTTTTATGCCTCACATATGACACCAGGGGAGTAACTACAGGGGCAGCTTGAACTAATAACTGTAACAACAGATGTGCGTTCAGTTGTGAGCAGGCCGTAGTGTTTGAATGTCATAGTCTCTATATCAAGTGTTCAAGGCTTTCTGCAAAGATGCTCGCGGTGCAGTCGCGAATCGTGAATTTTGGTCGGATAGAGGGGGGCGCAGGCGGCGGAGCTCATAAAATTTGTATCGCCGTGTCGTCTTCAAATTTTTAGTGCACATAAAGGTATTTCCTTAATCTACCGTTGTACCAAACACTAATTTCGAGACTCAAATACGCTACCTGCGTTTCTTATTTCATTTTACTTCTTATTATTTATTTTAGATTGAGAGGAAACATGCAGCTCTGGGGTGTCTGGGGAATTCAACCAGTGTAAACGTACCAGAAAAGCAACAAATATTCGTATGAAAGGAAAAACAATTCACAAATTACGTGAACATTCTATACGTTGTACTAAGGTGGGAAGGAAGAACGTAAAAAACCTGAAGCAATAAGAGCATGATCTCAGTCTTTTTTAAAATCGAGACTCTAAACTCTTTGTACTGACGGGTTACATGGATCTACATATACACTCCGCAAGCCATCTCACGTTGTGTTGCGCAGGGTACTTTGTGCATATGTGCCTTTTCCTCCTGATCTGTTCCAGCCGTATGCACTTCGCAGTAAAAACGACTGCCGCGAAATCTACGTCTGACCTCTATTCCTCCTAACTTTATGCTCGTGGTCTTTCCGTGAGACGTGCTCAAAAAGTTCAAATATTTATAGCTCTATGGGACGTAACTACTCTGGTTATCAACTTACAAACCAAGTTAAACTAACCTAAGGACAAACACCATGCCCTCGGGGGACTCGGAACCTCCGATGGTGAGCAACCGCGCGCTCCGGAACACGGAGCCTTTGAACGCTCGGCCACTCCACCGCGGCTTCCGTGAGATATACGTAGTAGGAAGCATTTGGCAAATGAAGTATACTACTCTCCCTTGGATCTTCACTACCTCTTATATGAATGTTATGTGGTACGGATCAGCCGAGCTAGGTGGCACACACTGGATTCGCATTCGGGAAGACGGCGGTTCTAATCCGCCTACGGCTATCCATATTCAGATTTTTGTAACTTCCCTTAGTCTTCCATGTCGGAATGGTTTGTTTCAAAGGGCAGAGCCGATTTTATTTCCATTCCTTATCAGAACCCTCCGAGCTTGTGCTCTGTCTCTAATGACCACTCTCTCGACGGGGCGTCAAACTCTAATCGTCGTACCTTCCTTCCTTTCTTCCATCTGGGACTGATCCTAAATTGAGGAACAGGGTGTAGATAATTCATTCTTCTGAGGGAGATCAGGTCCACTGCACATTCCCGCCCCTCCCCCACCCCCAAAACCCTACTACCCGTTATATACGGCCCTGACGAGCAACTTTCAAGTATTGGTCAAACGATTGTTTCGTAACTTACTTCCTGTATTGATCGACTACTCTGTCAATGAATCTGTCTGATATCTTCCTTGAGATTAATGTTATGTGATCGTTCCACTTCAAATCACTTCGTATTCATATTTCCATATATTTTAGAAAAGTAAGTCATCTACAGATTGTGCCGCGGTAGAGTGACCGAGCTATCTAAAGGCGCCTTGCAGCGGACCGCGCGGTTGCTCGCCGTCGGAGGCTCATGTCCTCCCTAGTTAGATTAGTTTCAGATAGTTTCAATAGTTTGTAAGCGTAAGGACTGATAGCGTGGGTAGTTAGGTCCCGTAGATTTACAAACATTTGAACTTTTTGTACAGATTGTTCTGAAATTGCGTACTCATATAATAAAGCCGCTTAAATTCTCCAGTGTTACAGAAGACTTAAGCGCGTTGGTCTTCGTGGTTTTGAAACTATTGAGAACGTTCAATTCAAGACGAGCGAAGTTTCCAAAAATAATAATGTGAAGGTTAAAGGCATTGGTTCACAGGTGACCTGGATGTACCATCTGGTTTTGTAGGTGCTAGTTTGATTTTCAGTTTCGAATAATAATACTTTCCATTATGGTTCTAATTGCTTAACTGTAGCTGTTATAATAGTTCACTGCATTCAATTGGTGGACTCTAAATATTTTGTAGTTAAAGAAACTCCGTACACTGTACTTACCCGTCCTATTTGGAATTTGATTTGCATTGTGGGATCCCCACTAAGTGAGACTACGGAAGGTATAAGGTATACAGAACTTCAGAGAAGGGCAACTCGTTTTGTATTACCTTGATATAAAGGAGAGGGTGTATGGAAATGAGGCACGAGCTGTGGTGGAAATCGTTACAAAAAAGATGTTATTCGTTGTGGCGAGATAGAATCACATATGATATATAGTTCACGAGATATGACGTCATAAACAATGAGATGCGCGAAAAAAATGCTGCATTTTGCGACAATGCTGCTCATTTTCTCCTAAACCACTGAACCGAATTCAACTAAATTTGGTACACACATTCCTTGTCGTGAGGTACAATTGTTGCTGGGTTAAGAATCATATAAGACACATGGTTCAAAAGATATTACGCCATAACCAATAGAAATCGCAAAAAATGCCATATACTGCGGCGAGATTTTCGAAATACTCTGTATGAGAATTACCGTACTTAGCGACTTGCAACAAACTTTAAAAATAATTTCAAACCTTTATATTAAACTTTTTCTCGCTGGCAACCATAGTAAAATTATGAAAGGAAAAAAGTTTCTCGGTTACTACCTTTCCGCTGTTTATGGAGTAAAACTACGGCTCTCGGTATGACGTTAAAATTTATAATTTGAACACTACAAATTGTAGCGACAGGAAATTTTACAGACAGTATACATATATGTAGTTCAGTGTAGCTTCTAAATTGTAATACATTCCGACACGTAGTTCATGAGATAGCACATAAACAGTAACGTTCCGCTGTTCATGGACTAAAACTACGGCTGTCGGTATGACGTTATAATTTATAATTTTACACTAAAAATTGTAGCTGCAGGAAATTTTACAGACAGCATACACGCATATAGTTGAGTGTACCTTCTAAATTTATCAAAGTACGACACGTAATTAATGAGATATGAGCACATAAACAGTGACTTTCACGGAAAACTGCCGCATCACGCACCAAGATTTAATCTATTACTTCTTTACTACTAATTGTATTCTCAAGAGATTTTACAGTTATACAGCTCTTATACAAATGAATATATACCTGAGAAGTGGCAGGAATAAATAAATACCCGAGCAACGCCGGGTTTTCAGGTAGTAATAAAATAAGAGTAACCATACCGCAAACTGAAAGATTTAGGTGTTACTTTTTCTCGTGTTCTATCAGAGAATGGAGCGGTACAGAAATATTATAAAAGCAGTTTAATAAACCCTCAGACAGGCACTTATATAATTTGAAAAGTAAATACTTAGATATAGAAGTGGATTGTGTGCGCCTGGTAGAGTGCCAGACTACAAATCGAAAGGTCGCGGGTTCGATCCCCACCAGGTCCTAGGATTTTTATCTGTCACTTTCCACTTCTTTCATGTGAAAAATACCGAGTAGCACCGTGGTTCGGAATCCACGTTAAACTGTAGGTCCCCCTATAACTGGCTGGGTAAGACAGTTCGAAGGTCAGAGGAAGGCAACGGCATACCACCTCCAAACAGGACCATGTCTAGTAAAGCACTGTGGTGTTCAAACCAATCGTCGGATTGTTGACTGCTTTACCTTTTATAAGTGGATTTACTTAAATTCCTTTCAGTATTGATGAAGTAGGTAGTGTAGTGAAGTTGACGTGGGAAAGAGCGACGATGATTGTAGACGCGAGAAAGCTACTCGGCTTGGAGACGGCGGTGTGTGCAGTTCGCTTGGTGACGGAGCGAATTTGGCAGGTGTTTGCGGCCGTACATATCGAGGCTGCGCGTGGCGCCCTGGTTCGCTATGCGTTCCGGCGTGTGACGGGCACGAGTGACAGACGCGGCCTTGGCGGCGACCGGGCCGCTGACCCTGCATTTAATTAACCTCGCTCCCCACGCCGCCCAGCATCCCCCGGGCCTCAACCCTAATGACGTCACAGCCTCCTGACAGGACTGCCAAACCGAGCCACAACACCGCTGCGACGCCGGGCACGTAGGCCAGCATTACGCTCACTTCCGCGAAGCTTCATCGTGAATTTACTGTCGGCCAAAACACCTGCTCTCAAGGTATATAAGTTCTTATATCCCAAGCAAAAATTTCTTTTTCACCAGTGAAATTCACCATGAGAAAGCCGCCGGCCGCGGTGGCCGAGGGGACTGAAGCGCTACAGTCACGGTCTGCACGGCCACTTCGCTCGGTGGGTTCGAATCCCCCCTCGGGCATGGATATTTGTGCCGTCCTTAGTCTTATTTAGTTCATAAGTAGTTTGTAGGTTTTGTGACTGATAGCCTCGTAGTTAAGTCCCATAAGCTCTACAGACATTTGAACATGAGAAAGCCAATGGCTGACGACCTGGAAAGTGACGTCAAAACGACATTCACTTGTTTCTTTCATGTCACAAACACCATTTTGAATTGTCGTATATCTGCAAATAGTTTGTTTTATAACTCGCAGTAAAGCCGTTTCAGGGTAACAGCGAAATAAAGATGAATCATAAAATCATCTTTATCTCAATTTCTTATAACTAAATAGGCCGACCGCAGTGACCGAGTGGTCTGTGGCGTGCCAGTCACGTTCTGCACGGCCGCTGTGGTCGGGGGTTCGAATCCCCCCTCAGGCATGATTGTTTGTGCCGTCTTTAGTGTAAGGTAGTTAATAAGTAGTTCGTAAGTTTAGGGACTGATGACCCCGTAGTTCAGTCCCACAAGCCCTACAAACATTTGAACATTTTTCAAATCATGTAAACAATTCGAATTTTCAGTTGAATAATCATTATATATAATCTTTCTAAGCCAACAGACACATACATTAACAGACGTCGTCCAGATTGTTCCCTACTTAAAATCTACCGTGTTGGAATCATCGAGCGCTCTAAGGCTCCTTCCTGCGGAGCTCGAGGTTGCTCACCGTCGGAGGTTAGAGTTCTTCCTCGGGCATGGGTGGGTGCTTTGTCCTTAGATTAGTTTAGGTTAGTTTAAGTAGTTCATAAGCCTAGGGACTGATGACCTCAGTAGTTAAGTCCCATACATTTACAAAACTTTTGAACGTAAAATCTAACATACGACGTTTTTGTTATCTTTTCCTATCGCGATAAGGAACTAATCCAGAGAGAGCTGTCTTTCTGTCCGCTCTCCTGACGGCCGCTCAGACAATTGTCGACTCAGATACTTTAATTTTATTTATTTTTCTTAAATCATAGTTATGGATTTTCTCACTCTTCCTGTTAATTAAAATAGGTCTATGCCACTGGCGTTATGAAATTAATTGAATGAAAGAAAATTTCCTTTGCAGTTTTTGTACGTAGTTTTTGATACTAACATTTTATATTTAATCAATCATCGTTTAAATTAATTCTCACTCTCCGTAATATTATAACTCCTCCGGAAGTGTAGTCCAGCAACAAAGAAAGTAGCTAACAAAATACTCGATAAGACCAGTAATTGAATATTGCTCGTTAGTGTAGGATTCTTGACAGATAAGATTGATAGAGGAGAGCCAAAGAAGAGCAGACACTTCGTTTCAGGTTATTCAGCGTGCGTTAAAGCGTCACGATGATAGTCTACACCAGCGGTAGACGCTGCAGTGAGGCGTTTTGCGTCACCGTATGGGCTGCGGTTGAAGTTCCGAGAGGAGATAAGAAAATTTACCGTCGCGTAATACGCGAATTGCTCGTAAGTACGACAAGTCACAGAAAAATCAAAACGGAAGAACTAATTCGGAGAGTAATTGCAACTTGTAAGCCGAAAGAAGAGTATGAAAACACACAGCTCTTATCAACCGAACCTTTACTGACAAATGTCCTGGGCTTTTTGTAGCTCTTGGGCAGTAAGAACCTTCCAGCTGGAGCAGACTGCCTAACAAGTGTTAACAGAAGACGGTTTATCACCTGGATTCCGTCGACAGAATGTTATCCTTTAGACGACATTTTATGAGGTATTACGCTTTGTTTGAGTCACGGACTATCCTCGTACGCAGTAAATAGGCCGGTCACACACAGCAACAGTGGTCGCTACAATGAATAGAACGCAGTCGACCTTCCACAGTTATTTATTATCCCCCTCCCCAACACACTCGGCAGTCAGATGTTTGCCAAACAAACTGGCTGAGTGGGCAGGTCGGGTATCCCGCGCAATTTGTATCTGTCGATGTGGAGACTTCCAAAGGCTGAGCGAATATGACGTTAATGCTGCTATGAATTACCTGCAGCACAGTAGGGGTAATGGATAATTCATGAGTGACCCTATATGTAGTACTATGCGAAGAAAGATGACAATGCAGAAAATTAACAACTTTAATGACGAACCAGCTTGTACCTCATCCTAACAGAGTACGAGGCGACGAAAAACAATGTCTGTAGTCGGTGTTAGCAGTAATGCTGTCCTCGGCACTACTAAGTTTCGAAAGAGCGAAGTAGGGGTATCGAATTTGCTACTAAGTTGAAACTTAGTGTTGGGCACCAGTTCTAAATTTGGTCTTAGAATACAGGTATCCGATCATTTCTTACTCGCATCGTTATCCAATCTGGGCAAGCAGAGGATGAAGCGATGTTGTGCACTCTTTCACTTCTACTCCGTTAGTAAACATATTATTTCTCTGACAAAACAGCCTCGATTTTCCATAAACCGCAGGTCTAGACGTGACTCAAGCATTAAAGTGTCCAGCGGGCCAAGATCCTTAACATCACTTAAAACCAGCGTGATTTCTCCAGGAAAACCTTAGCTGAATTTCATTCGTATTGTTGACTTTTTTTTTAACGCTGCTGCCCTTCTAAAGTGGCCGGCGTCGACGGCACGTCCTGGACCCCCCCCCCCCAATCGTGTGTGTGTGTGTGTGTGTGTGTGTGTGTGTGTGTGTGTGTGACGTACTTAGTTGAACGTCCATTCAGATTCATAATGTTCGGCTGTCAGCTACTATGTAATTACCGATTACAAGAATCCGCCATAGCTGGGGGATTTTACTTTACGTTCAAAATTACCGTAAACCGCTTGCGTGACTAGGAGGAACTGATTTATTGGCCTCCGTTGGTTGTTTGTCACTGGCTTTGCTGGGGTCTAACAGACGTGGGAGTATATGATATATTGCTCTTTTTATAAGTGTTCCGTTTCGCACGACTTCCAGAAAGCACTACAAGTTGATGCATTTGCTACCTATTCATAATGTCGCCCTATAAATCAGTATCATTTTATTTGGGTGTCCTGTTATGTAGCAGCCGACTAAAGAACAAGTAAATTTTGAGCTAGCACGCGAAGCTATATCTCCTGCCGATACGACTTGCCTCTCGACTCAGTTAATCGACCGCGCCGTATATATTAAAATATGACACCTCAGACTCTTGAATCAGATTAGCTTCTTTGTTGAGAATACATTGTTCGTCTTAATACAGTGATGCTCACAAAAACTAATTTGACTGCACAATTAAATTTGGAAATGCCTTTTGAAGCGTCTCTGTAGCACAAAAAATAGTAAATTACCAGCTGACGCCAGCAGCAGCACTTTTATTAATATTGTAGCAATGAAAGGAAGGAAGTTTAAAAGTAACGTCCCGCTGGCAACGAGGTAATTAGAGACGAAGTGCTGGCCGCGGTGGCCGAGGGGACTAAGGCGCTCCAGTCACGGTCTGCACGGCCACTACGGTCGGGGGTTCGAATCCCCCCTCGGGCATGGATATTTGTGTCGTCCTTGTTCGTAAGTAGTTTGTAAGTTTAGGGACTGATGACCCCGTAGTTAAGTCCCATAGATTATACAAAAAAAAATGTTCAAATGTTTTTAAAGTCTATGGGACTTAACTACGGGGTCATCAGTCCCTAAACTTACAAACTACTTATGAACTAGCTAATACTAAGGACGGCACAAATATCCATGCCCGAGGGGGGATTCGAACCCCCGACCGTAGTGGCCGTCCAGACCGTGACTGGAGCGCCTCAGTCTCCTCGGCCACCGCAGCCGGCGACCATAGAAACATTTGAACATTTTTTTGAGAGACGAAGCACAAGCTTTTCCTTAAAATCGTCCTTGCATTTGCCCTTAGGCAATTAAAGAAATCCATTGAAACTTAATTCAGGATCATCGGAAACAAACGGTAATACCAAATAAATATAAATAAATGTTTCTAAACCTATTGGCGCAAACTGCTTTAGTCATCAGTCCCTAGACTTAAAAACAAGGTATATGGTGTCTACTCCTTAGGACATATCCCGAAAGAACAGACACCATATTTTGCGCCTACAGTTATCTATATTCACATTCACACAATGTATGACATTAACTGCGAATGGGCATTTTCAACTTCGCCCAATGAATGTCATACATTACGTGTGAATACGCTAATCATTGCGCTACCAGATCCACTGAATATAAATAGCACATGCATATTGGAAGCCTTAAACTGGATTCATTGCCAGCCAGAGTATCACTTTTGTATAAAATCAGTCCGTACTGTCTAGAACATTTAGACAAAATGGCTGGCATTTTATGCCAACAATTTCTACAAAATTGTTCAAGTGTGCAAGTTCGTTTCCTCGTACCTCTCTCTTTACAGTTTTTTAATTAGATAATTTCCTCTGCGTGAGGGTAATTATCTCCGAAGCCGTTTTTGAACTTTGTGTGACGGTATTTATGAATTTAGACTGGCGTAACTTTTTGAAAGGCGTTCCTTGGTGATACATGTCCATACCGTTATGTATTCGTCTCTACAATTATAGCTAGAAGTTGTACGAATTTTCTGTTCCAGAGGAACAAACGGTGATGGTAGTCCGCAGCAGTGAGAAATATTCACATCTATAATCGCAAATTGATGCTGTACGACACGACAATGTGTGCCGAATCGAGACTTGAACCCGGGCCAGTGGCTTATTGCGAACTGTTGCAAATCAAATGTTCAAATGTTTGCACAGCTTATCGGACTTAACTACGGGATCAGTCCCTAAACTTATAAACTAGCTAAGACTAAGGACGGCACAAATATCCATGCCTGAGGGGGGATTCGAACACCCCCCCCCCGAACGGTTCCCCTAAACTTACAAACTAGCTTAGATTAAGGACGGCACAAATATTCATGCCCGAGGGGGGATTCGACCCCCCCCCCCTCGAGCGGTTGCCTTAACCACAGAGTAATATATATTTGTCTGTGCCTTAACCTTTCGGCCACTCGTACACACTCCCCGGCCAGACCCAAACTTTCATGTGTCACACTTTCCTCTATCCCCCAAATGCTCGCACATGTTACAGTGTGAACCCTGCGAGAGGAAGAGACACAATTTTATCAACATAAGCTTGTAAAGGCGAACAGACAATTCATAATATCGCTGTCATTCGGGAAATTTGCGAATATATACGTGAAAAGTTCGAAGTAATGTGCTTGGTCATCTCTTCTTTCACATTACACACAAACTTGCATTCTTTCTACAAAATGTATTACTGCTCTCTTGTGAAATTGTCTAACGTGTCCATAGTGCAAGCTCTGGTTGTATTACAGATGGCCGTGCATCGACACTGTCTCAGTGGCAACTGTGATTTAACGCCCCATCGCCAGCGCGGTCTTGAGAGTCGGAGCACAAGGTCGAATTCTTTTGTTAACGACGGGGAAAGAAATCGGAGGTATCCTTTCAAAGATTCCAACCCGGTATTTGCCTGGAGTGACTTAGGGAAATCATGAAAACCTAGCTCTGGCAGGCCGAAGAACTGTTGACCACCCGAATGCGAGTTCAAACGTTTGTAAACGTAAGCGATCAAACTGCTAAGGTCATCGGCCCCTAGACTTACACACACACACACACACACACACACACACACACACACACACACACACACCGCGCGCGCGGTAACAACTATGCCACCTCAGTTGTTTCAGCGATTTTTTGGACTCGATTTTTGTTAATTTTTGTGTGTAATCTGTTATCGTTGAGGGGGGGGGGGGACAGAGAGAGAGAGAGAGAGAGAGAGAGCGAGCGAAAACGAAAACTATGAATCACAGTTTCGTGATATTGCTTTCACTGTTTTTTCTACGTAAATAAATGTAGTAATCAATAAAACATTTCTCAAATTTATGAATACAAATGCAAACTCCATTGATATTAATGTTGTTCAGTCCTACTTCTGAACTATTAATAAATCGAACGTTTCTACTGACGCCTCTATTGCGATTGTATACAGCGAGTGTTCATAATGTGTGCTGGTATTATGACGAAAGATGTGAAAGACGTTTTAGCTGCTTATTTTGGACACTCAGTTAAACTCAGTGAGGTAGTTGAAATTTTTTATCCAGAACGGTGATCGAACCCGAGTCCTTTGCTTGTTCTATCCCAATACTAAGATGCACTCGAGCCGCGGTGGAGTGGCCGAGCGTTCCAAGGCACAAGCTGCGGAGCGCGCCGCTGCTCGCCGTAGGATGTTAAGAGTCCTCCCTCGGGCATGGGTGTATTGTTGTCCTTAGCATAATTTAGTCCTTAGCGGGATGGTGTGGAGCACCGTCATGTAGCAGCCACATACTCCTTGGAATCATCAATGGCAAACTACGAAGAACGTGTACCATCTTCTATGACGAAACCAAGCATACTGTAACTGTGGCTGCGTGATACAGTGTGTATTGCGCTGCAGTCTCTGTAACAAAATATGATTGAATGAATCTTTTCTGGCATGGAAATCCTGCATTTACGTACATAGGCGCATGTCTATTTCGTTCCGTATTCTCTTCTCAATCAGTCCATAGAGTTTGTACACGGTGGAAAAAAGCACCCTGTATTAATAATACCGACCAATTAATATAAATCAAATGTTTGTAAATTTATGGGACTTACCTACTCTGGTCATCAGTCCCTAGGCTTACAAACTAATGAAACTAACGTATGCTAAGACAACAAATACACTCATGTCCGAAGGAGGACTCGAACCTCCGACGGCGAGCAGCGGCGCGCTCTGTAGCTAGGTCCCTTCGAACGCTCGGCCACTCCAATACGGCGAGCAGTTTGAGTATTGATGGTAGCGGTTTGGATTTAATCAAGTAAGTAAAAGAGCAGACACTTAAGTCAGAGGTGAACGTATACAATGATAACAAATCAGTAAAGCTCGTAGTAAATATTGAGCGAAATTAATACTGTTATGCACGAATTATTAACAAATTAGGAAAAGAATCTGAAATGGGCTTATTTTATAAAGAAGAATGTCCATCTTCATAATATACAAAAATTTACTGAAGTATAATATTTATATAAAATAATCATGTGTATTAGGGAGTGGTCGCAGTACCTCTGAGACCTCCCGAGGCACGTAGAGACTCCATGAATCTAGTGCAAATGTAGGTTAATCGGTCTTTTTTTGGGGGGGGGGGGAGAGGGGGGGGGGGGGGAATTGGTGGAATACTACTCGAGAACGCTCAGGCGCTTCGCGCTCGCCATCTTGAGCCGTTACTGCTTTTGGGTGAGTAGCCGAGCGGTCTAAAGCGTCTCGCTGCGTAGCGCGCGGTTACTCGCCGTGGAGGTTCGAGTCCTCCCTGGGGCATGGTGTGTGTGTGTGTGTGTGTGTTGTCCTTAGGTTACTTTACCTAGGTTTAAGTAGTTTGTAAGCTACGAACTGATGACCACGCAGTTTGGTCCGATAGATTTACAGACATTTGCACATTTGTCATTTCAGCTTGCGCCATCAACAGTGCACCATCTGCGGGAAGGGTCCCCTGGCGTGGGCTTCATGCACTTAAGACTTGAAAAAACTATGTTTCCAATAACACCGATGTGCTACAGTGTTAAATGGAAGTCTTAGCAAGGTGTCGAGAGACCCTGCTTGGTAAATTTTGAGAACCGGTTTTCGAGTAAAATTCCTGCTTGTACCCTTTTGCTGTTATCGTATATAATGCGTAGGAACCATGAAGCTAAGACGAGAGAGAGGGCACCTAATAAGTGAATGGTATAGGGCAGTTGGAATGGCACATTATCAATAACATTGGTTGGTACGATAATAGCCGCGATGGAATGGCCGAGCGAAATTGGTCAAATGTTTGTAGAGCTTATGAGACTTAACTACGGGGTCATCAGTCCCTAAATTTACAAACTAATTATGAACTAGCTTATACTGAAGACGGCACAAATATCCATGCCCGAGGGGGGGGGGGATTCGAACCCCCGAACGCAGCGGCCGTGCAGACCGTGACTGGCACACCGTAGACCGAATGGCCGAGCGCTCTAGGTACCGTGTTGCGGAGCGAAAAGTTGTTCCTCGTCGGAGGCTCGAGTCCGCCTCCCTTCGGAATGGATGTCTGTGTTGTCCTTAGATTAGTTTAAGTAGTTTGTAAGCCTAAGGACTAATAACCGTAGTAGTTAAATCCCATAGATATACAAACATTTGAACACTTTGTTTTGGTACGATAATGTACGTGTCTGTGTGCACTGTACACTGGTTTTTGGGACATGTGTTCTTTGCGGATGAAATTGTAAACATAGGAGGCCGGAAGCTTAAGTAGAGTGGCGATAAGATCAGACCCTCGAGATACAGGCTTGAGATGAAGATACCAGCAAGCTGTAATTAAATTACACTGTTTGTGGTAGTAATCTAGCTTTGGAATCGAAAAAGAAAACGCAGGAAAAAGAATTGGGGCACAGGATGTTGGAGAGCACGTGGTGCAGCCTTCCGTATGAGGAGCGCTGCTATTCGGCGCCCGTATTGTTCAGCGCCGCTGGTTCATTAAGCCGGTGCGGCGCGGTCCGTGGCAACTCCGCACTATACTAATGTGACGTCCCGCGTTCTTTGGGGCACGCCGTGTTCGTTCATCCGGGTGTACTGCTCATTAACAGACTCCGCGCTGGAATTTACTACGTCAAATGAAGTATAATTGCCGTTGTGTTTTCACAGTTGCGTGAACTGAAATGCTGGGTACAAGAAATTAATTTGCATTTGTAATTGCTCTCAGTTGTACCAGATACCATTAACGACTTCTCTTTGCGGTGGAAACTTCGGTTCTGTTTATTGACGCGGTTCACATTCTAATTCGTTCAGCTCCTTTGCAGTGACGATGTATAATGCGATACCCAACAATTACTTACCTAGAACATTTAAGTGGCTGGTAGTGAGACGCACGAACACGTTTACATCTTTGTCAGCAAATTGTGACTAAGTCACTCGAAGATCGGATCGTAGTTCTGGAGAGAGAGAGAGAGAGAGAGAGAGAGAGAGAGAGAGAGAGAGAGAGAGAGAGGAGAGGAGCGGAGCGAGAAAGAGCACATTTCTTCCAACAGCAATACCCAGTTGCTACAAATTGATCTAATACATAGTTGCCGCGGTGGAGTAGCCGAGCGGTCTAAAGCGTCTCGCTGCGGAGCGCGCGGTTGCTCGCCGTAGAGGTTCGAGTCCTCCCTGGGGCGTGTGTGTGTGTGTGTGTGTGTGTGTGTGTGTGTGTGTGTGTGTGTGTGTTGTCCTTAGGTTAGTTTACCTAGGTTTAAGTAGTTTGTAAGCTACGGACTGATGACCACGCAATTTGGTCCGATAGAATTACAAACATTTGAACATTTTTTAATACATAGTTCCCATTGCTGTTTCATGTTACGTGGAAGGCAGTGTTCTTTCTCAGTGGTGCACTAAGTTGAGCAGAGCCACAAGCGGCTTTGAATGTAATACTGTGAATAAATTTTAACTCTTACAAGATGGATAATCGACAAGGTTATTGCAGTTGCATAAATACTCCGCAAATCTCATAAGTGCGTGGCGGAGGGTTCATCGAACCGCTTTTGTTATTTCTCTATCGTTCGCTTCTCTAATAGCGCGCGGGAAGAAAGAACAACTGAACTTTACATTTTCGATCTGATTTCTGCTATTTTATTAAGATGATCATGCCTCCCTATGTACTGAGTGCCAACAAAATATGTTCGCCGGCCGCGGTGGTCGAGGAGACTGAGGCGCTCCAGTCACAGTCTGCACGGCCACTGCGGTCGGGGGTTCGAATCCCCCTCGGGCATGGATATTTGTGCCTTCTTTAGTCTTAGTTAGTTCATAAGTAGTTTGTAAGCTTAGGGACTGATGACCCCGTAGTTAAGTCCCATAAGCTATACAAACATTTGAACATTTTTTTAATCGGGGTGTTTTATCATCCGTCAGTCCCACTTGGTGGGAATCCCACAACCAGCAGCAATACCCGAAAATGGAACGCACAAGTGTAATATAATCAGTTTCTTTAGTAGAACCGTTGCATCTTCTCAATGTTCTACAAATGAAACGTAGCCTTTTATTCGCCTTACCTACAATTTTTTCAATGTGTCCTTTCACATTAGTTTGCAATGGTTATTCCTACATAGTTGAATTTACGGCCTCACTGATGTATCCAATCCAGTTGGATACCCGAGAACTTTTCAACATTGTGATATGCCGGGAAAACGTTAGATCGTGTATCATATAAATGAAGTTTAACGGATTTCTTTTAGCGCTAATCTGGATTAACTTCACACTTTTCGTTGTTCAGGGTCATTTACCAATTTTTGGACCATGCAGATATCGTGTGTAGCGCTGTTGGTTTGTATGGTATTTTTCCCCGAATCTTTGTATAAAGAATTTTTATACACAGTGGTAGGTTTCGTATTTGTTTTAGAAGCACGGTGGCAGTAACAAAATATTTTGCTAGCTAACTGTGCATCCTATATATAATTAAGGCGATGACAGCCAGTGATTCCTTTAGTAGAGATATACACTACGACTGTACTCGCCTGCAAGTCTTCCGGAAACAGAGCCCACAAGCCACTACCAGATACTTTTCTGTCCAGAAACCTAGCTACTCTTAACACATGGTATGGGCTATGCGCCAGTCTAGGTAAGACGATGGCACGCGGAAGTCACAGAGGTGAATTGTGTTTTGGTGCCCACAGCATCTGCCCACACTGCCTACATTGCCTCGCCATTCTAGATTCGACGCCCATCGCCCCATGCAGCTGCCACCCTCGCCAGCCTTGGGTTTTACCCAGTTTCCGGCTTAGCGAATATCTGCTCGTTTTCACCTGCAGCCGTCTGTCGCTGTGTTCACAGCTGCAGCAAGCAAGTTCTCACAGGTTCCTCATCTTATAGCCCAGTCAACGAAGACCGAAAAAATGGCGACTAGGGGGAAATTCGTGTAGTCCCAAATTTTTGTATAGTGGTAGCGGGGTGTGTCATGAACAATACACTAAAAATCCCGGCCTGTAGGAAATGAGCATTGGGATAAGAGGGCGATTAAAGGTCACTTTTCACGTTTTTCTTAAATAACTCGAAAACCATGGCTTCTAGTGAAAATATTTCATAATACAAAATTTCCTACAGAAAAGGTCATATTCATTTTTTCTCTAGGGCTGATAGTTTTCTCATTACAAGGGGTGAAAAATGGCAATTTGTGGAAACAATCTTCTAATGGTATAAAATTAATGTTTATTGTTAAATGAAGTGGATTAAGACCAAATATTAAAAGCCTATACCTCATTTAAGTACAGTAGATTAGTACTGAGGTATAAATTTTGATCTGAGGACGTGCCAGGTGGCAGTGGGAGAGGGCGCGTTTGGGAAGGGAGGTGGGAGGGCGGGGATAAAAGATGAGGGAATGCCATACGCTGTAATGATGTCAACCACTTCCCTTATTTGTGCTTCTGCAACATGAGGGACGAGCTAGTGAGTCCTCACTCCTTCTACCCCATTAGGTCACAGAAGCAACTACAGTGTGTGTCACAAAATTATACAGACACTTCCACAGCACATCGTGTAAGTAACTGGTGACGCAGTACGCTGACACACCTCGAGAGTGTTGATATTCCACAAAATGCGTTGTACAATGACAGTTGTAGAAAGTGTTTATTTTCCACAAATACATTAACACTAAATGGAATACAGGTATTAGTTACTAACATAACTACACAGTACATCTCTGCCCATCGCCATACACCTGCAGATGGGAAATTGTTTGTTGTGCATACTATTTTTTTTTTTGCGGGTAAGGGTTATGTCACCATAAATATAACTGCTTCTTCTTGGGCTGGGGTTTGTTCATACATGACATAGAACAGACACTCTAATGTGCTCCATTAAAAGCTCGGGTGGTTTGATGATATCGAAGTTCATTTAGATCTTGCTTAAATTCATTTGCTTAATACATTTCTGGAAATATCTTCTCACCAGCCTGTGCTATCTTCTCTGCTGGTGTCGAGTGTTTGGTGAAGATGTCACATATTTCTGTAGGAAATTTAACATGCTTTTAATTTTGTACTAGGAAATACAATCCCCGCTATTATTTTACAAAAATTTGGGACTACACGAATTTTTTCCTTAATTTTTCTTCTTTGACTGGGCTATTAGTATGTTTCACATTGTCGGTTATGTTACAACACCATGATTCAATTCTTACGAAACTCTGTAAAATGCTGCGAGAAGAGGATAAATACAGCGTCACTAACGGTGGCAGTGTGTGCACGTTGAAAATTTGGATCTGACGGGTAACGTTTAAGGGAAGGTCGTGCAATTGTCGTAACAGCTGTTGCAGATGAACTGCTCTCTAATCAGGAGACTGATTCCAATTCCGGTCCGATATCAACGTTCGCCGCGGTGGAGTGGCCGAGCGGTCTAAAGCATCTCGCAGCGGAGCGCGCGGTTGCTCGCTGTGGAGGTTAGAGTCCTCCCTAGGGCATGGGTGTGTGTGTTGTCCTTAGGTTAGTTTACCTAGGTTTAAGTAGTTTGTAAGCTACGGACTGATGACCACGCAGTTTGGTCCGATAGATTTACAAACATTTGAACATTTTTTGAAACGTTCAACTTTCCTCATTGATGTAATTCAAGGCCCCTAGTAGCTAATGAGGTTAATTTCATTCACTACGTATTCATCCAACACATCTTCAGGAAGACGAAAACCTAATTAAGAAAAGCGTTTTTCGCAGTCTTGTTTACATGCTATAGCCTGCAGCTGATTTCCTAGCCCACCCAGTATCGCAGCTGAAAAACAGCTTATTCAGTTCGTTATTTAAGTTAGCACAATCGCTGTTTTTCTTGACTTTAATACAGTGATTCATTGCTCACTCTAATATTTATTGTTCTCTTTCACTGCATAAAATGCCACTTTTTTCAAATGAGCCGAATATTCTTAACAAGAAAACATAATTTGAGAAGCCAAGAACGTTTCAAAAAGGTGGCGTTTACGTGGACACGAAAATAGTCATATCAGGGCACACTCCGCTGCAAAGTGAAAGATTCATTCTGGAAACATCCCTTAGCCTGTGGCTAAGCCATGTCTCCACCATATCCTTTCTTCCAGGAGTGCTTAGTCCTGCATGTTTCGCAGGAGAGTTTCAGTGAAGTTTGGAATGTAAGAAGCGAGGTACTGGCGGAAGTAAAGTTGTGAGGCGGCATCGTGAGTCGTGTCGGGATAGCTCATTCGGTAGAGCGCTTGCCCTAGCCCGCGAAAGGCAAAGGTCCCAGGTTCGAGTCCCGGTTCCGGCACACAATTTTAATCTGCCAGGAAGTTAAACCAAACAAAAAAAAAAAAAAAAAAGAAAAAAAACAATAATAATAATAATAATAATAATAATAATAATAATAATACAAACACAGATGGACATTTCGAAAAATATTTAACATTTTTTTCCAAACGATAATAAAATAGTTTATTATGACCAAATTAATACTTAAACCAAATCTATATTTGCCTTTTCATATGTGTGTTAGAAATTAAAAACGCGACATTTTAAAGCAAAAGGAACCTCCGCCTTTGATAGAATTTCACCGCTTGGAACTAAAATGGCAACCGAAGCTGTTACTACAGGCCCTTCTGTATCCGGGTGCCCTATTATCTTCCCTTCTGGATGATGCTGTACCACTCCGTGTTTAAATGGAGAAATATGTAGCCATATCTAAAGTGTCTTTGCTCTAACGGTCACACGGCACGGCATCACGGTGGATAATTTTCTGGAGCATAAAAGAAAGTAGTACTACTCCAGTTAAGCGCCCGGCGTAGTGAAAACTTTTTATCTGCCCTGGCCATTGGCACCACGTACGAGGGCGCTTCATAAATATTTATTGTATTTGCTCCAGCGCTAGGAATTGCCACCGGAGGCCGATCATCCGTGGGGAGAGCCGGAGTTATTCGCATACGAGCGGGCGGGCACGTTCGGAAAGCCGTTTGTGTTTGCGGTATTAGCGGCGGATAAAATGGTAGTGGCGGCTGTTTGTCGTGGCCGCGGGCAGCGCCCGTCATTTCCGCGGTATCTATCTTCATTTGTAGGAGGACGGGCGCCTAATAGCTCAGTGAAATCGGGTTAATGTGAAGTAATCGCGTTATTTGGCCTGCGCGTAATAGCGGCCGACCTTGCGTAATGAGCCCCTCCGAGGCCTGTGATTGCGCTACCGTACCGCAAACATCATTACTGACCCCACGGCCTAAGACGGACGCGCGCGTCATTTCGTGATAATCCACTAACACGGCCCTAAATATCGCTCCTTTCTGCGCTCGCATTTTAATCCCGTGCTGCGTAGGACGTTAGTGCTGCAGATCTCAGGCTAGCTACTGTTACAGCGTAGAATGGAACGCAGTTCACCATTAACCTCAAAGAACTCTAAACAACAAGAAGTTCTTCCATTCTATTCTACAGAACGTACGAAAACTGTGTTGGTTGTTTCAGTGACTTTAGTCATACCTGAAAAGCGTATTTTACTTGCTGGTCCTATTCGATACAGTTTAACGGGAGATGGAGAGTAAATGGGCTAAAAAATTCGATTTTCAGATATTAGCATATTTGTAAAGCCTGGTCTTTCCTGCGTGATAATTTTTGTTTCATATAAATACGACAATTTTTTCGTGAGTTATGTTGGGTTTCCTGACGCTTTGTATTTAAGGGACGGTGAGAGCATGGTTTATGACCGGGTATATGCAGAGCAACCCTAGGGTCCTAATAACCCAATTTCTGAATTACAGTGCATTGAGCATATGCAGAAGGATATGGGGTCCAGGTTGAGTGGTTTATTAAAAGAGAAGTCAAAAACGGTATTGGTAGATGGTAAGAAGATAGGTGGTAAAGGTCGCCTGACAGATGTTCAAACAGATAAATTACAGAATTATTGGCCACAAGGACTAATGTAGGAAATTTAAAAAAACGTGAAAAAAGATGTATGGGCTATTTTTTTCCATGAGCTTTTCACAAATGAAAATCCAGTGCACGCCCTTTGCCGGAATGATCCTGACACTTGGTGCAAGTACAGGAGAAACATGCCAAATATGGCCACAAACATTCTTTACTTGCATCAGTAATGAATGAAATTAAACCCATATTTGGAGACCTTTGTAAAGATACATTGTTGAATGTGTGAATTCTGTCATTTGGTCCCGGTTACCGAAAACTATTTGTTCAGCTTACAACACTCAAATTTGGTGTATATGATGCTATTATATGCTTTAATGATGGTGTAACTAGAAAACTGGATGTTTTTGAATTATTGGGCATAAAATATAGGGGAAATATTGCAAAATCGTTGGTAAATACATAAAGCGAGAATCCGCAAAGCAGATGTTCTTAATTTAAAATGCACAAAAGAATCAAGACAGAAAAGAAGGACCAAGAGAAGAAAAGAAGATAAGTATAATTCAGGCCGCGCGGGAATAGCCGAGCGGTCTGGAGCGCCACGTTACGGATCGCGCTGGCTCCCGCGTCGGAGGTTCGGATCTCCCCTCGGTCATGGTGTGTGTGTGTGTGTGTGTGTGTGTGTGTGTGTGTGTGTGTGTGTGTGTGTGTGTTATTCTTAGTTTAGTTTAACTTTAAATAGTTTGTAAGCTACGGACTAATAACTCAGCAGTTAAGTCCCCTTTGTGTTAGCTAGTTCATAAGTAGTTTGTAAGCTTAGGGACTGATGACCCGTAGTTAAGTCCCATAAGCTCTACAAACATTTGAACATTTTAAAATATGATGACCCTTCGATGAAATTGGGAAATGAAGAGAGCCAAACAGGACGTAGACAGTTATGCGCGCGCGGGGGGTGGTCGAACCCACGCCGTGGGGTATTTATGCGCTCAGCAGCCTTAGAGCGTCTTACCGACATCACAGAACAAAATAGAGAAAGAAAGTGAAAAAAATAAAACGCCAACACTTTAAGAGCAACCTCGTGAAGCTGTAAGCCGGCGTATAAAACATTTACCTTACAAAAGCGATAGTGTTACCGTTCCAGGTGTATTGTCACTTATAATGGAATAAAGTGTATTTCACCCGGAAACAATGCATTTTAAACCGTAAAAAATCCAGGATTTTTTCCCCGCGTATTCATCTTGCTATATTTGTTGTTGTTCTTGTTGTTGTTGTTGTTGTTGTCTTCATCCGCAGACTGGTTTGATGCAGCTCTCCACGCTACCCTGTCCTGTACAAGTCTCTTCATCTGAGAATACGTTCGGCAACCTACATACTTTTGAATCTGCTTACTATATTCATCCCTCGGTCTCCCTCTACGAGTTTTACCCTACACGCTTCTTTTTTATGCTTAGTTGACAATTCCTTGGTGTCCCAGAATGTGTCCAACCAATCTATCCCTTATCTTAGTCAGGATATGCCAGAAACCCCTTTTCTCCCCGCTTCGATTAAGCACCTCCTTATTAGTTACGTGATCTACCCATCTAATTTTCAACATTCGTCTGTAGCACCACATTTCAAAAGCTTCTGTCATCTTTTTATCTGAGCTCCTTATCGTCCACGTTTCACTCCCATACAATGCTAACTCGAGACAAATGCTTTCAGAAAGGACTTTCTAACATCTAATTTAATATTGGATGTCAACAAGTTTCGCTTCTTTAGAAACGCTTTTCTTCCCGTAGCCATTCTGCATTTTATATCTTCTTTACTTCGGCTATCAGAAGTTATCTTGCTACTTAAATAACGAAATGCATCTACTACTTTTAGTACAGAGGATATAAAATGCAGAATGGCAATGGGTAGAAAAGCGTTCTAGAAAAAGAGAAATTTGTTAACATCGAATATTGATTTAAGCCTAAGGAAGTCCTTTCTGAAGGCATTTGTATGGAGTGTTGCCTTGTATGGGAGTGAAACATGGACGATAAACAGTGCGGACAGGAAGAGGATTGAGGCTTTTGAAGTATGGTGCTACAGAAGAATGCTGAAGATTATGTGGGTGGATCGCGTAACTAATGAGGAGGTACTGAACAGAATTGGGGAGATAAGAAATTTCTGGCAGACCTTGACTAAAAGAAGGGATAGATTGGTAGGACACATTCTTAGACATCAAGGAATTGTGAATTTAGCGTTGGAGGGAAGTGTGTGGGGTAAAAAACGCAGAGGAAGACCAAGAGATGGATACATTAAGCAGATTCAGACAGATGAAGGTTGCCGTTCTTATGTGGAGATGAAGAGGCTTGCTCAGGATAGTGTATTGTGGAGAGCTGCATCAAACCAGTCTCCGGACTGAAGACCACAACAACAACACTGTTCAGCTTCCTTTCAAGACACTGTCCATCCCATTCAATTACTCTTCCAGATCTTTTGCGGTCTCTGACAGAATTACTATGTCATCGGCAAACCGCAATGTTTTTATTTCTTCTCCTTGCACTTTAATGCCCTCTCCAAATTGCTCCTTCCATTCCTTCACTGCCTGCTCGATGTACAGATTGAACAACATTGGGGGCCGCGGTGGAGTAGCCGAGCGGTCTAAAGCGTCCTGCTGCGGAGCGCGCGGTTGCTCGCCGTGGAGGTTCGAGTCCTCCCTGGGGCATGGGGGTCTGTGTTGTCAGTAGGTTAGTTTACCTAGATTTAAGTAGTTCGTAAGCTACGGTCTGATGACCACGCAGTTTGGTCCGATAGATCTTGAAACATTTGAACTACATTGGGGAAAGGCTACAACCCTGTCTTACTCCCTTCCCAACCTCTGCGTCCCATTCTTGCCCTTCGACTCTGGTAACCGCTGTCTGGTTTTTATATAGGTTGAATATAACTCTTCGCTCCCTATATTAACGTCTCACACAAAAATTCTTATCACTGGGACGCAGGAGCGTACCTGGGTGTGGCCGCAAGAATCAAATGTTCATATAATTGTAAATCTATCGGACCAAACTGCGTGGTCATCAGTCCGTAGCCTACAGACTACTTAAACTAAGATAAACTAACCTAAGGACAACACACACACACACACATACACACACACACACACACACACACACACACACACACACACACACACACACAAACCCCAGGGAGGACTGAATCCTCCGATGGCGAGCAACCGCGCGCTCCGCAGCGAGGCGCCTTAGACCGCTCGGCTACTCCAGCGCGGCCTTAGCCTGTTGCAGAAACAGAGAAGTTGAGCTCGTGCAGGCGGCGATGGCATCTGCAGCGTGGTTTATGGCTGGGCCGGCACGGCGCGCTTTCACGGTCCGCCGGCCAGTGCTCCGCGCGTCCGAAACAATTTCCAGGCCGGCATCTGCGAGATCCGGGGTTCAAGGCCCCAGCCAATAATTGCCGCACTCTCGCCGCGCGCTCGTAATTATGCCGGCACAAAAGGAAGCTCCACTTGCAAAAACTCCGCGGCCAAGTCATGACGGACCGCCAAGGATCGGGAAGGACGCCGCGACCTTTC
This sequence comes from Locusta migratoria, assembly GCA_026315105.1. Taxonomy (NCBI): domain Eukaryota; kingdom Metazoa; phylum Arthropoda; class Insecta; order Orthoptera; family Acrididae; genus Locusta; species Locusta migratoria. The sequence continues at coordinate 721,027,237 of CM048744.1, read as the reverse complement.
AAACGAACCACTGCGGCTTTGTCTCAAGCGGTTTAGGGCAACCCCGTAAATGTTAATCGTGATGTTCGGAGAGGCCATCCTCCCGAGTACCAATCTCAAAGTCTTACCCCTGTATCTCCTCGTTCTATGAGTAAGGAAAAAAGCTTTGTTTTATTTTATGACCATATTCGGTGTTACACGATGGGTGTTCAAATGAAAAGGTCCGAAACAGCGTAACAATCAAACCAGTGAAATTTGATATGCCGCTTTCGAATAACTTAGTGCGACATATAGGGACGCGAATGTTGTTTCATCACCTCCCCCTAAATAGTTCAAGGTTGTGCCCTCAGCAGGCTGGTGGTGGTCACCGTCATTTTTCGACGTCCGAGGTGCGATTCCTCGAGCATATAAAAACCATTGAGTGACGTGTACCGTAACACTCCATATTCTACGCAAGTCCATCACGATGAATCGTCTTGGGTTGTTCACGGAGGGAGTGATTCTGCTCCATGATAACGAGCGTCCACACGTCTCCAGGGTCACACATACTGGCAAAGTTCAAGTGGGAGCAGCTTTAGCATCCGCCCTACAGCTCGGAGATGTTGCCCTGTGACTTCCATCTCTTTGGTCCGTTAAAAAATAACTCGGAAGCGTTTCATCTCCAACGACCGACGAAGGACACAGTAGAGGATTGGCTCCTGTCACAGCCACATGAATTCTGGCGACAAGGAGTGCTACGGCTCGTTAAACAGTGGGATAGTTGTGCTCTGTCCTCAGGTGATTATTTCTTAATAAAGACTTCAGTTACACCCTTAGTCTCGATTCGCACCTTTTCATTTTAACCCTCCTCGTAATTTACCAAGATCGATTTTTTTGCCAATTATATTGCTTCTTTTTGCAGATTTCATTTTTTGCATGTGCGAAAATGTCTTATTGGCCAAAGTTTGGTGTTTTCTACAAAATATGCCGTAGTTTATGCTTTTATGCCAAATTCTGTGCTTCGAGGGGTGTTCTAATGGAAAGGTACTAAATCACACTGTGGGTATAACTGAAATCTTCATTCAAAAGTGCCGGCTGCGGTGGCCGAGAGGACTGAGGCGCTCCATTCACGGTCTGCACGGCCACTACGATCGGGCGGTTCGAATGCCCCCTCGAGCATGGATATTTGTGCCGTCCTTACTATAAGGTAGTTGATAAGTAGTTTGTAAGTTTAGGGACTGATGACCCCGTAGTTAAGTCCCATAAGCTTAACAAACATTTGATTTTGAGAACACTTCCTTGCCGTATGTCAGAAATGACTTTCCCCTAGGAAGACTTTTAGGGATTATTGCTGACTTTGGTACACAACTATTTCACATTCAGCATTAAAATATATCTAACTACTTATGGAACAGAACGAAATTGTTTTTTTTTTTAATTACCAACAGTGCCTATTTGTCTCGGTGGACTTTTGGAGTTTATACGACCGTTGCGCTACTTGCTTGTGTACTTCTGCATCTGTTTCTCTACACTGGAAATGTTTCACGAGAGAGAGGGGAGAACATAGGTGTTTTTGCGTCTTCTTGGAGTCGCTGCACACACACACACACACACACACACACACACACACTGGCGCCGCTCCTTCAGGGTCCCCTCGCCTGTCTGTTTACACCCCTAATGATCAGCCGCGCTGCCGGTAAGCCGCGCAACTTTGATGCGACGCCAGACGGCTAATCAACCCCTGCGGGAAACTAGGTCGGCAAACAGGCGCCGACGTGACGGGGGGCTTTCTGTGCCGAGGGCTGTCACCGCATCGCGAACGCATCCGACAAGCACCACACGTCTCAAATGTACGACATATCCAGCTGTCAGCAAATTTTATCGTCCAGTTTGTCCTATATTATGAAACGAAACCGTCTGTTTGTGTATTAAAAAAGTGACTATTATTACCGAGCGAGATGGAGAGGAGCAGTGGTAACAAACTACAGTAGCTTTCGAGAGGAAGGTGGTTCAAATCCACCTCCGGCCATCCAGATTTAGGTTTTCCTTGATTCCTCTAAATGACTCGAGGCAAATGCCGGGATGGTTCCTTTGAAAGGGCACGGCCGAGTTCCTTCTATAATATAGTAGCTTAATGACACTACAAAGCCACCTGGAGATAATTTATCTGTGGTGTGAGTTTCGGGAAATGAAATGTAATTTCGCCATTGTTGTTTCCTTAAGATAGTGTTGTCAGTATTAAGGTTGCATATTAGTCGTATTGTTGTTGTGATCTTAAGTCCGAAGATTAGTTTGATACACATCTCCTCACTACCCTATCCCGTGCAAGCCTCATCTCCGAATAGCAACGGCAAGCCTTACTCAACCTGGCTATTTCGCACGTCTTCTGATCTTTCTTTGCAGTCCCCGCCCCCTTCCATTCCAAATTGGCGATTCATAGCTGCCTCGGGAATGCGTTCTACCAACGATTCCTTCTGTTGCCACAAATTTTTTTCTCCCCAGTTCTGTTTTGTACTACCTCATTAGTTGTGCACTTTACCGAAATAATCTGATGCATTTATCCGCGGCACCACATTTCAAAAGCTTTTATCCTCTTCACGACTGAACTGTTGATCTTTTACATTTTTATCTCATGCAAGGCTACACTCTAGACAAATAACTTTAAGAGAGACTTCTTAGAAAATAAAATTTGATATTAACATTTATTTTCTTCAGAAATGTTTTTCTTCCTGTTGCCATTCTGCCTTTTCTATCTTTCATAATTAGGTTATAAAATTTTAAAGCTCAAAAAACTAGTCTCATCTATTACTTTTATCGTCTCGTTTCCTAATCTGATTGCTTCATTATCACCTTATTATCTTTACTACTTTCCATTACCCTTCTTAATCTTGAACTTGTATGCACCTTTCAGGACACTGCTCATCCTTTCTCTTCCAGATCCATTGCTGTCTCTGACAGAATTACAAGGTCTTCGCAGTTAGTAAATTATTATTTCTTCTCCTTTTCCAAATTACTCCTGGATTTCCTTCATAATTTACTCAGTGTATGACACCGAGGGAAGGAACCAGTGCTGTCTCACGCTTTACCCTATCACTGCGACCCTTTTACGTCCTTCGACTTATGTAACTGTTTTGTAGTTTCTATTCTTAAGTTCTACATAACTTTATGGCTATAACCCATAACTACCAAACCTATAAATGTTGATTTCACTTTCCTCCAGATAACTTCTAAAAGTCGTAAGGTTAGTATTGCCTCATATGTTCCTACATTTCCCTTAGATACAAACTTATCTTCCACTACGCGTCTCTCTTTTCTTCAGTAAATAATTATTGTTAACATTTTGGAACCATGAGTTATTAAACGGATATTCGCACTTAATTCGTATCTGTGATACTCTTCTCTCCGGAACAAATACACAAAATGTCTACACGATTTTCAAACCGCAATAAAGGACTGTAACAGTAATATTCAAAACAGTAACATGGCGTCATACATTCCCTGTCATCCCAACGAAAAAATTACATTTGTATCCTCACCAGAAGTTTAGCACATCTAACCCCGAAGTAAAATAGTTATTGTGGAATATGTTAAACCTAGTTGAGGTAGCAGGATTAAATATACGGAAAGAGAAGCTATATGCGACTTCTAGAGAAACAAGACAGCATTTATGCTGAAGGAATTAGATTAAGTTCAGATGCTCAAATATTTGTAAAAGTATGGGACTTAACTATTGCGGTTATCAGTCCCTACACTTAGACTACTTCAACTAACTAGTTCTAAGGATATTACTCGGGGGAGAACTCGACCCACCGACGGCGATTAACTACGCGCTCCGCAGCAAGGCGCCTTAGAGCGCTCTCCCGCAGTAAAAAAGATATTATGCCCGAAGTAATGATATAAAATAGAGAGTGGCAATGTGAAGAAAAGCGGTTCTGGAAAAGATAAATTTATTGACATGGAATTTTAAGTGTTAGGTAGTCTGAAAATGTTTGTAAAGCATAGGGAACTTAAAAGCGGGGTCGTCAGTACCTAAACATAAAAAAATACTTACGAACTACTTTATACTAAAGACGACACAAACATCCATGCCCGAGGGAGGATTCGAATCCCCGACGGGGAACGGCCTCGCGCATCGTAGCACAACACCTCAATGCGCTCCGCCGCGGCCCGGAAGTCTTTTCTGAAGGTATTAGTGTGTAGTGAAGCTTTTTTTGAAAGATAAACGTGGACGATAACTGGAGTAGATCGCATAACTAATGAGGAGGTAATGTACAGAATTTAGGAGTACCGAATTTTGTGATATATCTTGCCTAAAGAAGGGCTCGATTGGTAGGCCACATTCTGAGACATCAAGGAATCTTCAGTTTAGTATTGGAGCGAAGGATGGGAGTTAAATCGCAAAGGGAGACTTAAGAGACGAGTTCACTAAGTAGCTTCAAATGTATGTGTTCAGAGATGAATAGGTTTCACTAATAAAGTGGTGAGCTGCATCAAAGCTGTTTTCGGACTAAAGACCTAAAGAACAGCAACAATCTCTATTGGATGCGACCAAAATTCTTGGTTATACTGCAACTCAGTCCATAGCAGAATGAGTTGAGAGTCGGCACTAGGATCGGAGTAAGAGTCTACCATCCTCATAGTAAAGCTCCATGCTATCCTTCACACTGATGATTGCCTTGCGTTGGAAGAATGAATACCACGTAAAAACCTACAATTTTATTTATTGTTTGGGTTACAGTCATTACTCCGAAACGCTTACTACGAGGACTGACTCTGTCCCAACTCGTTGTGACTATCATACACGCTAAAGCCTCTCTTTCACTGTTTGAAAAGCAGGCCCTGGAAATCTTCTGAACTACTTCGCTACAACTATATTTTGTTCTAAGCGACAGCCGAACAACAGTGTGTTCCCCGGGCCTGAAATATTGCATGTAGGGTGTGAAACCTGCGACGGGTGGTTGTTTATTCGGGCCGGGATTAGAGGCGACCTGCCGAAACTATATCGTTAGGCGTGCTTCGCCTAAGTTATTGAGCACTTGTGGTTTCGAGATTGCACGTCGTTACAGTCATTGTGATTAGTCACAGGAGCCGAAAAGGACGTTAATACGAAAACGACGAGTATCGCGATGATGTAAGGTGCGCATTAGGCCGCGTCGTTTGAATAACCTCTCGGCCCCGCGTGCCGACTGGACGTGGCGTGGGAGCAGGTGGTCGGGGGGGGGGGGGGGGGGGAGGGGGGGTACAATACGGCTGGCGCGCCCACAGCGGCGAACGCCCCCGCCGCAAGGTAGCCGGCCTGGCAGAACCGCACATTTCTCGGCGATCAGTCCGAAAATGACTCACCAGTCATCCTTTTCTTCTTATGCCTTTGATTCCCCCTCTTTATCTGACAAGCTCTTTTACACGATCGACTTTCTGGTGATAACTGACTACTCGAGGCGCGTGCGCCTTTCGTGCCTGCGTGTAAATCGGGAGCTAAACTCATCGCGAGTGCGTGTATGACGTCACTGATCTGCAGATTGTGCCCAGTGTGGAGTCCTCTATTGCTGAATGCGCATGCATAGAACAGGCGTCTGCTAACATCGGACGTTAAACTATTCTAGTCGGGCTGATTCCTATTGTAGAAATGCTTTGGCATCGCCTTAAATTTATTTTGTTGTTTGCTTCATGTTCTCATCACACTAAAAAGGTTGCACCGGGGTCAGTAATTTTTTTTTTTCTTTTTTTTTTTTTTTTTTTTTTTTGCACTTTCACAAGGTAGTTTGGAGTTAAGCAAAACACTTTTGCCGAACATTTTCTTCAAAAAGTGCGAAACAGTTAATTCGACGTTTCCAATTGCAAAACTTCTATTCTCTTTCATGTTGAAATATTGGTCTCTTCAGTTTTCTTGTCAGTTTTGGTAAGGAACCACTCCTGACACTATTTTGACGATGTAAGAGTCTGTTTGTACTCCAACAGGTTAGTTAGAAAATGTAAATGTTGTGGTGGAGTTAAAGCGAGAATGGAAACTCACGCACGTGTTTGTAATTGTACTTAGCGTAGAGGACTCGTCTGACAAAATATATATAACTTTCCAACAGGCGGACGGCAAATTGTGGCTCGATGCCTATTAGATCGAATACATGCATTTCCCACTTCTTCATCTTTCAAATAAGTTAAAGACAAACAGGAATGAATCCATTTCTTGTATTCACATTTATTATCCTTGTAAACTGGTCTAAGTCCTAACGTCTGCGTTTTCTGCAGCCTTTTTTCTTTCTTTCTTTATCATCATCATTAGAGACTGATTATGCCTTTCAGCGTTCAGTCTGGAGCATAGTACCTCTAATAAAATTCCTCCATGATCCCCTATTCAATGCTAACATTGATGCCTCGTCTCATATTATGCCTTTTCCTTCAAAATCATTCTGCACCGAATCTAAGTACTTTCTTCTTGGTCTACCTCGACTCCTCTTACCCTCCGCTGTCGAACTCAAGAGTCTCACATCCGTGTAACATGACCCCACCATCTCAGTCTGTTCGCTCTAACTGCCTCATCTATGGTGTTCATTCCCAGCTTTTCTTTGATTTCCTCATTATGGACACCCTCCTGCCATTGTTCCCATCGATTAGTACCTGCAGTTATTCTTGCTACTTTCATAACTGTAACCTCTACCTTATAAATAAGGTAACCTGTATCCAGCCAACTTTCACTCCCATACAACAAAGTTGGTCGAAAGATAGAGCGGTGCACTGCTAACTTGGTACTTACTTCCTTCTTGCAGAAGAGAGTAGATCTTAGCTGAGCACTCACTGCATTAGCTTTGCTGCACCTCGATTCCAGTTCTTTCACTATGTTGCCATCCTGTGAGCAAATACATCCCAGGTACTTGAAACTGTCTACCTGTTCTTTGTTCCTCCTATTTTTTCTTTCTTCTTTTTTTTTTTAAATCTATATCTGAGTCTCATTGTAAACAGAATGAAAATTGTTTCAGATGAACTGATTTAGTGACTGGCGCAGTCGTGCCTGACAGTAAGTCATCAACAAGTTTGAATCATATTTTCATTAAGACACTTCTGTCGAGGGCTTTTCTCGAGCAGAAGGATGTGTAAAAGATTGCATCTTACTATTCTTGGTAGCACCTATTAGGCAGGACACCTCAGGAGTGTACCTGAGGGAAAAGTTGCGGAAGTCGTGTGCAGGGATTAGTGAGGCCCATCTCGACCTCATCTGAGGTGCGAAGTTGGTGTTCGGCCAGTCTCGCTTCGTCCCTTTTTTAGACGTACGTGGCGTAGTTGTGCAGGCAGTGTCAGCTGGCTGTTGCCGTGTCGTGGGCCGGGCGTGTCTGCGGCTGCGGCTCTGCCCACCACCGCGATAACTCAGCCGACAGGAATGCGCGCGCCTGGCCTTGGCCGCCGACGCCGAATAAGCCTGCTATCTCTATCCTGTCCCTGTCCCTGCTCCAAAATAACACATTACCTCACGGTGACCGTCGACATCCAAATTATGAAAACGTTCCAAAGCTATAGGTCTTACATATTGCCACTACTCGCACCCTCCGCCTTCTCATTCTTCACCCCTCCCCCCTCGACCCTTCCATGCAGTGCAGATGAAAGCTTCTACAACCTTTAGCTAATTACAGGCGAGGCGGCGCAGTGGTAACTCACTGGACTTGGATTCTGGAAGACGGCTTACGCTATTTTATCAAACACTGTGAGAACCTTGGCTGTGTGCCCTTCCGGCCGCGGTGGCCGTGGGGACTGAGGCGCTCCAGTCACGGTCTGCACGGCCACTACGGTCGGGGATTCGAATCCCCCCTCGGGCATGGATATTTGTGCCGTCCTTAGGATTAGCTAGTTCATAAGTAGTTTGTAAGTTTAGGGACTGATGACCCCGTAGTTAGGTCCCATAAGATTAACATACATTTGAACATTTTTAGACCCCAACTGGGATCGTCCTTACTTTTAAGCTGACGGCACTTCGGTGACTTCGTGTCAATGATGATGGTGACGACAAACACCTTGTTCCCGAGCTGAGAAAATATCTGACCCGACCGGGAATCGAGCCCGGGGCACTTGCGTGGCAACGCACCAAGCTGTCCACTTTTATTTACTTATTTTTCGGGTAGATCGATGCTTTGCGGTCGTTTGTTGATGTTCGTTGTTTGTTGGTATTTGGCGTAGATCCCTCTCACGGGCGCGCTGAGCCACGGCAGCTTGATTTTTATTTTTATTTATTTATTTTGTCAGTGGCGGGAATTGTACGGCGACAGCCAGCACTGCAATCTGCGACGCTAATCACTGCATCACCCTTTCAGGCATGGAAGCGGACATTAACATATATTAAAAGATCATATATCACTTTACGACATCTTTACAGCTTTCATGCGATGTAAATGTTTCAAACGCTTCAAAGACTCTACAAACATTTGAACATTTTTTGTGTGCCCTTTGACATACGGATTTTTACTCTGTCGAGAGGATCCCCCGTTTTGTGGTGCATGTGGCGTGCAAGTAACTGTACTCCAGTGGCGTAACTATGGGGGGGGGGAGATGAGGGGGATAGAACCCCCCCCCAGAACCCGAAAAAAAAAAGCAGAGAGAGAGAGAGAGAGAGAGAGAGAGAGAGAGAGAAATCGTATAACAGCCATCTGGTAAAGGTAAAGATTGAAAACTTGGGGTGTTTTACCATAATCTTTCATTGGATGGGAGTGAATTAGTTTCTTCAACGGGAGTGGTAGATGGTAGTCTGTCTGGAAACTGACTAAAATTTTGCCCGTCAAGCAGATCTATCCCCCCCCCCCAAAGCCAACTCCTAGTTACGCCACTGCTGTACGCCATAGTTTAATTGAATGTATTCTATAGGGTGTCCGAAAATTCTTTCCCTGATGACATAAATTGATAACTCAGGCTAGAAGCAAGATACAAATATGAAACTGATGTCTAATTATTTACAAACTATCAAAGTTTTTTTCACACATCAGTAAACTTCCACATGAGCACCCTTGGTAGCACGTAGCACATCTAGGCGATATTCAGTTTCCGTCCACACATTAGCCAACATCACTGGAGGGATCGATTCAACGACTGGGGTTATCCGTTGCCGCAGGGTTTCAAGATCTGGTACACGTGTTCGGTAGACCTCGTCTTTGACATAACCCCATAAAAATAAGTAATGGAGTTATGTCAGGATAGCGTGGTGGAGACCCAACCATTGGCCCATCACGACCAATCCATCGCCCAGGAAAGGTCATACCGAGATAGGCACGGACATCCAAACCCTAATGAGGTGGTGCACCGTCTTGCTGAAACAAGACATCGGGGTGATACTGAAGCAGCTTAGGAACATACTGTTGCAACGTGTCCAGATACACTGCAGATGTGATGGTAGCCTCAGCAAAGAAGAATGGCCCGATAATTCGATCGTGCAATAGTGCGCACCAAACATGCACCTTTGGACTGTCTCTGGTGCACTCCATGACCTCGCCATAGGGTTGTGAAGCCCAAATGCGCACATTATATCGATTCACTACTCCACTGACAAAAAAGGTCGCTTCGTCGGAAAAGGCAATTCGTCTGAGATAACCATCATCTACACATGTATTTAAGCGGGCTGCGGTGGCCGCGGGGACTGCGGCGCACCAGTCACGGTCTGCACGGTCATTACGGTCGGGGTTTCGAATCCCCCCTCGGGTTCAAAATGTTCAAATGTTTCTATAGCTTATGGGACTTAACTACGGGGTCATCAGTCCCTAAGCTTACAAACTACTTATGAACTAGCTAAGACTAAGGACGGCACAAATACCATGCCCGAGGGGGGATTCGAGCCTCCGACCGTAGTGGCCGTGCAGACCGTGACTGGAGCGCCTCAATCCCCTCGGCCACCGCGGCCGGCACCCCCTCGGGCATGGATATTTGTGCCGTCCTTAGTGTTAGCTAGTTCATAAGTAGTTTGTAAGTTTAAGGCCTGATGACCTCGTAGTTAAGTCCCATTAGCTCTACAAACCTTTGAATTTGAACATGAATTATCTGTACGCCTGCAACGAAACAATAGAAGACACCAGTTTTGTTAAAACGTATATTTATATTTTGATTCAGAACTAGTGTTTCTCCGACAATGCATTTAATGAATAAATTACACTTTTGTAGATAACTAAATAAAGGTGCAATAATGGCAGGTTCGAGGCGTATGAAGCAAGCACTATTTTTGCGCACAGCGTTTATATCCACTTTGAAATCAGTATAGACAAGAGGCAAATATAAATTTGAACACTAGAAATATCGTCTAGAGCATTGTAATTTATTCATTAAATGAAATGTGATAGAAATACTAGTTCTGAAGAGAAATATCACTTGCGGCCTTGAACACTACCTCCTTTTCTTTGAATTCTCTACAAACATAAGCGGCACAAAGTTCATAATTATATATATACTCAAATCAACCGAGCGAGGTGGTGCAGTGGTAACGCACTGGACTCGCGTTCTGGAGGATGGTGGTTCAAATCCACCTCCGGCCATCCTGATTTAGGTTTTCCGTGATTTCCCTAAATCACTCCACGCAAATGCCGGCATGGCTCCTTTCTAAAGGGCACGGCCGATTTCCTTCCCCATCCTTACCCAAAACTCGGAGTGTTAGCTCCGTCTCTAATGACCAAGCTGTCGACGGGACGTTAAACCCTAAGCTTCCTTCCTTCCTTCCTTCATACTGAAGTCATCAATCGTTTATAACTTATTTTCAGAGGAAACAAAGTTCAAAACAACAAGAAGACCTATACGTACGGAGTTACCAACATAACTGTAACAGGCCGTTACGTTTTCCACAGATCCAAACCACAGTTGTGTATCCAGTGTTGAATATTGAGATCACTGGGCGCAAGGGACAGGCCGCTGAACCTGCTCTTTTAGGTATTTCAGCCATTCATGTCATGCGACTTTACTGTTTCGTGTATATGCTCTTTCTTATTGTATTTTGGAAATGTCTACAGGGAGTATGTTAACCGGTCCTATATTATTTCCATTCCTCCTCCATGTTGCCATGGATGAGACACAACAGTTTGCGTTTGTATCGCAATGACAAGGTACGCGAGGGTTGTAGTTACTTCCCACTGAACTGTGTGAAGAGTATAAACTCTTAAAAGTTCGCCAACCTGACGTCTTCTATAGATGTCCCCACGCAGATGATAGCACGGAGGTCGGAGTTCTTGAATGAGGCTGAAATTGCTAAACTGTTGGTAGAAACTGATCTATTTACTGAATAAAACTGAAATCCTCGGGAATCAGGATGCCAACTGATTTTATTAGTCAGCAGAAAACCAGTATCTGCACAACAACATCAACGTGACACACATTTTCTTAACTGAAAGTAAATATAAAGTTATTTCCCTTGATCTAAGATAATTAAACAGTGTTTCTATGACCGCCTACATATGCATGTTACTCCACCGAGTGCGCGTACTAAAGTCACACGTTACTCTTCCGAGTGCGTGTTCTAGACTGAAATGTGGCGGCTCGATGCAAGACCGCCTTCGTTCCGCAATTTGGCGCGCAAACATTGCTGCCGTGCATCGTCAGTCTGAAATTGTTTTGTTTATAGAATTAGCAATTATTAATATGTTTTACCTACGCAGCGCATAGCTTAGCTTTGAGGGGTTTTTATGAACTGAGTTTGACATTGATTATATTATTAGTTTATTAAATATTAATAAAAATATGCTTGCGTTTTGGCGCGTGACCGCTAGTGCTACAGCCAATCGGCGTCCAGTGCCCGCCGCTCGGGGACTTCCCTAGAATTCGGGGAAATTTGCCAGTGCTCTTTCCCACGAGAACCCGACCTATTGTACCACCTGTCGTGGTTCTCACAAGTTTTTACCATCTGTCGCCTACTGGCCCTAGCCAGCTGCTAATATGATGGCTTTAAGTCAGAAATATTAGAACCTGTTTATCTCATATTGTACCCCCATAACAAACTCCTTCCACGCCAGGCGACACACACACACACACACACACACACACACACAGCAACGCATTCGGGTGTATGCTGCACGCAGCCCGCAATAAAGCAAGTTCCGCTAATGAAGCCCAGAAGCTGGCGTGGAATGCGGGTCACGCCGCTCCAGGCAGGCATCTCTTCACCTCACATCGCGTGAGATGGTCGGCAGCTCGCAGCGTCCCACGCCATACGTCGTTAACGCCGGCGCCTGGGCGTGCCTGCTCCACTTGAAAGGCCCGTCGCTGGTTCTGTATTATGTTAATACCGGGCCTCCCGCCTGTGCGTGTACCGTATTTCACGTCGTGTCCAGTACCGCTCAGGTGTGTGTAAATGCGTTCCGTTAGCCACAGCAAAGGGCACGGCCACCGAAATGTCATTTCTTGCTGCGGTCCGCCTGGCTAGTCCTCTACGTGCACTCCTCTCGGTGTCAGAGCACTAACACACCATACTCTTACCCTCGGTTGGCACAACAAGGTAATATTGCCACCGCATTTCGTGGACATATATGCGTACTTTCCTGTTGGCTGTTGCATTACGCCAGAGCGAAATTCCCTTTGTCACTCCGTCTGCAAGGTCCACCTCGTCGATGGGGCGTTAAACTCTTAATATTGCTTCTCCTTTACTAGGTTGACCGGACATTTTGTACAGAGTTAATGGGCCTAGTCTCACCTTTAAGCTGCCAAATAGTTCTTTAAATGAACTGCCGCGGTGGTGTAGCCGAGCGGTGTAAGGCACCTCGCTACGGAGCGCACGGTTGCTCGCTATCGGAGGTTCGAGTCCTCCCTGGGGCATGGGTGTGTGTGTGTGTGTGTGTGTGTGTGTGTGTGTGTGTGTGTGTGTGTGTGTGTGTGTGTGTTTGTCCTTAGGTTAAGTAGTTTGTAAGCTACGGACTGATGACCACGCAGTTTGGTCCGATAGATTTACAAACATTTTTTAAATGAACTTACCGCCACTTGACTGTTTTGCTTAATTTATTATTAGGAATTAGGATGACTTGGACCAAATTTGTAGGTGGTGTGAGGACTGGCAACTAGCGCTAAATATAGAAAAATGTAAGGTGATGCAGATAAGTAGGAGAAATAATCCCGTAATGTTCGAATAAAGCATTAGTAATGTGCTGCTTGGCAGAGTCGCGTCAATTAAATATCTAGCGTAAAGCTGCACAGCGATATGAAATGGAACGAGCATATAAGGACAGTCGTGGGGAAGGCAAATGGCCGACTTCGCTTTATTGGGAGAATTTCGGGAAGGGTGATTCGTCTGTAAAGAAAATCGCATATAAAACGCTTGTACGGCCCCGTCTTGAGTATTGCTCAAGTGTTTGGGATCTCCGCCAGATCGGTTTAAAGGAGGAGATAGAGGCAGTTCAGAGGCGGGCAGCTAGGTTTGTAACTGGTAGATTCGATCAATACGCTACATTGAAATGCTCCGGGAACTCAAATCGACGGCGGTGGAGGGAAGGCGATGTTCTTTACGAGAAGCACTGTTGAAAAAATTTAGAAGCCCGGAATTTGAGGTGGACTGCAGGACGATTTTGCTACCGCCAACCTACATTTCGCGTAAAGTCCACAAGATAACATCAGAGAGATAACAAGTTCTTTTTGTTTTGTTTTCCTTCTTTCTATATGGAAGCGGAACAGGAAATTACTATTAGTGGTACTGAGTACCCTCCGCCACGCACTTTCGGGTGAAAATGAAATGTTTGTAGAGCTTATTGGACTTAACTACGGGTTCATCAGTCCCTAAACTTACAAACTACCTATGAACTAGCTAATACTTAGGACGGCACATATCCAAGCCCGAGGGGGGATTCGAACCTCCGACCGAAGTGGCCGTGCAGACCGTGACTGGCGTGCCGCAGTCCCCTCGGCCACCGCGGCAGGCACTTTCGGGTGGATTGCGGAGTGTGTATGTAGATGTAGACAAAGATTTCGGTCTTTCTGCCATTTTAAAGTGCCATATTCAAGTTCAAAACTGGATGCTATTGTCATATCAATATGATTTTGGTTTTTATGAAATCAGTTGTCAAAATTGTGTTTCATGGTTTCATAAAACCAGAATTATATTGATCAGTCAATGGCATGTAAACAAGGCGTATCAGACAATTTTAAACATGAATATGACACACGAAAATGGCGATATTTCATTAAAAAAATTCCATCTGACAGGTACTCCACCAAAGAAATGCATTAACTCCTAATTCAGTTGTAGTGTGGGCTGCAAAGGAAAATTCTCCCAGGAATGCTGATGGTCTCCAGTATCAGCTGGAAATAAAACAAGGAAGAAGAGCCTGCTAGAATTGCCCTGTTAGAGGCAGCTGGACGTTGCCAAAGGGAATGCCTGAATTCTTTCCTTGTGGCAGATTAGCTGAAAGTTGTTTGTAAACCCATTGCACCAAACTGCTGTCATCAGTTCCTAGACATACAAACTACTTAAACTAACACACTAAGGACAACACATAATCACACGCACACGCACACACGCACACGCACACGCACACGCACACGCACACACAAACGCACGCGCGCGCGCTCGGCCGAACCTCCGGTGGAAACGGCCGCCCATTCCGCAGCATGACGCCTTAGACCACGCGGCCACTCCGCGCCGCAGTGAATGTTAATAAGTATGTCGAAGAGCCGTCTGTAGCTCTAGAAAGATAGCGTGTCTGCTGGCATTACTATTTGGGTCAGGGCTCTGCATCTATATGTGCATATTTATTCTGCAAATCACATTTAAGTACCTGGTGGAGGGTTCATCGAATGGTATTGAAACAATTTACGCTATCAATCCATTCTTTAGTAGCGCGCGGAAAAAGCAATACCTTAATCTTTTCGTTTTCGGTCTTACTTCTCTTTTTTTTTTTTTTTTTTTTTATTATAATGATGTCTCCATACGCTAAAAACATCAACATTCTGAGTGGAATGTTGGTGATAGAAATTTTGTAAGTAGATTTCGCCGCAACGAATAACGCCTCTCTTTTAATGACTTCCACCCCAGCTCGTGCATCATTTTCCTGACACACTCTCCGCTGTATCGTGATAATACGTGCCCTCTGGGACGGAGCTGGTGTTTTTAAAGTGATTAACTTTACGAAATTGCGTGTCTTTGATCGTTTGCGATCCACAAAATTATTGATCATATACGGGAAGAAGAATCTGGTCTGTGAAATTCTATTGGACTTTTCCATGTTTCGTAGACGAATGTTGCGTTATAGTGGGCGTGAATACTCTTAAGTAGGCAGAGACTCAACAGATTGTGGCTGTGATTTCTTTTGTCACTCAGTAATCATAGGCTCTAGGAACAAAAAGCAATCCCGCGCATTAGTTAATTTCCAAGATTGTGGTGTATATTGTTTGAAAGGAAACACTGTTTTCAGCAGTTAGTATGTGCAGAGATTTTCAGTGACATAACTCATTCGTAGTTTTGACACAAGTTAACGGTCAACGGAGTAATGCTATCTGCATTAGACAGTGCAATTGTGGTCAAGACAGTTAAAGTTCTTTTAATTTTATAAAACTACATTCGATATGGAGATATTTGTGCTGTCGTCATAAGCACTTGAGTGGCTGCCTCATTGCCCGAAAGTTTATGTATTTTTCGCGGAAAATAGAACTCGGTTTCTTCTCAGTACAAATCCCCTATCTTAATAATGGCGTCTGGTGCAAAAATATATGATATGCAGATGGCTATTTTGGTCAATTATTTCGTCATTGTCATTACACCATCTCTGTGGTTTATAATTCTGATAATATAAATCTGGAGAAACTTTTGTAAAGCAGCATTTTATGCAGGATTTTTTTTTACATTTTTTCTTCTTTTAATTCATTGGTATTATAAGGTGAACAGAAATTTATTTTTGTCACTGAACTGTTATTGACAGCCGCGCTGGAGGAGGAGCGGTCTAAAGCGTCTCGCTGCGGAGCGCGCGGTTGCTCGTTGTGGAGGTTCGAGTCCTCCCTGGTGGGTGTGTGTGTGTGTGTGTGTGTGTGTGTGTGTGTTGTACGTAGGTTAGTTTACCTAGGTTTAAGTAGTTTGTAAGCTACGGACTGATGACCATGCAGTTTGGTCCGGTAGAATTACAAGCATTTGAACATTTTTGTTATTGAAATTACTATCCGGTAAACAAAATTATTCTTGAGGCGAATTCTGAGTCACTCCCGAAATTGTTATTCTTGCAATGAATACTTCGCATTGTAAATGTTCAGCAGACCTTGTTATGTATTTGCCACTGCACTGCACACGTACAAAATCTGAATAACACCATCAAAAGTTCAATCTTTTACGTTTATTTAGATTAGCGTAATATCTTAGCAGTGTCATGTAATTAAGCCAAAGGCAGCTCATGGGCACATTTAAAGTTACGTTATACCGTATTGGCCATCACTAACAAGCGCACGTACGTCCATTTGGAGACATTCGTTTCAGAGTTCCTGATCTTGCATAACTTCAGACCTCGCGTGATCATAGGCTATTGTGGCTAATCACCGTATCAGATTTCTCGTTATTTCCCGCTGTCAAAGTTGCTGTGTCTTAAGCTGCACGCTCTAGATACTTTAATTACACTCGCTATGCAAGGCGAGTGCCTTTCATTGTTCAACGCGACATGAAAGTCATAACCGTAAGCTGTGTTGTTGTGCAAGTTCTGCTTTTGTAAAGATCCCTGTTCTGATTATTTTTTATCCTACGTTTCTCGACGCTAAGCGTAAAAGAATACTGGCGACTGTGTTCGCTATCACATTTCAGAGTAGTGCGAAGTTGATGGAAATACTATATCAATACTTAGAAAATCAGGCGATGCTGAAGGAATTAGATTAGGTAACGAAACAATGAAGGTGGTAGATGAGTTTTGTTACTTGGGTAGTAAAATAACATGCGATGGTCGTAGTACAGAGGATACAAAATGCAGAATGGCAATGGGAAGAAAAGCATTTCTGAAAAAGAGAAATTTGCTAACATCGAATATTAATTTAAGTGTAAGGAAGTCTCTTCTGAAGGCATTTGTGTGGAGTGTTGCCTTGTATGGGAGTGAAACATGGACGATAAGCGGTGCGGACAGGAAGAGAATAGAGGCTTTTGAAATGTGGTGCTACAGAAGAATGCTGAAGATTAGGTGGGTAGATCGCACAACTAATGAAGAGGTACTGAACAGAATTGGTGAGAAAAGGAATTTTTGGCATACCCTGACTAAAAGAAGGGATCGCTTGGTAGGACACATTCTTAGACATCGGGGAATCGTAAATTTAGCATTGGAGGGAAGTGTGTGGGGTAAAAATCGCAGAGGGAGACCAAGATATGCGTATAGTAAGCAGATTCAAATAGATGTGGGTTGCCGTTCTTATGAGGAGATGAAAAGGCTTGCTCAGGATAGAGTAGGGTGGAGAGCTGCATCAAACCAGTCTCCGGACTGAAGACCATAACAACAACATAATAAAGAGGGTACCACTTATATAGTGGAACCAGGTATTTAAAGCAATTGTGACCTCTTGCACCCTTAAAAGTCGATATGTTTTGTGCTAACGTTGAGTAAGTATACGTTCTAGTCAAGATGTTGGCAGTTTACGTTAACTAGCTAAACACGACCCTGTTTCGCAGTGGCTCAGTCTGATATGAATAGAATGGGAAAGTAAATGGAATAATTCTTCAAAACTTAGATGAACCGAGAAAATACATTACTCAAATCAATACACGGCTTTGCGTTGCTGTTGCCAAGTGGAATGAAAGAAAAGTTAAAAAACATTTTCCTCGAAAAATATAATTATTTTCTGTAAACCCAGTCTATGCTTCCACAGTCACTGTCCAAACCCCCTTCTCTTCGTCTTCCTCCTCCCTCCCGATGACCATTGTTATTTTGTGTTGAAAAATGTTTACCTATAGACGCGCGTGAGCGTGTGTGTGTGTGTGTGTGTGTGTGTGTGTGTGTGTGTGTGTGTGTGTGTGTCGCTATACAAGTCAGAAGTCGGTAGCACTTAAATTTTATATGTTCATCTAGGAGGGGGTTATACTATTGGAGATTGTAATAAGTGATAGGCAAGGTAATACCAGACGTTTAGATTTGAAACCTTCTGCCTCCTTTTACCATTCTAAGGTCAACGTCATACCTATTTGTATTTCGTGCACGTCCATGCAAATTACCTTTCGAATAATGTGAGTTTCGCTGGCTACTTTTTGTAATTAATATTAAAAATCGTTTCTTCAATTTTTGAGCTTAAGTATTAAAAGTATGATTCTGGTCAATATGTTTTCAATGTATGTAAATCTATTTCCGTTTTACATATTTCCGACTACTCTAGCATAGTCAATAGGTGTGGCTATTCAGTATGGCTACACAACTTGGGAGTCCAATTGGAGTCGTAAGTATGGCAGCAGAACGTGCGACACAACCCTCTTCCGACCAGATGAACCCGGCGTGTCCTCTTTGTGTCCACGGACCGGTTTGTATTTGGTCTGAGCACACAGTACGGCATTTGGGGCAGCGTCTTTAAATACAGGTTCTTAAGCTGCTGACGCGCAGTGTTTGCTCAAATATTCACATTACCATACATTAAGCTAAATACGTTATGCGACCATAACCTGTGTTTTGCCCTCAACGGAGGGTTTGGAATGCCTATTACTGGCAGGTGCGACTAGGAGAAGGTATGCTAATGCAATGGAAGGGAGTAATGGATTTTGACCAAACTTACGATGATTACGTGGTTGTCCGTGATCGGGACAGGAACTGTGTATTACAGTAACGACTAGTCTTAGCGGCGTGTTCACAGGCATTACTCTCAGGGTCTTCTTTTCTCTCAAACACCCACGTTCAAATCGTATCACTTTTACTTTCGCCATCTAATGTTCTACGTACGAAGTTTGACACAGTCTTCTGAAGCAGTGTTTTTCAACCTGTGGGTCGCGACCGCCAGGGGATTAGCAAAGCCTTTCTCGGGGGGAATAGCCATCACAGGGCAGTAACTACACCATAAAATAACCAGGGGTTCAGATAAACGTATCTAATATTAAAATTACGGATTTCCATGCGTGTCATTATAGATTCTTTTGTAATATGTTTTAATTATGAATAAGCGCGAAGTCTAAAAACTGTTTTCAGGAACCAGGCGATAGGTAAAAGAACTTTATACAATAATTAATTCTGAGAATTTTGAAAAAAAGATCTACTTCTTTACAAAATTCTCTGTATAGTGTGAATTTTATTAATGAACATAATTGGCTTTTTACTCTTGCTTGCAAAGCGAACAGTCGTTAAACTAAATGAAATTCCAACAAGTTGGATGGTTTCGGGACAGCAACTTACTGTGTTTATTAACAATCTCAAAAACAGCCAAAGTTGCACACAGCTGGTTCTTTTTATTGACGACTAGTTTCGGGCGTACCTGAGTCCATTATAAAGTCAAACCAACTCAATGCCACCACCAGTATACAAAGGATAAAATCACATGTACATTTCCCCCCCCCCTTCTTTTTGAAACGTGTCATTATTCCACTTTCAACGCCAGATTGTGACTGGCGTTGAAAGTGGAATAACGACACGTTTCAAAAAAGGGAATATAAAATTTTTTGTACATGTGATGTATCGTTCGTATATTGGTGATGACATTGAGTTGGTTTGACTTGATAATGGGCTCAGATACGACCGAAACTAGTAGTCAGTAGATAGAACCAGCTGTGTGAACTTTGGCTGTTTTTGATATTATTAATAAAAACTTAAATTTTTTTCTGTCGGAAATCATGTAAAACAAAAAATGTGTTCCATTCCAAAAAATACACAAAAAAATTTGGCCAACAATTTGAATCAAAGCTAAAGCAAAAGAAAGAAGGTGACATTTGTTACCGTTGAAATAACATAGTTTTCTTACGGTTCGTGAGGGGGGGGGGGAGGGGAGAGCGCGCATTCTAGTGTCACAAAATACTTGCCTAACCAGAGGATCATCGTCTAGTGGGGGCGGATTATATTTCTGGTTCCCAAATTAATTACTATCATAAATTCGCAATATGGCGAACAGACGCAACGGCCATTCCAACCCTTAAAGGACATGGCTTCTTCGATGCGGAGGGACACCACTCGACCGCCCTCACATCGGTCGTTGCCTTCCTCTGCATGTCAGTAACCTAAGAAGCGTGAAACCATACCACACAGGCCGTAACCGATGTTAGCGGTTCCTCTGGAGAGGTGGGCCCCAAGTTCTTAATTTTGTCACCGGACAACTACTGCGGTTTGACGTAAAAGGTAACAAAACCAACGAGAGAAATCTTCTCGTCCTCAGTTGCTTGCTAGTCTCGAAAGGTATCGGGTGACGAACTACTCTTGTGCGTAAGTTGCCGCCGTTGCAGTAGATCTTGGTGCTGACTTACTGTAGTAGCCATGAACTTCGCTGTTTCAACGTATACGTGTTCGCGATCGCCCGCGAGTTTCTAGAAATGTGTAACAGTTTGCTTATAGAATGGTAGATACGGTCAGTGTAAACATGCTCTTTCTATATTATGAGTGCTGCTCCTGCCTGGGTTTAGTTGTCCATTCCATTGGCTACAAGATATCTTCTATATTTTCTCTAAGTACACTCACATTAAGAACTGGACAACTTAATAGAAAAACCATTTACTTCTATATGTTTTCATTTTTGTCTTGCAGCAAGACGTTCTCTCTTTCAGGCTGTGTTTTGTACACTTCTGGCCATTAAAATAGCTGCACCACGAAGATGATATGCTACAGACGCGAATTTAACCGACAGGAAGATGCTGTGATATTCAAATGATTAGCTTTTCAGAGCATTCAAAAAAGGATGGCGCCGGTGACAAGACCTACAACGAGCTGACATGGGGAAAGTTTCCAACCTATTTCTCATGCACAAACAGCAGTTGACCGGCGTTGCCTGGTGAAACATTGTTGTGATGCCTCGTGTAAGGAGGAGAAATGCGTATCATTACGTTTCCGACTTTGATAAAGGTAGTATTGTAACCTATCGCGATTGCGGTTTATCGTATCGCGACATTGCAGCTCGCGATCCAATGACTGTTAGCAGAATATGGAATTGGTGGGTTCATGAGGGCAATACGGAACGTCGTGCTGGATCTCAACGTCCTCGTATCACTAGCAGTCGAGATGACAGGCATCTTATCCGCATGGCTGTAACTGATCGTGCAGCCACGTCTCGATCCCTGAGTCAACAGATGGAGACGTTTGCAAGACAACAACCATCTGTACGACCAGTTCGACGACGTTTGCAGCAGCATGGGCTATCAGCTTGGATACCATGGCTGCGCTTACCCTTGACGCTGCATCACAGACAGGAGCGCCTGCGATGGTGTACACAACGAGGAACCTGGGTGCACGAATGGTAGAACGTCATTTTTTCGGATGAATCCAGGTTCTGTTTACAGCATCAGGATGGTCGCATCCGTGTCTGGCGACATCGCGGTGAACGCACATTGGATGCGTGTATTCATCACCTGGCGTGATGGTATGGGGTGCCATTGTTTACACGTCTCGGTCACCTCTTGTTCGCATCGACGGCGCTTTGAACAGTGGCCGTTACATTTCAGATGTGTTACGACCCATGGCTCTATCCTTCATTCGATCCCTGCGAAACCCTACTTTTCAACGGGATAACAACTTCGTATCTTAATGAGGAACAAAAGTCGCAAGATCTACACTGCGGAACCAAAGACCTTGTAAAAGAAAATCTAGACTCCCTAACGGCGTTGCTGTCGCGAGATGATTTGAACCTTTGGCCGGCCGCCATGATAGTGGCAAGCGTCTCATAAATACGAGTGTTGTTAGGAGATAAATCTTGTATTACATATCTACTGTGGTATATATACTCAACTGATAGTAACGTCTATATTATTTGACTATTTCAGTATACATGAAGCTCGATGGTGAAGAGCTGTTCAGCATTCAACTGTATAGATCGATTTAAGAAATGAATATAAACGAATACTGTCTTCCCATTTATGTTTCTCAGAGATGGTTATTCCTGCTTAACAGGCTGTCAGTCAAGACAATGTAGGATTGAATTAAATAAATAACAGGTTTTGAAAATAACGGTAGCTCTTTAAAACGAGCTACTTTAGGCAGTACTGGTGGACGGGAAGATCAGAGTTTCAGTTTAGATTGTCTAAAATTACTAATAGTGGGCACGATACCAATTGACTCACTGCAGTTCGAATGTTTATGAAATTAATATTAGCAACTTGTAACACTGATTTTAAAGGTCCTCTGCTTTACATATAGGTATAATAACTGAAAGGGGTTTGCAGAACTGTGTATAGTTCCGTATATAAATGACACATAGCCACACTGGATGCACATTTTGAATTTGACCCTATGACGTTAGTTGTTGACTTTCGATCAGTTCACGCTACTGTAAGGTATTTGAGTACAGCATGAAGATGTTAATATTCGTACTACATACTCTAATGCTAATGTTAGACGCACTTAGTTAAGACAAAGTTATGACATACGTCGCGCTGTTAAAGAAATTTGGTAGTAGATGGTTGCTGTATTTACAAGGTAAGAAGCTATTTTACAGTTATGTACCTGATGGGATATATCATTTTCACAGTATATTTTTTACATTAGCTCTTTCAGGCAGCCCTGTTAAACTTTCTGATGCTGTAAAATATCTAAACATTGGGGAAGACAGCAGGCACTCAAGCATAGACGTTAAGTGTTGTGAATCTGTTCCGAAATTGTTCAAAGGTTTCACTGTCATAGAATATACTGATAAAGTGCCAAAAAATCGTGTCTCACGATAAATTCCGTTCATATTCCGCATTTAGAACACCAAAAAACGTTATAATTTGGTTTCGTTTGAAGAACAAACGCTGTTAACAGATTTCGACGCCGTATGTGTAAATAAATTAACACAACCGATAGTAGCTGTATATTCAAATACTCTGAAGCTGTTTTGTAGTTATATATTTAAATGAGACATAGTTTTCGCGACTTAACTCGAGTGAATACACACGCTAATAAAGTCTTACGCACATTTAAAGTTTGCGCGGAACTTTGTCACCATAATGGCCGCCGAGGCGCTCTTCAATTTGCCCGCTGTTTGTAGTCGGTCGCTTGTGGGGGCTTGGGCGGAACCGATATTTAGGTTTAGTGTTCTCAAACACAGAGAAAGAGTGAAACATTAATTATACTCTGTACAATTCGCACAAACTACGGACACTTAACGTACTATGTGTAATTTTCTGAAACAACAGAATGGTCGAAAAGCGATACAATTTCCCTCCCTTTGCAGATTTCAGGAGGTACGCATTCCAGATTCACATCTCGTTGTCACAAACGTGTTTTCCCATTCCAGGCGTCGCCTGCGATAATTCCGATTCTGTCCCTGAGTCTCTGGAGACTTTCATAAAATGTGCAGACCTTGACATCGCTCACGGCCGAACCGCGGCATCTGGGGAAAGGTGGCAGGCGTGCTTACCTTGGCAGTGCCTCAGGATCCCCACTCCAGTGCGGGGCATTGGCCGGCCTCGTGTCGCGTGCTTTATCCCCTAAACCCGCGGATGTTGGCATCACGCATCTCGCAAAGCATTCGCGAGTTGGCCTGCTGCGCGCCTGTGGCATTCCCACCGTCTGACATTTCATGGTCACAGGCCACTTTTCTCACAGCTCCGCACTGCATGACACAACGAATTCTAAGGACAGCAGTTGCATATTTGTATTATTATTCTTTTATTGTCCTTTGAGTTGTCCCCATGCAACCATCGACATAAATAAGTCTTTAAAAAAAAAAAAAAAAAAAAAATCGCACTGACGTGTTTTACGGCCAACTTTAGATTTGTAGTTTTATAAGTTTTTGGAAACATTTTGGACCAAAATAATAATCTAAATAATAAAAAATTAATAAGTGTCTGAAACCCTTTTAGGGAAAAAAATAGGGAACAGCGGGTTTCGAAACACTTATCTCCAGCGCCACAGTCCAATGCATTGCCTACTACGCTACAGCTGACAGTAACGAGTTGTGTTCTCTAATCTTATACTAGTCGTTGTTAACTGATGCTAATATGGCATTTGTAGACACTAGATTATCATTTATCGTACGAAGGACGACGTCTTTTTTCTTAATTCTTCAGTGCGCCATTGCTTTGAAATGCCATCGTGTAAGTTACAATAAGAAAATTATCAAATACGCAACGCAAGATGGCGTATGCGTATGCGTTAATTCAATGAAAGGTGTCAAAACTCCGTTATTTTTGCAAATATCTCTTAAACGATGCGAGATATGAAAAAAACATAACAGAGCAAAGTTGTAGAAAATTTTCTCCTCTACAAATTCGGTTATTCAATTTTCGTGTCAGATGCATGGTTAATCCGTTATTTTCATTTAAATTTCGAGCTGTCAAAAGACGATCGCAAAGGCCCACTTTTAGTGTTACTACCGTAACCTAAAGTGGGCAAAAAAAAAAAAAAAAAACACACAACGGGGGAGAGGGGGGAGAAAAAACGAAAAAAATACCTTTCTTTTCTGGGGTTTTTACACGTGATTAAAATGGAAACACACCTCCTAAATTCAAATCTGTAATTACTTTTTCCGTGTCATAGTTTTCAAGTTATAGGCAATGTTCTATTTATATGTCTACGCTGTGAATAATAAAAAGCGATGTATGACGCTTTTATTTTTTCTTCTGTGAACAATGGTGTCACCTGGAATGATATTCTAGTACTGGTCGGCAAGCATTGCAGGCATCCATTTCTCTTTATAACGGTTTTCCAAAAACATTGTCTAGATGTAGCCTTTCACCACGTTCGTCGGAAACGTCATTACAGCTCTCAGGAAAATAGTTTAGATGTGAATCTACGAAATACCCTTTTAATGACATGTTACATCCTAAATCCCTATATGCATTTATCATTTCTTGAACCAATTGTTTGTAGTTGTCAGCTCTTTTTTTTTTTTTTTTCAGAAAGTTTTCGATTGAATTCATAAAAGAGTGAAAGGCATTCTTCAAACTGCGAGTCTTTCTGAAGTTTTCTAATTTGGGGGCCCACAAACACCCACCCCATCCTTCATTTTTGCTGAAGAAAGTCAACTATTTTCAAAGGTACATAAACCCTTGTGCAGATTGATTCATGGTCTTTAAACACTATTTAAAAAGGTGTTCAAAGAGGTGGTAGAAAAACATCTTCACTGGCTACCAGTTTCTCATTCTGTAAATTCTTTTCTCCCACTTTCCAGCTCCTTCGAGGCCAAAGCTTTCTTTTATAGTGGTAATTTCTGTCACGACTGTCCCACAGAAAACATCCATATTTCGAGTAATCTTGTTACATTTCCAATATCATTGCAACTATTTTAAAGCCTCCACATATTTTCCACTTACTAATTGCAGCATATTCTTCAAAACACCACCTTTAAATTATCAGTTAAATTAGACATTTATCTTCGCATAACTAAAAGACTGTGCCTGATAGCGAATTTCAGATTTGAATCTCTCACGTGAAAATCCTTTGGAAACACAAATTTCCGTATGAGAAAAATGACCCTTGTCGAACATTGTCATAATGACATACACGGTACAGTTATGAAACCAAGTTGGCAAAAGCAAATAACGAACCTTAAAGGTAAAACAGGAAAGAAAGGCAAGAGCAATTTAAAATAACATAACAAATTTTAAAGATAAGGAGAAACAGCAATTTGAGATAACATATTGTAATTAAACATGGTTTTATCTTTTACATATCAGTTCATAACTCTTTCTTCGTCGCCCTTAGAAAGGAGATAAGTTCTTTGAATACTGCAAGGTCTGTGGTTGCCTATAATATTGACAAATATGCTGGTAACTGGTAGTTCCTGCACACAACATACCTTAGCAACTTTGATGTTGATGCATCCAAACATATGTGAGTTGTTTCGTCCGCTTCACCGCAGTCACCAAGTGGAGATGCCACGATTCCGACATGGTGTAGGTGCTGCGCAGTTTTACAGTGCTTGAACTTCAGTCGCGCTATGGTGACTGAAAGCTTCCGCGAACACCTAAGTCCATTGTATCAAGGTCTGGTTGATAAGCGTGTAGATGTGAGTTTATGATGAGACTTGTTCTGTTTTGATTCTAAACGGGACAGGGATTTTATGTTCACTTCATTGCAACTGGACAAACATTCGTGATGTAAAACACAATTTTAGCTGCTGGATGGATTTCCTGTAGACGTTTCTGGTCTCTGTGCGATAGACAGGTACTTGCTCTTTTCTGCAATTGAAATAGTATTTTGGTATTCCTAAAATGTGATTTTCAATGCGGGTTGAATTTCATGTTAACAGGCCGGCCGCGGTGGCCGAGGAGACTGAGGCGCTCCAGTCACGGTCTGCACGGCCACTACGGTCGGGGGTTCGAATCCCCCCTCGGGCATGGATATTTGTGCCGTCCTAGTTCGTAAGTAGTTCATAGTAGTTTGTAAGTTTAGGGACTGATGACCTCGTAGTTAAGTCCCATAAGCTTAACAAACATTTGAACATTTTTTCATGTTAACAGTTTACAAGTCGCGCATAAGTATTTGTGCCTTTTAGCTGACTTCTAAGAGCTGTTCGCAAAGCTTCACCTGCTGCATTATTCGCTAAGGATTCGTAATCGGGAAAACCGTATAAAAACTTTGTTCGGTTCCACCATCCGGTTTCTCCATTTCAAGGCTCATTTACCTCCTTAGCTACAAGGCAGGTCTGAAATGTTCGGTGAATGGTCCCGCGCATACATATTGAGGCACATGTCAACAAACACCCCTATTATGCAAAGCAGTGCAGTGGAGCGGTGGTACATGGTGAGACCCAGCTAACAGGGTCAGCGAGAGAACTTGTCATTGCTGCAAGTAGCGCAAAATGAAGCAAGGCTTTAACCATTGAAAGGAAGAACAATATGTGCCTGAGAGACATGCATCAGTTTTTATTTTGTTACATTGGCAATACTGTTTACGCCGAAAGCGGAGGGCCGCTGTTGCTGCATACATTTTCATTGTTAGTGCTGTGGTGTGATCGATTTTTAACGGTTATTGTTATACGTAAAGTAATTGTTTTCTCGAGTATCACAGTGCCTGTGAGACACACATTTGCAGTAACGAAACTTTTGTTGTGTGTCTAATAGACACTTAATTCCAAATTACTGGTGAGTACAACTACATGCAGCTAATTGCTGTTCGACTTAGACATACTATTAAGTAACAAGGC
The DNA here is from genome assembly GCA_026315105.1 of Locusta migratoria. Classification (NCBI taxonomy): domain Eukaryota; kingdom Metazoa; phylum Arthropoda; class Insecta; order Orthoptera; family Acrididae; genus Locusta; species Locusta migratoria. The sequence goes on along the minus strand of CM048744.1, from coordinate 721,000,150 downwards.
CTAGCATTTATGTAATATGTCACACAGGTTGGAAAAATGGAGTAGGTTCCATCTACATTATGCAAAAGAAGACCAACCAAAGTATTGAGAAGGGAAACTTAAAAAGATGTGGGAACAAATAGATGAAAAATGTGTGTTCAGTGCTTAATCGCTTAATTAGAAAAAGCCTCTTAAGGGTTAACACCAAGTTTTGATTAAAATTAGGCAAGACGGAGACCCATGGGATGCTAGTGCAAGTGTATGGTGTTAAAGCAGTGAGTAATGTATTTGAGTGGTTGCGGAGTTCCAGCAGCGCGTGACCTCAGTACTTTGAGCGGTTCCACAAGAAGCGCTTCCTGGCAATTTACAACAGCTCTACAACCGAGGTCAGAAGTGTATTGTAGCGAATGGCGATTACTTTGAATGCCCAGTAAAGGTGTTTTGTTTATACCTCTTGTTTCCTATATTTCCTGAGACCGTTCAGATCCCCCGTTTATTTCTGTAATTATTAGCTAGTCTTCTGTGTTTAATTAACTTGACGTCAGCGGTACAATGAGCTCAAACATCTCCTGAAGTCTAGTCACGGGTTTCTCACAGGCGTGTGGAAACAACCCAGAGAGCCGGATAGTACTGACAGTAAACCCTTTTAATTATTTCTTCGCGGACGTAGCCTTGTTGCATACCTCTTATCTACCGACACCGCGCATCTCTGGCAGAGCATTTAATGCGCTGTTGACGTTTCAGCGAGGCGAGACCGCAAATAGCAACAGCTTCCTCTGCGATGCTCGCCTAGAGCGGACTGTAGCCTACAGGCGGGCAGGGCCGCGCGGGTTTGCCGAACGTAACGGTCCCCGGTTTGAGAACCTGTTTGCCCGCGTGCCTTCTAAGCCGCCGCCTCCGCCTCCGCAGCTCTGATAGCCGCGCTGCAACTCGCCTGCCCTCCTCCCACACACAGCACCCGGGCAACGCGTTCCTGTCAACACCGTTCCGACCTAGCTCAACCCACCTTTTCTTGCAGACTAGACAGCACTTCTGGCTCTTGGTTTTTTGACCAGAGTTGTTGATAAAATTTACGTCTCTCTTAAAAATTAAGGTGTCTGTTAACAGACGTCGGTATGTGACACTGCAACTGTTGTAAATATATATGTCCATAGTGGTAGGAAGACACGTAGCACCATGGGCGGGCGGGTTACGTGCTTGGATAGTGCTTACAGGTATGTTAAGCCCTAAGCCAGAGGCTTAGCGCAACTGCATATCAACCGCGAGGTCCCCAGTTCGAATCCCGGCCCCAAGAGAAATTTTCATATGTCCATGCTGTATGTTTACAATGCCTACTCGCAGCCAAGACTGAGGAGCCCCAGTTGAAATCTACTTTTACTACTGTTTTATTTAAACGAGGACATCGAAAGAGTCCAAAGAAGGGCAGCTCATTTCATATTGTCACGATTAAATGATACAGGATCTGGGATGGGAATCATTACAACAACGGCGCTTATCGCTGCGGCGCGGGCTACTTACGAAACTCAAATCGCCAACATTCTCCTCCGAATGCAAAAATATATTGTTGACTCCCACTTACATAGGTAGAAATGATCATCAGAATAAAATAGACAAATCATAGCTCGAACGGAGAGATTCAGGTCTTGTTTCTTCCCGCGCGCTATTCGAGAATGGAATGGTAGATAAATAGTAGAATGATGATTCGATGAACCCTCGGTCAGGCACTTTAATGTGATTTGCAGAGTATCCCATGTAGATGTAGATGCAAACAGAGGATACCACGCCCTGCGTGCTGTTCCTCTACGGTTTCGCTTGTCCATTGTTGTTTGGTCGAGGTAATCCCTGCGAGTTTACGAGAGTAATTCAGGCGTCCAATTTTTGGCTGTCGGGAGTGCACTCGTTCTCGCCTGATAGTCTGGGACGACGACTCAGAAATAAATTGGTTCCAATCCGCCGGTTCCGACCAAGGTTTTCGGGAGGCTTTCCTTGGTTTTAAGGCGTATGCCGGAACTGGTAAGCCCCTCTAACTTATTCCCAATTGGGATTCCTCTCTGCCCCACTACCAGCTTGTCTGATATTGGATAGAAGCGCGACTCTTTATGGGTCGGATCTCAAACAGCCCGCTCCACTCCTCGGAGTGGAGAATGAAGAGTTTTTTGCTATTTTTAATAACCATTACAAGCGAAACTGGATGGGCTTATGATATCACCGTACGGCACTTAATACTCTAGATACAACGCGACGAACTACCTTGTGGCCTGGTGTGCTGTAAAACTTCAGCATCAACCGCGACATTTTATTACTTCGTTATAGTTAGTGGACATTAACCATTCTACTACTGAATTACTAAAAGTATGTATCTTAGTACGACACATAGTTCACGAGTCATTAATGAGGTACGCTAAAAACTAACTTTTGCTAGTGGAACGCAAATCATCCGACATTCATGCAGCATTTGATAATGATAGGACTTAGTGACTTCCAAACAGCGTGAAACACATTTTCAAACAAATTTCTAAACTTTTTTCTCGAAGGCATGCTTAAAGTCAAATACTCAAGACATTAACTCATTTGTAAGGTAACCAGACATTTGAAGAAATTCTGTACACGAGTTTTATTAATCTAGGAAAAGGAAGGAAGGACGATTAGGATATAACTTCCCGTCGACATCGTGGTTATTGGAGACGGAACACAAGCTCATATTGCTCATAAGGATGGGCAAGAAACTAGGCCGTGCCCTTTCAAAGGAACTATCCCGGCATTTACCTACATTGATTTAGGAAAATAAAGAAAACCTAAATCACTGACCGGAGGTGGATTTGAGGCACTGTCCTTCCGAATGCGAGTCACGTCGTTCCGTGATTATTCAAAGAATCGGGGGGTTTTCTCATTACAAGCTGGTCTGTTTCTTCTAGCACTGCATTGTGCTATTTGTGCCAAATATGGACTATAAATGAATATATTTATAGATAAAGAGAGAATACAGGTAAGTGATAAGTTATTGGGTTTTGTAAGAGCAAGAAAGTTACAATCGTCTTGTGATTGTGCAGCTCTTATATCTTCCGTGCTTGCGTTTATGGATTCGTGAAGAAAACCGCCTTTCGTGGAGAAATCTGCCTTATGCAAGACACCTTGTTTTATTTTTTTACCTAGACATGTTTCGGCACTTATTGTGCCATCTTCCGATGGTGACGTTAACAGTGACACTTCCCAACAAACAAACAAAAAAGCACACTAAACGTCATGAACTATACTAACACGCCACAAACAAGAAGCAGCAACACCACAGCTCGAATGTAAATGACAAAATGTTCAAATGTTTGTTAAGCTTATGGGACTTAACTACGGGGTCATCAGTCCCTAAACTTACAAACTACTTATTTACTACCTTATACTAAGGACGGCACAAATATCCATGTCCGAGCGGGGATTCGAACCCCCGACCGTAGTGGCCGTGCAGACCGTGACTGAAGCGCCTCAGTCCCCGCGGCCGGCTGTAAATGACAAACTGTGAATACTTGTCATTCCTCAAGCAAAGCAGATGCAAATCCTGTGAATGACATAATAAAAGGTAAAAACCCACGGAATATGCCACAGCTATTACCGAAACGTATCTGGATTATAAAATAAAACAATGTGTCGTGCATAAGGAGGATTTCTTCACAAAACAAAAGTTACGATATTCCCAAATTTGGGGTCGAAATCTTCATTCATAAACAATATTGTCGATTGGTATGATAGTTGTTGATTCCACAGCAATCTATATATGTATTTCTACTCCAAGGGGCCGTCTGGTCCATTACTTCGCTGCAGATGCGGTAATATCGGTAGAACCCGTGCGGGAAACCGAAATAGCGAACATTATAGGGCATGGGCGATAGGCGACTTGGCGGAGTTTGAGCGCTGCTGCCTCGAAGCAGGAGATCCGAATCCCGGCTCGGCTCACATTTTTACATGTTGCCATTAATACCCTAGTGCAGCTAATGCCTTTCTTCCACCCCTCATTAAGCGCGCAGAAACAAAGGTAAGTGAACATGTTGGTCGGAACAGAGAAGCGGCGAGTAAGCGGCGACGGCTGCGAAGCCAGCCGGCCTGCGCCTCGGTGAGGGGCCTCGGCTAAGCCGCTTTCACTCACCTCACGGGCCCGGGTTCGAGACCTGCGCGCCTCTCTGCTTCACGCCACCAGCTAATTAAAGAGAGAGCTGCGAAACCACTTCACTCGCCGAATGGAGGTCGCGGATTTCATACACAAAAAAGGTTTTCTTCTGTGTTTCACAAGGCGGTATGTCACCATACGACGCAATCTAACTCTGCAGTCGAGGTCGATAAAAACACGGTTGTGCAGTGGCGTTCGACGTTCGCCGTGGATGAAATTTTTGCTGACAGTATTTGACCGAAAAAAATAAATATGGTGGTTTGAAGTTCCTTATCACCAGTCATTGTTGTGGATTGAATTACACACCTCTCCTTTGAAGTGAAGGCATGTGGCAATACGTCCATCGAATGGGGACGTTAATTCGGCGGGCCTCTTCGTGCTATTTCGAGGAACAGTCTGTATCCCAGCACTGTTTTATCAAAAAAATGTTCAAATGTTTGTATAGTCTATGGGACTTAACTACGGGGTCATCAGTCCCTAAACTTACAAACTACTTATGAACTACTTACGAACTAGGACGGCACAAATATCCATGCCCGAGAGGGGATTCGAACCCCCGACCGTAGTAGCCGTGCAGACCGTGACTGGAGCGCCTTAGTCCCCTCGGCCACCGCGGCCGGCCACTGTTTTGTCCTCTTCCTTTCTCTTATCGTCATTGTCTTCATACATCACAAACATAACAGCACACTATGTACGAGGGTTGGAACGTAAATAGTGGCAACTATTTATTCACAACCGATACGTAACCGTTACATGTTTGCAACTGTTACTGTCCTTCAACGTAGTCACCACCGTTCTGTAGAACCCGTTGCCAGCGATGTGGAAGGCATAGTACACCGTTAGCAAATGGTGCGAATGGAGCGGTCTAATGCCTGTCGAATCTCTGGAACAGTTCTCAAGCGAATGCCACGAAGTGGTTCCTCTATCTTCGGAATCAAATAGTCACAAGGACTTCAGTCCGGGAAGTTTGGTGGATGGTACAGTACTTCAGAGTTACATTGAGCGAACAGAGCAGCCTCAGCTTGCGCTGTATGCGCCCGCGCAAAGCTGGTTGTAGGTGTTGCTCCAAAAACGAACAGTAATACGCTACAACGACCTGCCCGATGCATGTCTGACACAGTTTACCAACCTTCGTTGTAGCCTCTGATGGATTTTACCCAGCTTGCCACTGTTCTTTACGGCAATGCCGATTCCCCGCACGTCTCTTGCAGACTTTGATAATACTGTCGTACTGTATGACTTCTGGGACATTCAATCTTAATCCAACTGCGTTGTTCCTGTTTCGAAAACATAGTGAAACCTTTACGTTAGACCGCTCGCTCACAAGTGACTTGTTTCAAAAAAATGTTCAGATGTTTGTAAAGCTTATTGGACTTAACTGCGGGGTCATCAGTCACTAAACTTACAAACTACTTATGAACTAGGTTATACTAAAGACGGCACAAACTTCCATGTCCGAGAGTGGATTCGAACCCCTGACGGGGAACGGCCTCGCGCATCGTACCATAGCGCCTCAATGCGCTCGGCCGCTCTGCCGCGGCCTGACTTGTTTCCCTCGATTGTGCGCACGCCGGTGACGTGGGTCGGGCGAGCCCATTTGCTCAGAGGTAAGGTAGGTATGTCAACAACCTGAGCTATCAGCGGCAGTAGTAGATTCCATTGCATAATGTCTCCACAGCAGTGTTTTCACTAATTAAGTTCCAACCCTCGTATTTAAAGTACAGAAGACTTAATATAGAGCCGGACTTCCTTTGTCCTGTGACGTGGACAAGTCAATGTCGCGTGGACTCAAGATGTCCTGGAAAAACCCTCTGCAGGAATATGGTGCCTTGTTGCCTATAATTGACCATAATTGGGCAAAGTAATGTTGGTGCAGGATTTACTGTACGATATGACCTCTCGATTAAGTTTCATAATTGTTCCGTTGGGCGATCTGAATGGCCGAAACATTCGCTGGTATTTTCCAGAACGTTCTCCAAACTAATTCCGAATAACTGTGACTTGGTGTCAGGGCGTATTGTCATCCATATCAATTTCAATATTATTTTTTCTTGGGAACATTAAGTTCATGGCTGCAAATAGTCTCCAAGTATCCGTACATAATCATTTTCAGTCAGTGATCGGTTCAGTTGGAACAGAGGACCGAGTCCATTCCATGTAAAACAGCCTGCACCATTATGGAGCCACCTGCAGCTTGCATATTGCCTTCATTGTCACCTTTGGTCAGTAGTTTTGTGGCATCTGCGCCATACTCAAAGCCCACCATCAGCTCTTCCCAACTGAAATCGTGGTATCTCACCAAGACATGGTTTTCCAGTCGTCAAGGCTCCAGGCAGAGACGTGCTGTTAGGAAAGCCACTCGAGTTGGTTATCTGCTGCCAAACAGAATATATTTCCGTCGTATATTTCACATAGTTTTTTGCTTTTGTTTCACGCAGTGTTAATTGTTAGCACTGACAAGTCTATGCAAACGCCGCTGCTCTGGATCATTAACTCGTACACTGCATTACCCTTGGTGTGAAATAAAGGCTGAAATTAGGTACTGTCGTCACACTCTTGGCATTGCAGAACTCGGAATATTGAATTCGTAACGATATTCGAAATGGAATGTCCCTTGTATCAAGCTGCCAATACCATTCCACGTTCGAAGTCTTAATTTATATCGGTTAGATCATTCATTTCTTGAGATCAGAGAACCATCAAAATAGTTTCCCCCTGCATTATAGTTTTATCAGAACCAAATCATTATGAGATGTACAGAAAGGCGATGAAAATCCAAAAGCACCGAAAACTATTTTAACAAGAAATAGGAAGTATTCAGTTTATGTAAGTTATGGGTCTTGCCGTTCTTTCTCGTTGCAAAGACGGGTCGAGATGACTCCACGATCTTGGGTCGCACGAATTGACCGTTAGGTGGATAATTATAAACCGTTCGACTTTCTGTGCTTATTAATTTTAGCACTACTGAGTCATTCTAAACTTCACCATTAGGAGACCGTTAGGCAGAGAATCATGACTTATCTACATTAAAAATAATGTAATGACCAGCCGTGGCATAAGAAGTTCTTATTCATTTAGAGTATTCCCTCCGGTGTAATAAACATGATTAAAATACAGAGTGGTCGGAAATTCCTGTTACACACTTCTAGTAAATGACGTGTACTACGTATTGCAGCCGTTTCTGGAATATGTGCCATTGAATGTCCGTCAGAAAATGTGGTTACAGCATGATGGTGCACCACATCACTTTTCACTGGCTGTCCGGAGACATCTCAACAGACGATTTGGTGAAAGATGGCTAGGCCGTGGTGGTCCAACCGCGTGGCCGCTACGATCACCGGCTTTAATCCCTACGGACTACTTGTGGGGTCGTAAGAAGAGCCTAATTTATGAGACATCTGTACAGGCAGAGGAAGATCTGCTGGCGCGAGTTCTGGCAGCTGCAAAAGACATTGTAGACACACCAGGTGGGATGGAGGGAGTGTACCAGAACATGCTTCGGAAGTAAAATGTGTGTAACGACGTTGGTGGTCCCCAAATCGAGTCGCTGTTGTAATGCATCAGTACGTTACGGCTGGTGCCGTAGATGCTGGGTTCTTGTTGTTCTCGACTAATGTAAACCGTAAGTTGTAAATTGTAATGAAAATGCGTTAGTAATTACGGAACGATTCAGTATAATTTTCAAACTGATTGTAACAATTGTACTGGATCACGTCTAATTACATTCCTCAAGTAGGAATAGATGCGATAATCATCTGAATTGAAACCGCCATGGAACGGAAACTATGTTTTCGGACATGGGTTCCTATTCAAAATGTTATGTCCTCACTACCCTCTACAAGTCCTAGATTTGTAACGGGAATTTCTGACCGCCTCAGTAAATGCAATATTTACTTATGATCACATTATAAAAATTGAACACATCTTCAAAATATATGGGGTAATTTGAAAATTCAATGATTCATGACTACATTAAGAAAGAAATGCTGTGGATATACTGGTGAGTGGCCAAACGGTATTAAAAAACTTTTTAAGCAGTGCAGTTACGCGATGTTTGGGGGTAACGTATGGATTTTTTAAATATGAAACCAAGAAGGTAAAGGTAATGCAAGTAATGAAACTGAAATCTTTTATATCTATAGATATAGCCATTCCGTGTGAGGAAATGTAGTGCAATATTTTGGGCTTGCAGCGGTTGTTAGTTACCGGTAAAAACTGCTGGTTCACATAAATTGAGTTTTTTATACACTCTTAAGCTCTCGCCGGAATCTGGACAATTTCCTTTAGAATGAGTACCAACACAATTTGGTTAACTAGGGCACAGGGCTACGTAAGATTGTCAGTCTTAAGAACTGTTATTGAATCTTTTCCCTGAGAAACTGCAAGTACAGTCGGTTCTCATAACAGCTCCGTAATTTCAGGCAATATTATATATGGAAAGGTGCGCATTAATTCGTTCGTCTCTTGTGTAATATGGTAAATCTCATGTAATACTGTTGTGCAATTTATAACACTCACCGGATATTTTGGGGAATCACGAAGGCGCATGAACTCATCTTTATCGGGTGTAGTAGACAAAAACCCTACCCTTAATTATTACCATTGTTCCAGCCAAGCGAATGTAATATAATAGCTCCTTCGCCTAGTCACGAATCGCGTGCTGAATAATGACTAGAATTTGTCCAGCCTCCACATCTGTATTCTAATGTATGCGTCGGCACTTTCAAGACAGTGTGGGCTGTTTGGTAGTAATTTGTTGGGTGCATCCTGTTTTGCGTGGGCACCGCCTGCCCCTCCCGCCATCAACATGCAGTCGGGATAGCCGCAGCAAGTGTGTACGGAGATCGCCTCCTGTCTGACAAGTTCTCAAACAGCGCTTTTAAATTTTGAAGCATTGTTCAGAAATATTACATTCGTAATGTAGAATTTCGTGTTCGCAATTTTCCCAGATGTATAGAAAGTGGAGAAGCTACCTATTATACAAATGAGAGAGAATCTCTTGTCTTTCAGTACAGTTACAGACAGGTTTGTTTTTGTCGGACTTGTCTCTTTTAAATTATTTGCCGGCCGCGGTGGCCGAGGGGACTGAGGCGCTTCAGTCACGGTCTGCACGGCCACTACGGTCGGGGGTTCGAATCCCCCCTCGGGCATGGATATTTGTGCCGTCCTTAGTTGTAGGTAGTTCATAAGTAGTTTGTAAGTTTAGGGACTGATGACCCCGTAGGTAAGTCCCATAAGCTCTACAAACAGTTGAACAATACACACACACCCATGCCCAAGGGAACATCACCGGTCGTTTGATGCCATGGGTAGTACAAACTCAGCATAAAATTCAGTGGTCTGTTCGACGTAACACTGTATGCGGTAGGAGAAGCAGTATTGGTTTCAGACACATCGGCAGGCAGCCACTTAACGGCGGTGGGTTCTGCTCCGTTGGGGCCTGTAATGACAGATGTTGATGGTGAGTGATAAAGAGAAGGTGCGACCGCGGTAGCCAGCCAGAGGGGCGGCTAATTAGTGGCTGTGGCAGTCGTAAAACACGCGCCCCTTTGTGTCGCCGATCGATGCCCGCTGTTCAGATGGCAGGCGATAAGCCGGCACCTACCCCTGCACGTTTCTGCTGGTTGGGTTCTCTACCGATCAAAGCGGCTCAGGGTTGTCAAAGAAGGTTGTTTGTCTAGATCCGCAGTACGGAATGTTAACTCGTCACGAAACGTCACTGGAACGGATACAGCTGTTGCGGCCGATCTAACAGACATACATTTTATTGTGGCAGCTATGTTTCGGGATTAACGCTGTAATATTACTACGTGAAAACGAAAATTGAAGTGTGGATGTTTGATATTCATTATACAAGGAGGTAAATAAAACTTATATAATCCTAAAGGAACTGTCACAGATATGCACAAAATAAAAATCTTGTGTTCAAAGCCGCTAAGAGCGTTCGAAGGGTTTACATACTTCCATACTTATCAAAAACTCTATTACCGTGTGTGACACGTATAAAATTCTGCAATAATACATTAACAGCAGAAACTGAAGAGCTGCCTAGCTCTGACCCGCGTACCGACAATTGCTATGGGTAGAAGACACACAAAAGTAAAAACGTTTTGTGAAATCACATTTTACGGACGTTCGTGTGTAACTGTTTCACTTGCAGAAACACACGCACATACGACAACTACTATGCCACAACTGCTACGTCAGTGATATCCGTATTGGAAATAAAAACATCGTTGTAATTGTCTGTCAATAATAACTTTGATCAAAATTTTCAAATGTTTGTAAAAGTATGGGACATACCTACTATGGTTATCATTCCCTAGACTTCCAAACTTCTTAAACATATGGACAACGAGCGCGCGCGCGCGCGCGCGCGCGCGCGCGCGCGCGCACACACACACACACACACACACACACACACACACACACACACACACACACACACACACTCTGCCCGAGGGAGGACACGCATCTAAGGCCGGCCGCGGTCGCCGAGGGGACTGCGGTGCGCCAATCACTGTCTGCACGGCCACTACGGTCGGAGGTTCGAATCCCCCCTCGGGCATGGATATTTGTGCCGTCCTTAGTGTTAGCTAGTTCGTGAGTAGTTTGTAAGTTTAGGGACTGATGACCCCGTAGTTAAGTCCCATAAGCTATACAAACATTTGAACTTTTCGAATCTAAGACGGGAAACAACGGTGCGCTTCGCTGCCAGGCGGCTTAGAGCGCACGGCCATTCCATCACGACAAATAATGTTTATTGGTTTCATTAGTTTTCTCTAGGAGTAACATAATGATCACTTGTCTTCAACGCCACAAAATTTGAAGTAAGTTTGTAATTTTTAATAACTACGACGATACAAAGATATAGAGAGAAGAGGAAATTGACAGAAAGATGAGATGGAAAACAGGAGGAGGAGATAGCGAGAGGAGTAGGGGGCAGATGGACAGAATGTAGACACAGATTGCTTTTATCATGGACAGTACGTCTTTGCATGCTCCAGAATTGGTATACCTTCCTTATATTTCTGTAGAAAAACAAACGAAAAATCTAGTAAATCCACTGGCTTTGCAATAAACGAGTTTCTGAGAAAACGTCTCTTCTTTACACACGACGTAAAATACGGTATTACTGTGACTCGTGTATTTTCTCGAGGTGTCTGTGTGCAAGAGTTTTACTTTCTATCCCATTTATTTCTTACGAGACTGAGCGACAGCGAATTCTGACTGTCTTTAGCTGGTCTGTGTTATTTCTTAATATCTCTACAAACTATTAGTCACGCCTTCTTTACTGACTACTAGACAATTCGCTCATGTACGAATGTCTTCATGGAGATGGTTTTACAAACCGCAAGTGAGCATATGTTGCACGGTATAGGGTACCGTTGACAGTGTTTCACTGATCATCACGAAAGTTGACAAATATATGTGAGTTTTCATAGATATGGGCACATGAGGACAATGAGAGGTTGACTAAGAAGATACGCAATGTAACATGACATGCAGGAAACAACTGAGTGTAGGAAGTCAAAGGTGATTTGAAGGCTGTAGATATAAAAGAAAGGAATCGGCAGACAATATAACAGGACAGTGAGAAGTATAAAGGTTTGTTGGGTGGTCACAGGTGGCCGGACACCAAAATCAAAGTTGTCTTAACTGAAGAAGAAAATAGAAGAATCGAGAGAATGAAGAGGTATTGGGAAGAAACTTGTACGAAGGGTCCTAACGAAGCAGAAGTAGGAGGAGGAGGAAGAGGTGAACTGAAAAGGTGGGATGAACAGAGAGAAGGGGAGGAGGAGATGGGAGAGGAAGAGATGGATATAGGGAGGATTGCAGGGGAGGTTGACAGCGAGAGTATAGAATAAATCAGCACCCAAGCAATGCCGGGTTTTCAGCTAGTCAAAAATAATATTTATTTGGTAATGTATGAAACTGGTGAAATGACGAATCGAGGTATGTGCAAGACATGTATTGCACAGATTTGTTTGTAGTTTCACCATTTTCTACAGTCGTAATATATATTCTTCAATTTATGTTCACTTTTGAATGAATGTGGGTTTGAAAATTTCCGGCGTGCTAGTAGAGAATGGGCCGGTAGAGAATTATTATAAAAACGGTTCGATGAACCCTCTGCTACGCACGTAATGTGATTAGCGGAGAATTTATGTAAATGTAGGTTACGCCTGACATTAGCAAGAACAGGTTTTAAAAGTGGAACTATGAAGGAGGTTGAAATAATTAAAGGAATTAAATACCACTTTGCGGGTCCTCTAATCCAGTATGTAGGAACTTCATAACATCGCTCTTTACGGTCCTCGTGATCCTCCCCAGCCAGAGGGGACGCAGTAGTCGATTTGCGAAGTTGAGCGCTGACGACGTGGTGGCGGGGAGAGGGATGGCCAGCACCAGCACCAGCAGCGGCTGATGAGTGCCGGGGCCATCGACGGCAGGGCGGCCATCGATCGTGGGCCGTGGCTGTCCTCCTGACGGATGCCGCGAGTCGCCTAATTAATGGTGCTGCCCCGACACGCCGCTGACCCGGCCCACTCCGCATGCCCGGCACGTACTCGCCGCGACACAAATGGAACACCCACGGCACGCACTGCCCGGGACTCAGTGCCCGGAGATTACTGCCCTTGACACGGCATACGAAAAACACTGGAATAAGGAATCTCTTCAAATGACTGGACAACAGACAGAGGTAGCAACCTATAATTTTGGCAATTGATATCCTGTCACGGTCGCCACATGTGCGAGGACAATAATAAACTCGTTGCCTCTATTTTTTTTTAGCCAAATAACTGCTGAAAATGTGGAATCAGCATATCCATTCTCAGCGTTGGTCCTTCCTTAGTTTGGGCCGGCATCTTAAGTGTGATGCTTCTGCTTCATATGGCGGGCTTGGTGGGTAGCCGGCTGAGGTGGCCGAGGGGACTGAGGCGCTTCAGTCAAGGTCTGCATGGCCACTACGGTCGGGGGTTCGAATCCTCCCTCGGGCATGGATATTTGTGCCGTCTTTAGGATTAGCTAGTTCATAAGTAGTTTGTAAGTTTAGGGACTGATGACCCCGCAGTTAAGTCCCATAAGCTGTACAAACATTTGAACATTTTTGAATTTGCCTGGTGGGTAAAGCGCTCGACTGGAAACCAAAGGGTCGAGGGTCGCTGGCCTGGTAGCTCAGAGCGCTCGGTCAGAGACTCAACTGAGCAAAAACCTCTACGAACCAACTAGAGCAAACAGACTTGAACGACCGCAAAGCATTCATTTACTCTAAGAAAGTAAAATGATGGGAAAAAAGGAGTTTTCGAACCAGGTCCGATCACGGATAGTTCAGTCTGCGATTTAACCCAGTCTTCACATCTCACCGACGAGGGGAGGCGCTAGAAACGACACTTGGTTGGGATTCCACGTTAAACTGTACGTCGCCTTTCCTCAGTTGGCTCATTGCGGTTTAGGGACATACAAGTCGACGAACTGGCGCCCTGTTGGCTTGCACCAGACCACTGAGCCACGTGAAATTATTTATTGCTTCATACGTCTACGGCATTAGACCAACGAAGTGTGTATTCGTTTCCTATGGAGCAAGGGATGAGCGCCCGTTGAGATCTAAAATTGAATGCATCCCATAGATGGGGAGTAAGTGTCTCGCTTTGAGAAGTGTGCGAGTTCAAAAAGGTCGTGAAGTCTTGCAAGACAATGAACGGTCGGGGAGGCCGCGTTCATCGCTGACAACATTCCCCGCGTGGATGCAGTGATGAAATCAGTTTTGCATGTGCCCATTACGGTCACTTTCCGGGAGCTTGACATATCGTATGGGAGTGCTTACGACATCTAAAGTAACGATGATGTCAAGATACCACCCCGACAGAGATTCCATAGTCAGCCGGGCGAATTCTAACACACGACTGGCGTTTCAAATTTAGTGCTGCGATAGGACAAATCTGTGGAGTGGTGTGGGGAGTAGGTGGAAAAATAATGTAAGGTCCGTAAAGTAGGATGTATATTTGTAATGACCTTGTCGAGGCAATACTTGAGTCCTGGATTAAAAATAAATCTATTTTTGGTTGTGTGGCATTGTTTCGCAGCAGCCGTCTTATTGTAGTGAACATAAGACGGCAAATCTATTATAAGTATATTTAAAAAAACCTATTAGAGAATTTATTGAAGCGAGACCACACCAATATGTTGTAATGTATTTCGTTAATAGAGGGCAATTTTTCTTTCGTTGCGGATTATAAAAGCCAGATTTGTATTATAAGCATGGCTACTCAGCGGTAAGTCAAAGTTGATCACTCTTTTTTTCCTCTGGTTTCACAATTGTCAAGACTTCGAATAAAATGGTGGTTCTATCATCTAAACTCCAGTAGAAGTTCACCCATACGCATGGCTCTTTGCCTCAGGTCGATCCATTCATAATGAACGACACATTCACTAGCCATCGTCCCCAGTGAATTCTCTCCTTATCATTACGTCGCCTTTGAAACTTATCACGACGCCCACTTTTTAATACGGGGTCGCTTTACCGCACGATAAGAGACTAGATATCTGTCCTCCAGCACCGGTAATACGAAGCTGCTTGCGAAGCGAGGAAACAATACAATCGTATAGCAGATGCGTTATCGCTTCACGGGCCCGAGTGTCCCTGATAAATCTGTTATCGTCTGGCTGCAATTTCTGCTGCTTCCGAGGAAGCTGCATTTCCCAGAACCAGAACGGCTGCTTCGTGGTTTTATTGCCTTCTATAGAGATATCTCACTCCGGACAGGGAGAAGCACTCGAATCGGAATCGTTCGTCGCGTCGGAAAAACTCGTAACATAAAGCAAGAGCCCGTGAATGATTTAGACGCCCGCAGCGCCTCTCTGCGAGGAGGGACGCCTTCTGCGCATGCGCCAGTGTCTGACTAAACAAATGCACGCAGCTTCAGCTAGTTTGGACATACACAATCGAGGATCGTTTTTGTACGATCTCAGTTGGAACTGAAGGCACTGTACGTTAGGAATTATCCTGGTGAGTTAAGCTGCATGGCTAACACGTGAGAAATAAGTCTGAGCTTAAATTAACGTGAGATGTGTTTTCATAAAATTTACATTTTACCGAAAACAAATACATATATTTGAATTTGTTAGGAAAGACAACTAGTATTAATGAAGTAATAATATTATTAGAGATTATTCGGCAGTTTAACTATTTTAGATTTGCTGATGCATGTTACATACAAAAACAGGGATTGGCGCTGGTCTCCAATGTAATGTCTTGCAAATATATTCCTAACTACATTCGAATACGATTTTATACGTCAGGATCCAAATCTGGGAAGTGATACGCTGTGTGCGGTATGTAGATGATGACCTTTTAGTGTACAGAGGTGCACGCAGATTCTGAATCGCTCGTCAATCATTTACACAGGAAAACAATAAACATTTGAGCATAATGTGAACAGTATTCTTCCTTACATGGATTTATCAATCACTTTACAAAAAGGTGCCTTAAAATCTCATTTTTCTATTTTGTCTGTGTTTTCACTGTTAACTCGTTTTGCAGAAACTGAAGTAAATTTAATGACTGAAATGCAGTTCAGTCACATAAATAATGAAATTTGTGGACAGACGTTCAAGTTTGAAGAAACATATACTTATTAATTACGCAACCTTTAAATATTAGTTACGGTAAATATTAACCTATTTCTCTACAAATACTAAAAATATAAAGTTGTTCTTTCTTTCGTTTATGTTTTAACACGTTACTTAATCTTTCACTTTGAGCTGTTAAACCACCGCAATGACTTTACTATGGACAAAACACGATACTTTTGGAAAAAGTTCCCATAAGAAGTAGCAACTGATCGTGTACTTGTTAATTTGATGGCTTTTCACGTTTTACGATGTCCAATGCCCGTGTTTAACGATTGAACCAATGTAAATAGCCTTCAGACATGCACGCTTGTTTGAAGGGAAGGACACTGCAGTGCCGCGACCGAGCGCATTGAGGCGCTATGCTACGATGCGCGACGCCGTTCCCCGTCGGCGGTTCGAATCCCGCGTTGGGCATGGATGTTTGTGACGTCTTTAGTATGAGCTAGTTCATAAATAGTTGTAAGTTTCAGGACTGATGACCACGCAGTTAAGTCCCATAAGCTATACAAACATTTGAACATTTGACACTGCAGCGGTTACTGCAGCCACGAAAACAAGAAATGCATTAGCAATTGCGAATTAGACTGAGCATCAGCAGTACAGTTTATTGGTGTGAAAGTCTGTGCCGGACAGGGAATCGAACCTGAATTTCCGCTTTTCATGAGCGATTGTGTTAATCATTACGGTATCTGTGCACGACTATGGCTCCGACTCGAAGCCAACCACCGCAGTGTCCGTTCGCTTAAACATACATGCGTTCCTGAACGACATTTGCAGTGGTTACGTCTTTAAAAACTGACCAAAGCAGGGCATGCGTCATTTGTAATAGTCGTCTATCCCTGTGCGGGAATTACATAATGGAATGTACGAGCACTCATGGGCAATAGGCCATGTGTGGCGTGCCGGCCGCGGTGGCCGAGGAGACTGGAGAGTCACGGTCTGCACGGCCACTACGGTCGGGGGGTTCGAATCCCCCCTCGGGCATGGATATTTGTGCCGTCCTTAGTATAAGGTAGCTGATAAGTAGTTTTAAGTTTAGGGACTCATGACCCCGTAGTTAAGTCCCATAAGGTTAACAAACATTTTTTGAACATGTGTGGCGTATGGAAGTTTGGATCGGTCCGGGAAGCTTTCACCGGTAGTCTAATGGTTGACGCCACCGCTCATGAAGAACGGAAAATCAGAGTTGGAATTTTCATAAGTGACAACCAAACTGTATAGCTGAGGCTGATTCACGTTCTCTATTGCAAATTTACGCTCATTGGTAGAAAATGATTGTATACTACACTACTGGTGACGGTTTTCCTTGCTAGTGAAGAGGCGTATGGCAGTATAAAGATGAGCAAGCCGTGGGAAACCTTCGATACAGAGTGAGCTGTAAAAACAACTTAGGGGAGAGTAAAGATATACCAAATAAATGTGAGCTGTGTGAATGTAGGAGGCGACAGGACAGATTGTTTCAGACGGAAAAATGGAATGAAACAGGAAAGTGCTGTATCTCCTCTACTTTCATCACTGTCATGGACGAGAATGGTAGACGTAGCACTGCAAGTAAGTTAAAGAAATATGAGAACAATGGTATCTGAGGACGACGTAATACTCTGGGGTAACGGCGAGCCGCGCGCGAAAATGGCCGTGCGCTCAAAGGTGCCTTGCTGCTGAGTGTGCGACTGCTCCCCGTCGGAGGTTACAGTCCTCCCTCGGGCATGGTAGTAGGTGTTGTCATTATGTAGGGACTGATGACCACTGTAGTTTTGTCCCATAGCTTCACAAACATCCGATTCTGTAATGGAGAAGGAGAGGTACAAAACAGGTTGAATGTATGGGAGGAATTGCTAAAGAAGAGTGACTCGAAGTTCAATGGAAAGTAAAGTGAAGTGAAGGTTATAATGAAGAATAAGAGGAGAGTTGCAGCAGATTTAATGATTTCGGATTGACTTCTTGAAAAAGGGGCACATTTTTGAGTTGGGGGAGTGTAACCGAAAAACGTGGACGAAGTGACAGGGAGAAGGACAGGCTTATGGGTTCCTGCAGAGTGTAAGAAGCTTCGTTCAGAGCAGAGGCGAATCCCTGAAGAGAAAGCCGGTGCTGTGCCGATCATCTTACATTCCGATACCCAACAGAAACTTGGGCAATGAAGAACAGATAGGTGAGCAAGGCGCAGAAAAGTAGGCAAGAGCAGAGTAAGAGACCATGTCTGAGATTGTATGGACATGGCAGGATTCCAAGAAAGGTGCAAGAATTGGAGTGCAAGAGGCAAAGAGGAAAGCTAAGTAATCGATGGCTTTCGACAGTCAAGGAAAGATTGCAGAAAAAAGGGGAAGATGGGGCAGAGTGCACAGAGAAAGTTGGTGGGAGGTTAGAAGTCGCCAGCCGCAGCGGCCGAGCGGTCTGCGGCGCGCCAGTCATAGTCTGCACGGCCGTTACGGTCGGGGATTCGAACCCCTCCTCGGGCATGGATGTTTGTGTCGTCTTTGTTATAAGATAGTTCATGAGTGGTTAGTAAGTTAGAACGGACGACCCCGCAGTTAAGTTCCTTAAGCTTAACAAACATTTGAATATTTTTGATAGAAGTTAGCGGAAAGGTTTCTGTTCCATGCAGATCCAGCCAGGGCCTCAAAACTGCAGCCGACAATGATGATGACTACAGAACTTGTCATTTTTTATTTAAGTGAAATGTTGATTAAAGAAGAAAATTTTGCAACTAAAATATCGTTTCCGATGACGCTGATTGACGTTCAATAAAATAGTCATACCCTCGTCATAGTACTGTAAGATATTCCGAAGCTCCGTGCCAGTCTCAGCTGAAGTTCATTTTATCGAGCGGGTGCGTATTAAGCGGTGCTCGTCTGTCATTACTGACCGTGGAACAAGTGGAGACGGTGTAATGGATAATTGGAGAGCGGGGCTGCAGATTCGCCGCGGTGCTTCAGCCGGCTGCGCGTCCGCACTCGAGATTTAATCGAACTTCATAAAGCAGTGACGTGCCCTGGCCGAGAATCAGTTACAGGGAAATGCTGCTTCTTTTGTGGGGCGCACACTCCACTGAAAAATTGCCGCAATACGTTTGGCAGTCCGTTGTTAACCCCTGCGCTGGCACTATTACTAAAACAATTACTCAGGGCGTATTGATTACGGCGGTAATATATGTTTGTTAATTGGTGTATTAGTGACCATATGAGCGCACCTCGCGTGCCTCTTTAATTACTGGCTTCACGATCCCGCGCTCGCCATTTGTCAAAGTAGACTGCTTATATCACCGGGTCGTGACCGTTCAGGAATCATACGGGCCTTCCGTAGCTATTATCAACTGCTAGCCTTTACAGAGGAGATACGTGTCAGTAAGGCTGCGAAGTTTATTAAAGGGGGTGGGGGGTCAACAAGGAAGAAATAATACAGCAAGGTGCTTTTGTGTACCATTAGTCTTCCGATATCATGTCGTAGACTTAACTGCACTTACTACGCAGTGTGTTTTATAATGACATTTTCAGAACCGTCTCTTTACATGGACTCTTACTGTGCTACACTGCTCTAGTCTACATTTAAACATCTACATCTACCCATGTTGCCTAGAGTGTTACGGCGGTATTTGATGTACCAATGACCACGATATACTATGCCCGTTTTCTGTGCCAGTCACGAATGATGCTCGCATGATCTCCAATCTCATTTTACCTACGTAGTCTTTCTCCGAGATACGTGTAGCAGGAGGCAATATACTGATTCTTCTACAGACGTACGCTCTCGGAATTTCAACAGCTACAGTAAAACGAAAAAAAGTTATATTGACCTAAAGGAATTACAATATATAAAGTGACGTGTTAATGTATTTCTTCACGTGTAATAGCGTACAAATTGATTCTGTAGGTTACGATAGTGGAAAATTCCATAGGAAGTATTCATGGAATTTCTATTATGATACAAACAGAAAAGGGCTCACCAAATAGCTATAAAGGACTAGCTGCATGCCGCGATACTACCCCAGACAAACAGTTGTAAGTACAAAAATAGTTAATGCTGAAACTCATTATCCATGCAAATACGCCGTCACAAAATTACCGTTGGAATTGCAGTATGTAGCGCAAGCCACTTGCGAGGCAGTAAAGCATGAGACATAAAAAGCCAGTTGTTTTGGAAACCGTAGGAAAGGATGACAGAACATCGTATCATTCAAAAATCAAACGTTTTGGTCACGAAAATATTTGTACGCCATCGAGGAATGAATTATAAAATGAGCAAAATAAAAATAAAAAATCAATATGTCGACTGTCTACGGCTCTGTCGATCTCCTTCTCTTCCTTTTCCTCATCCAATCTTCCCCCAACTTTCGTGTCTGTATACTTCTCCGCTCTTGTGATTCCAACGATGGCAATTCACAGTAACATTTCCTACATTATGTATTTATTCCAATCTTCCATTAGTCTATCTCCTTCTGTTTCAAACTCCGTTTTCTCCCCTCTCTCTCCCCTCTACATCTCTCAGTCCATTTTCCTCCTCCCCCTCAATAAGTCCATCTCTTCCTTCCACCAACTTCCATAACGTCGAAGTGTATTTTGTAAGATACCATCCGTTATGCAACGTAAGGCAGTCTACATGTTAAACCAGGGTGTAAGCTATAACCTTTCCGAAATTCATCCCAATCCGTTCAGCCGTTTCGGTGAGAAGGAGTAACAAACATAAAAATTTATAATACCGCAGCCAAAAACCCGGCGTTACCCGGTTATTTATTTGTTCAAATTTATGCTAGTCCATCCGTCCTCCCTCCACCCTCCCCTCCTCTCTCTCCCAGCTACATATCTTTCCCGATCTGCCTCCTCCTCTTCTCCTTCTTCTATCTACCTCCCCTCGCTCTGTTATCGTCTCTCCTTCTGACATAAAAACTGATAAGCATTTCGCGCATTATTTACTTAGACCAGTTTCCCATTAGTCTCTCTCTCTCTCTCTCTCTCTCTCTCTCTCTCTCTCTCTCTCTCTCTCTCTCTCTCCTCCTGCCCAGCTATCTATTCCCCTTTCCTGGCCAATACCTCTTCCGCCCTCTGTTAATCTCCTCTCCTCTCATCTCCTCTTCCCTCTCACTTAGGCCATGTCCTCCCCTCCTCTTAGATCATCTCCTTCCCCTTATCCATGAAAAATTGTTTATATGTTATCTTTCACGTTTGTCGGTCAAAAGGCGTTGAAGTCCGTTGTAAGGTACCGTCTACTGTGTACTGTACGTCGGTCTCAAAAGCGTACGTGTTAGAATAAATATTCTTATTCACGTATCTTTCATAAACTTTGGTTCGAATGACCATCTTCTGATCTCAGTACTGATAGGCTGCTTCAGTTTACAGACCCTTTTGATTCCGTCGAAAGCCGGAAATGACACCAGTTTCACAGGCAGCGACAGTCGCGACTTCAGTGATGCAAGAGTGTAGAATAAATATGCCGTGTATTGCTTACGACAGTCATAAGGATCTTTAAACTGTAGTTGTTAATGAGTATTGAGATCTGAAATAGATATCACTAATTTAAATCGGCAGTTTGTGATCAGAGACGTTAATAAATCGTTACATTGATAAGTGGATACGAAAATTGAAGTACTGATTCTTTAATTTAAACTGTTCAAGCGTGCCAGTGAAGCTTATATAATAGGAGAGTATCTTTTCTACAGGATGTTGACAACACAAAACTAATGTGTGTTCATGTCGTCATGAGTGGTAAATGGAAGTAGGTGTTCTCATATCATTAACTCTGGTTACCTTTCCTGACACGCTTTGAAATCACCAATTTTCATAATAAGTGAACATCGAAAAATTGAATTTCCGGCCTATGTATCAATTAGGTGCTACCGTAATATGCCAGACGACACCAACAAATATTCATGAAAACATATGCTGTTGTTGCTGCTGTGGTCTTCAGTCCGGAGACTGGTTTGATGCAGCTCTCCACCCAACCAGTACTCTATCCTGAGCAAGCCTTTTCATCTCCACATAAGAACGGCAACCTACATATGTCTGAATCTGCTTACTGTATCCATCTCTTGGTCTTCCCCTACGATTTTTTCCCCACACACTTCCCTCCAACGC
The DNA here is from genome assembly GCA_026315105.1 of Locusta migratoria. Lineage (NCBI taxonomy): Eukaryota > Metazoa > Arthropoda > Insecta > Orthoptera > Acrididae > Locusta > Locusta migratoria. The sequence continues at coordinate 720,978,313 of CM048744.1, read as the reverse complement.
TAAATTAACAATTCCTTGATGTCTAAGAATGTGTCCTACCAATCTATCCCTTCTTTTAGTCAAGGTATGCCAAAAATTTCTTTTCTCCCCAATTCTGTTCAGTACCTCCTCATTAGTTACGCGATCCACCCACCTAATCTTCAGCATTCTTCTGTAGCACCATATTTCAAAAGCCTCAATCATCTTCCTATCCGCACTGTTTATCGTCCATGTCTCACTCCCATACAAGGCAACACTCCATACAAATGCCTTCAGAAAGGACTTCCTTAGGCTTTGTTGCGGGTTAACTTTTGATATATTTATAAATCTTTTATATTCATTGATGTTCCATGAGTTATGTTACGTATTCTGTGATGTATTATTCTCTGAAATAAACAGTGGTTGTTAAGTTTTGGAATCACGGTGTTGTGTGTTCGTCATATTTGGTGCCGAAACTTGTGAAAAAATTACGATTTTTTACGCAATTTTGACGATAAAAAGCTTACTTCACGCTGCTGGAAGCAGGATACGACGTCGGACCACATCACAAGATAAGTCTATTCCAATATAATACGATTTTATGAACTCCTTGCCTCAAAAGAATGTTAGCAGTAACGGCATAATTCACGAACTTTGCTAATATCAAAAGTGTGAAATCTTTCGGTTTGAATAACAAATTGATAGGAAAAGATTCAATTACGCTTACGCCAACACAAAAGCAGTTCCTTAATAATGCCAGACGAGATAGATACCGGGAAACAGCTAACAAACTTTAAAAGAAAAAGAACTAGGGAGAGGACGAATGCTACGCGGTTTTGTACGGCTGTCGATGAACTTACGACAGAAAGTCCAATGGACGATTTTGAACACTACATAGAACGTCTTCAAGATACTTTAGAGAAGCTCACTTCCTTAGATGACGTTATTCACGACCTCTTGAGTGATGATGAATATGACGCAGACGTATCTATCTGTGAGGAATATATAGACAAAATTAAACACGCAATACATAAGGCTACAAAAGCAATCAATTGCAAGCTTTCAGCCGTAACATCGCAAATGAATATCACGTCACCTACAGTTCCCATACACTCCACTGCAGGCATGCATTCATTAAAGCTACCTGCCATTAAGCTTGAACCATTTTGTGGAGATATCGAAATGTGGTCCCGCTTCTGGGAGCAATTTGAATCAACTATTGATAAAGACCCATCGCTTTCCACAGTTAATAAACATGTTTTCCTTCGAGGGTATCTGTCAGGAGAACCGAAGTTGTTAGTAGATGGAATACCTATTACAGCTAACACATACGAAGAAACAAAGAAAATTTTACTGCATCGGTACGGAGATAACAACCTATTATACAGGCGCACCTCGATTATTTGGATGCGCTACAGCCAGTACAATCAGAGACACCTGAAACGCTGAACTGTACATTCCTAGAGTAACCGCCGTATTCAAGCGCTGCGTGCCCTGGGGGAAGATGTTGTAGCTTACGGCAAAGTTCTCACACCGAAAATTTTACGAGCATTTCCTGCCGAAATGTGTCAAAAATGGGTTATTCATGCTAGAAGAACCGAAATATCGGAAGGAGATGTATTGAAATTACTTAGTTTTTTGGAGGAAGAAGTTCAGGGTGCTCTTACTGCACAAAAAATTCGTGGAGAACAGCAACTATCTTCTAACTACACGCCCACTGCTGCGACATTTCACATAAATTCAAAACAAGCTAAAACCTCTCGGAAAATTAAACAAGATGTACAACCATATTGTATATTTTGTGACGCTCGCACTCATTGGGCTCAAGACTGCAATTTAGTAACAGACATCCAACAACGTATTGACAAATTAAAGCAAGATAATCGTTGTTTTATATGCCTAAAACGAGGTCATAGTGCTAAAACCTGCAGTAAGAGGGGGAAGGTTTCGTGTTCTAAGTGCAAGAAACGTCACCATAAAGCGATTTGTACTGATACTACCACTTCTAATTCACCTTCTCAGCAAGTTACCACTACTTCTGTAGGGAAAATCGATGTAAATTCAGCAGATTTTACATATCTTCAGACAGCCCGAGTTTGGGTCAGTGGACCAACAGGATTAAGCAGACACTCGCTGTGTTCTAGATAGTGGCAGTCAGTCGAGTTTCATTTCAAAGTTTCTCATTGATGAACTAGATTTAAAAACTTTAGAACATCGTGACATATCTGTCAATGCCTTTGAAATACCATGTGTAACTTCATTGTGTCGTAGAGTTGTAGAATTCACTCTGAAAGGAATATTTAAAAATTCCACAATATCTCTGACTGCATTTGAAAGCACATACTCATTTGCTGCTCACCCAACTGTCCCACCTGAAATAACAAAACAAGTGTATGATCGAAAACTTCAGTTAGCAGACCCAAAGGACGACACAGAAGATCTTCCTATTGAGATCCTTATTGGAGCAGATCACTATTGGAAAATCATTAAAGGTTCCCCTCCTATTCGCTTAACACCATCCATTGTACTGATACCTTCAACTATGGGTTGGATTCTTAGTGGGTGTAAGTCAAACACCATGGCAAACCCTGTGATAACAAACTATGTTAGTTTGCATTCAATGACATCAACAGACAATATTTTAAGATGTTTCTGGGATTTAGAAACAATGGGAATCACAGCAGACCAAACAAAGACTCCAAATCCGAAAGAACTAGCTTTATTGCACGATTTCTCAAAATATTACTGCATTGAAGACAATAGGAGAGTGGTTTCTTTACCTAGAAAACCCAACATTATTGTGCCTGATAATCTCTCACTAGCAGAGAATAGATTTATTTCATTGGAGAAAAAGATTACAAAGGACACTAACTTAAAACACATTTATGAAATGCAAATGATAGACCACATAAGAAAGGGACATGTAGAGGTTGCCCCTCCTGAACAAACATCAAATGACATATTTTATTTGCCACATCATGCAGTAAAGAAAGAAAGATTAGGTGTTATCAAATGGAGGATTGTATTTGATGGTTCTTCCCACGAAAATGCTGTACATTCACTGAATGACTCTTTGGAAATTGGCCCTAATTTACTTCCAGATATTCTTTCAATATTATTAAGATTCCGCTTATATCCAGTTGCTTTAATTGCTGATATTAAACAAGCTTTTCTACAGTTAGTTCTACATAGAAAAGACCGAGACTTAACAAGGTTTTTTTGGTATAAAGTAATCATGGATAAACAAGGAAACTACATTACGACGAACGAAAAGATTACATACCGCTTCACCCGACTACCTTTTGGACTAACTTGTAGCCCCTTTCTTCTTGCAGCCACACTAAAAGAACTTGCTACAATGTACAAAAGGAATTTTCCTCAAGCTGCTTTTCTTGTTGAAAATAACATGTATATGGATGACTTTGTAGCAGGTGCTGAAGATGACAATGCTGTGACTTCCTTATATTATGAACTTATCTCACTTATGGGTATCATTAGCCTACCAATGGCAAAATGGGCCACAAACTCAAAACAACTGATTGAAATTTGGCAATCAGAAGGTGTCATAAATGTTACAGATACAGAGGTTCTAGGAATTCACTGGGATACATCGACTGATATGTTCAGTATTATCCACATTGTCATAAACTATATTAGAGATCGTCCTGCCACTAAGCGAGAAGTTCTTAGAAGCACTGCAAGATTCTATGACCCACTGGGTCTATTGTCACCTGTCTCTCTCACTGCAAAAATAATTTTCCAGGAAATTTGGTCAAGAGGGATTGAATGGGATGAGCTCTTACCTCCCGATCTTGGTAAACGTTGGCAAATGTGGGTATCAACCTTACCATCATGTTTGGACATGAAAGTCCCTCGATGGGTTGGTGTTTCTGAAGAGACAAAAACAGAAATACATGTCTTTTCTGATGCATCAGAAAAGGCCTATGGAGCAGTGCTTTATCTACGATGCAGCACTTCAAACATGACATCAGTCAATTTAGTTTGCAGTAAAAACAGATTAGCCCCAATCAAGAAAATAACTCTTCCGCGACTGGAACTTCTGGCAACACTTCTTGGGTCGAGGTTACTTCACTATTTCTGCAAGGCCACACACTATGATGCAAATAACGCAACACTGTGGACTGACTCAACTGTAGCTTTAGGATGGGTACAACATGACCCTGATAGATGGAAGTCATTTGTTTCAAACCGTGTTACAGAAATACAAAAATTAACAAATCCATCACAGTGGAGACATTGCCCCGGTGATCAAAACCCAGCAGACAAACTTCAAAATTCCATTACATGGTTCCACGGTCCTGCTTGGTTAACAAAGAACAGAATGCATTGGCCAAGACTTAGGTAGAAAAACTTAGATTATTCCTTGCCAGAAAGAAAGAAACAAACAAACCAAGTCTTCATGGTAAAAACAAGACCCCCGATTTTAACAGCTACACGATATAGTAACTATTACAAACTGTTACGAGTTACAGGATGGATTCTTCGTTTTAAACGACAATTAATGAAACAAAATAAGACATTAGGAGAATTAACAGCAACAGAATTGCAAGAAGCACGTACTTATTGGATTCGTATTGTTCAACAACAACATTTTGCAGTTGAACTGCATGCTCTGCATAACAACTTGCCTCTGCCACAAAATTCTAAAATAGCTCGTTTTAATCCATTCCTGGATGATGGCCTTATTCGTATTGGTGGACGTCTACAGTTTGCAAAATTAACAAGAGAACAAATTCACCCAATACTTCTTGATGGACAGCATCATTTCACTCATTTACTAATCCGGCAAACTCACATTCGTCTGCACCACCTTGGGGTAAACATAGTGTTATCTGAGCTGAGGACAGAATTCTGGATTCTTAGAGCTCGTCAGACAGTAAAACGTGTTCTACACTGTTGCCTACCTTGCAAGATGGTGAAAGCTCGTTCTGTTCAAGAAATAGAGGCTCCATTACCCGCTGAACGGGTCTCAGCATTGAAACCATTTAAAGTCACAGGCATCGATTTTGCTGGTCCATTATACGTCAAACAAGGACATATAACAAAGAAAGCATATATTGCTCTGTTCACTTGTGCAACAACACGTGCCTTGCATTTGGAATTATGCTCAGATATGTCAACTGATAAATTTCTTCAAGCTCTACAAAGATTTGTGGGAAGAAGAGGCGTGCCTAGTACAATTTACATTGATAATGCTACTACCTTCCATTCCACCCACACAGAACTAATAGAGCTCTGGCAGGCTCTCATGGCCAGCAAAACATACAAGTACCTTGCTCAGCAATCTATAACATGGAGATTCATTACCCCACACGCGCCTTGGTGGGGAGGATTTTGGGAACGAATGGTGGGTTCAGTCAAACGCTGCCTGAGAAAGGTTTTAGGACAGTCACAGATAGATGAAGAAGGTCTCAGCACAATCCTGGTCAGCATAGAAGCAGCACTAAATTCAAGACCAATCACACGAGGAGGAGAAGAAACTGAGCCACTGACACCTGCACATTTTCTTGTAGGTGAGCGACTGACAACGTTGCCCACAGGTCCAGAACCGACTGTCAGGAAGGATTTGTCCAAGGAGTTCCAACGGCAGCAACACATGGTAGAGCATTTCTGGAACAGGTGGAAGAAAGAATACCTGATCCTGCTCAAAAACTTCCATGAAACTCATCAACCTAGGACAGGTTCTGGGAGACTACATTTGGGTGATGTTGTACTTCTAAAGGAAGATGTTCGTCCACGTCACATGTGGAAGAAGGCGCGGATAGAAGATCTTCATGAGGGAAGAGATGGGAAGATACGAACTGTCACGTTACGAACTTCAGATGGAACCATAATCTCACGGCCCATTCAGCTGGTCATTCCTCTGGAAATTGACCAGGGTGGGGAGGATGTTGCGGGTTAACTTTTGATATATTTATAAATCTTTTATATTCATTGATGTTCCATGAGTTATGTTACGTATTCTGTGATGTATTAAACAGTGGTTGTTAAGTATTGGAATCACGGTGTTGTGTGTTCGTCATAGGCTTAAATCAATATTCGATGTTAATAAATTTCTCTTTTTCAAGAACGCTTTTCTACCCATTGCCATTCTGCATTTTATATCCTCTGTACAGCGACCATCATTTGTTATTTTACTGCCCAAGTAACAAAACTCATCTACCTCCTTCATTGCTTCGTTACCTAATCTAATTCCTTCAGCGTCACCTGATTTTCTTACACTGCACTCCATTACCCTAGTTTTGCTCTTGTTAATGTTCATCTTATAAGCACCTTTCAACACCCTGTCCATTCCGTTCAATTGCACTTCCAGGTCCTTTGCTGTATCTGACAGAATTACTATGTCGTCGGCAAAACGCAATGTTTTCAATTCTTCACCCTGAACTTTAATTCCTTCTCCAAATTTCTCCTTGCTTTCCTTTATAGCTTGCTCAATGTACAAATTGAATAACATTGGAGAAAGGCTACAACCCTGTCTTACTCCCTTTCCAACCCCCGCATCCCTTTCATGCCCTTCAACTCTGACAACCGCTGTCTGGTTTTTGTACAAGTTGTAAATAACCTTACGCTCCCTATATTTTACTCTTGCTTGCTTCAGAACTTGAAAGAGTTTATTCCAATCAACATTGTCAAAAGCCTTCTCCAAATCTACAAAAGCTAGAAATGTAGGTTTACCTTTTCTTAATCTATCTTCTAGGATAAGCCGTAAAGTGAGTATTGCCTCCCGTGTTCCTACATTTCTCCTGAAACCAAACTGATCTTCCCCGAGGTCGGCTTCTACCAGCTTTTCCATCCTTCTGTATATGGATGTTAATGTTCAAATGGTACATTTGCAGTAACGCTTCCCGGGTGTGAAGGGCTAACAAAAAATACACAGAAACTTTCACAGTAGTTGCTGTAACACACGCTTCCTGGAGGTTAGGAGTAACAAAGATATACACACACTTTCACTATATGAAGGGCGTTTCAGGACTATTAAATAATTCGTGGTTGTAGCATAGACGAATTGCAATAAAAAGACATATAACCTGTGTCCATTTTTATTGGTATGTAACCCAAACAGACTAAAAGCAACGGCACACGAGGACGTTAAAAGTTCATTTTCAAAAATTCCACCTCCTTCTTAAATGTGCTACATGTAACTTTTCTGGGGTCGTCTTTGCGTTCTTTCACGAGGGCTATACTATTCATAATTCGAACAAACAAGTTGGCTCTTGTTTGTACTTTTTATTTATATACTTCGCCTTTCAACCATGCCCGCGGGTAACAATCCAAAGAGGATCATGGTGGCCAATAAAGGTACCTATATCTACCCTATCTTGCAAGGAATATTGGGATTAGATGATGTCACCTGACGACTAGTATGCGCAGGAGCCCCGTCATGTTGGCAGCACCTACTCATTATTGTAGCCAAAAGATTTCTTCCAGTATGCTGGAAGCTCGTTTTCAAGAAAGTGTAGATAACGGCGTCCCGTAACACATCTGCCACGTTTACACGCTACAGTACCATAGTGTTGGTCAACAAATCACGTCATAAACTTCAGTGCAAACTAAAGCACGACTTCCATCAACACACTACTACCGACATTCGATAAAATACGCCCATAGCAACCGGTGCACCAAGACACGAAACAAAAAAGAAATGATTTTTATCCATTATAAAATGGGTTTTTTGAAACCTGCTACTGTAAGATAAATGGATTTGTTTATAAATAAAATACAGCTAAGGATTCCTTTGTAGCACACTTCGTAAAAATGTATCTTTGGTAAACTTAAGCTTATAACGTCTGTGTAACAGTTTATATGTATGTTTGTTTTCGTGACAACTGATGTACTTGTGTGCAAAAATATGGTGTGTGATGTTTGACATGTGTGAGAGCTGCCACAGATGGACCAGACGAAAACTATAAGTAAAAAGCTTTTAAAAAAATTTGCCATTAATTCCATATAAAGATAATCACTATGGAAAATCGGGCGTATTTATATATTACAGCAACGACAGCAGAATGAAGCAGGCACTCACAGACTGAAAACATCATAAATAATATGAAAAGCACAAAAAACGCACTTGAAGATGGGAATTATTTCTAGAAACGCGTCGTGCTAAATGAATAAAAAATCGTGATTGGTAGCAGTATTGTTAATTATAAACAAACCCAAAAAAGAAATGAACTTTGCTGTATCTGTGTTCAATAAAAACTAGACACATTGGTCAGTGTTATTGCAGTTCATCTATACTATCACCTACTAAAATATTTACTGTTCTTCCTGGGACTCATGACCTCGTTGTTTGGTCCCTCATTTCCATCAACACACACACACACACACACACACACACACACACACACACACACACACACAGACCAAATAGACCAAATAAACGGCAGCCTTTGGAGAAAAGCAAGCAACAACTGCTTCATTTGCTCATATTTCTCAAAAGAAGAAGAAGAGAAGAAGAAGAAGAAAAAAGTTCTAATGTTATCCAGCATGCACAGCGACGTTTATGTAGACGCTGACAGTGGCGAAGCGAAAAAACTTGAAGTTACACTCCACAATCTCTAAAAAGGAGGTATAGATGTTGACGACCATTCTAAATTAGAATATTGTATTTCAAGAAGAAACCGCTGGCCCCTTACACTGTTTTTCAGTTTTATATACTTCCATATCCGACAGAAAATGTCATGTACTCTGTATAAATAATTGCTTCATTCAATTCGTAAAACTCAATAAGAATATCTACTTTGCTCATAAAAGATGTAACATGTGCTGAACAGTTTCAGGAGAAAACAAACGAACACAGCCGCATGTTAAAAGTACAAGAAACAGACTAAAAGTGAAGCAAGGCGGTTTTCCACGGAAGGAGAAGTGATTGTTACGTTAAGACTCCCGTGATAGAAAAGATCTAACACTGCGCACTACTTCAAATAATGCCACAACTAACAAGCTATTGTTGAAATTTGATTGTCGAGTCATAGATTAATTGAATCACGAGATATGAAAGAATGCATTTCTAGATGGTCAGTTCAATAGCTTTGAAATGTCATGGAATATTCAAGTAAAATCGTAAATGTTATATTTTTTCTAACAACGCGAGTGATCGCGGGTTAAACATTCTGTATATAAAAATGAAGATTTGAGTTGTACGCCTCTCTGTGGGAATAAGTCGTGACGTTGTGCGCGACCTCGTACAGTACAGAAGTGTGACGGTTTCTCGGAGTCACAGAGGCAACAAACGGCACCCACTAAGCGGCGAGCGACCGGCCACGGGATAACCTGTCGACTGGAATCGCGGCAATGGCCGTCAGAATGGGCGGGTATCCCCAGAAGCGGCGACAGTGTTGCAGCGCTGCACGTGTAGTAGCGGGCGGCTTTCTTCAGAGACCTGGCCCTGGCGGTAAGCCCTGCCTGCCGCTGTGCCGGCACGTCCCTCACCGCCGCGGCCATTCCACAAATATTTGGCCGCCCACTGCCCAGTCACAGTGTGCGGCGCGCTGATACTGCAGCTCCGCGTTACCACCCTGTTACCTCCAGATACCAGAGCTGTTTCAAAGAACAGGCTCACCACGGCAAAAGTGTTACCGATCACACACACTTCTGAAACTATGTACAGGTATGGACAAAACGTTCGAATGTTTGTATAGCTTATGGGACTTAACTAAAGGGTCATCAATCCCTAAACTTACAAACTACTTATGAACTAGCTAATCCTAAGGACGGCACAAATATCCATGCCCGAGGAGGGATTCGAACCCCCGACCGTAGTGGCCGTGCAGACCGTAACTGGCGCGCCTCAGTCCCCTCAGTATGTACAGGTCTGGACAAAATAACACGAACGTAGATAATAACAAACAATATTTATAAGGGATTTCAGAAGGAACGGCGAATATTTCAGGAGATAGCAATAGAAGAATTTCAATAAAAATGCCGTATAACGTGCTTAATTTTTATTGAGTAGGCCTAGATAGATACAGCTGTAAGTATGTAACCCACACAAACTTTAATTGTATGCATTTAATGTGAACACTTTACAGATCCGTCAGTCGATGGTAGAATTAAAACCATAATTTTTGTGTTTTTGTACAACGTATGTCCACAAAGTAAGTTTCGTTTGGTTATATAAACCAAACGTGAACAGATACAGAAAAACTATTTATTGTATAAAAATCTGCAACTGTTCAATTACTTTTCTACATAACTTCCGGAATTTTGTAGGCACTTGTCATAACGTGGGACAAGTTTTTGTGTGCCTTTTTCATAGAAGGCACACAACCATGTGGTAAAATGTTCTTTCAGCTCATCATTGTTGAAGTGTTGACCACCAAGGACAGATTTTAAATGCAAGAAGAGATGAAAGGAGTTTTCTCTTTCCCTTCACGTTACCCGCCAACCTCACAAGGCGAATGTGACCAAACAACTCTTACGGGAATTTCACTGGTAGCTACTTTCTTCTTACACCTAAAACCTCTTCATGGCGGTCAACACTTAAACGATTATGACGAGTTGAAAGAACATGTTACCACATGGTTGAATACACAGCCGACGACATTATACGAAGGAGGCATACAAAAACTGGTCGCGCTATGAAGAATGCCTACAAAATTTCATAAGCTATGTAGAAAAGTAGTTTAATAGTTAAATATTTTTGTACGATAAATATTTCTTTCTGTATCTGTACACGTTTCTTTTATATAAACCAAGCGGAACTTACTTTGTGGACATACCTCGTATATCAATCTTCGCTTAAGACGACGGACACGGCTGTATAACTACTTCTAAATAGACCTACACACACCTTAAGCTGCTTTTATTACTAGCTTCGGCAACGGATTGCTACCATCTTACTTGACTAGCATCACAGAACCACAGTCAATATAGATGATTTCGTATGAAGACCCATCTTTTATACAATTATTGATATGGTCTCAGTTTTTTTCGGACATTTCTGAAAAGAACAGACACCATATCAGTCATTGTAAAATATCTCCCAACAGGCAATGGAAAATTTCAATGCACACTCGATTCCCTCGGGGGAAATCCATTGTAGCCTGCGAGCAAGAGGAACACAGGACAGGGGGACACTACCATCGTAGTGTGCTACAATTTGAGAATTTGGATTGGAAGGGAAGCGTACATGGATAGCCTAGTTGGTTAAGGCGACCGCTGGCCCGAAGCGAGAAATCCGGGTTCGAATCCGGTTCCAACACAAATTTTCAATTTCACCGTTGAATTTACTTCAATGTCCCTAAATGGTCGGTATGTGTCAATCGCCCAGTTTACATTGGCTCCCAAACAGGATTTCGTAAACGGATTTCCCAAATCCCACAATATAGATGCCCAGATGGTGGTGGCATCTCCCCCGTGCTTGTCTGTAGGAAGCAGGAATGCTGAATAGTAAGCTTCTTTCGGGGTTATCGAGGCGTAAATCCTTTTGTTAGTATGGAGCAATTTAAAACTTGATGCACTGGACCATACCACATACATTCAGATATGAGTCGTCCAGGTTTTATTATCGTGGTACGTCTTGCTTCGCAGCTTCGCGTTGTCTTCCGTTATTAAGGATTTAGCAACTGCAGGCTTTTCATGAACGTTAACCTCCATCCGTACTGTTTTTATTGAAACAGTATTACTCAGTGAGATTTGCAGTCGCTTTTGCCTTGGTAGTTCTGTCTTGTCTGGCCGCGCGCGTTCTTATTGCTCGCCGGCCGTTGTCAGCTAACTTCTCGTTTTGCTCTCTGTTTCTCTTCACCAGTGATGCCTCACCTTGTTAAGTTTACGACCTCATTATCGTAGATACGGTAGCTAGTGGAACGTTAAACATGGCAGCCGTTCTCGTCACAGATGCCACCATTAACTGCGCCCAACCGAGTTTGCCTGTTTCAAAAGAGATCAAGCATTTCACCGTTCGTTTTTGTTGACCATTACAGAACAAATCGTACAATATACTGCAAGATAACGTTAATTGTGCGTTGCGGTCGCATGTCAGTGTGAACACCTGCGCAGTGATTTCAGATTGCAACAAAATGCATTATACGCCTAGGTATTAGTGTTATTTTGTCCAGCCGCTCTAAGTCGGACTCCTTCGTGCTCACACATAAATATTATTCACCTTGAAGTAACAATCAAGATCCCTTTCATGCTTACCAATGGGAAAGAGTGCGTTCTGTATAAGGCTACTGACATAAAACACTTGGACAATGCCGCACAGATTGTCACGTGTCGCACCAAAGATTTAACACTCACTCGAGACTGTGAATTTATTTATTTATATATTTTCGTCAATTAGCTTTTTTTTTTATTTTCCCCGAGGGTTTGTTTGAGGCCTGCATTGTCACCGAATAGCATAAATATATTCTCTATATATATCACGTGAGCCACAGTTTGGGAGAATGTAGGAGTGATGATTCATAAATATGCAGTTGTAAAGCCACCATCAAAGCGAAAATTGGGAACACGTCGTGGCTTTACAAGGCATGGTCGCCGCGGCGGAATAGCCGTGCGCACTAAAGCGCCGTGCTGCGGTGCGCGCGGCCGTTCGCCGTCGAAGGGTTGGAGACCCCCACCGGGCATGGGTGTATGTGTTGTCCTTAAGTTAGTTAAACTTAATTTAAATAATGAAATAAATCGCAATTTGCGATCACTTATGGCTTCACTGTACTAGGTTTAGATGGAATACCAAAGTGCGGCGAATGAAAATTTGTGTCCGGCCGGGATTCGAACCCGGTATCTCCTGCTTACTGGCAGCAGCGTTGACTACTCCGCCACCGAGGACACAGTGACCAGCCCGACTGCAGAGGTCTCTTCCCTGCACGTCTCCCGCTACACACAAATCTCCATTCGCCACGCTGTCTCTGTCCTATTACCACAGCCTATTTGTTCTGTTATGCTCGCAGCCACAATACTGTATTCCCGCATCAGGGAGAAGAGACCTCGAGGTATCGAGACACAATTAATTGTCGTCAGGAGCCCAGCCTCGGCTTGCATACAATTAGTTTGTAAGCTAGGGACTAATAACCAAGCAATTGATTTCCATAGATTTACAAACATTTGAAACATTTTTTTAGGCATGGCCCTGCTAGGGAATGGTATGCCATTGCCTTCCTTCGACCACTGGACTGACTAGAGTAGCCAGTTAAAGGGTGATTTAAAGCTTATTGTAGATTCCAAACTACATTGCATCTCCTCATTTTCTCAACAACATTGCAAGAGGAAGAACAGACGACTGTCAGTAAAATTTCCTAAGATTGGCTAGGGATTTCCTCCACCCCTATCTACAAAAATTCCACATATCTGCCAACTGTCATGATGATCGGGGCAAGCTGTTGTAATGTATCCTCTGCTGTTCACCATAAGGAAAATGTAGAAGATACTCGCCTTGAAAACGAGTATATCTGTACCAATTGTAACGGGCATGAGTCAAACGGTGTCGAAGACCATTGTCAGGTACTCCTCTCCTTGCATCGTGCCATACAGAAATTCGCTATCTCCATTTGATGTTTCATCCAGATCCGTCTGCGTGAGGATTCTGATAATATCAAAGAACAAGCTACGTCCACATCACTTAACATACGGTGCTGGCGCTGTGGAAGACCGTCGCCTCTCTCCGTTGTAAACCTTTTCAGTTTCTGTTGACATCAAGATAAGAGTTAGGGTTGGCGTTTCGAGACGTTTATTCACGAACAGCTACAGAAACTATTCGCCATTGCGTCTCCCTATTTGAAAGCAGGCCACGCAACAACGTCTGAGTGGTTGTCACAACCTGTCAAAAGAGCCCTCGTACAGAGGGGACTACATCAGAGGCTGCAGTAATAGAAGTTACTAGCTCTCCTTGCATCCTGATAGGTATTACGTAAACACTAGATTTCAGCTTCCTCTTCCCCGTGCCCTGACGAAAACGTCAGAGCTTGAGCTCATTCTCCAAAACGACCACAATGTCGACGGGACGTTAAACCTTTATCTTCCTTACCTCCAGATCAAAAATATTAATGCAGCGCGCGACGAACGCTAAGGGATGTGAGCAGGGATTGGTGTTCGAAATTTGCTTGTTACGATCCACTCTACCAGCTGTCTTATTTCCTACTTTCATTTGGGATACACTCTGATGATCACAATGAGTGGATCAGACATACGGCGGATATAACAAGTAGAGGCTGGTGCACTCCGTCACCGGCTCGCTGCAATAGCGGCCTAATGAAAAGCACTTGCAGGGCGGCACAAGCGGCTCGTCAGCCGCCGACAGGCGCGGCGTTAATGACGCGACGTACTGCAGGCGACACCAGCCGTAACGAGGGCCAATTTGTCCGCCGCTATCTGATAGCTCGGGGCCGCGACCCGCACACAATTGCCGGGGATTGCTGTCGCCGCCTGCCCGGCATTCCGTCTTGTCACGGGCAGGCGCTATGCCACGAAAACTGCTACAGCCTATTGCGTCACTTCCAAACCGGCACGTAAGGAAGACCGATAAACATTTTGGCCCACTTTAGGTTACGGTAGTAACACTAAAAGTGGGCCTTTGCGATCGTCTTTTGACAGCTCGAAATTTAAATGAAAATAACGGATTAAGTATTCACCTGACACGAAAATTGAATAACCTAATTTGTAGAGGAGAAAATTATCTACAAATTTCCTCTATTTTTTCATATCTCGTAGCGTTTCAAAGATATTTGCAAAAATAACGGCGATTTTGGGATGTCTGTCTGTCTGTCCGTAACGTGTTCCCTGTTTTTACGACGAACCGTTAAACCGATCAGCACCAAATTTTACAGACGTGATTGTAGGCTGCTAGAGTCCAGAGCCTCCCTTTTTAAAAAATTTCGGACAAAAAATACGGTACTAATAGTTAAAAAAGGCGTTTGTAATATAATTGTAATTGCAAACGAACCGTTCATCTGATACGAAAATTGAATAACCTAATTGGTAGAGGAGAAGATTCTGTACAACTTAGCTCCCTTATGTTTTCTTCATATCTCGTATCGGTTGTGACATATTTGCAGAAATAACAGAGGTTTGACACCCTCCTTTGAATTAACGAAAACCAGCCGATAGATGTCACGTGACATTCCGCTCGCAGAACTCGCCATCTTACGCGTATTTGATGATTTTCTTATTGTAACTTACACGTCATCATTTCAAAGCAATGGCGCACTGAAGAATTAACAAAGACACATCGTTCTTAGTACGATAAATGATAATCTAGTGTCTACAAATGCCATATTAGCATCAATCAACAACGCCCATCAATAGTATGAGATTATAGGACTCATCTTCTGATTGATAGCCGTAGCGTAGTGGGCAAGGCGTTAGACTATGATGCCAACGATCGGTGGTTCGGAACCCGTCACTATTTTTTTTCCTAAAAGGGTTTCAGGCACTCTTATTAATTTTTTATTATTTAGATTATTATTTTGGTCCAAAATATTTGCAAAAGCTTATAAAACTACAAATCTAAAGTGGGCCGTAAAACACGGTAGTGCGATTTTTTACTTTGTGGAAGTGTTGAGATCCTCCCTCCGGGCCTCTTGCAGGGACTCCGGTGTCCTCTGCTCACCACGTATTGTCCGTAAGTGGCTAACTCACGGCCACCACTTACGTCGAGAGGACCCAGCTGGTTTTTACCATTCTACTTAATGGAGGGTTCTTAAGCCTGATTCTCAGGTCCGCATCCCTCCAGCACTGTTCAGCCGTTGTTAGCCTCTTTCTTTTAGATTGACTAGAGATTTTTAGTGTATAGCAGCACGGCTGGCTTGTCTGTTTTTATCCTATGTCGTTCTGCAGTAAAATTTTAGTAATAAGAATTGTATAATTACAAAACTGTATATTCACTGTTCGTTATAGTTACATTATAAGTTTATTTCGATTTAGAAGTCGTCTTCAGGTGTTATGCCAGCAATACATGTGTTTACATAACATTTTGTACTATGCAGCATATTTGTTTTATACAGAGGGAAATGAAATTATACATACCACATTCTGTTAACCTATATATTTCCGCATTATTGTGACGTGATTAGCTGAGAATCCGGCGTTGCCCGGGTGTTTATTTATTTATTCCTACCATTTTTCAGGTATACATTCATTTGTATAAGGGTTGTATAACTGTAAAATCTCTTGCAAATACAATTAGTAGTAAAGAAGTAATAGCTTAAAACTTGGTGGGTGATGGGGCAGTTTTCCATTAACGTTACTGTTTATTTGCTCACAACTCATAAACTAAGTGTCGTACAGTGATACAATTTAGAAGGTACACTCAACTGTATGTGTGTGTATACTGTCGGTAAAATTTCCTGTAGCTACAAATTGTAGTATAGATATTAAAAACTGTAACGTCATACCAAACGCCGTAGTTTTAGTCCATGAACAGCGGAAAGTTACTATTTATGTGCTCATATGTAATGAACTACGTGTCGGAATGTGTTACAATTTAGAAGGTACATTCAACTATATATGTGTATACTGTCTGTAAAATTTCCTGTCGCTACAATTTGTAGTGTTCAAATTATAAATTGTAACGTCATACCGAGAGCCGTAGTTTTACTCCGTAAACAGCGGAAAACTTTTTTCCTCTCATTTTACTATGGTTGCCAGCGAGAAAAAGTTTAATAAAGATTTGAAATTATGTTTAAAGTTTGTTGCAAGTCGCTAAGCACTGTCATTCTCTTACAGTGTATTTCGAAAGTCTCGCCGCATTACATGGCATTTTTTGCGATTTCTATTGGTTATGACGTAATATCTTTTGAACCATGTGCCGTATGTGATTCTTAACCATGCAGCAATTGTTACCTGACGGTAAGGAATGTGTGTACCGAATTTGGTTGAAATCGGTCCAATGGTTTAGGAGAAAATGAGAAGCATTGTCGCAAAATGCAGTAGTTTTTCGCGTATCTTATTGTTTATGATGTCATATCTCGTGAACTATATATCGTATTATCGTATGTGATTCTTGCACTTAAGGCGACCGTCCTCATGGATTGAAGCTTACGTGTACAAAATGTCATAAAGATTGGAACAAAACTGTAGATGTGTATGCAACACGTACAAACATACGGACACTTTGCTTTATATATTAGAAGAAAAAATATCACATAACTTACAATATTATGTTTTCATACGAGATGTTTATAAATTTACAGATTTTGGCATTTGACAGGTGTCGAGAGATGTAGTATGTTTACTTTATTTGCACAGAGAATATATATATCTATGAGTGTTAAGAGAGAGATTATAAGATCGTTTTGTGTGGTGTCGATTCCTTGCATTTGTCGGAAAGCTTTTATTTGAAATTAAACGAAATTATGTTATGTTGGGTTTATCACAAAACGATCATATAATCTCTCTCTTAACACTAATGTATTCTCTGTGCAAAAAGTGTAAACATACTACATTCTGGAGAGCTGTCAAATAAATGTCAAAATCCGTAACTTCATAAACATCTCGTTTGACAACATAAGTTACGTGATATTATATAAAAAAAGGAAACCATGTCACAATAAGACCGAAATGTACAGCTTAACTGAATGTGGTATGTATCATTTCATTTCCCGCTGTATAAAACAAGTATGCTGCATAGTACAAAATGTCGGCGTGGGAAAGGAAAAGGTGTACGGGTGATCGGGAGCAGGCGCAAGGTGCGTGCGCTTTGGAGCTGGGACGGCGGTCACGACCTTGCCTGCCAAAAGGGAGGCAGAATCTACCTGCTCCCCCCACCCCGCCTCCTGCACTCCTGCAGCGCTAACGGTCCACAAACACCAGACAGCTTCCTCGCCGTGGTCAGCGTCCGGAACGTCGCGCTCCGCTACACCCCGGGAATGCCCGAGTCCTCAAGTATTCTTTTTCCCAGCCCTACATTCACCGCCACTGCTTGACGTGACTTGTGCTCTGTGCTTCGGTCCGACTAACTGCGTTCTCGTGTGACACTAGCAAGTGCGGCGGGGCATTTTAAATGCACTTTTCATCCTGGACTGAAAAGGAAAGGAAAAAAAGGTCCTCCACTCACTTGTCACATCTACATGTAGATGTGAATGTAATCTCTAAAGCAGTATATTTCTTCAGGATGGCACAATCTTGCCTAGGGCGCGGCTTGACAGGAGGAAGTAGTTACAACATAAAATCGACCCAGTCCTGAAAGTGATAACATATTTAAAAAAGCATGAAACCACCCTGGCAACCAGAGGCTATTTTATTTACATATAGTTTTGTAACCTTTTCTTCGATGTTCCTGACTTACTGACACGTACAAGGATTAGTACACCGTATATTCTCCATTACTGCTCAAAGTTGGACTTTGTACGCATACTTTTCACGTTTATTTTAAAGCTTCTAAAAGTTCATGATTTTCAGCCAGCTTGGGCCAAACGAACTTCCGCCATTCGTTCTTCATTTCTTTGTATCTCCAGTTAGCCTTGTGGTTAGGGTCCCTCGAATGTTATGTTTTGTGTGCGGCATGCGGTAAAATATTCCTCAGCCCACACCAGTTTGAATTTTAGATGCGCTCTCATGGTACTGCTCATTTTCCGGGAATCTCGATATCAACGAAATGTTTAATCTTTCTTACTTCGATCTAGCTCGTTGCCAACATTGTACCACCTTACTGTTTGTGCATTCTTAAACTCTGAAATTAACATTGAATCACTGTAGAGAATACGGTTGGTGCTCTGGATGTAGCGATATCATGAGAGTCATTAAATTCTTACTCAACGAAGCTGTTTCACCTTCCTCAGCTACAGGAAGTACTGGCTTAAGATAAAATTCAAATCTCGTTTCAAGTCAAAATCAAATGTATGTATTGTATGGGAAGAAACCACTGCAGTCATCAGTCCCTAGACTTACTTACAAACTACTTAAACTAACCTAACACGCGCCTCTGCCAGAGGGAGGACTGGAACCTCCCACGCGAGCGGCTGCACGATCCGTAACGTGGTGCTCCAGACCACAGGGCCATTCCCGCGCGGCAGTTCAACATCAGTGACCTCCACCTACTGGTGTACAGTGTGTCACAGGAGGAATGATCAATGCGAGTTAGGATCTAAGGATGTAGGAACACGTATTCAATCATTTCTACTGCAAGCTGTTTGCTTTTCATTTTATGAGTAAGAGTCAAAACAAGTCAAAAATGTCCGGTAAATATCGACTTAAAATGCACATCTTAATATTTAAGAACACACGTTCACTGGAAGAGATGACTTTCACACTAGCGAAGATGTGCTCATAGCTCTTGAAACATGCATTTTTGAGTCCTTGTTTCAAATGATGAAATGTTTGTAAAACTGAGGGACCGAACTGCTGAAGTAATCCGTAGACTTACAAACAGCCTAAACCAACTTACGGTAACACACACACACACACACACACACACACACACACACGCACGCCCGCACGCCTGAGGGAGGACTCGAACTTCCGACGGGGAACGGCCGCGCTATCTGTGGCATGGCGCCTTAGACTACGCGGCCATTTTCGTGCGGCAGTCCATGTTCACCAGATTTTCTTGCTATGAATGGTGGTTTGATCGTGCCGCAAATTTCTTAATATTGACCATTACTCCTGCGACATGCTGTATACCTCGCTATTAAGATTCCGAAGGTTAAATGTGAGTTTATATCCATGTTGTTAAAAGAAAAATACACTCTGATTCTACATAACGTGAATGCATAGCAATGAGTATGTATAGTACAGTTTAGGTTTACTACTTAATTACTGACTGCAGCCGCGGTGGAGTAGCCAAATGGTCTAAAGCGTCTCGTTGCGGAGCGCGGTTGCTCGCCGTCGGAGATTCGAGTTCTCCCTCGGGCGCGCGCGCGCGCGCGCGCGCGCGCGCGCGCGCGTGTGTGTGTGTGTGTGTGTGTGTGTGTGTGTGTGTGTGTGTGTGTGTGTGTGTGTGTGTTTTGTCCGTAACAATAGTTAGTTTAATTAGTTTCTCAGCTTAGGGGCAACCGCAGCAGCCAAGTCTCTTAGATTTACAAACAGGTAGATGGTCTCTTGCTGAGCTGGGCATCGCACATTGCATCGTGCACGCCTGCACAGTTACGTAAGTGAAAGCTGCGCCCCGTTAAGTGTCTTGGCCTTCACCTCGCTGTCTCCAATCGCCAGCCGGTGAGTCAGTACTTCGTCATTACAGCAAGGCCGCTCATCCTCAACCAATGGACAGCTTCCGCCTTGGGGCTGTCATCTCGTTGTCGCTATTAAAAGAAACTGGCTGTGCTTCAGCAAGACAGCGAGGACTCGGTGACAGTGGAAAGTGTCACAAGCTTACTGAAAAGGATTCTTTGCTACACCTAACATAAGCTCGTTTTCTTTGCGGAAAGCCTGGTACAATGCATTTCAGATAGGTGCCACCATAGAGTTCGACATAAATTTATGTATTCTTTCACACTGGAGACTTAGTTGTACGGTAGGTCAGCTTACATATAAAAGTGATGACACACAGAATACATAACCGGAATTAAAGTCACGCGTAACAAAGCACGACAAAAGGCGAATATATTCTGGCTAAAATGGAAAAAAGAGACAAACTAGCTTCTCATCTTACCTGACAGCTCAAAATTAAAAATCTTGAGATATTCCCGCATGGGTAAAGTTGAAAAATGTTCAAATGTTTTTAATCCTAAGAGGCCAACCTCCTAAGGTCATCTGTCTTACTACTTAAGTAACATACGCTCAGGACAACACTCGCACATCCATACCCCAGGGAGGACTCGATCTCCCGGCGGGAGCGGCCGTTTAATTCACAACATTCTAGCCCAGACCATGCGGCCATTCTCGCGCGACTTCAGTAAAGTAACACGATTCATAGTGTCACGTCGTACGACATGACACATGGCGTACTGTTACCTATCACTGCATTTTTCATGTTCTGTGACACTATTGCCTGTTCATTTTACAACTGTCGACGGCAGTACGCGGAACAAAACTTTGCTCACGGCCAGATGGGACCAAAGGCGTCGGACTGTACTCGACAGTCCACGATTGACGCACGTCGCTCAGCAGTGTACAGTCACGTTATTGTGATAGTGCGGCTTCGTATTTTTAGCATCTGCAGAAATGGATAGGCATCGCACTAATGCACGTACCAAAATATCCTTACAAGGAAAAGGTATAATAAACAGTATTTTGAGTTTGCGACAATTACTCATGAATGACAGCTCATCGGTTTATAAAATGTGGTTTCAAAACGTCGATCCTCCCATAGTTCCTCATACTTATTAGACTGTACACCAAAATTTGTATTCACTTTTAATTTCTCAGGCTTTAGTGTAGAATATTGTAAAAGCTACACGCCAAACTCAAGTTATTAAATCGGAAAAGAATATTTTTAATTTCGTACGGTTTTCTGTAGTAGAATGTTTTATAGCAAATTTATTATGGCTTCGATTCAGTTATTCAATAGTAACACTACACTTTTTTAATTTGATACGTTTTCCTGCCGAATGTTATATTAAAAGCAAATGTTCCGTTAGTTTGTAAATCCACTGCTGAATTGTTTTTCTGTAGAATGATGAGTTAACAGACTGTACATTCGCTTTATCTATAGCCCGTACGTATAGGAAGATCAGTTGGTGATCCGTGTTATACACCTCGCGCGTCATTTGAAACGGCCAATAACAGAACACGTCAACTGTTAGCACCACCCGCAGTTAAAACGGTTATTATATTGTAAAATGAACAGGTAATACATGCCATTGAAATGTAGGATGCATTCGTCACCGCTCAGGCACACTTGCTATTACCGATGTACCGCCCTCTCCACTCGTGAGCTCACTGTCCTAGGAAATTAGGTGTAACTCCTAAGACTGCTGGATTTAACTGTGTTTGAAGCTATTTCTCCTCTTTCACATCTTTCAATACAGCTAGCTCATATTTCCCTTCCCATGTGCTGTATTTTCAACCGCGGTGGAGTAGCCGAGCGGTCTAAGGTGCCTCTCTGCGGAGCGCGCGGTTGCTCGCCGTCGGAGGTTCGATCCCTCCCTCGGGAATTGTGTGTGTGTGTGTGTGTGTGTGTGTGTGTGTGTGTGTGTGTGTGTGTGTGTGTGTGTGTCCTTAGGTTAGTTTAACTTAGTTTAAGTAGTTTGTAAGACTAGGGACTGATCACCAACGTATTTTCGCCCCATAGGACTACAAACACTTGAACATATCAACTTAAAAAGTAAACTTGTTCTTAAGAAACTATATTAGGACAGAATAAAATATCAGTTCTACAAATATATATGTAACAATTATGACTCCACGTTTCTGCAGTCGGCATTTTCAAACATTTCTATTATATGTTCGTCGCAGCCTGTCGCTTTTTAGATCCTTGGTGACTATTCTGCGTACGATGCAAATGTAACTCTCCAGGCTTTTCTGGAAGTTTAATGACAACTTGGGTTGTCGGGAGTTCCGCGGGATATCAGTGTCGAACTTATACGATATCCGCAAGTACGATATTGATATATGTGCTTACATTGTTTTTATTAGAAATGTCTTTCCAGCTACGTGTCACCTCCAGAAAAACCTCTAACGACAGGAGTACCCGTTTATAGCTCTACTCGCTAATTACGTCCTTTATGACCGTTCGCTATAAACGGCACTTCACTGCAGTTCTTACCCGCTGCTCTGCGTTTTTCATATCTTTCCATCGTAAACTCACGCAGTCATGTTTTCTGATTGTACTGTTGCTACGACAACGGATTAATTATTTCGTTTCGGCTGATCATTTACTCCTGTCCAGGTGGTATTAGTACAACCATTAACCCTTTCTTCGGTGTGTGTGTGTGTGTGTGTGTGTGTGTGTGTGTGTGTGTGTGTTGTATCGCACGCATAGGATCATTAAATTCCCTCGACCTTGTTTATGTGATTTGTTGTTGTTGTTGTGGTCTTCAGTCCGGAGACTGGTTTGATGCAGCTCTCCACCCTACTCTATCCTGAGCAAGCCTTTTCATCTCCTCATAAGAACGACAACCCACATCCACTTGAATCTGCTTACTATACGCGTCTCTTGGTCTCCCTCTGCGATTTTTACCCCACACACTTCCCTCCAACGCTAAATTCACAATTCCTTGATGTCTAAGAATGTGTCCTACCAATCTATCCCTTCTTTTAGTCAATGTATGCCAGAAATTTCTTTTCTCCCCAATTCGGTTCGACCACATTTAATCTGTGTTATTGCTTCCGTCTGGTAGTGCTTAGACCACTTATACTGATACAAGATTTTATGACACAATATGTCCTGTACCTCTGTTGTCGATGTTGTTCGCATAACGGCGAACTTCGCTTACCACAGTGCACGCAAAAAAACAAAAAAACAAAAAATAAATAAATAAATAAATAAAATAAAATTGTGGACCTCTATACTACAGCTAACCATTATACCTACTTCTGACATAATTTAAGGCAAAAAAGGTCTAAAAGAAATATTTGATAGCAATACATTTTACTATCTGTATTTTTTTCATAGCGAAAGCAATACACATCAATGACATATCGATATCTTTGCCTTATTTCGATGAGATGCGTTTATATGAGTGTGCCGATCAAATAACGTAACAGACACCACTGTTTTTTCCTTGGACACAAAAATCTTGCTGAGAGCGTTAACGCATATCGTAATCATTGTTAGAATATATTTTGTCATGTATCGGTATAATGACTGATCATTCTCTTTCTTTTTTGCAGGTAAGTCAGCCATGTAGAGAGAAAAGAGGTAGAGGAAGGTGAGTCTAATAATTAGATTACTTAAGTTGTCGCCGGCCGCGGTGGCCAAGGAGACTAAGGCGCTCCAGTCACGGTCTGCACGGCCACTACGGTCGGGGGTTCGGATCCCCCCTCGGGCATGGATATTTGTGCCGTCCTTAGTATAAGGTAGTTGGTAAGTAGTTTATAAGTTTAGGGACTGATGACCCCGTAGTTAAGTCCCATAAGCTTAACAAACTTGTCATTTATCATACAGCCAACTCTACACCCTCAGTTTGTAGGACACCTTTATGTGAATAATAGAAATATTTTCCGGTGTACCTAGTCGTTGAATGTCGTATGTGTACGCAAAATTATGTGCTGTTCAATACTCGGTGCTTCTCAGAGCTATTCTATGGATATAATAAATTCACATTAATGGTAGTGATGTTGTTCAACCACTAAACTGGCTACACACTTGTACCTGTGACGCAAGGGTCAACGACCGAAGGGAGTTGTGTTCTATTGCCGCACCACATTGAGCTGTTGGTACTGACGGAAAATGTGAACGTACGTCCTGCAACAAGCGGGTGATTTATTCCTCTATATCTAACTGAATAAGTGGTGGAGTTGCCGTATACTAACTACGGAAGCTGTCTGAAATAGATTGTGATCAAAGGAGTTAACAAGCGACCAATTTTAATTTGTGTTATACTGAAAAAAGGCATCCTGAACTAGTAAAAATAAGTGTTCACAGTCGACGGAGGTGCGATTGATACATGGCTCGAAGATGGGGGCGGTGCCGGAATATTGTGATTGAATTCGCAGGCCATAAATTGATTGCAGTAGTTGCTGAAGCTCTTCGTTCACATGCGTTACCTGACGAAGGCCCCAATTTGAAATGGACAGCTGATGAGTGTCGCGGTTCTGAGCTAACAAGAGTTGAAGTTCAGCTCATTGATAGGGGCAAGTTCAGCATAAATAAAATGTGTATCAATGACTACACTTGTCTTCAATGGCCAAAGACCTGTGCAAGAAGATGAAGAGAGTGATTCCTTAATTTCTCCTGGCGAATAACAACTTCGAAAAACTTACGGGTATGCTGCCAGGTACCAAAATCGACGACGACCGATATTTCGGCAGGAGACCACCCTGCCATTTTCAAGTCGAGACTGCAGAAGGAGAGTATTTTATCTAGTCTGTAGATTTCCCTACAGTTCTGCTGGTCTGAACTGGAACTGGCCGACGATTGGCACTCTGCGCCGTTAACGCAGTAAAGATGAAACAAATTTTCTATTGTTTAATACACGGTCTCTTGAAAGTTTTGCAGCTACAGTATCCCTAAACAATACAGTTAAAGTAAATGTAAAAATTAATTCAATTACAAATCTCATAAAGGAGCACCACAGTCTTAAATCTAATTTCTTCCGCGTTCCTTCCATAGAAACAACATTATATGTTCACAACTTGTAAACAACTGAATGGATAACAAAACGCGCGGCGTAACATGAGTGGGATCATGCAACATCACTGCACCGCTCTCGTGTGACGTCAACCCGAGTAGGCCGCGATCGCGCAGCTAACTTGCTGGTCACTAGGGCACAGCCAGAGTGGCTAGCCAGTTAGCTACGCTATCGCGGCCTACTCCGTGATCAACTATAAGTACAGACCTGAGCGCAGCCGTGTCGTCACCATAATAGTCCTCGATAGCGTCAGTCATGACGTAATTATGAATTAGATGCGCTGTTCCGAAGACGATATAAACTAATTGCAGTGTAACTCAGTGAAATGCAGTTCTATTATGTTTCGTCTTCGATTAGCGTACCTAAGTCATAATGATCTCATGTCTGACGCTATTGGGAACTCCTCTGCTGACGACACAAATCGCATTTTTTCTTTCTTTTTTTAATTTTATTTTTGAAATATATGTGTGTGTAGCGGTGAAGGACCATGACCAAAGGTGTGTAAGATAAGGTTGAATTTTGGCGGCACCACTTACTTGTGACAGGTCATGACGACTTTTCACGGCCTACTAGGGTCATTAAGTCTTCCCATAAATTAGTGCTTCATTATCCATTATCAGATTTCTATAAGTGACTTAAAGGACACAGAACCTATGCCGGTGCTGCGGGTCGATTATTCCCACGTCTTTTAAGTATCGGTTTGTTCCTTGCAGGAGGGCAAGTTTGGTGTGAAGTTTCCTGCACTTCTTGTCCAACATTGGCAAGTGTAGTTACCGGTGCATATCCACTATGCGTGTATAGCGGGAGGCTCGTGGTTTCAAGACACCTGATTTGAACACCTTGCAGCTGTCGGCGTTGGGTGGGGCTAGCTACTCCCCAGGAAGTGCTTTCATAGAGCAATTTAGGCGAATTTTCGTACGAATAGGGAGCTTCCGACTGAATAAGAAGAGGAAGATTTCCTTGGCCATCCCAGCCGCCTTGTGGCGGACATCGGCGATGTGATGATAGCATACCGGCAGGCTCCACGAGTTGTTCCTATTGTAGAGTCGTAATGTTTGTCGGATATCTGGTCACTTCTAGGTGAAGTACACTCCCACCGTCTTCTCTCGATTGATTTTCATCTTGTTGAGCGGCACCATCGCATTTAACCGTCCAGTTGGGCCTGAAGCCAATTAACGTTTGTTTCGTGGTGACGGGCTTTGGTAAAGAAGGCCCTATCGTCTGTGAATTGAGCAAGTTGGACATTTGCTAGTTTCGGCATGTCATTTACGTACAAGACGAGCGTAAGGGGGAAGAGCACTGAACCCTGTGGAACGCCTATATCTCCAGATCAGATCGAAAGCCATAAAAAGCCATAAACCCATGCCTGAATTCTTCGATTGGTTAAGAAACTGGGCATTAATTTGATGAAACACAATGGAATTTGGGCTTGGCGCCGCAACTCGTGTAGTAATTTCGTAATCTACACTGTCTCGTAAACTTTTTCTATACCCACAAACACCGCTGCTGTCGATTTCCTTAGGTTGGGGGTTGGGTTATTTGGTTGGGATAGGGGGGCTAAGCTGCTAAGGTTATCTGTCCCCCGATGGGGAAGGGAAGGAGTGCGGAAAGGAGGGGGAAGTAAAGAAGGAAGGAAGACTGCATTAGCTCGAGGCCCCGCGCTCGCCATATGTTAGGTTGAAACCGGCGGTGATGTATACAGTCAATCGGAGGACCAGCACTTTAGCAGAGACCTTCACAGTCGCCAGCATCAGGCATGTACTATTGTTGGGCACTAGCCTATTCCGAAGCCAACGAGGAGAGACAGGCCGCGGCGCGCACGTCATATCACGTGATCAAGTGAAGCCTGTGTCGGCACTAACGCTAGCAGATTGGCCGGTCTCTGGGGCACAGCCCACTGCCTCATACTGGCCAGCCAATCCGCTAGCGATCGCGCCGGCTCAGGCCTCACTTGATCACGTGATATGATGTGCGCGCCGCGGCCTATTCCACGTGACATACGAGATCGCCGCGGCCTTCTCATTCGTTGATGTTGGATCACGGCGTCCTTTAACTCGCCTCTTGTATGTGCTGCCTCCTAGTATTCGAAACAAGAACTGTGGTCGGTACTGTACAAGGAGGTTAGATTAAAGGGAGATGGCATTAACTATACCGAGTACATACGTCAGTTGACACCTGTCCGCCATCGTGGTCAGTTTTGAAATGTTATTTTTCCGTTAAAACTATGCATTAAGTCGACCATTTTACTGTTAATGCATTCAGCTGACAGTCAGTGCAAAGTATCTACTTTCGAACAATATACAAGTTTTCTTTAATAAATACTCATCATAATACATTTGAAAACATAATTTTAACGTTTAATTTTCACTCTTTTAACAAGCTGCACATCAAAGTAAAACAGTCGGACATTTTATTCCTGTTTTAAGTGGGATAAAACATCAGCTCTACAATACGAACACTTCTCCAAAGACGGCCGCGGTGGCCGAGGGGACTGAGGCGCTTCAGTCACGGTCTGCACGGCCACTACGGTTGGGGGTTCGAATCCCCCCTCGGGCGTGGATATTTGTGCCGTCCTAGTTCGTAAGTAGTTCATAAGTAGTTTGTAAGTTTAGGGACTGATGACCCCGTAGTTAAGTCCCATAAGCTTTACAAACATTTGAACTTTTTGAACTTCTCCAAAACTTAGCAACATGGCGGAGGCAGGCTTCACTTTTTCAGCGTAAGGGCGTCTCCCTATACTCTACCTGGTTGGTACTGTAGGACCTCACCTCCGTATATGCACTTCCTGCATTCAGTCTTGCCGCGATGCCGACAGGAGAGTGAGCCGACGTTCGATTTTCCCGCGTGACTGCACAGGGAAGCACTTGTGTCTCTCACTCTGCAGCTCGGCGGAAGGCGACTCCGGGGCCTTCCTGCCAGACCTGGCCAACTTACGGAGTGCGCCAGGGAATCGAGAGCGGCACTCGAACTCGAAAATTGTGTTTGGGAACAAGCAGCAATAACCGGAAAGCGAGGAGTCCGGGAGTTCGTTAGGGGCGGCGGGGTCACGTAATCGCGACGCCGTAATGAGAGCGCCGACCTGGGCAGGTCGGCCTACGTGCCCGGCATGCGGCCCCGGGCAATAAGTCGCCGCTCAGCGCCAAATTAAACGAGTTCTGCCGCGCGCCACACCGCCTGACAAGCGGGATTGAGCTGGCTGCCGCGACACCAGCCAGGCGCCACTATTACAACTAGGCAGCGGCTGGAAGAGTCTGCTGGTCCGGATGCAAGACCAGTTCGGTTCTACAAAGAGTATTCTGCGATATTGGCACCTTACTTAGCTTGCATTTATCGCGATTCTTAAATTCAGTGCAAATTTCCTAGAGATTGAAAAAAAAAAAAAAAAAAAAAAAAAAAAAAAAAAAAAAAAAAAAAAAGCGCAGGTGACTCCCGTTTGTAAGAAAGATAAGAGATTGATTGATTGATTTGATTTTTTTTTTTCCAGGGAAGCCAAAACAGTCTTGGTCCAACCCGCCACTGCCCGCACCGAACCTAAGTTTATTGGGCGGTATCGCTCCCTGTATATCTAGTAAAGCCAACCAATGCCCTTGAACAGTGCAAGGAGTCCCTTTACCAGTTCTTTATTAGACACAATTTCTTCGGGTCTGGTTGTCCCAAATGTTCTGTGTCTTTTACTCTCCAATGCAATGCATTCGAAGATTAGATGTGATGCAGTTTCATCACCGTCATCACAGATCCTAGATTTAGGGTCCTCTTTTGTTGCCCAATATTCTACGTGCTGTCTTCTGAGCCAGTTACGTAGCTCCAATTTAATCATTGCCTTGGTGATTGTCAGGACAGGTTCCGGTCCAATAAATGGAGTCTCTGCCCCCATCCTGGCTAATCTGTCGGCATGTTCGTTGCCACTGTTCCCCGAGTGGCCAGGGACCCACAATAGGTTTACTCTATTGCTTTCCCCTAGCTCCACCAGAACCCTGTGACATTCTGCAACAATTTTAGATCTTGTTGCAGGAGCTGCCAGTGATCTTAGGGCTGCCTGGCTGTCTGAATAGATATATATGCTACGATTTTTGTAGCGCCTACGCAAATTCTCCTCCACACATGCCCTGATGGCAGTGATTTCGGCCTGGAATACTGAGACCAGTTTCCTTAGAGAGATGAGGCCCTCCAGTCTTGGCCGCTCCCTGTATACCCCGGCCTCAAAGGTAAGAGAACTGATCCACATAATTACACGCCAATATTGTTGACATCAGTTTCTTGTAGAATTTTGGAGCATATTCTCAGTTCGAATATAGTAAATTTCCTTGAAACGGAAAAGCTCCTTTCTGTGAATCAGCACGGGTTTAGGAAACATCGCTCATGTGAAACTCAGCTTGCCCTTTTCTCACATGACAGCTTGAGAGCCATGGATGAAGGACAAAAGGCAGTTGTTTTTCTCGATTTCAAAAAGGCAATTGAAGCGATGCCACATTGCAGACTGCTAACCAAGATACGAACACATGAAATAGGTTCACAGATTTGTGACTAGCTGGAAGACTTCCTAATGTGAAACGCAGTATGTTGTTCTCGACGGCGAGTGTTCGTCAGAGACGACTGTATCAATCAGGCGTGCCGCAGGGAAGTGTAATAGGACCGCTATATAAATGATCTGATGGACAGAGAATCTTGTAATTTGCGTCTGTTTGCCGATGATGCTGTGGTGTATGGGAGGGTGTCGTCTTTAACTGACTGTAATAGCATACAGGATGACTTGGACAATATTTCTAGTTGGTGTGAAGAATGGCAGCTAGCTCTAAATGTAGCAAAATGTAAGGTGATTCACATGAGTAGGGAAAAATCCTATAATGTTCGAATACAGCATTTGTATTGAGCTTCTTGATACTGTCGCGCGTTCAAATAACTAGGCGTAACATTGCAGAGCGATATGAAATGGAACGAAAATATAACGATGGTTTAGGGATCTCTTATTCTATGTTACGTGGCAGTTTTGTGTATGTGTAGACCAGCTGAACACCTTGTCGTCGCCTAAAACGATGGTTGTGTAAGGTAGCTGCTTCGAAAGCCATTAGTAACTATGCAGAAGACTTTTCAAAAACTTTTGTAGCTCTTCACAAACTTAACAATCAAAGACTACCGTCGTCAACTAATAGTAAAGCCGATAGTGAAAAAAATTAACGTAATTTTTTTTTCATTCCAACCATCATTACTTTATAAAATATAGAAAATTACGAATAAATAAAAATAATTGCATTTTTCATAAAAAAAAGTTACCGGTAGATATTAAAATTGTGTAGGTATTCTAAGACAACGAAAAAAAAATATATATATATATATATAAATCAGTTTCTGCAGGAATCGAACCACCGACTTTATGGTTGTGAGCCCAGAATGCTACTACCTGAGCTACACCAACAGTGAGTGCAACTGTTTTAGTTATTGGTACTTACGTGTACCTCCAAAACTTAAAAGTCGATTTTCTCGAGAATTGTTGAGAGTTGCGTTGAATGGCTTTGCTTGATTGTTACTTAAGTTCTATACTTCACGTACCGTAAATATGAAAAATTCTAAAAACCGACACCCATGTGGTCTCCTTGTTAGATGTTGGTTTCAATATGACAGTATCGACAGTTACCTGCATCTTTAAAAAATGTATTTTTCTTTAGCGACGCTCCCGCTACGCTATTTGATAACGGTTTAGTCCGACAAGGCGCAGCAAAAGAGAAATAAGCTTGTTAATAGAAAAAGAAACTCGGTACAGTGTAGTAAAGCGTCATAAGACTGCTCCAGTTAGAGAGTGAAACGAAAGTGAGCAATGCTGGTTTGGCGGACCGGTTCCAGGTTGCAACGTAAGGTATGCCTGATATCTGGTGCTCGCATCTCGCCGGCATACGGCGGAGGCCTTAGATAAGCGCTGGCAGCGGTACAGGGAACCTAGCGCAAGGAATGGGCGTTCCGTGCACTTACTTCATCATGCGGCGTTGCAAATGGATCACTTCCCAGGAATCATGTCGGGCGCCCGGCTCACGAAGCCTATATTATGTGCTTGTTCCTCCACACCAAGATCGTAGATGGATGCCGCCACTATTTTATCCCATTATAACAGCCTTATGAGCTACGCGTTCAGAGGTATATGCGCTCCATCACCTAAGAATCATCCAAACAACCCCTCGGTTTCTTTCCATGACTTTCTCGTCATCTTTAAAGCTAAGATGGAATGTAAGGACAACTTCCTCACGAATAAAAACGGTTTCGAGGACCAAAACTCTAACACTGACCTATAACATCCGTGGACTCTGTAATTAGTGGAAGTGAGGTAACTGATGACCCCGTAGTTAAGTCCCGTAAGCTATACAAACATTTGAACATTTTTGAAGTGAGGCATCTGACTTTGGTCGCCTAGTCTCGTTATGTTTCGTTCTGGAATCTGTAATACTATAATTCTAAAGTATCCCGGAACATGGTCCCCAACCGATTCTAGGACGAAAAAATTATTTTGGGTAATTATTTATCGAATTTAAAAATATTAAATGTTGCCAGATTCTACTTATTGTGTTAACCTTTTAACGTAAGATTATGTCTCTTAATAAGTCAACTATTACAGTAAACAATTGTTTTATTGAGGTAGCGTGACTGGCGGCGCGAAAACACACATACTTTATTGATCCAGTATCTGTGAGTGAGACTACTTAGTGACTTCCAACTAAGTTTAAACGCAATTTCAAACATTCAACAATTTTTTCCGCGTTAATCCCCCCTCCCATCCACAAAAAATGTCGGTGAAAAGTTCCTTGCTTACTACATTTTCGCTGTTGATGCAGTTAAACCTCGGCGTTTCGATTTATTTCCTTCTTATATTTCCAACACAGTATCTGATTATACCTCTGCATGTACCTGCAGAATTAAATCGGTGTACAACTCACAGTATTTCACTCCAGAGCACTAATCTGGTGGTATTTCTAAAAAAGTTCATTTGGGGAACTCATTCAAGGTATAGTTGATATAATTTAAGTTGAAGTTAATTGATAAGGACAGCTCTTTAAAAAAATTGTAGCCACTCATACTTTGCGTTCATAATTATATGTTCTTCTCTGGCTGTTAATAAGTAAGATCTCAAGACTATACACAGATATTCCTAAAGACAACTTTATAAGGGCTGGATGGTTGTTCACTAGTAGCTTTTTAAATGGTTATTCTCTCATCCCTTGCCAAAAAATACGTGTGTTATGTTTTCAGTTTGAGAGCTGTCAAGAACCCATAAATTTTTATTAGGCGCGGATCTTCTCTAATGAGGTATGCCCTAGTCTTCTTTTCACCTTAGAACTGATGTAACCAGTTAGTTAATGTGGGCTCACAATAACGATGCTAGTAAGGCATATTTCGTTCATTGTCAGAGGCGTATAAGTGAAGGGGGCAGCTACTTTCCGGTTTCAGTCTTGCCCTATAAAAATGCAGGCAGTGACCAGTAGTATAAATACATCGGTGAAAATTCGAAGAGCATTTATCGCTTCGTAAAGTCACCAGAAGATCGAAAGCAACTGCAAAATGATTTAGATAAGATATCTGTGTGGTGCAATAAATGGCACTTGACCCTTAATAACGAGAAGTCATCGTTATGATCTCTAAAATAAATCCATTAAACTTCATTTACACGATAAATCAGTCAAAACTACAGGCCGTATATTTTAACTAAATACTTAGGCGTAACAGTTACAAAGATTTTAAATTGGAAAAAAAAACCACACAAAGAAAATGTTGTAGGGAAAGCGAACCACAGACTACGTTTCGTTGGCAGAACACTTCGAAGATGCTACAGTTCCACTAAAGAAAATGCCTCCACTACACTTGTGCGTCCTATTTTGGACTATTGGTGGGCATTGTGGGATCCACACCCGATGGGACCGACGTAAAATTTATAGAAAGTACACAGAAGAGCAGCTCGTTTTGTATTATCGCGATATAGGGGACAGTGTGTCACGAAAATGATGCAAGAGTTGGGGTGGAAATCATTAAAAGAAAGGCGTTATTCGTTGCGACATATGTATTTGCGAAATTTCTTTAATAAACTTTCTCTTCCGAATGCGATTTCGTTAGCACCTACCTACATAGGAAGACCTGATGATCAAAATAAAATAATAGATATCAGATCGAAAATGGAAAGATTTAGGTGTTCCTTTTTTCCGCCAGCTATTAGAGAATGAAACTGTGGAGAAACATCATAAAAGCAGTTCAATGAACCCTCTTCTATGCACTTCAATGTGACTTGCAGAGTATTCATGTACATGTAGATCCCCACACCTTTACATCCGTTATCTGCTTTGTCACTGAAACATCCTGTAATATTACATGGCAAAAATATGAGTTATCTAAATGTTTGTAAATCTAAGGGACTTTATACTTTGGTCATTAGTCCCTAAGCTAACGTAAAGTAACTTATGCTACAGACGACGCAGACATCCATGCAGAGGGAGGACTTGAACCCCCTGACGGGGAAAGGCCACGTGCACCTCACCTGGGCGCCTTAGTGCCCACAGCTATTCTGCCGCAGTTTTGAGTTATTAGTCTTACATCTTCGTACGGCGGATTCGAAGATGATAGTAATAGATCGTGTTCAAATTCCTTTTTTGCCGGCCGCGGTGGCCGAGGGGACTGAGGCGCTTCAGTCACGGTCTGCACGGCCACTACGGTCGGGGGTTCGAATCCCCCCTCGGGCATGGATATTTGTGCCGTCCTAGTTCGTAAGTAGTTCATAAGTAGTTTGTAAGTTTAGGGACTGATGACCCCGTAGTTAAGTCCCATAAGCTTTACAAACATTTGAACATTCAAATTCCTTTGTCAATAAGAATCTTACGCGGTAGGCTACGATTCTCCATCGAAGGTGGATTCAAAATTTTATTTATGGTTCTTCTACCATCGTATTTCACTGATGTATCTACATAGATACTCTGCAAATCACATTCAACTGCCTGGCAGAGGGTTCATTAACCACTTCCATAACTTTTCTCTACCGTTCAATTCTCTAATAGCGCGCGGGAAGAAAGAACACCTAAATCGTTCCGTTTCCGATCTGATTTCTCCTATTTTATAGGGATGGTCATGTCTACCTAAGTAGGTGGGTGCTAGCAAAATATTTTCACATTCAGAAGTAAAAGTCGGTGATTGAAACTTCGCAAACAGATCACGCCGCAATGAATATCGTCTTTCTCTTAATGATTTCCACCTCAATTCTTGCAACATTTCCGTGACGCCTTCCCCCCCGCAACGTGATAAAACAAAAGGAGCTGCCCTTCTCTGAACCTTGTCAATGTCCTCCGTCAGTCGCACCTGGTGCGGGTCTAACAAGGGGCAACAGTACTCCAGGAGAGGACGCACAAGTGTGATGTAGGCAGTTTCTTTGTGGGAGCTGGTGCATCTTCGAAGCGTTCTGCCAATGAAACGTAATTTTTGGTTCGCCTTCCCCACAATATTTTCTGTGTGTTCTCTCCAGTCAAAGTTGTTCGTAATTGTAACTCCTAGTTATTTGGTAGAATTTACGACCTTGCGGTTTGTCTGATTTATCGCGTAATTGAAGTTCAGCGGATTTCTTTTGGTGATCATGTGTATTACTTCACACTTTTCTTTATTTAGTGTCAATTGCCAATTATCGCACCATGTAGAAATTTTGTCTAAATCGCTTTGCAGTTGCTTTTGATCCTCTGTTGACTTCACTAACCGATAAACGACAGCATCATCCGCGAAGAGTTTATTCAGAGTCTCCTAAATCGTTTATAAACACAAGAAGAGTAGTGGACCTATAACGCTTCCCTGTGGAACGCCAGATATCACTTCTGTTTTACTCGATGACTTACCGTCAATTACAACGAACTGTGTCCTTTCTGATAGGAAATCGTGAATCCAATCGCACAATTGTGGAGATATTCCATAAGCACGCAATTTCATGAGAAGCCGCTTGTGGGGTACAGTGTCAAACGCCTTCCGGAAATCCAGAAATATGGAATCGATTCGAGATCCCTTGTCGATGGCACTTAACACTTCATGTGAATAAAGGGCAAGCTGTGTTTCGCAAGAGCGGTTTTTAATATGGGTTCACAGCTTAAATTCTTCGTTGTTGTTGTGGTCTTCAGTCCGGAGACTGGTTTGATGCAGCTCTCCACAATACCCTATCCTGAACAAGCCTCTTCAACTCCATATAAGAAAGGCAACATAAATCTGTCTGAATCTGCTTATTGTATCCATCTCTTGGTCTTTCTCTGCGGTTTTTACCCCACACACTTCCCTCCAACTCTAAATTCACAATTCCTTGAATTCTAAGAATGTATCCTACCAATCTATCCCTCCTTTTAGTCGAGGTATGCCAGAAATTTCTTTTCTCCCCAATTCTGTTCAGTACCACCTCATTAGTTACGCGATCCACCCACCTAATCTTCAGCATTCTTCTGTAGCACCACATTTCAAAAGCCTCTATCCTCTTCCTGTCCGCACTGCTTATCGTCAATGTTTCACTCCCATACAAGGCAACACTCCATACAAATGCCTTCAGAGAGGACTTCCTTAGGCTTAAATCAATATTTGATGTTAACAAATTTCTCTTTTTCAAAAACGCTTTTCTACCCATTGCCATTCTGCATTTTATATCCTCTGTACTGCGACCGTCATTTGTTATTTTACTGCCCAAGTAAACAAAACTCAGCTACCTCCTTTATTGCTTCGTTACCCAATCTAATTCCTTCAGCGTCACCTGATTTTCTTACACTGCACTCCATTACCCTAGTTTTGCTGTTGTTAATGTTCATCTTATATGCACCTTTCAGCACACTGTCCATTCCGTTCAATTGCTCTTCCAGGTCCTTTCTTTATAGGACAGTATTGAAACCGGCTGTCTCTTTCCAATTTCAATGTGATCAATGCCTTTTACGTAGAAGCACTACACACACACACACACGCAGAGAGAGAGAGAGAGAGAGAGAGAATAGGCAGGAGGTCGAGGTGGGCGGAGGGGGCGCGTGCATGACCATTTGCGTAGCTCGCCGGTGAAGGACAATGGGGCACAGAGCGCAGCGACTGTGGGTTTAAGGACGACGCGAAATACCTCTGGCGGCGGCGGCCGGCGGCACAGAATGATCGGAGAGGCACGAGAAGTTTGTTCCGTGTACCGGGCCTCCCGATACGGTCAATAGCAAATGCCGGTCTTCCCTTTTTATGCCACTTGAAAAGCTACCTCGCCTGCGACGTGGAGCCATCACAAACATCTGCCGTAGCATCTTAACGAGACTGACGGCCTCTACCAGCTCGTTCTCTTTCTAAACACGCCATCTCCGACTCTCAACGTCAATTTCCTTCAACCAACCAACTTTTCAGAAACAAATCACGAGGCTGTGATTTCAATACGAAGCGTATGAGAGATACTATCTCACCGGGCATGTTGTCATTTGTGCGTGTATCTCACTGTAATTTGCATATATCACTTCCTGGAAGTCGTCTCTCTTCCCGCGAGAGTTCCACGGCGCTTTCGCTTTTCTACAGTAACGGGCCGCGTTCCACTCACGTCAAACACAATGTCATATTTATGGCGTAGTCGTAAGGTGTATTATATTGGCTTCTCTAAAACGAGGAAAAGTGGCTGTTTGCGTGTGACAAGAATAATCTGACAATACTGAGCATACGTCGCGACTGTGCGCGCGTGCGTGCACGACACTTAACAGCCTGCAGAGCTTCATTGACCTGTTTTCAGACTAATGCTCTACCGTTCCCTATCTAACAGTGCGCTTGATAAAAGCGAGAAGTTGCGTTCAGCAAAATGAGGCCTTCTCTGCGGGGAGGCAGAATGCATAGCTTGCTGAAACGAAAATAATTTGCCGACCGCGGTGGCCGAGGAGACTGAGGCGCTCCATCACGGTCTGCACGGCCACTACGGTCGGGGGTTCGAATCCCCCCTCGGCCATGGATATTTGTGCCGTCCTTAGTGTAAGGTAGTTGATAAGTAGTTTGTAAGTTTAGAGACTGATGACCCCGTAGTTAAGTCCCATAAGCTTAACAAACATTTGAATTCCAGGGAAAATCACGTAAAATGTGGTTGAAAACTCGCGGGCGAAGATCAAAATTAGATAGCGGTCTCTTCGTTTATTTTTGTGAGGATCAGTTTGCTGTTAGTCAAGACTCCTTACGATAATTCAGATGTTTATAAATCTATGGCCACTAGAAAAGCTACCTTGCCAACAGGAGTGTGCGGCGTGGAGCCATCACTGCGGTTATCAGTCCCTAGCCTTGAAACTACTTCAACTTACTTACACTAACGTAAGGTCAACACACTCACTCACTCACTCACACACACACACTCACACACACACACACACACACACACACACACACACACACACACACACACACACACAATCCATCCTAAAGGGAGACTCGAAACTCCGACGGGGAGCAACCGCGCGCTCCGCAGAAAGGCGCCTTAGAGCGCTCGGCCATTCTACTGCGGCTAACGACGATTTTTACTCATTATTATCATGCTCTGCAGCTGCATACTTGAAAAGTATTATTGTGTACAGATTCGTCAGCTGCTGTTTACATTTGTGAAACAGCTGTTCACGCCAACGATTTGTATTTACGGACGTTATCTAATGTAGAAAGAGGGCGACCTGTCCATTGGCTGCGTGGGGTTCAAGCCGACGCTACATTGCACTTGAAGGTGGCCGATTAATACGCGGAAACAGATCTCATACCAACAATAACGCGCTTATTACTTCACAGTTAATAGGAGAAAATAATGATTCTCAGGCAATGTCAGAACTTCAGATAAATGACTAGTAATCGATCTCGGCTACATAGTGTTTTTCTTCCGCGGTTTTTTAAATTATAAAGTTTTCAGCCTTATTTTCCTTATATATTCCTCCATGATATCACATTTATTATCCGGGGATGGCAAGATCAAATATGGATGATTACAATACGGTACAGCAGAATATATATGTAGTGCCTACTTTGTTGTACATATTCAGGTATGTACTACAAAGAAGGCATTGCGTAAAACCCAGCTTTCTTTTAAAAATGTAAATTTCCAAAGGGGCACCTGAAGAGGAGCCCTCAGGGCCCGAAATGCATCATTAATAAATCACGATTATACTGATTACGAGTTCATTTTATTGTACCAAAGTAAAACAGCCACGGAATAAACAGTGACAACAATGAATAAAATAATCATATTCTATTTTGATCGTATTGCCTTGTCCAGTGTATGTCTTTCAATCCAATTGGTACGTGAATTGTCTGAAGAGAGGTAAGGGCTAATTCATTGTCCGTTACGTGACGTTCCGTCAGAACATTTCAGTGTACTTGTAATAGCGACATTTACACTGTCCGCAATCAGACTGTTACGTCACGTCAGGCTTTCTCGAGAAGAAAGTCGTCTGCTAACATCGGAAGTTGTCCTATTTTATCACGCGATTGCACAGATAACACGCAAATCTGTAGTATTAATCTTTGTTATTATTATACTTTGTTTTAGCGGTAAATTGCTAATGTTTCATGACGAATTAAATATTTGTTTTCAGGTAAGTGTCCTAAAAGGAAAGTAAGATATCTGAAACCGAAAAATTGTTTGTTTTGCAATATCGTAACAGAAAAGACTGAATCGAAGTGTTTATTTGAATAAGGTTGTATTTTGATGACGCAATTTTCGTAAAATAACGTTTTAAATGAAAACGTCAGTGCTAATGAAGGACAAAAATTCAGTTGATTGCGAGGGTATAAACAATGTCACTGGCAAGTCGTAATGGATATAGTAAACGGAGACTAACATTAATGAGAACAGGCAACAACACAGAAGTAATGTTACAGTGTGAATACAGTTTGAGGTGACTGTGCCGTGAGGTGACCTAGACGCGACGGCCAGTGTGAATCTGCCTTGAATGGTACCATTGCAAGCCTCCTCCCTCCCCCTCCCCCCCCCCCGTAAGGGGTAGGAGGCATGAAAACAATAAAGAAGAGGAACGCCTGAGAAGTCAATCCTGCGCAGCGTGGAGGCGTCGCAGGAGAGGAAATGCTGATCGAGTGTCGGCTGGTGAGAGGGCGCCAGTGGGGGAACACATATTGCAGATAAAGTTTCACGAGATCGCTCGCTCGCCGACGAGCCTCCAGGGGCCGGGCGGCCGCGGGCAGCGCCCCTCGCGGCGCGCAGGGTAAATAGCAGGCCCGCGGCGCCCCGAGCCGCCTCCTTTCGGCAAACACGGATTTATTTGCTCTCTGATATCTGCTAGATGAAATGTTGCCTTCGCAAAGTAGCGCTTTTCCGAGCCGTAATTTTCGCGTCAAGGTCGTTTTAATATTCGCGGCCCTTTGCCGGGCTGCTCTCTGCTCGGCGCGTGTGCCCGCACAGCGGCAGCTCGGTGGGGCGGCAAAGGCGGTTTTGCGCGCTGCCTTTGACCGAACAGGTGCCTCTGATCGCGCAGTTACTCCCTCTGTCAGCTGCCTCGTGCCCGCAAGTGGAACTCTCGTAACAGTTAAGCTGCAAATAGCCACTCGCACTTTGATGCTCCTTTCGTATGTTTTCTTTCGTCCCGATCCCTCTGTGCTTTGAGACACTGTAGGTTTATAACAGAGGCCTTACACCAGGAGTTTTATTTTAAACTTATGGCCTGATTCTACACAGGTTCGATTTTTTATGTATATAACAAGGGTAATGGATTGCATTCTAAAATAAAATCAGGTGATGCTGAAGGAATTAGATTAGGTAACGAAACAATAAAGGAGGTAGATGAGTTTTGTTACTAGGGCGGTAAAATATCAAATTATGGTCGCAGGACAGAGGATATGAAATG
Organism: Locusta migratoria; assembly: GCA_026315105.1. Classification (NCBI taxonomy): domain Eukaryota; kingdom Metazoa; phylum Arthropoda; class Insecta; order Orthoptera; family Acrididae; genus Locusta; species Locusta migratoria. The sequence continues at coordinate 720,938,412 of CM048744.1, read as the reverse complement.
CAGAATGGCGATGGGTAGAAAAGCGTTCTTAAAAAAGAGAAATTTGTTAACATCGAATATTGATTTAAGCCTAAGGAAGTCCTTTCTGAAGGCATTTGTGTGGAGTGTTGCCTCGTATGGGAGCGAAACATGGAAGATAAAGAGTGCGGACAAGAAGATGATAGAGGCTTTTGTAATGTGGTGCTACAGAAGAATGCTCAAGATTAGGTGGGTGGATCACGTAACTAATGAGGAGGTACTGAATAGAATTGGGGAGAAAAGGAATTTCTGGCATACCTTGACTAAAAGAAGGGATCGATTTGTAGGACACATTCTTAGACATCAAGGAATCGTGAATTTAGCATTGGAGGGAAGTATTTGCGGTGAAAACCGCAGAGGAAGGCCAAGATATGGATAAAAATGTTCAAATGTTTGTTAAGCTTATGGGACTTAACTACGGGGTCATCAGTCCCTAAACTTACAAACTACTTATGAACTACTTACGAACTAGGACGGCACAAATATCCATGCCCGAGGGGGGATTCGAACCCCCGACCGTAGTGGCCGTGCTGACCGTGACTGTAGCGCCTCAGTCACCTCGGCCACCGCGGCCGGCAAGATATGGATACCTTAAGCAGATTCAGACAGATGTAGACTGTCGTTCTTATGTGAAGATGAAGAGGCTTGCTCAGGATAGGGTATTGTGGAGAGCTGCATCAAACCAGTCTCTGGACTGAAGACCACAACAACACCAACAACTAGCTGCTAAACCAGGTATTGCCCGGGCATATATGCATTTTTGCAGTCTTACGTTAGAAACGAAAATACAAATTCGGAAAAGATTTAATCTTCATGCTTTCATGAAAACAACTAAGAAATTATGAAACACTAAAACAAAGAAATATGCACAATGTAATGTAAATTCTTATCTTAAAAAGAAACTACTTGGGCTCGAACAAACATATCTGTATGAACGATTGGTTACAGTACCTCTACGTACACCTCAATGTGCTGGTGGGTGTCGTATTTATGCAAAACTTCGCAATCATGCTCTAGATAACACTGTAGACGCCATACTTTATGCAGATATCTGAACTATAACTTATGTAATAATCGTCGTACATGTTCTCTAGCGTATTGTCATCAAAAGCCGTGATGATAGTTGCAACTTTAACCTTCTTCTCGGAAGACTGTTGGTATTCACTGCCACTGCTTCCATCGCCTCCTCCCGCACTTACCGTAGGACTACCGCTTGCAATGAGTTGTTCGTCATTATCATCCCTATTACCATCTGTATGTGTTAGTGTTACAACAGTATCTACATTATGCTCATATTTCTGTACCATAACAGATACGAGAAAGCATCCGAATGATTCATCTTCTACACTAATACCATTTTCACGAAGAATAGTTCTTCGTAACTTCATCTCAACCAATCGCAATACTTTAGCAGGATTGATTATCAATCGCCGCTCCATCTGACGCTTCACCACACAAATGTCACAAAACGCAACTTCGTAGGCACACTGCACTGTCCCTACTGGTGAACCGACAGGTCAAAATGCAATGTGGCAAGGCACACGCAGAGGTCTCTAATGGACGACTGCAGAGTTTTGCAGATGCGGGAGTGTCACTAGTGCAATAAGGGATCTTTCTCTCGTACGATTTTGGTGTATATGTGTTCGAGCCAAAGTACTTAACTTGTTGGTCCATTCCGTTTTTAGATTTCTGTTTATTGGCTTCTACCTTACTATCTATCCATTTAAGTTTCGTTTGCATGCAGCGCAATACTTAAGACATCTTACATCCTTGACTGTGTCCATATTTGTAGAGTATAATATTAGGAAACTGCAGGCGATGAATAAATAGTGGATAAATGATGTCTCATAAATCACGCGTCGCGCGATGGGGAAGTTTTTGTGACTCATTGTTTACCACGTCATATCTCTTGAATTGTAAGTCGAACTGTGATATAATATCGAAGGAACATTCAGTGGTATGTATATGTAATGCCTGTGAAATGTCTCACGAATACGATTTACTTTGTAGAAGTAATAACTTGTAACATCATGAGAAATCGCGTAAATATATCACATTAACATCGGAAAAGTAGTAAGCGATAAACTTTTTTTCTCAGCAAAGTATTATGTTTGTGTGGTCGTCTTTTGCAGCTGGTGTTGAAATTAATTATAATAAATTTGCCTTATTATGTTGACTGCAATTAGGTCGATTTTTTCACTACAGATCGTTTTCGCTTTTTTTAATGAAGCATCTTCTCTGGTTCGTGATAAGGTCATTTCCTTACATTCAACTGCTGTGTTTTTGTTGTTGTTGTTGTTTTTTGCCTGAGATTAGTAGATTGTCGTGTGTAAACAAAAACCTACATAGCAAATCGATTAACCTCAGCCAGCTAGACAGAAAAGACAGCTGTGGGATGTTAATAAGAGACATAAACACCAACCAGAGAAGATGCTTTATAAATAAAAAGCAAAACACGCCTGGCGTGGAAAATTGTCCTAATTGCAGTCAGAATAAGAAGGAAACCGTATTATAATTAATTAACCTCCGGAAAGTTTCACGAGCTTCCAGGTGGGCACGCCCAACGGGGTGCAACAAAAACTTCACATTAATTCCATCGAGGGCCACATTAAGCTACAAAAAAAAGGAAGTTATTACAGAAAGTCCAACTCATTAGACCACATTCACGACATTTAGAATGTACTAGAAAGAGGGCACCGTGTAAGAATATCACAACCCTGACATGCAACTAAAGTACTACTGTCCAGCCAATGAGTTAAATATGAGAAATTTTTACTAATCATTCTTCACTTCATCAAAGAGAAAGTCGTTTTTAGGGGTACATATCTTTTCTAAAGTCTTCATCTCTCCTAGAATTCTTACTGTTTAGTGTTCACTGTTAAATGTACTTCGAAAGTTTGTTTCAGGTTCCACAAATTGCGAGAGTATAGTACTTTCAGTTGTGTTATCTTCAACTCTCACATCCAAAGATAATCTTGTTACACCAAACTCAATACTGGCCATTTTACAACTTATAATTCCTCGTTATAACTGTAACTTACAACCCACAACTGTCAATAACTCATAATTGACTACTAACTAAGATCACCACCCCTAGCACTGTCTGCTCATCAGCTTATATACACTGTGACAGTCTACATCATGTGATAAGTTACAATGTGTGCACATATAATGATTTGCAATATTAATTAATGTTAATTATTTAATACAAAAAGAATTACAATATTATTGTTAATTTTTTTATTTTAACATAGTATTTCAGGTTAGCAACAAATAGTATTACTATACATTTTCTTCTATAACAAATATTATATTTATCATAAAAATATGACAATTTAATTTAATTTACGAGGCTTTAATATATTTCATATTGAATTCGAATTTAGATCATTTATATTTTAACTGGTATATCTTTTCTTAAAGTTCTTTGACCCTCTGACGTAATAAACAACATGGAATTCTCGCCTGAGAACTGTGAAAATACGTGAATTGACCTGAACACACTTGTTTTTGCGCTATAAACATAAAAAAATCGTGATTATGGCTTTATATACAGATATTGAGATAAGTTTCAAGAAAAATTACATAAGTAATACGCTTAGCTATTTCCGAGGCCAAAAAAGAAAGTTCAAATTCGTTATATATATATATATATATATATATATATATATATATATATATATATATATATATATTTAACGTTATATATTTAACAATTATGTTTTTCTTGAAGAATACGTATCATATATACACATTTTAAGGTGAAACAAATTTCGTGATAGCTTCATTGCAAGGCCTTATTGAGGAACCGATTTAAGAAATTGCGAGAATTCTGATATTAAGCAAAAGAACCACCAGAAGAGCAGAGCGACAGGCGTATAAGCCGTAGGCCTGCAAGGTGAATACGTACATTAAAAGACCCAAAAGAGAGGAAGTCGAGTCTGCGAGGAAGACAGTACTTCCCGTCAATAAACACACACACACACACACACACACACACACACACACACACACGTCGCGCGACGTTGCAGCATTCCTACATTGAATTTTTGGTATGAACTGTTATTTATTTTGTACTTTTGTAATATGCCGAGTTTATCTTGGTCATGCAAAACTCACTCTACACCAACCCAAATGGCGCAGTGGTAGCACGCTGGACTCGCATTCAGGAGGGTGGTGACTCAGATCCATCTCAGGCCATCCAAATTTAGTTAGCCGTGATTTCCCTACATCATTCCTGACAAATGCCTAGGTAGATTTTCCTCCCCATCCTCTACCAGAACCAATCCGAGCGTTTGCTGCGTCTGTAATAGCCATGCTGTCGACGTCCACGTTAATCGCTAATCTGCCCATTTTCCACACTCTGCGACGGTCCAATTAACTGCGCTTTGACATATCTGCACTCCACCGATAGTTCTACTACAGTAAAAGTATTCCAGAAGATTATTGCATTAATCCACAAAATTATTACGCAACAGAGCAAAAAAAGAAAAAGAACTGGTTTCACCTACTGGAAATTAGGGCCTGTATCACATGTTGACCAGGTGTTACGGCAAACACCCGGCAAGAGAAAAAGGCCGGCTGCGGTGTTTTAAGCGGCGGAGCGCACATTAATATGGAACGGCCGCGTCGCATATTATTCGGAACATTACGGCGTGCGTCTGCCCGTGGCGTGCCCGCCCGCCAGTAGACGCCGTGTTCCAAAACCTTGTCCCAATATATTCCGGGCCGGCCCGGCGCGTTTGCTCATAACTGTCCACTTACATTGTAGTGTTGATTAAAAACGGGTTTTACATAGCGGGGTTGCGTGTGGCTGCGGCAGAAGCCGCGTATTTATTCGGAGCTGTCGGGGCGCGCAGTTTATCGTGTCTGGGGGCAGGGGCCCGGGAACATTTCTAACGAATCACGGAGCCCTGCCTACAGCGGCGTCTTCTCGCGGGCGCCTTTTAAAATTTAAGCACCGCGAGGCGCAGACAGCGCGCCGTCTAAATACCACTCCCGCTCTCCGGCAGACACCTCTGTAGTGTGCGCAAAGCTCTTGTAAAAGTAACTACCCTAGGCGTTCATGATTTGAACCTCGGGCTGTACGCCATTATGGTGGTAACATTCTGGTGTACAGTGGCGTGTAAGGACACAAATCGAACATTATTTATTCACTAGCTGAAAACCCAGCGTCGCACGGGTACTTATTCATTCCAGTCTTTAAGTTAGTCCACCTCCTCTCTCTCTCTCTCTCTCTCTCTCTCTCTCTCTCTCTCTCTCTCTCTCTCTCTCTTCATCTCCCCTCCCTCCTCTCTCTATTCATGTTTTCATTTCCTTCTCACTGCCCATTAACACCTTCCCCTTACTCTGACAATCACTTCCCCGTTTCTCTGTTGAACTCCTACACCACCACCACCACCTCCGTTTTTAAGTCTTACTGAATCCATCATTGGTGGAAACGGGACAGCGACTGGTCAGAGTCTGAAGGAACTGAGATACCAACAGCCGTATGTATAATAAAATATTTATTCGAGCACTACCAGTTTCGGCATTCCACTATGCTATCTTCAGGTCCCTACATCGGAACATAATATCCAAAAGTAGGGATACTAAAACTGGATTCGTGGACTTCTGCCTCTTAGTGGGAAACAACAGCAACTGTGACAACAAGGACTAGTTGTGGTTTCAAAGATGGTGTAGAATTCGCAACCAGTCCTTGTTGTCACAGTTGCTGTTGTTGTTTCCCACTAAGAGGCAGAAGTCCCCGAATCCAGTTTTAGTATCCCTACTTTTGGATATTATGTTCCGATGTAGGGACCTGAAGATGGCATAGTGATATGCTCGAATAAATGTTTTATTATACATACGGCTGTTCGTATCTCAGTTCCTTCAGACCTCCGTTTTTGTTGTGGTCTTCAGTCCGCAGACTGGTTAGATCCAGGTCTCCGCGATACCCTGTCCTGTGCAAGCCTCTTCATCTGAGAATACGTACGGCAACCTACTTCCTTTTGAATGTGCTTACTGTATTCGTCCCTCGGTCTCCCCTACGATTTTTACCCCACGCACTTCCATCTAATGCTAAGTTGACGATTCCTTGATGTCTCAGAATATGTCCTACTAACCTATCCCTTCTCTTAGCATATGCCACAAACTTCTTTTCTCAAACAAAGTTCAAATGTTTGTAAACCTTATGGGACTTACCTGCGGAGTCATCTGTCCATAATCTAACAAAGTACTTCTGAACTAGCTTATACTAAAGACGGCACAAACATCCATGCCCGAGGGGGGATTCGAACTCGCGACGCTTCTTTTCTCCCCAATTCTGTTGAGCATCTCCTCATTAGTTACGTGATCTACCCATGTAATCCTCATCACGTCTATATCATCTCATTTCTATCTTCTTTTTGTCTGAACTCCTTATTCTCCACTTTTCACTCCCATACAATGCTACATTCCAGACAAATGCTTTCAGAAAGGATTTCCTAACACTTAAACTAATATTCGATGTCAACAAACTTTTTTCAAAAACGCTTTTCTTCCCATAGTGATTTTGCATTTTATGTCTTCTTTACTTCAACGATCAGAAGTTATCTTGCTACCTAAAGTAGCTTTTCAAGTGGCCATAAATTGATAACTTTCTAAACTACTTACCAGATTTTGTCGGTTTTGGGACTTAATGGCTACTAGATTTTCAGCATTCCTGTAAAGTGACAGTATGTCATCTAATGTGGAGAACATTCAGTGAGACGCTTACAGCAGAACTGATAAATAGCATAACGGGTCACATTGTAATTACGCTCTCGGTCACTCACGACAATTTTATGTAATTACAAAATCTCGTGCTACAGCTCAGTAACACACAAGTTAGAAAATGTTTTAATGTTTGTATAGTCTATGGGACTTAACTACGGGGTCATCAGTCCCTAAACTTACAAACTACTTATGAACTACTTACGAACTAGGACGGCACAAATATCCATGCCCGAGGGGGGATTCGAACCCCCGACCGTAGTGGCCGTGCAGACCGTGACTGGAGCGCCTTAGTCCCCTCGGCCACCGCGGCTGGCCACAAGTTAAAATTTAAAAATTACATATCACTTGTTTCGACCTCTAGCGGATGATAAAAAGCTAGTCGAATTGTCAGGGGCATGAGAATCAGAATATGTAGCATAAAGAAACTTCTGAGGCGTATTTAGTCGTCTTCTTTGGTAGTTATGGCCAGGCTATTAATCGCAGTTGCATCCGAACACGGTAGTTTTTACGTCAGTTCAAACTGTGAGGAGAGGTTTTATTGTGGGTTTGCTGATGATTCGTAAACTTTGAGAGATGACGACCACGACCTCCGCGACAGACTCGATTCACTTTAATATCGTCCGCAGTTGCCTCTAATTCGAGCAGACTGTCTGTTCGGCGGCGGAATTGCGCTGGATTGCCAATAATCTGGCGTCGTGAGGCGCAAAATTAAAATTCCGCGGAAAAGAACCTTAACGCACATGAATTATACATCCTGCCGATAACTGACTCTTCCCTTGTCTCGTACAGTACATGGCGTCGCCCTTCCAGTTCCAGCTAACGGGATCTTGCGTCGAAGACGGATCTTGTCCTCGATATTTCTGATTCTGAACGCAGTTTGTAGCACACAAATATTGAACATATTCAGATATCATGTAAGGCATAACGTTATAGTTATAATAGAAGTAAATTGAAATATATACTAAGCATTTAGTAAAAGGCAGTTTCCAAATGCTTAAGTAATATATATCTGCTCAAAAATGTTCAGATGTTTGTAAATCTTATGGGACTTGACGTCTGGGGTTATCAGTCTGTAAGCTTACAAATTACTTAAGCCTAAAGACAACACAAACACCCATGCCCGAGGGAGGACTCTAACCCCCGACGGCGAGCAACCGCGCGCTTCCCAGCATGGCGCTTTAGACCGCTCAGCCACTCCGCCGCGGTTATATCTGCAAATAATATTAGCGCCGAGACGGTTTCATCGACTTCACTGAATCAAAGAATGACGGCATCACTTCTGAGAGATTTATTATTAGGTTCTTGCCAGGCTCAAGTACTAACGACTTTTCAAAACGGAGCGTTGTACATTTATTAGCTGCGACAATGGTTTTTTTTGGAGAAGAATATGGCTATTCATTTCCCGTAAGTGGCTACAGTGTTTTTCCAAAAAAGCATATGCTAAATATACTTATTGCTGTCTGTCGATAGATATTGTTCCTAAATGCCTGTTTCAGACACATTCGTTTGTCTTCAATGGATCTAGTTCAAATTGCGCTTAAGAAGAAGAAAGAAGGAACTAATATTAAAGTGTTGAATTGTTACCTTTTAATAATAGAATCTGAAATACTAGGGTATACTCTGGAAATACATGCCAATAAATAATATCAATTGAAGAGCGAGACACGGGATCCCTTGGAGTGGAAACACCCAAAAAGACTTTATTTCAACTTAACAAAAAACGTTATAGTAACGGATAAAAAATTCTTTGATAAAGCTCAAAACTTATTTCATAACAAACCAATAGATATCAAGAACATTTCGGCCTTACTGTGCTAATAACAGTAATCAAAAGAAACAATAATATTAAAGGCTCTTGAACGTATTTTTCTTTTGATTTTTTTAAAAAGAAAGCTTATACCTGTGATAAACAGTTCAGGATATGTGGAGTTCTCAGTGCCTGGAAAGTAATTTTATCATGAAATTATAAAAAATTCTAGCAACAGTACTGCCCACAACATTTGATAAATAATTAACTAGCTTATGAATAAAACATCATAAATACGTATACATTATTTACCAGACTAATTTACTAAAACTGTTGCAGTCTTGAGCCTTTTCATTGAATAATAATCATGGTTGGACACACAAGCTCCTAGTGAGAGGGCTGCGCCATTATACATTTTGAATCGTTAGATCGTGGCATAAACAAATCATCCAAATATATAACCGACTATCATTTTATAAGAAACGTTTTCCAAGATAATAAACTTTTTCTACACACCACGTCGGTATGACAATTGTAGGTTTTTTGTGACTGACAATGCAATAATGAAGCAGCCGACATTTTCGTAAGGTACCAATGTACACGGATTCGACTGAAGTTTGGAGCGCCGGCTGGGAATGGCAGTGCACTCAAATACGGGCTAGTTAAAGCGGTTAGTAAGTCTAGGGACCGATGACTACTGCAGTTTGGTCTCATAGGTTGACAAACATTTGAACATTTTGAAAGTTAGTCCCTCTTCCTGTTTCTACAGCCAGAGAACAGATTTTGGAAATAATTTCGAAACATGATGAGTCCAAAGAAATAAGCAACCTAGCTTTAAATAAGGCTGGTGTGTCCGGCTGGCGTATTGAGGGCAGGCCGTCTAGAGTTTTCATTTCAGAGCAGCCACTGGTGCATAGCGCAATAGGGGCAAAGTGGTGGTGACGTAAGCAAGCGGATGTGTGTAGGGACGGCTGTTACTGGTAACCAGAGAGTCTCGTGCAGTCGCAGCGATGCCAGGAACTGTTTATCTGGCTGCTTCCAGGGAAGCGCTTTTCTCGGTGACTCGAGGGCTTCAGTAGCGGTGCGAATCACAACAGAAGGCGGCCAGAGGTGGTTCACAAAGGACCAGCTGCTGGCTAGCTCTGCCTCGTGTCGACGCGTTCTTACACCTCATACCGATCGCGCCACTCCGCATACCTCGCCGGCGACACTTGGCCTCTTCCCCATCGAGGAACGTATTCGCAGCTTGCTGGGATGATCCTAAATACTACTGTAGATCTCTTCTACAAAGGATGTGTCTAAGAACTCAGAACATTAGGCCTATCTCATTGACGTCGATTTGCAGCAGGATTTTGGAACATATACTTTGTTCGAATATTATGAACTACCTCGAAGAGAACGACCTAATAACGAGTTGTCAACACGGATTCTGAAAGTATCACTCTTGCGAAACACAGCTTGCCCTTTATTCACATGAAGTGTTAAGTGCCATCGACAAGGAATCTCAAATCGATTCCATATTTCCGGATTTCAGGAAGGCTTTTGACACTGTACCCCACAAGCGACTTCTAATGAAATTGCGTGCTTATGGAATATCTCTCCAACCGTGCGATTGGATTCACGATTTCCTATCAGAAAGGTCACAGTTTGTTGTAACTGACGGGAAGTCATCGAATAAAACAGAAGTGATATCTGGCGTTCCACAGGGAAGCGTTGTAGGTCCCCTACTCTTCCTCGTGTTTATAAACGATGTAGGAGACAATCTGAATAGCTCCCTTAGACTGTTCGCGGATGGTGCTGTCGTTTATCGGTTAGTGAAGTCAACAGAGGATTAAAAGCAACTGCAAAGCGATTTAGACAAAATTTCTACTTGGTGCGAAAATTGGCAATTGACACTAAATAAAAAAAAGTGTTAAGTAATACACATGACGACTAAAAGAAATCCGCTGAACTTTAATTACGCGATAAATCAGTCAAACCTCAAGGTCGTAGATTCTACCAAATACCTAGGAGTTACAATTATGAACAACTTTGACTGGAGAGAACACACAGAAAATATTGTGGAGAAGGCGAACCAAAGGTTACGTTTCATCGGCAGAACGCTTCGAAGATGCACCAGCTCCACCAAAGAGACTGCCTACATCACACTTGTGCGCCCTCTCCTCGAGTATTGTTGCCCCTTGTGGGACCCTCACCAGGTGGGACTGACGGAAGACATCGAGAAGGTTCAGAGAAGGGCAGCTCGTTTTGTTTTATCACGTTACGGGGGAGAAAGCGTCACGGAAATGTTGCAAGAATTGAGGTGGAAATCATTAAGAGAGAGACGTTATTCATTGCGGCGTGATCTGTTTGCTAAGTTTCAATCACCGACTTTTAGTTCTGAATGTGAAAATATTTTGCTAGCACCCACCTACTTAGGGAGACATGACCATCCCAACAAAATAAATCAGATCGAAAACGGAACGATTTAGGTGTTCTTTCTTCCCGCGAGCTATTAGAGAATGGAACGGTAGAGAAAAGTTATGAAAGTGGTTAATGTACCCTCTGCCAGGCACTTGAATGTGATTTGCAGAGTATCTATGTAGACGTAGAACATTCTTGCGCCTTCCTGTAAGACATATTATTTAATACTGTGATATTGGTCAGTTTAATCTTATCAAAGAACAAAAAGTAAAACTTCAAATCGTAGTCCTTTTCTTTCTACTGGCTTGTCTAGTTTCGATCACTATAATTAAAGGTTCTGATATGCATGTTTCAGTTAAAATAAGTGTAATGAGACCAAGGGTTTCAAGTGATATTTATTATTTTATTTAGAAAAATGGTTGAAGTTCACTCATCGTGCCAATATATTTTAAAGGGTTATATGGTGCGAATAGTAGTCAAAAGCATAAGAAATGATACGACTGCACAGGAGAAATACTGATTGGTCTTTCTCCTTGCTGACACAGATTATATCATTTCCTCTTTGAATACGGAATAGGTATTTGGGTACTTGTTGATACTAGAGACGTTTATTCAGAACTCATGAGACGCTATTCTCAGTTCTTTTGGTACTGTGACTTACACGAACGACAGCTCGAAGCCTTAATAACAATAAACGAAAACATTAAGCCTAAACATAAAATCAAATTTAGCCGATACATAAATTTTGAACATATACAAAATAGAAAAAAACTTATGTCTTCGTGAGGTCAATAATGGTATCACACAAACGTATCGATGTGCGCTAAGAAAAGTTAGTATACAGATCAATATGGCATTTAAATTTGTCATTTAATGATATAAATGTTAGTGTAAGAGACAAGTAATGCCGTATAAGGCTAAACATCAAATGTGGCCATGATTACGGGTATGGCACGTGCGTGCTGAGGGCCACTGGATGGTACCACGTGTGAGGGACAAGTACCTGGCGGCCACATAAGTGCAAAAAGACAAGCAAACTACAAAAAATTAACAAAAGGAGGATAAATAAATCTTACGACTATTGCAGATAAGTTATATAAAATATTTAGAAAATACTGATTTACAAAATAAACGTCCTGCGGCGCGACATTATGCGGGCGCCATGAAATTTAATGGCCATACTATGAAAAACAAGTGGCCTACTGAAACTTCCTGGCAGATTAAAATTGTGTGCCGAATCCGGGATTCGAACCTGGGACCTTTGCCTTTCGCGGGCAAGCGCTCTACCGACTGAGCTATCCCGGCACGCTTCACGGTCCATCCTCACAATTTTACTGCTGCCAGTACGTCATCTCCTACTTTCCAAACTTCACTTAAAGTAGGAAGCGAGGAACTGGCAAAATTAAAGTTGCGAGGACGGACCGTGAAGCGTGCCGGGTAGCTCAGTCTGTAGAGCGCTTGCCCGCGAAAGGCAAAGGTCCCAGGTTCGAATCCGGGTTCCGGCACAGAAAATTAATCTGACAGGAAGTTTCATATCAGCGCATCCCGCTGCAGACTGAAAGTTTCAGTCGAGTGGCCTATTGCCTTCAATTCTGTTGCTTCAAAATCCGGATTTGAACTTACTCCCCCAGAAAACTGCACCACGGGAACAACCCATAAGCTAGCTCCATCATTCTTAACCCCTAAAGCCGGGATCCCGAGTACGTACTCGCTCGCCGTGAGTGTCCACTGGTGGCATGCCGACCCCGTACTCCCCAGATGCAGTGTCGCAGATAAAACTAGATTTCTCTGCCATCTGTTGCTGGTGGGCAATATTACTTTGTTAGCCAACTGTAGACATATCTGTGTTGACATGTGGGGGAGATGTTTGTCAGGAAGTGAGCGAGTCTGATGAAATCACGAGTTATATCTTTAGTCTGAAGGTTGCTCTCGATGGGATACGATGGAGCCAAGCAATTCGCGCGGTCTTACGTCGGAATAAATTCTTGTGTTTCTGTGTGAACCGATGAATGAATTAGATGGTTTAAATGACAGCGGGTGTGATCTGGATACTGATGACAATGGCACAGACCTTTTATACGAAACACCGTAAAAATTGAAGAAACAGCAGATAGGACGATCGAGTTGAAAGAGTGTAGCCGGCCGCGGTGGCCGAGATGACTGAGGCGCTCCAGTCACGGTCTGTACGACCACTACGGTCGGGGGTTCGAATCCCCCTCAGGTATGGATATTTGTGCCGTCCTTAGTCTTAGCTAGTTCGTAAGTAGTTTGTAAGTTTAGGGACTGATGACCCCGTAGTTAAGTCCCATAAGCTCTACAAACATTTGAACATTTGAAAGTGCATTTTTAACGTAATAAAATGTTCAAATGTTTGTAGAGCTTATGGGACTTAACTACAGGGTCATCAGTCCCTAAACTTACAATATACTTATGAACTAGCTAAGACTAAGGTCGGCACAAATATTGATGCCCGAGGGGGGGATTCGAACCCCCGACCGTAGTGGCCGTGCAGACCGTGACTGGCGCGCCTCAGTCCCCTCGGCCACCGCGGCCGGCATTAACGTAATAAAAATATATTGTTAACAACTTCTGACAATATCATTGCTTTTTAACAATTTTATTAGAGCAACTTCAACGAAACGCTGTGTTACGGCGCCAGGAGCCTAAACTACCATCAGTAGGCTTGGCAGGCGTGCGGTAACTACCGGCTTGAAGGGTTAACAAAGTCGACGATGCGGTACTTCGCGCCAGCGCCGCTGCAGGTCGCCCTGTCAGTTTCTAAGCTACGCGGCCACGAGAAGAGAAAGAAGCAGGCCAGCACCTGTTGATCAGCGCGTCCATCGCTCGCTATCTGCGGATCTGCGCTGTCAGGCAGTATGATGGGCCGGGCGAGCCGCCTGCAGCTGTCTGCGGGGGAGGCCCTCGAGGCGGCGGCGGCTGGCGTCCTCTCTGGCGCGCCATCAGCCCGCGGCTACCGAAATTGCGGCTTCCAAGTGCCCGCCCAAACCTGCCCGCCCGCCCGCCTGCCTCCATTGCCGCTACCGCTGCCGCCGCAGAATTTGCAATTCAATGCCGCGAAGCCACACCGGCAAGCCGCCTCCGCGAAAGCCGATAAAAAGTTTTCCTTTCTTTCCTTTTTTTCTTTTTTTTTTTTTACTTCCTTTCTTCCTTTTCTCTTCCGTAACACTCTACCTCTCGTCCAGCTTCGTCGCTTTTAAACGTTATACGGTTAAATTATGGTAAGGCGGATAGAGATTTGGAAGCTCTCACCTTGTTCAGCCCCTGAGGATAAAGCGATGCAGCTGCTTATCTTTACAGTTGTTCCCCTCCCACTCCTCTCCCCCCTGGCGAGGAGAGTGCGAATTGACGGGGAGTGCCGGTGCCCGTCGTGTCGTCGGGAAAATTCCGGCCCGGTTTCATTATGTCAGCGTGCGTATTCACCTGTGAACACCGGCAGACATTTCCCGGCGCTGTGCAAATTCTGCCACCGTCTCGCCTGCTGGCGCCTCCTGGAACACCATTTTCATAACGTCTTGCAGAAGGAATATTAGGTGTTGCGCAGTCATAGCTACCCTATTCTGGAATAGCGGCGTCGCCACACGTTCTGTGAAGCTTATGAGCTGCACTCCGCATTACCACTCTTGTAAGTAATCCGGCTTTATTTACAATTGAGTAGCCGAATATCAAACCTGGACATCTGACCTAATGGTCGAAATTTAGTTAGCAGTCGATCTTAGAGGTCGTTTTTCCGCTCATTTCATTGGTGAAGGTGAAGGCCTTTTTTTTTTTTTTTTTTTTTTTTTTTTTTTTTTTTTTTTTTTTTTTTTTTTTTTCAAAAATTGATGTAAATGTTATAAATTACACGTTAAAGTTCACATCAAAAGCGGACATCTACATAAGAGCTTGATATCAAATTCGGACACTTGTTGAATAAAGCAGTGTGCACCAATGGGAACACAGTATATAATCACATGACCTCGAAAATCAGACACGGCGACAGTACGTGTCAGGTACTAAGTCGCATTAGCCCGTACTTAAGTTTTTCAGTAATTTTTTATAATATTATTACTAATAATCACCTTAAAGTGATTAAAATGGAACACAATACATCACCAGCGCCAGAAGGAAAAGCTAGGAAGCGTTTGAAAAGAAACAAAGCTAAGACTACTTGTAAACTACAGTGTTCTATTGTAAGGTGTGTTGTACGAAATTATCACTTGTTGGAAAGAAGTTCGATGTTAGAAATAACGTAAGTATGCTGAGAGTGATTCAATGGTTAGAAGATGGGTCAGACTGTTCAGTGTTGGACATGATCAAGTGCACGATGAAGAACGAAGTGGACGCCCGTCTGTGGTTATTGATGAACTGGTTCACACAATTGAAGAGAAGATTAAGCACAACCGCAACTTTACACTTACGAGGGAACATCATCTACTCGACCCCATATTTTCTTTAGAAGAAAATACATGAGCTAGATATCAACCCCAGAAATCTATATCACATGACAATTTGGGCCATTATTCATATACTACGCAGTTAAGGCCTCCTCAAAGTAACATTCGCGCGCTCGGGTTGTTCGTCACTCGGCCCGCTTCACTGCGGCCGCTTAATGCCCGAACGTCTAGGACTGTGAGCAGAGATGTGGTACATTGTCTCATGGTGTCAGTTCGCGAATTTCATTGCTTATGACGTCATGTCTTCTGAAGTGTATGACGTAATAGGTTCTTACCTCCACAGATGTCTAGATACTGATGAAAGATCACTTGTGTATAAAGCTGCAACTAAATTTACTTAAGTCTCTGGTTGGATATATTGTAACTAAAATCGGCGGTAGGAACATGTATACATGTTTTCCCCCCTAATGGCAGTGAACCCATTTGCGGAACGATACATGTAAGGAAACCCAGGAAAGTCTCTAAAACCGACATTGCAACTGGTTTACAGTTGCATTACCGGTTTGGTGGCATAAGTGCTTTTCTTCATTATATACTGCTGTCCTTCCACTATGAAACGCTAAACGTACAGGAGCACAAATACAATCTGAAGAGGGGCACTGACCGGTACCATTGCCATTGCAACTGGTTGATGCTTAAAAATAAATAAATAAATAAAACAGTTATTTAACTTATGTCACCTGTAGGATGTAGTTGAAACTCCACTGTCATTACTAAGGCATTTTCATTTGGCAGGTACTTTATGGTTGTACCACTGATTATAACGGATTAACAGCTGATATGTACTGTTTATTTCCCTCCAAGGTGATAAAGCTTCTTATTAATTCTTAATTACCTGTAGACTTCCTGAATACAACTTTTCTGAAGCTGAAAATCTCCATCTGCGTTTCAACAATTTTCTGAATTTGATATTTACAATGTGTCTAATACGTCTTGGAAAGTAACTTCGGATGCTTGTAAAAGTTAGTTAATCATTTCCTGTTGAAGGGTTAAGGTATTTATAAGTCACTATTTTAGGAAACGTAGTAGGTAGTTCCTTCGTAATTCAAAGCGATTTTCCATATTTGACACTAGTTCCGACTGTTACTGAAGTGTGTTTGCCAACGCTTCTTATTTACAGTAAAGTTGTGAAACAGCTACTAACTGAACCACACACACAATACGTGTCGATGACTCGAAATATAAAAGCTTTCCCTTTGATGAACAAAATGATAACCTGTTATAATGAAAATTCCTGTGCGGTTTCACAAAGTTTTTTTTTGGTCTTATCTGCCGCGATCGCGACTCGTCATCAAAGACCAGAAATGTAAATTAGATAACTGCTTCCCTTCTAGCACCAATGGTGTAAATACCCTCTTGGTGTGACATGGAAAACAAAACAGAGCTTTTCATTTTCAGAGAGAGACTGTACTCCAAAGTCGATGGCGAGGTTGGGCTAAAATCAACTTCGGCGCTGCAATTAGCAGGACAAAAGAAATGGACGGGCGGCCAGAGGGACTTTTTCCCTGCAGGCTAACCTGGAATTTGGCAGTCGGCAAACCCGCCGCGCGGCTCTCTATGCGCTGCAAATTACGTGCTTTGATCTTAACTTAATCCAGTCCCCTTCAATAGAGCGTGCAGCTGATTTGTTTGCATATGCCGCGTCACGCGTTGCCTAACAAATGCGCCCATACCCTTTGTTGTTCATTGGTTGTTCCAATGTATTTCGATATCGGCTACGCCAGAGTAATGAGTCCCTCGTACCTGTTCCTTTTTATGGTGCCATTGAGGCATGCTGCCATCGCAATTTATGGCCACTGGTGAAAGCGTTCTATGCGAAATGTTTTTGATGGCCAAGTTAATTCGAGCGTTATTTGTCTCGGCACGAGCTGCGAGTATAATTTCTAATATTGTTTCGTACTGAAAAACACTTTCTGTTTGTGAACGACCGGCTCTTGTCTTTTCATGATGAAATATTTTGCTGTTAGTCGTAGTATACTATAAATCAAGCTAATCTGTTATTCTTAAATTACATCAAAAATTAGTGTGAAATTCTGTATTTTTCCTAATAAGGCCTAGTTCGTAATAGCATTAACGGAAAATGTTCTTTCGATTTATTATGAGACCGGAGTAGAATAAACCATTTCAGTGAATTTCCTTGTACTTCAACAAGAAAACTAAAACATTCGACTGTTCCACAGTAGCGACCGAGGAAATGAAGGAATTTCTCATTAGTAGAACAAAAACAGATTGATTATATTCAACCTGAGAATTTTTCCTCACTTTTTAAATTCACCATTATATCATTGATAGGGAGACAGGTTCCCAGGCTCAAAATGTTTGCACGAGTCATTAATAAATTCACAATGGAACATCGATTTCAGATACGCAAATTTCCGTGTACGGAAGTTACCTTATGGGTCAAAATTCAAATGTTTGTTAAGCTTATGGGACTTAACTACGGGGTCATCAGTCCCTAAACTTACAAACTACTTATGAACTAACTAATACTAAGGACGGCACAAATATCCATGCCCGAGGGGGGATTCGAACCCCCGACCGTAGTGGCCGTGCAGACCGTGACTGGAGCGCCTCAGTCCTCTCGGCCACCGCGGCCGGCCTTATGGATCAGTAAACGTCTGCATTGACAACTGGATAGCAAAATTATTTCTTTTGTCTTTTCTTTTGATTAATTTTTTAAAGGTTAATTTGTTATGTCACACGTTTGCTGATCAACGAGTTTTGTCATTCATTTACGGACAAATGATTATTTCAAATTATGCAGCAGGCGAATTTGTGGTAGGCTTTCTGTCTCTGTGTGCTGAGAACAAGATGCAATCTATCATGTTTTGGCCGTGGCATAATAGCCGAGTGCACCAAGGCGCTTTGCAGCGGTGCGCGCGGCCGTTTCCCGTCGGAGGCTCAAGTCCTCCCTCGAGCATGGGTGTATTTTGTCGTCCTTTAAGTTAATTTAAGATAACCTAAGTCGTTGAGTCCCATAGGATTACATCCATTTGAACATTGTATCATGTTCTGTTGCATGTGCGTCTATACGTTCGCGACGTTCCATGATCCTATGATAAGCACACTAAATTCAGTCTTCTTTCATACATATTACGACCGAACTCGGACGTCTCGCTTTGATTTAAACAACAAAGGGACAGTGAATACTGAAGTCTCTATATATTCCAAGCTATTTCCTTACTAAAATCGCATAAATTTTTTACTAGCCTCGAAAATTTGTGGTATAGGTAGACACCTCCTAGTACGTGACAAGCAAGTAACTTTAAATTTTACACTATAACCGATATGTGGCGCATGTAACCAAAATAGCAATATCTACCAAAATGCATGAATTCAATAGCTGTTATTTGTCTTTTGCTCTGTCTGTCGAGCTTCATATAAGATTTGAATTTCATATATGGCGACTGGACAGCGAAACGCGTAATATTAAAAAAAAGTACTGCGATCTTCGCCTTTCTGCACATTTAATAAGTGCCAATTCTGAATGGTGGCTGGCCTCAACCATGGAAGATGTTTTGAATCGGATTGGTATCCGGCCAGGTCCAGTGGTCTTTCCTCTAGCGAATTCAACTCCTCCTCCTCCTAATCCTACAGCTACTCACCTGTCAGATTAACCTATTTTGTTTTTTAGTTAAACAAGAAATACAAACACTTCAGTATAACGGAACTTTTGTTCGGCGAATGTCTGTTGGTCTGGCCATATGAGTTGGATTTGGCAGCCTCCAATATTTGGCCGCGAGAAGTTTCCCAGAAAATTAAAGAGTGTGCCCGTGGCGAAGTTTTGCTGTTCCGAGAAGCGTCGATCGGCAAACAGGAACGGCGCGGCGTCCGCGGCCGGCGATCGCCTTTACTGCCCCCCTGCGCGCAGTTGGGCGTGATTTCTTATCAGGGCGGCCAACCTCTCCATCGCGGGGGAGGGCTGCAGCGGCAACCGCGGGGCCGCGGACGCTGCCATAAAAAGCCGAGCCGCCGCAAAATAGAGTTGGCCGCACTGCAGGAGCCAGGGCAACTCCGCGAGCTCGCAACCAGCCCAGGCTGAGGCAGCCGACTGAAGACAGCAAGTGCGCGGCCGACGAGGACCACGAAAATATCGATAGCAACGATTCCATACTTGGCTGCTGTGTGCCATTCATTGGCATTTCTCCCGCTCATTTTCATATACATGGCGAGTTTTCGTTGAAATAAATTTTTAAATAATATAATATAGTATGCAGCACTGGTCGTTTTTATTAATGTTTTTGCGCCGCTGTGGAGTAGCCGAGCGGTCTAAAGCGTCTCGCTGCGGAGCGCGCGGTTGCTCGCCGTGGAGGTTCGAGTCCTCCCTGGGACATGGGTGTGTGTGTGTGTGTGTGTGTGTGTGTGTGTGTGTGTGTGTGTGTGTGTGTGTTGTCCTTAGGTTATTTTACCTAGGTTTAAGTAGTTTGTAAGCTACGGACTGATGACCACTCAGTTTGGTCCGATAGATTCACAAACATTTGAACATTTTTTTGAATGTTTTTGCAGAACGATTTCGATCACATAATGATCGTCCTCAATGCATCTTCAGTAATCGTAATATCAGCGATGCATAATCATATGCCTTATTAGCTGAATGTAACAGATTTTTTTGATATAGCAATGTAGTGTCCAACCATATTTTTTTCATGGTTGGACACTACATTGATATGTTCAAACAAATCTGTTACATTCAGCTATTATGGCATATGATTATGCATAGCTGATATTACGATAACTGAAGATGCATTGAGTATGATCATTATGTGATCGAAATCGATCTGCAAAAACATTAATAAAAAACCACCAATGGTGTATACTGTATTTATTATATTCATTATTTTGTGGTAGCTGAGCGCAGCGTTCCAAAATATGGAATCAAACCTCAAATAAATTTTTACTTTTAAGCTTTTTTAAATCTGATTAAATCTTGATTTTAACTGGGGTGTTTTTAATCTGAGCTGTTTGTATGTGTTGTAATCATACAACATGGATATTTGAAAATGTGTGCCAGGGTGGATTATAGTTGCGGCACCTGTTCTCTCGGACGTGTTCTCCATGTCGAGGTTTGATGAGGTCCGGACTGCTGTCGGGAAAACAGGGCCGACTGCGAGCCATGGAGTAAAATGGTTGCGGTTGGAGGACATACGGAAGTTTGGGTATGGCGGGATATTTGCAGAGGTAATCCGTGCAGGTCTTGGGTTTGGGATGAGTTATTTGGTCGGGATAGGGGGACTTAACTGCCTAGGTTATCTGCCCCTTGAACGCTCGGAACCGTACGAAACCAATCTCACAACAATACTTGCCCATATAAACAACAATGCTTGGTCTCATTTCCATGTAAAACGTTGCAGTTTACTACAAGTGACGTTTTACTAATTACAAACAAAATAACAATGAATGATGGGTTCAGAAAGCAAATAAATCACTAGAAATTCAATCAGCACTGTAAAATACTGTACATTCTATTTTATAAGGAAGATCTATCAACAGAAAATTACGTTAGTTTCCATTGAGATCGCATAAACAGCAGCGTTATTGCTTTTTTTCCTTGGGGGGGGGGAGGCTCGCTAGAATAGTTTTTTTTTTTTTTTTTTTTTTTTTTTTTTTTTTTTGGGGGGGAGTGCGTGTTTAAAAAGGTTGGGAACACTGCTTTAGTGGCTGAATGCTCAGAATACTCATCATCAGAGAATTCAAAACTAAATGCCAGTTCTCACTCGCCCGTCTTGATGTCCACTGTCACGAAGCAAGCGAACGTTTTATCGCTGTTTTTAATGAGATCCAATAGAAGTATTTAAATTCGAACACTTTGGAAAGACTCAGCGTTATAACGGAGGCAGGCTTCACTTTTTCGGTTTAAGGGTGTGTATGCTCTAACCGTCCTGATTGTTTCTACGATGAGTTTCGTGCGGTTCCTTGCGCTCCAGGTCAGACTTGGCCTTTGTTAGAATCTTTTCCATCTCACGCGTGCGGGAAGTTCAAATTCCCCGTTTACTTTGCTTAGCCGTTTCAACGGAATATAGACGTGAATATGTTGCGTTTTGCCTTTTTTACCCACCATTTGTTGGTCGCGTGCACGATGTAATTTCGAAGGTCTCCGCAGTCATTCGTACGCAGAAAACAGGGTACAATAATGAAGCGGTTGAAGCAAAAGTCAATCGTGAGGGGGAATAATAGCCATTTTCGTGCATGACAGATGTTAAACAGTTGTGGCATCTGCACGAGTCGTAACAGATTGCGCGATTGTAGACATGCAAACAGAACCGTGCATGCGTGAATTCTGGATGGCAAAAACAAACGGTCACGCATATCGCAACTACGCGTTATTATCCAGTAGAGCGCCGCAGTCAAACATCTGGGCACCGCTCGTATCGGAGTGAATGACACGGCGCGCAAGTGCTGGCCCCAACGGGCATTTAATGCGGCATATTGTTCACGCTAAAAATGGAAAAGGCGATTTGTAGCTGTCGCCGGTGTCAAGCTGTGGCGAGGAGCATTTATCTGGTGATCCTGATGAAGCGGCAAATTCCAACCAGATGGTGATGCGCTTTCAAATAAACACCGTGCTTACACGTCATTTAATCGACCGTCATAGGGACATACAGTGAAATCAGAATTAAACCACGCTAAATCTACGGCTTTATTCCAATCTTGATAACATTTTGCCTACTTAACCTGCAAAACAAGAGGAAAATCACCGCCTACCTAAATTTCGTAGGGTGCAAGGTGGAGGGAACCTTGCAATAAACTTAGAACAGTTTCAGTGATCACCATGGAATTTAACAGAGGTGTGTAGTTTTTCACAGGTGGAGGAAGCAATTGACTGATAATGTGGAGGAGGAGGAGATCGCTAGAGAGACGAGGAGGCGATTGTCAGAAAAAGAGGAAAGTAGAAATGGACAGAGAAATGGGTAGGAGGAGATGATCAGAGAGAAGGAGTGAGAGGAGATGGACAGACATAAGGAAAGAGGACAGAGAGAAAAGGGAAGGACAGATGGACGAACTTAAGACTTGAATAAATACGTACCCGCGGAACGCTAGAAATTAATGAAATTTAGCCGCGCGAAATGGCCGTGCGCTCTAAGGCGCCTTGCTGCGGAGTGTGCTGTTGTTCCTCGTCGTTGGTTTGTGTCCTCCCTCGGGCATGTGTGTGTTTGTGGGTGGGTGGGGGGGTGGGTGGGGGGGCTTTTATGTTCTTATCATAAGTTAAGTGGTTTGTAAGTCTAGCAAGTGACGCTACTGTAGATTAATCCCACAGTTTCACAAACACTTGAACATCTTTGAATAAATTTTACATTTAAGAGAAAAGTACGTAAGTGAAGAGGTTTGCCTTGTAGTTGCGTCCGCAACCCGTCTCGACTGCGTTACGACAAGTACTGTAATGATTTTATCTGTGTTGAAAATGTCTCGCGTTTCCAGCAGGGTGACAGTGCTGACGAACCGCGACGTTTCAGAAACATTCGTACTCTTCATCATCTCCAGAAGATGGGATGACTTTCCGAAACGTCGTGGTACATCAGCACTGTCATCCGGCTGGAAACGCCAGACATTTTCACCTGCAGTATAAGCTGGAAGATTTCATTTTTTAACTAGAGCATGGCTGTGTAAAACAGTCAATGCACTCAGAAATACTCTAACCAGTAGACCATACATTTCAAAAAGTGAAAAGTGCCACTATGAACGGTATTTACTGGATGTTTATCTTTTTAAATGCTTGTGGAAACGGAAGTGCTATATGGCTATGTATTTATCGATGTTAATCTTTTCTAACATATATAAATTAAGATCGATGACGGAGCACAAGTTCGGATATATTGAAGACATGGAATTAAATCGGCCGTGCTCTTTAAAAGGAACTCTCCTGGAATTCCCCTGGAGCGGCTTAGAGTAATCATGAAAAACGTAAATCTGTATTGCCGGACACGGGTTTGAACCGTCGTCCTTCCGAAGGCGATTCCAGTGGACTATACACTGCTAGGCAGTCTTCTACTGGCTGTAATGCGGTGAGGACATCAGAAGCTAATAATATTCCCATGTTATATGATTTTGTTTTGTCTTATTTAGATGTACAATTCAAGTCTATGGATGAAGATTTCTCAGCTATTTATTAAATCTCAGTACTCTGTATGTGCTATTTTCTTGGTGAGTTGAAAAACACATCCTTAAGATATCCTACGACTTCTTTTATACGAATGGACTTTGTCTTATTGAAGAGCATCATTGGTACTCAAGAATCTCTAAGCAGCATACAACGGGGTTCGGTTGTAAAATCGTTCGGAAAAAGTTCAGAGAAGTCGGTAAAGCCAGTCTGATATACAAACAATTCCGTTTTACCACTCGATTCGAGATTTCAGTTGATTTTATATTTTCCATATATGGTAAGAATATTTATTAATAATAGGACCCTACGTTCTTGATTGTAATTATTTTAGCTAGAACACATTCATTAGAAAGATTAGGAGACAATAGCTGCCTCGATTTCTATATTTACCTATTCCACCTTAATTAAATCTTAAGTATTGCTATTGTCCTTTGGAAACACCAGTGCCAAATTTAGGCCAAGATACGTCAGATTTTTGCGTGTGTCGTGTTTCAGAATTCACAATCCATTAGACAAAGCGACAGCTGTGCCTTTAAAGGAAAAGAATTTTCTAGACAATCCGCTATCGTCATTGTCAATATGAACAAAATCGTATAGAAAGCAAAAAAAATATTTTTATTTACTACGTCGTTTCGGCATTCATTGTTATCTGATCTAAAAACTTCTGATATTGCGAAGCAAAGTTCAATGTCAGCAATAAAATATATACCAAGTCGGTGCGTCGACGCGTCGTAAGATCAGAGGTTTCTAGATCTGATCATGACAGATGCCGAAACGACGTAATAAGTCTAGACAGCACCGTGTATTATACCCACGAAAACGTTGGACAGGGAACAGTCAGTTAAACGAACTCCTGTGAAAGCTTTAGCCTGTTGGAAACACGTGAACTGCTGTAATCTTTTTTGTGAACGCTGCTTCAAGCATGTCGCTATCATCCATTCAGATGTCAGTGTTTGCCTCTTCACAGGTGGCGTTACAGGCCCTCAAATTGCGAATTGCAGTGTTATCGAGCGCACTATCTCGCAGTCGGGAGATAAAGCGGCACGTCCGTCCGCGTTCTGTCGCGATACGGCTCCATTGTTCGCCGGTTATCAGCGATCGAGATACGCCCGTGCTTATCGACAAACTGTTCAGTCGGCGCCGGAATTTTGGCAAAAACTGACTGCAGCGCCGCCAGCCGCAAAGCTGACACGGGTTGCGCTGTGAATTTCGCCGGCACTTGCATGAAATTTATTCTAAGACGTTGTTGTTGTCAAATTACAAACCTTTCCGTAAGTATTTACATTTATTCTACACCTACATGGATACTCTGCAAGTCACACAGAAGTGCATGGCAGTGTGTTCATCGAACCACTTTTATGATATTTCTCTATAGTTCCATTCTCTAATAGCTCGCGGGAAAAAGGAACACCGAAATCTTTCCGTTTTCTATCTGATTTATTTTATTATGATGATCATGTCTCCATATCTAGGTGGGTGCTAAAAATATAGGTTCACATTTTGAAGAGAAAGTTGGTGAAAGAAATTTCGAAAATAGATCTCTCCGCAAAAAAATAACGCCTAATGATTTCCATCTCAAGGCATCATTTCCGTGACATTGTCGTCGTCCCCCCTCCCCCCCCCCCCCCCCTATATCGCGATAAATACAACACGAGCTGCCCTTCTCTGAATTTTCTCTAAATCGTCCGTCAGTCCCATTTGGCATGGATCCCACAATACTCCAAAAATAGGATGTACAAGTTTAGTGTATGTAGTTTCTTTAGTAGAACTCTTGCAACTTCTAAGTGTTCTGACAATGAAACGTAATCTTTGGTTCGCCTTCCCTATAATATTTTCTGTGTGTTCTTTCCAATTTAAGTTTTTCGTAATTGTTACTCATATGTATTTAGTAGAATTGACGACGCATAAGTTTGATTTAGCGTGTAACTAAAGTTTATCAGATTTCTTTTAAGTGGTCATATGGATGACCTCACACTTATCATTGTTAAGGGTCAATTGCCAATTTTTGCACCATGCAAATATCTATATCATTTTGCAGTTGCCTTTGATCTTCTCGTGACTTTACTAATCGATAAATGACGGCATCATCCGCAAACAGTCTAAATCTCCTAAATCGTTTATAGAAATAAGGAACAGTAGGGGCCCTGTAACACTTCCCTGGAGAACGCAAGATATCACTTCTGTTGTACTCGATGACTTTCCGTCAATTACAACGTACTGTGTCCTTTCTGACAGGAAATCAACGAATCCAATCACACAACTGAGTCAATATTCAAGAGTATGCCGTTCTTCTTTCCTCACTATTTTCTTCGACCTGCAGTTGTAGTAATCAAAATGGGCACAAATGCAGTGATCAGAAGTAAATAATTAGCGAACATTCGCGTTCTCTTTACATCGTTCACTTCGTATTCCTCCCATAGCGATGGACTGTTTCTCTCCAATCAGTAAGTGTGGAAGGAAGCTACCATAGAGACGGAGGGAGAGTGGATCCATCTGCGTGCCTGGAAAAAGTAAATACATACTTGCATAGACGACGGCATTACATTCGTTTGCCGTATCCACGGCAACCATCGGCGTCTCTCTCTTTTATTTTTTACTTACACTCTGTCTTCGATTTGAATTTTATCGTTATCAACTGCCAATAGATGGCAGGTGCCGCGCGGGAGTTGCCGAACGGTCTGGAGCGCCACGTTACGGATTGCGCGACCTCCCGCTTCGGAGGTTCGAATCTTCCCTTGGGCATGGATGTGTGTGTTGTCCTTAGCCTAGTTTAACTTAGTTTAAGTAGTTTGATCCCATAGAATTACATACATTTGAACATTTTGAGATGGCAGGTATTTCTTAGACAGACAATTTCTTTTTATTGTTTAATGCTTTCAATTATTCTGTTATTATTATTGACAAAAAAATCAAATGTTTGTTAAGCTTAAGGGACTTAACTACGAGGACATCAGTCCCTAAACTTACAAACTACTTACGAACTAGGACGGCACAAATATCCATGCCCGACGGGGGATTCGAACCCCCGATCGTAGTGGCCGTGCAGACCGTGACTGAAGCGCCTCAGTCCCCTTGGCCACCGCGGCCGGCTATTATTGACATGCTAACTATATATTGTCCTATCTTTCACTGTATAACGTTCCTCACTTGTTGATGATGTGCTGATGCTGCAGGCGTTGGGAGGGGCTTATCCTTTATAATGCACAGCGTTCTCTCACTGGTCTGCAATCGCCGCAAGCTCATCGCCTCGACATGAACAGCGAGGTACACGGTTTTATGTTATTTTGTAATCACGTTTGTAAATTTATCGTAGCGATTATTTTGTGTACCTGCTTCCCTCTTTAGCATATTGTCTTTTCTTTTATTTTACAGAGGACTATGAGAATGATCTCACAAGGAAAATACTTAGGCTCGAACAAACAGAAATACACCAAAATCGTATGATAGATAATGTAAAGGTCTCTTATTGCACTAGTGATACTCCCGCATCTGCAAAACTCTGCAATCGCCCATTAGAGGTCTCTGCGTGAGCCATGCCGCATTGCACTTTGACCTGATGGTACACCAGTAGTGACGGTGCAGTGTGCCTCTGAAGTTGCGTTTTGTGACGTTATTTGTGTGGTGGATTGTCGGATGGGTCGGAGATTGGTAATCAATCCTGCTAATATAGTGTGACTGATTGAGGTGAAGTTCTGAAGAACCTTCTTCGTGTAGATGGTATTGGAGTAGAAATTGAATCATTCGCATGTTACCTATTATCTATTATAGTGTTTCTAATCTATTCTCACATTTCTGCACTATAAGAGATACCAGAAACATGTGAATGATTCTTCTTCTACACCAAGACCGTATTCACGAAGAAGGGCTCTGGAATTTCTACTCAACCAATTGCAATACATTAGCAGGATTGATTACCAATCGCCGACACTTCACCCCACAAATAACGCCATAAAACGCAACTTAGAGGCACACTGCACCGTCACTACTGGCGTACCGGCAGGTCAAAGTGCAATGTGGCATGGCACACGCAGAGGCCTCTAATGGGCGACTGCAGAGCCTTGTAGATGCGGGACTATCACTAGTGCAATAAGGGACCGTCACATTATCTATCATATGATTTTGGTGTATTTTTGTTTGTTCGAGCCTAAGTACTTTCCTTGTCAGGGTGACCGGCTTCGATCCCTACTATCTAATATGGAGTGATTTTAGTATCCAATAAACTGTTAAAACCTTTCGCGAACTTGACTGTAATTTCCATCTTTTAAAACGTTTACCAGTTCGCTGATTTCCGGAGAGAAATTATGTTTTCCAAACTTATTAACATTGTATTATATTTGTGGGATCATTCTGATACAGTGCAGCTACGAACCCCCACAACAAACGGCGGCTGTGGAGCAGGACCCGGCGACCTCACGCGTCCCTGTGACAAATGGCCAGGCCCACATCTGCGGCTACTTACGCAGCGCGCGCCGCCCAGTACGAAATGGGAATTTGGACACGCAGCGCGGCGCTCTGACGGTTTAACCTCAATCCCATTACCGCGGTCTGATTTCCGATATGGCGGAGAGGGCGACCGCGCTTCTAATTTCGTTTGTCGGCTGCGGTCTGGCGGCCGACGTCGCGGTCGCGCTGGGCGTGTCGCCCCCCTGGGCAGCTAATTGAAACCAGAGCCAGCGGCCGCGGCAGGGGCCGGCTCATGTGCACAGCGGCCAGCCATTCAGCGCCGCCGCGTCTTCTCTGCAAACCAAAAGTCGCTGCCGCAGAGCAGGGAACGCCTAAATACGGCCCGCCAACAATCCGGACCGGGGTTTCAGTTAAGCTTTGTGTGACTGAGGACTCGATTTTCTAAGACCGCATTCCATTATTTTTGATTTGCTCTTGTTAATATTCATTTTATACGCTCTCTTCAACACACTGTCCATTCCATTCAACTGCTCTTCCAGGTCCTTTGCTGTCTCTGACAGAATTACAATGTCATCAGCAAAACGCAATGTTTTTTTGTTTTTTTTTTCTTCCCCCTGTACTTTAATCCCTATTCCAAATTTTTCCTTGCTTTCCTTCACCGCCTATTCGATGTACAAATTGAATAACATAGGAGAAAGGCTACAACCCTGTCTTACTCCCTTCCCAACTGAAGCTTCCCTTTCATGCCCTTCGAGTCTAATAACTATGGTGTAAAAATTGGCAATTGACTAAACAATGAGAAGTGTGACGTCATCCACATGCGTACGAAAAGAAATCCGTTACACTTTGTTTACAAGATAAATCAATCAAAAGTGAAGGCCGTAAACTCCACAAAATACCTAGGAATTACTATTACTTCAGACTTAAATTGGAAAGAACGCGTAGATAATGTCGTGGGAAAGGCGAACCAGAGACTGCGTTTTATTGGCAGAATCCTTAAACATGCAACAGAACTACAAAAGAAACTGCATACACTACGCTTGTCCGTCCATTTTTGGAGTATTGCTGCCCAGTGTGGGATCCTTGTCAGGTGGGTTTTGACGGAGGTCATCGAAAGAGTCCAAAGAAGGGCAGCTCATTTCGTATTGTCGCGATACAGGGGAGACAGCGTTACGGAAATGATACAAAATCTGGGATGGGAATCATTACAACAACGGCGCATGTCGCTGCGGCGTGGGCTACTTACGAAACTCCAATTGACAACATTCTCCTCCGAATGCGAAAATATTGTCGACTTCGACTTACGTAGGTATAAATCATCATCAGAATAAAATACGAGAAATCAGAGCTCGATCGGAGATATTCAGGTGTTCTTTCTTCCCGCGCGCTATTCGAGAATGGAATGGAAGATAAATAGTATACTGATGGTTCGATGACCCCTCTGCCAGGCACTTAAATGTGATTTGCAGAGTATCCCATGTAGAGGTAAATGACTGTGAGTCTTCGTTCCAGGCTGTGCTTTGGCGCTTTAATCTTGTTAACTTCGTTGTAGGTGTTTTGTTATTTCATGACTTTTTTGTTTGTAATACCTGTTCGTTCCTTGTTCAGAGTATTTGTGTAATACGTCGATACTGAGATTCGTATATTCAAACATGGAGCTTATGTACCTGTTCATGAAAGCACAAAATAACGTGTGGTCTGTGTAATGATGCTATTGCTATGCTCGAGGAATATAACATATGTCTTCATTAAGAAAATAGCATGCTGCACGGTTTGACGGATTCTATGACAATGTACGTGAACATAAATTCGAAACATTAAAACCTAGTTCATTCGAAAAGCACATTCCATACCACACACTAAGAATACTAAAGAGTAATAAAGATAACTTGACGATTTCACTAAATATTGTGCCTGTGTTTGAAATAAAACATTAAATTTCGTTGTTTTCTTCCTATGAGAAAATGTGTGGTCAAAGTCGACATTCACGACAAATCGTGTTTGTAGATAAGTTGATGTTTCCAGAATGAAACTTTCACTCTGCAGCGGAGTGTGCGCTGATATGAAACTTCCTGGCAGATTAAAATTGTGTGCCGGAACCGGGACTCGAACCTGGGACCTTTGTCTTTCGCGGGCAAGCGCTCTACCGACTGAGCTATCCCGACACGACTCAGGATGCCGCCCCACGACTTAGGCTGTGGCTAAGCCATGTCTCCACCATATCCTTTCTTCCAGGAAAGCTTGCCTTGCAAGTTTCGCAGGAGAACTTCTGTGAAGTTTGGAAAGTAGGAGGCGAGGTACTGGCGGAAGAAAAGTTGTGGGGCGGCATCGTGAGTCTTGTCGGGATAGCTCAGTCGGTAGAGCGCTTGCCCGCTAAAGGCAAAGGTGCCAGGTTCGAGTCCCGGTTCCGGCAAGCAATTTTAATCTGCCAGGAAGTTACATAAGTTGATGTGTTTTGAGGAGTTTAGTAATATGTATGTTGTTTTTGATTATTTGGCGCTGTAATGTGAGATATCGCGGTGATCATATCATATACGATTTACATATGGGTGTTAGGCATATTGATGAAGGTCAAATTATACTGCTGGTATTGCAATTTTTGGTAATCCCAAACTACGTCATGCGGTCCCCAATGAGAATCGAAGCTTGAGATGTGGCCCTCACGCCCTAATAATTTGGAGATCTTTCAGTTTCGAGTCAATACCTCCAACGGTTGAACTGGCCGATATTTTTGGGATGTATCTCGCGAAAGGCAAAGATCCTTTACTTGCGTGGGCGTAAGTTGATCCTTGACAACTTGGCTCTGATGTTGCAAGATTCAACAATAAAATGTAAACTGCTTCAGACGAAGAACTAAAGTTATCATATAGACGCATTAAAAGTTGTATAACGTGGCTGGTGACAGGCGTGTGAAGCTGTTGCGCCCGACTTGGCGCGTCAGGGATCAACTTACAGCGACCCAACTATAGGTTTGTGTAACGCGTCTGAACAGTTTTAATTTGCCAGGAATTTCCGCAGCCTCAATTTTCTATTTGTAAGCCTTTTTTAGGTCAAGAAATAAATTTTATAATAAATATCATACACATGCCTGCCGCAGTGGCCAAGCGGTCTGCGGCGCGGCAGTCACAGTCTGCACGGCCGCTACGGTCGGGGGTTAGAATTCCCCCTCGGACATGGATGTTTGTGCCGTATTTAGTATAAGATAGTTGGTTTGTTTAGGGACTGATGACCCCGAAGTTAAGTCCCTTAAGCTTAACAAACATTCTAACATTTTTATCATACACACAACAATGTAGTCGTCAATGGATAAGGTACAACGATACGGAAAGGACCGCGCGGTCTAAGGCGCCATGACACGGATTGTGCGTCCGCTCCCGTCTGAGGTTAAAAGTCCTTCCTCGAACATGCATATGGTTTGTCTTTAGCATAACTTACTTTACGTAATTTGTAAGTCTAGAGGTCGATGACGACAAAATTTTGGTCGCTTAGGTTTACAAACATTTAAATTAGCCGGCCGCGGTGGCCGAGGGGACTGAGGCGCTTTAGTCACGGTCTGCACGGCCACTACGGTCGCGGGTTCGAATCCCCCCTTGGGCATGGATATTTGTGCCGTCCTAGTTCGTTAGTAGTTCATAAGTAGTTTGTAAGTTTAGGGACTGATGACCCCGTAGTCGAGTCCCATAAGCTTTACAAACATTTGAACATTTAAATTATTTGTCATCGGATCCCCAATAAAAACGTGCTGTATCAGGAGCACAAGTTAAAAATGCTTAAAATGAACATTCCTGTCTTGCGCTCTCGCAGTATTCCATTATATTTACGTTTTGCATAGATTCCACGTCCGTAGGCACTTGGGGCACCAAGACGTATTAATGCGACATACATAGTCTACACGACGGCAGCCCAAGGGCTTGTACTGCGTGGTGTTATTTCCTATCACAAATCACAGGTGGTTCATGTCCAAGACACAGCGACCTGTTTGACTTAGGTGAAGGGCATCGTGCGGCCCTTGGCCATATCGTTCGTGCACGCCGCCCCAGACAGCAGTTCTCAGCGGACAATGCACGTCCACCTGTTGCTGCGTGCACACCTGCCTGCTGGTACTACAGGGTGTCAGCCGTTTGCCCTGTGCCGCCACGTTACCAGAAGATGTGTGGGATATTGTGAAACGGCGCTTCCAGCGCATTGAACTAATGAAACCAACCAGACAAGTAGTATGGAAACAGGTGAATGCAGTATGGATGGCTACACCATTCTCTCATCCTAAGAGTCGATGCCTACATCTTCCTTTCGACAGTGGTTTAGTAGTAGATGTGCAACATTGTCGCGTGATGCAGCAGTTTACCGCGCATTTCA
This sequence comes from Locusta migratoria, assembly GCA_026315105.1. Taxonomy (NCBI): domain Eukaryota; kingdom Metazoa; phylum Arthropoda; class Insecta; order Orthoptera; family Acrididae; genus Locusta; species Locusta migratoria. The sequence goes on along the minus strand of CM048744.1, from coordinate 720,906,197 downwards.
TTGTTTATTATGTCGTATCTCCTGAACTATGTGTTTTAGTCATTTAATTATGTCAATATCCGTCGCGAAAGTGCAAGCAATATGTTGCCAGTTTCATCGCAACCGAATGAACGGTCAGTTGAACGTAAAATACGAACAAACATACAATCACTCATGCTTATGTACGATGGTGACGGAAGTAATAAAGCTTAACAATAGCATTTTATAGCAAGTTTCGTAATGAGATACGGTGTTCAGTGAAAGTAACGTATTTAGGAAGGTACACTATGTTAGATTGTATAGGGTGGTCGTAGCTGCAACCGACATTGTCTCTTTTTATTGACAATTACTAATTAGAAGTAGACGGCAGTTTTGAAATGACATGCTTTGCTTTGTGTCACATAACCTCTTGTGCGTTAACATGGGAAAAATGAAGTATCCCTTTTGTAAAACTCCGAAAGAAGCGTTACTATTTTTAAAAAAAATGAAAACACAGTAAAATCTCCTCTATGCCGATCAGTTTTAACCGTTGAAATGTAAGAGTATGCCTGTATTAAACAGCTGACGTAGTGCTCCGACTACACGGGCTCCGAAGCGCTACTGTGTGTGTCCCGAGCGCCAATGTTTTCCTGTTTCAAATATCCTGTTTTGAAGTAGGTATAGAACAGTTACCGTGCTTCGAGAAGTCAAGAGTAGTTAAGTTGTCGCAGAAAGACACGCGAACAGTATCATTACTTGCCATAGTTTTGTTGTTGTTGTTGTTGTGGTGGTGGTGGTGGTGGTGGTGGTGGTGGTGGTCTTCAGTCCCGAATGCTCGAATAAATGTTTTATTATACATACGGCTGTTCGTATCGCAGTTCCTTCAGACCTCCGTTTTTGTTGTGGTCTTCAGTCCGCAGACTGGTTTGATGCAGCTCTCCACGCTACCCTGTCCTGTGCAAGTCTCTATATCTGAGCTACGTTCGGCAACATACATCCTTTTGAATCTGCTTACTATATTCGTCCTTCAGTCTCCCTCTACGATTTTTAGCCCACACACACTTCCTTCTAATGCTAAGTTGACAACTCCTTGATGTCTCAGAATGTGTCCCACGAACCTGACTTAAGAGTCAGGTTATGCCAGAAACTCCTTTTCTCCCAAATTTTCTTGAGCACCTTTTCATTAGTTATGTGGTCTACCCATCTAATCCTCATCACGTCTGTAGCACCACATTTAGAAAGCTGCAATTATCTTTATGTTGAAGTCTATATCGTCGACGTTTCATTCCCCTAGACTGCTACACTCAAGACAAATGCTTTCAGAAAGGACTTCCTAACATTTAAATTAATATTGCGTATCAACAAATTTCTCTTCTTCAGAAACGCTTTTCTTCCCATAGTCATTCTGCATTTTATATCTTCTTTACTTCGGCCATCAGAATTTATTTTGCTACCGAAACAACAAAATTCATCTATTACTTTTATTGTCTCATTACCTAATCTAATACCATCAGCATTGCCTTATTTTCTGACATTACGTTGCATTACCTTCGTTTTACTCTTGTTAATGTTCATCTTATATCTTCCTTTCAAGACTCTGTCCATACCATTCAATTGCTCTTCTAGATCCTTTGCGGGCTCTGACATACCATGTCATCGGCAAACTGCAATGTTTTTATTTCTTATCCCTGCACTTTAATGCCCTCTCCAAATTTCTCCTTCTATTCCTTCATAGTTTTAAATACTGCTATCTATTACAATTACCCATTCAAAACTTATACTGCTATCTATTACAATTACCCATTCAAAACTTTAATACCTGCGGACGCGGATATAGTGCTTCGGATGTGGTTGCGGAGAAGGGCATTGCGGACGTGGTGCGGATGCGGGTAACACTTTCCATATCCGCGCAGACCTCCAGGGCTTCGCTTGACCTGAAGCAAGAAAGTGTGTAGCTGTGTGGATGCAGCGATTGGCTGGGTGTGATAAGGTGTACGGCTGCGGCCGGCCCTGGAGACGGCAGGCCTTGCGGCGGCTGTCGGCAGCTGAGGTGTTGCGGAATGCGGACTCTTGCGGCCTTGGCGCCGCCCCCTCGCTCCTGCTGCCGCTGTTGCACTCAGCGCCACGCCGTCTCCCAGCTGGCCGCCCGGCCTGTTTACACGCGCTGCTGGACTCTCACTTTTCTAAATATACGCACACCACTTGTACGCGGCAAGGAAACATCAATTCTGACACTTTTCCATTATTGCAATGATACAACCTCTGACAATAACATCGCGCGAGGTGGCACAGTTGTAAAACACTGGACTCGCATTCGGAAGAATGGTGGTTCAAATCTACCTCCGGCCATCCAGATTTAGGTTTTCTGTGATTTCCCTAAATCACTCCAGGCAAAAGCCGGGATGGTTCGTTTCAAAGGGCACGGCTCATTTCCTTACACATCGTTACTCGAATACTCCGAGCGTAAGAAATGTTCAAATGTTTTATAGCTTATGGGACTTAACTGCCGGCCGCGGTGGCCGAGGGGACTGAGGCGCTTCAGTCACGGTCTGCACGGCCACTACGGTCGGGGGTTAGAATCCCCCCTCGGGCAAGGATATTTGTGCCGTCCTTAGAGTTAGCTACTTCATAAGTAGTTTGTAAGCTTAGGGACTGATGACCCCGTAGTTAAGTCCCATAAGTTCTACAAATATTTGAACATTTGAGCTTATGGGACTTAACTACGGGGTCATCAGTCCCTAAACTTATAAACTACTTATGAACTAGGTAAGACTAAGGACGGCACAAATATCCATGCCCGAGGGGGGATTAGAACCCCCGACCGTAGTGGCCGTGCAGACCGTGACTGGAACGCCTCACTCCCCTCGGCCACCGCAGCCGGCAAACCTAGCTAAACTAACCTAAGGCCAACATACACATCCATGCCCCAGGGAGGACTCGAACCTCCACGGCGAGGAACCGCGCGCTCCGCAGCGAGACACTTTAGACCGCTCGGCCAATCCACCGCTTCCTTCTGACAATAACGTCCGCTGAATGAAGTCGAGAAGGGTCGATCTGCCAACAAAGGCGAATCGCAAGGCACTTGTGTTGCTAGTTATACGTATTGGACGAAGTGCATGCTTAAACCCAAACCTCCAGATGTCAATCAGATCGGTAAGAAAAGTTGCATGTCGAAACAGTATCAACCAAAATTCCAATTCGTGCTATGTTCTGTCGTCCAGGAATAGGTCCGAAATAAGATATCATATCAATAAATGTAAAATATACCAACAGGCAATTGACAATTTCAACGCGGACGCATTCAAACGCTCGATGCCATGCGGGAATCCAGTACAGGCTGCGAGCAAGAGGAATCAATGGGCAGGAGGCTGGAAGTTGAGAAATTGGCTTGGATAATCCAACTGGTTCGTAGTCGGCCTCCCGCGTCGGAGGTTCGAATCCTACCTCGGCGGTTAGTTTACCTTCGTTCAAGTAGTTTGTAACTCTAGGGACTCATGACCAACGTAGTTTGGTTCCATAGAATCACAAGCATTGTGAAACATTTGGTCCGAAGCGGAAAATCCGGGTTCGAATGCCGGCCGAGCACAATTTTCTAATTTCGCCGTTGAATTTCAACACACCGAAACCGTCGAAATGTTTCAATACTTCGAAATCGTAACTGGACTGTATCGACACCTAAGTATTCAAGATGTTTTGGGCGTGGCAGTGGTTGCGAGAGACATACCGCAATCGGAATGCAGCTCCTGGAAGGAGCGTGGTTCATTTTACGCAAACAACCGGTCAGATGCAATCGTGTAATGCAGCGCCTATAGATTATTTTTATACGAAGTATACACACAGTGAGCAAGAGTTCTTTGAACACCCGCGGTGGAGTGAACAAGCGATCTATGGCGCCTTACTACAGAGCACGCGGTTGCTCGCCATCAGAGGTTCTAGTCCTCCCTCGAGCATAAGTTAAAGTAGTTTGTAAGCCTAACGACTGCTAAGTGCAGTATTTTAAGTCCCTTAGATTTAACATCATTTGAACAATTCTTTGAACACAACGAGTAGTAAACAAAAGGCTCGCTATTGGAGAGAGTCGGTTTCTTTACCTGTTCATCTATATTGACGTTCATTTTTCATGTTTTCTCTAAGAAGTCGCTTCCGGCGAATCTTTGCCTAGATTTGTCACTTCCTATGTGTAATTTCTGATCCTTCAACTGGTATTTCATTTCCAAGAAAGTTGTCACTTGGACGAGTTTAAATTTATTTGTAGGTAAAAACGATTTTACTGTTCTTTCAGTTAATGGAATTAAATTTTCTACAAGCCATTGCTATAACATCTGCAATGCAGGGACATAAATTCTCTTTAAAGTAGGAAAATAATTTTTGAACCTTTCTGTATTCATGATGATATAAGTTTTACGAACGTTTGAATTCGTTTGAAAGCTGGGAATTACACGGACGATCAACAGTGGCTCTTGTAGTAAAGAAAATACAACAACAAATAAAAAAGCTGATTTATTCTTGAGCCTGGGGTAAAATGAACATTGCCTAAGCTGAAATTTGCTGGTGCAGACTACTGCTGTGAAACCCGAGTGTTTATATAAACGAACGCATTTTCATAATAGCCTTAACATGTAGACAGAAAAAACCTCTCCTGTTTTGGAACAACGATTCACAGATTTCAGAAGTAGTTTGAGGTACTCGCACTGATCTCTATACAACCTCGATGTTTAACTCTAGTGTCTGAGCTTTGACCTGCAGAGTGCCAGCACAATCACTGTTTTGCACAGGATTTCTCATTGTTCGCCATGTTTCATTTTGGCAAATTAATTTCCATCAGTTAAGTGCCAGTGTATTAGTTGCTTACCTCTTGGTTTGAAATTTGTCAATATGCGATGTAGTTAGCTGATATGGAAGCGGAATCTAAATATGCTTTCGCTTTCTTGTTATAGTTCATAGCAACCGTATTGTAATTTGATAAGAGAAAGAGTATAAGAAATATGGCTGGCACGTTCAAACAGTTGCAAGTTCAACATGCAAGTACTTTAGAGATCAATGTGTTCCCGCCTGGTAGCCCCGGGATTTAAAGCATCGCTTTTCGGGACTTGGAGGTGTACAGATCGCGGTTCGAAGACACTGATCGATAAACAACGAAATGAGTCTAAATATTCCTTCAGTAAAAAACCGCCTTGATTGCAAATTGTTTTATTACTTATTTAAATGACGCGTTTCGCCCTTTAGCAGGGCATATTCAGGTTATCTGCATGACTGAATTTACACAAAATTACAAGGCATAATTACAAAACGGGGATAATGGGCTTATGTTGTGTTTCTTAACACGAAAACGGGGATAATGGGACATGGGCTTATTTTGTGTTTCTTAATACAAAATAAACCCATGTCCCATTATCCCTGTTTTGTAATTACGCCTTGTAATTTTGTGTAAATTCTGTCATGCAGATAATCTGAAGGTGCCGTTCCAAAGGGCGAAACGCGTCATTAAATAAGGAATAAAACAATTTGCAATCAAGACCTTTTTTTTTACTGAAGGAATATTTATTCTCACTGATTGCTGTACACCATGCAGTTTATACTAAATGAGTCGGTGTGTTGGTCAGCCCAGATGTGATTTTTAGGCGGTTTCTCACATGCCACTAGGCGAATATCGGGCTACGATCCATGTACTGCCTCAGTTACACAATTCCGAAACATTTAGGAAATTGTCGTTTATTTTTTTCCTCTCCAAGGGGGGGGGGGGGGGGGGTTAATGTGGCGGCATCAGACGTCGCACTAAATTAGCTGTGGCAAAAATACATTGGTGTAAATTACAGTTACAAACAATGGCAAATTATCGTTTTCATGTTAACATGTGTTTAAGAAAAAAATTTCACAATATTTCTTGAAAGCGGCCGATTTCGCAGAAATTCTCTAAAAACTGCCAAATTCTTGTTACTCTTACAAGGAGATCAAGTGGATATCGGATTTTAGAATTTCTTTATATTTCTGATGCGGGCAGTTTAGAACATAAATAACAATCAACCATAGGCATTCGACGGAACTCTCAAAAATTATCGAGAAAATCTACATTGATGTTTTGCTAGTACACGTAAGTACCAATAAATAAATCAGTTGCATCATCATTCGGTGTAGCTCAGGTGGTAGCGTTGTGGCATTACAACCATAGGGTCGGTGGATCGAATCCTGCCGAGACACTTTTTTTTTTCGTTTTGTTCGAATACTTACACAGTTTCAATGTCTAAGGGTATTTTTACGAAAAATTCACTTTTTTTGCATATTCTTAATTTTCTGTATTTTATAAAATGTGATGGTTTCAATCAATAAGAATTGTTACAATTTTTACAGTATTGGCTTCACTATTAGTTGACGATGGTAGTATTTGACTGTTCAGTTTGTGAAGAGCTACGACGCTGTTTCTGAAAAGTCATCTCCATAGTTACTAATGGCTTTCCAAGCAGCTAACCTACTCAACCATCGTTTTGCTAGACAAGAAGTTGTTCAGTTCTTGTACATCAACTTAAACAAAAACTGAACCAGTACTTGGAATTATAGATCCCAAAATGTTTTATATAACTGAATTCTATAACGGAAAAAAGCTATTACAGGTGGATTCGAACCTAGACTCTTTGGTTGTGATGCCAGGACACTGAAACCTGAGCTACACACCAACACATATTGCAACTGTTTTAATTATTGGTACTGTACTTAAGTGTACTTGCAAAACTTGTAAATAGATTTTCTCGAAAATTTTTTCGAGTTTCGTCGAATGGCTTCGGTTGACTGTTATGTAAGTTCTTAACTTCAAGTACTATAAATATAAAGAAATTCTAAAATCCGATACCCATGTGGTCTCCTTGTTAGTGTAATCGATTCGGTTTGATTTTTGTGACCCTAGGCATAACCTGATTTTATTCCTGTATTGCTGTACAGTTGGACTATGTTTTTGCACCTGTGTTGTAACTGACAAAAAATTGTAAGCAATATCACTGACAGTGTTGGAGGCGTCCCTCGTCCCGTTCCATTGTGTGTGTGTGTGTGTGTGTGTGTATGACTGGATTCGTACTAAGAGGAAGAAAGAGTGAACCTTTCTAGTAAGAAGATAGGCGTGAATCTAATCGGAGGTCACGCAGTTAGAAGACTGACTGCTTTCATTAAGTCGGCGGTCATATTTAATCTACGTCCGTCGCTCTCCGGTGCGCCAGGCATACCGTTGGAGCGGGCAAGTGTCTTCCTGAAGGCAGCTGAGTCACGACGGAGACAAAGCAGCGGAGGAACACGGCGGCTATTTATCCAGCGGCCGGAGGACGAATTTCGGAAGGAAGGACTCGCTACCCGCTAAGCCTCACCCTCGCAGTCCGACACAATGACCGCCCGGTTGTGTACACAAATGGATTGTATGTAAATCAGGCCCTCACATTTTTTTTGGTAGACTTATTTGTTTACGCATCACGGTGAAATGTATATTCATGCGGCAGCAACGAGTTAAAAACTGGCGGGTGATTGTGTTTACACGGCACGCAGCGGGCAGGGCGAGATATACACGAGACCTAAACACCCCCAGCGCGCGCGCCCGGTGCGTGACCGCCGCGGAACTGCGCCTTTGTTGCTCTTAAAGCCCGGCGTTCCGGTTCTCCAGGCCGCCGCGTACCTGCGCCCACGTTCTGTAATACTCACCAGTCCGGAATAACAAAATGGACAGTAGTCTTAAAAAGTTTCTCGTACGAAGATGTTCACGGTTTTCAAGACGGAAGGGGGCGCACCATTTCTCGGCCGCCGAAGACTATGGGTTGCCTCACTGTATAGAGGATACGTGATCGAACTGCCCTTCTAGCAAAGAAGTTGTTTCTAAATGTTTTGTGCAGGCCTCGCAGCGTGGGGAGATAGACTCCCACAAGGCGCGCACACACAATTGATAGTAGCTTGGAAGAAGACGTGGTGGCAGCAACGTGACGTTGAAAATACCGAGTTCTGTAAAAATTGCATTTATTAGTTATACGAAAGACAACTGTTAAATTTGATACGTGACTTACGTCTCGTTGAAGTAGTTCAGACATTCAATGTAGTCGAATCTACCTAACAGGATACAGTCTGGTAATAGTTTGGAGACTGAAATGTCACTTGTTAGCTATAACTGCTACAGGAACAGGAGACCCATATCAGTGGATGCGATGGCTATCGACGCTAACTACTCTGTTAAGCAGAGAGTTCCTGCACTGTACTCGCTAGCTATCAGTCCTGACAGGCCGCGGTGGAGTAGCCGAGCGGTCTAAAGCGTCCGCTGTGGAGCGCGCTCGCCGTGGAGGTTCGAGTTCTCCCTGGTGTGTGTGTGTGTGTGTGTGTGTGTGTGTGTGTGATGTCCTTAGGTTAGTTTAACCAGATTTAAGTAGTTTGTAAGCTACGGACTGATGACCACGTAGTTTGGTCCGATAGATTTACAAACATTACAACATTTTTGAGTCCTGACAGAGGCGGATTGCAGTACGGTGTGCCCGACCTGAACACGCGATGGCGCTACAGTCGCATTCCTGCGATGACTAAACTACTTACGGTCGACTACGTGTAGTATCGAGCTGTGACATACAAAATGATTCCTCGAAGTGCAGAAAAGAAAGAATTGGAAAACGTTTAGCACAGTGGCGTGCTAGTATTACGTACGATATGCCAATTTTAAATGTAAGACTTTTTACTTTTAAATATTTTAGTTTTGACATGAAATATCAGATTATGTGTATATACTTCTTAGTCGAGCTCATCAAAAACATACTTCAAATTCAATGTGCAGTTTCACATGAAGTTTATCTCTGACAAATACGTAACATTCGCTTTTGCTTATTCTGAAAGACAGATAAATAAAATAGAATTTTTAAATCTGTTGATGCCTTCCGCAAGGTAACACTGAATTGAACCAATTTACAAGGCTACCTATAATCGTTATTTTAATCTGGCAACTAAATATGGGTGCTAATTAGTATAGGAAATATAACGAGTGCAAATTAATTTTGCTACTTGAGTACAATAATAAGTATACTGGAACAGGACGACTGCATAGAATGAAACAGGGATCCTGTCTCGAGTATAATAGATATCGAAAGAAGAAATACAGTTACGAGGCGAGCTATCAGAACACAAACATGTACCTTAATACCTAAACAAAAATTAAACACAAAGATTCGTTAAGTGGAGCTTTTTAAGATATAGCTGTGAAGGATGGACTCTCGAGAATAAATAATAAAAAAGAAAATTATAGGCGTCACATAGCTGTGGATGTGATGGACAATAATAATGTCTTGGAATAAAGTAAAAATAAATAAATAAAAATAAAAATACTAAAAAAGAAATTACAGAAAAAGACATTGTTTAGCAAGATACTGAGAACAACTAAAATAATTTTAGACCTAACACGACATATCATATTCATGGAAAAATTAAAACCTCAGGCGCAAAATATAAAAATAAATAAATAAAACAGAGTACGCCTTTGATGAGGTCAGATATTTAAATTATGTAATGGCGAGAGAGATGAAATGGAAGTTGTCTGCTGTGTTCTTCTACACGAAATGTCCGCGTGGTATAAGGCGTCACGCTAGGGAATGTGCGGCCGTTCCCGCGGGAGGTTGAAGTCCTCCCTCGGTCATGGGTGCGTGTTGTTCTTAGTGTTAGGTGCGCCTCGGTTGCACTGTGGTAGAATGCTAGACTACAAATACAAAGGTCGCGGGTTCGATCCCCGCCAGGTCCTAGGATTTTTATCTGTCACTTTCCACCTCTTTCACCTCTGTCAGTATTGCTCATGTGAAAAATACCGAGTAGCACCGTGGTTTAGAACCCACGTTAAACTGTAGGTCCCCCTATAACTGGCTGGGTAAGTCAGTTCGAAGCTCTGAGGAAGGCAACGGCATACCACCTTCAAACAGGACCATGCCTAGTAAAGCGAGTTTGTGACACTTGCGGGGAGTGACACTTGCGGGGAAACGGAATGTGTAGACACTTGCGGGGAGACCCGGAGGCTGCAGGTAGTGAACAGGGTGTTCTAGAAGTAGGGATACACCACCCCTACTCCACGCCCTCCAGTCGCTACCTGTGCCGTATTCGGGGAAAGGCCCACCGGACCGGCCGCGCAATTTGTGACACAAATTACATGTTTGATAATATCAATTTAATGCATAGAAGTACGAAATCACACCAAGGCTACTTCCTGCAAACATTTCGACAAAAAAGTTGGCACTGAGTTTAGAAAAACGAGATTCTGGTATATTGCATTTTAACATTTTAACAAAAAATGTATGTTACTACAAGAGATACAGCCATTCAAATTTACGGGCACCATAACGTTATCACTTTTAAAATACCGTTTTGTTTTCAGGAGGTACACTCAACGAATTAATATGTAGTTAGAACAAGTTTCGTGTTGAAACTTCCTGGCAGATTAAAATTGTGTGCCGGAACCGGGACTCGAACCCGGCACACAATTTTAATCTGCCAAGATGTTTCATATCAGCGCACACTTCGCTGCAGAGTGAAAGTTTCATTCTGGAAGTTTCGTGTTATGATGACAGTGCTAGACTTCTTGGTGTGCCTGTATCCAGGAAAAGCTATAAGCCGCCCCAAGGGCCCCGGGTTCCCCGCAAGTGTCACTCCCCGCAAGTGTTCCAACCCCTAGTAAAGAAGATTGCTTAGTTAGTAGTAGTTTGTAAGTCTAGGGACTGATGGCCACAGCAGTATGGTCCAAAAGGTTTACAAACATTTAACCGTTTCACACTTCTTTGCTGGTAGAATTGCGTGATTTGCCTCCCATTTGCGTTTCAGTCATTAATGGCCTTTTTTTTTTTCTCTCTCTCTCTCTATTTCTTGGCACTATCGAGACTGTTACCAATGTAGTATGTGGTAGTTTTTTTTTTTTAATCCCAGGCCGCATAGCCGAAGCGGAGAACTCTGAGACACGCTGCGGCCGTGTCCATTGTCCATTTGTTTTTGCCGGCGCCGGGCAGCGCTAATAACCGCCGCAGCCGATGGTTATTCAGAGCGCGGCTGATCAGTCTGGTAATCCGCTTTCCTCGCCGGGCTGTTCAAACAGGCCGGGTCGGCGCGTGCAGTGGCGCCCCCATTCGGACCAGTTTTTGTCCGCGACATGGCTAATTACGCGCCAAACAAAAGGGGGCTTACCGCGGGAGGAGAGGCTGCCGACTGCCGACTGCGGCCGCCACGCAAACCGACTGCGTTTCACCGCCCGCGGCTCCAGTCCCGCTTCCGCCCGGTCAGCACCAGGTACCATCCCACGCAGGTGGCCATGTTCAAATTTTGTCGCGAGAGCGGTTCGGTCTCTCACGCCAAGTGATTGAGAAGCAGTACTCTTCAAATGTTTGTAGAGCTCATGGGTCATCAGTCCCTAAACTTAGAAACTACTTATGAACTAAGTAACACTAAGGACGGCACAAATATCCATGCCCGAGGGGGGATTCGAACCCCCGGCCGTAGTGGCCTGCAGACCGTGACTGGAGCGCCTCAGTCCCCTCGGTCACCGCGGCCGGCAGCAGTACTCTTCCGGCATCGTAACTGAGAAGGAGAGAACGCCTACTCGTCATCGCCGAATTTGTTAACATTTGTAATACATGTAGGGCGTGGTGAAACACGAAAGTGGCGCAAGTGGGAACTCGAGATGGCCAAGCGTTTAGGAAATGAAAGGAATTTTGATACGGAGCTATCACCATATGCACCTTATCACTGCGACAATGTGTTTAGGAAGCGGTATTTGGTTCGGCACCCAATAATGATGATAATAAAAGCAGTAAGAGATCGGATTTGTATTAGATGGGTCGTGGGTTCGACCTTGCCCGACGTGTATCACATATGATCACCTAATAAAACATGATTTTTTTTTTACAGAAGTCACCTTATACATCACATTCTGTGATGGAATTATAGTGAGGAAACTTTAAAGAACAATTCAATGTTGATTTAGAAAGAAAGAAATTATAATTTAATTAAAATTATAATTTAACATACTTTCTTCAAGCCATTATCACTCTCTGTAGTGTATCGAATACGTTACAGTCGCCGTTATGAAAAAAAGAAATGGGGGGGGAGGGGCATGCAATGCGAAGAAATTTTATTTGTACGGATGTATCGTATGTCATACAAGAGTTTTCTGAAGGACGTAAATGTTTACATTTTATATAATTCAGCTGGCAAATTTGCCCGCTATCTTCCGGGTAATAAAGTAGCATGAATCCTAAAAGTCTTTTACATCTACATACATACTCCGCAATCCACCGTAAGGTGCTTGGCGGAGGGTACACCGTACCACTACTAGGCATTTCCTTTCCTATTCCACTCCCAAATAGAACGAGGGAAAAAAAAGAATGCCTATATGCCTCCGTACAAGCCCTAATTTCTCTTGTCATTGTGATCACTACGCGAAATGTAAGTAGGTGGCGCAAGATCGTACTACACTCAGCTTCAAATTTCGGCCCTCTAAATTTTCTCAACAGAAATTCACGAAAAGAACGCCGTCTTTCCTCCAGCGATTCCCAACTGAGTTGTCGGAGCATTTGCGTGACACTCGTGCATTGGTCGAACCTACCAGTAACAAACCTAGCTGCTCGCCTCTGGACTGCTTCTATATCTTCCTTTAAACTGATCTGCTACGGGTCCCAAATACTTGAGCAATACTCAAGACGTGGTCGTACAAGCGTTTTACATGCCGTCTCCTTTACAGGTGAAGTACATCTTCCCAAAATTCTCCCAATATACCGAAGTCGGCTGTCCGCCTTACTCACTACTATCCTTACATGTTCGTTGCATTTCATATCGCTCTGCAATGTTACGCGACTGTATCAAGCGTTGTAGGAAATTGCGAGGTATGTTGAGGCTGGAGTAACTTGCCCAGGTGGGAGGGTTTGCGGCCTTAGCAGAGAAAGATCCTGTCAGGTAGAACCAGCAGTACAGAGGCGCGCCATTCACAGCCTGCTGCTACCTGCCCCCCACTAACAAATTCGACACGCGTCGTGACACTTTTGGGAGAACCGGAAACCACACGAAGTGAGCAAGGCAGGACGGGAGGCCACCACCCTCCCCTACGAAACGTTGGTGGAAACGACTGACAGAAGCCGCATTCCTCCCGTTATAGTCTTGTATGGCCAGACTTCGAAACTGTTGCATCAAGCGAAATACTGATAATATCGACCAAAATGTACAAATTTTATATTATAGTCTAATTTGGATGACACGTACCTTTCATATTTGCTGACAAATGCTTACTTATCCAATGAGGGGTGCTTTTGACTTAGGTCTACTAGACCTAGCAAATCCTGATGTAAACAAATTATTATTATTATTATTATTATTATTATTATTATTATTATTGTCTTGAGAGATTTTTTTGTTATTTGTTGTAAGTTAACTCTTAGGCATCTGTGGGACATAAAAAAATAGTCACGATGACGCAAGTAAGATAAAACGTTAAGGAGGCGGAAGGGTGTAATAGGATGTAGGAGATACTAAGCGCTAACGCAGCAGCCGTGATATTGTATGGTAGACCTACATGTTCAGCTATCACTTCCGACTGTAAATGTCTAGTTTCGAAAAATAAGCTGACATTGCGTAGGTAGCTGCTAAACTGGATGAATGGACCACGTTCCTGGCTACCTTCTGACTATAATGCTTTCGACGGAAATGAGTCAGCCTGTCTTTTAAAGACGAGTGTAAGATACTTTCATAATAGAATATGAAGGTACAATCGGACCAGTAACTTTACAACCTCCGCAGCTCCAACATTATTAGATATTCGCAAAATCTAAGATGAAATCAGCTCTAAAATTCATTGGAGAAACTTTAAACATTAATTATAAGTCCTTTTATGTTTCCTGCAGATATAAGCTCCTGCATGAGGTTCGAGTCGTCGTCATCATCATCATCATCATCATCATCATCGACGCACAAGTCGCCCATGTGGCGTCACCTAAAGACTTGCACCGGGCAGGCCGAACACGATCCCAGCTGGGGTCTGACGGCCCACCAATGCCACATGAAATCATCATCATGATCATCAAACTAATGAAACACTTAAGTGGAAACGAAACAGCCGTTTTCTTGCTACAATCTTATCGTTTTGTCAATACGCGTTTCGCCCTTTATTTTAGGGCATCATCAGTTGATTTTATATCTGGAAATTACAATTTGTGAATATGACAAACAGTAATGCGACCTAATATGTATGAGCGGATTGAGGGGGGAGGGGTATAAGAAAGAGTCCAGGGGAATAAGTGAACAAGGAATCACCAAAATTGTGAAAACAGTTTCTGTAAGGTTGCAAATGAGATAGGGGCAGCTCATCACTAAATCATTCTGATGAGTACAGTAGGAGTGTGTGGGTTTGGGGGGGGGGGGGGGGGAGCAAACCTTAATAACTATTTTCTTCATCGATACAGAAGTTCTTAGATTTTTTTGATTTCCAGATTAATATTTATTTCGCAGAAGCTTCGCTTAGTAATCTGACATGTTACAGCGTGCTTTTCTGTGATTTTACGTTGTTAATTGTTCTATGCTACTGGCAGCAAATGCATTTTGAAAACAAGCTGATTTTTTTTATTTTTTTTTTATTTGGTAATTCAATGACTTTACGAGAGGAGGAATGCTTGCACGTTACTTTTACAATACCCACACGTCCAAAAAAATTTTCTTGTAGTAATACATTTCAAAATCTTGTTCCACGTTGCAGGAACGACAATGTTAACAGGGAATACAATTGTTAGTTGTTGGTTGGTACACGCATGTAGACATAGGAACTATCCACAATAATTTTCATCATTAACTGTCACAACCTATCGTCAATAAATAATGTTGAAATGTTAAGAGGCCATCGCAGCCGATATAAAAGTCTCAATACATTTTGTACGGCCTCCCGAATGTTGACTGCTGACCCGAATTCAGCTCGTCGAGCACGGTCGAGGGGTTAAGACTGATTGAACTGCTGTTGAGGCTACTTCAGAAAGTAAAAAGTAATTTCCAGGTGTAGGATCTGCATCTACAAAAATACTCTGCAAATCACATTGAAGTGCATCGCAGAGGGTCCATCGAACCGATTTTATGATGTTTCTCTACAGTTCCATTCTCTAACCACTCGCGGATAAAAGGAACACCTAAATCTCTCCGTTTTGGGCCGGATTGCTTTTATTTTATTTTAATATCATCTTTTCCTATGTAAGTGGGTGCTAACAAAATCTGTTCGCAAATAGATCTCGTCGCAACGAATAACGCCTTTCTTTTAAATGATTTCCACCACAACTCGTGCATCATTTCCGTGACACTCTCTCCCCTATATCGCGATAATACAAAACGAGCTGCCCTTCTCTGTACATTCTCTAAATCGTCTGTCAATACCACCAAGTGAGATTCCCACAATGCGCAACAACACTCCAAAATAGGACGCACAAGCGTGGTGTATGCAGTTTCTTTAGTAGAGCTGTTCCATATTCTTAGTGTTCTGCCAACGAAAAGTAGTTTTTGGTTCTCTTTCCCTACAATATTTTCTATGTGTTAAGTTGTTTGTAGTTGTTATTATTAGGTATTTAGTTGAATTTACGGCCTGTAGTTTCGACTGATTTATCGTGTAAATGAATGATGTCCTAAAATATAGAGGGATAAGTAAAAGCAGTCAACAATCCGAAGATTGGTTTTAACACCACAATACTAGGCATGGTCCTGTTTGGAGGTGGTATGCCGTTGCATTCCTCCGACCTTACCCAGCCAGTTATAGGGGGACCTACAGTTTAACGTGGGTTCCGAACCATGGTGCTACTCGGTATTTTTCACATGAGCAATACTGCCAGAGGTGAAAGAAGTGGAAAGTGACAGATAAAAATCCCAGGACCTGGGTGGAAAGAGGGATACGCGTATAGATAAAATAAAAAATACTGCAGCAAGGAAACGACTGTTTCAGTTCCGAAAAGTAATTTTTTTTTTTTTTTTTTTGTACTTGTTGCGGAATATGGCCACACAAACAAATTTGTTATAGAAACGGAATTTGAGTAGTGAATGGGGAGTTATTGATGGAATACTATTGCATGGGTAAATGGACAGGAGGGCGTGTGTGGCGGCGCAGCGGCTCGGATGAAGCCGTTGTTGACCATAGAGTTACTGAATGAAAACTTGACCGCTTGCTGGCCTACTGTCGCGACCCCACATTGAATGTGACAGAAGAGGCCATAAGCAGGGAAACAGTGCGTAAACATAGTTCGTTCGTGTGCTGCTTTTAATTGAAACAGTAAGAATCGAAGCCAAGACGAAGACGGAAGCAATGTTACATTTAACATGTCATTCATTACTTTTATACCGTTTTGTATTTTCATGGTGAAATAGTAAATCATAAGCATTTGTTTTTGTTTAGGGTTTGTCTTACAAATGATTTTCTGAAACTGAGTACTTTGTTGTATTTCAAGTACTTCTATTTGCATATAAATTACTAACACGAATAATGTACGAAGTTGAGCTGAATGAAGCACTAGGCATATGAGAGGTGCTTGGATTTAAAAAAAGAAAGAAAAAATGTTTAAATGTTTGTAGAGCTTATGGGACTTAACTACGGGGTCATCAGTCCCTAAACTTACAAACTACTTATGAACTAGCTAATACTAAGGACGGCACAAATATCCATGCCCGAGAGGGGATTCGAACCCCTGGACGTAGTGGCCGTGCAGACCGTGACTGGAGCGCCTCAGTCCCCTCGGCCACCGCGGCCGGCTGGATTTTCAGTAATTGCTTTTAGACACTTAACAGGTGGTGATTGTACTTCGTAAATGGTCATTATTTCATCGAATGTTGCATACTCAACCATCCTGAGAGGTACTATCTCGGTTAAATAGCAATGTAAAAATTATTTTATTATTTAGTCAAGCGTAAAAAAAACACTAAAGTATGACGCGTATCAAGGGTCAAGCCCTCATCACATAAAATATACAAGAATCTTAAAACCTGAGATAATAAAAATCTAAACCGTAATAAAAGAAAACTTGATTACTTCCCTTGTACCGTGTCTCCGCAGAAAGCTCCTCAGCATACTGTGCTTCGTCAAGATTTAAAACCGACCCCAGCACTGGCGGCACATAACACTAGTGAAATGCACCCTTGAAACGCGTCATACTTTAGTGTTTTTTACACGATCTATGTGGTTGAGCCTACTTGACAAAAGTATACAACGGCGACCTCACATCCATTATGAATATAATTAAGTTAATGTAAATGCCTATTTAATTACCCAAATTCGAGGAAGTTGAAAGAAAAATTTTAGTAATATGGAAAGGAATGTAGACAATATTGTGGTACACAAAAATAAGCGTGCAAAACGTACAACGTAGAAGGCAAAAAGTAAACAGGACCTGACAGGTAAGTGGATTAAATAATAATCGCACTCTCTGCTACTTTGTAGTTTCAAGGAATCATGCCAATATTGCGATGCAAAATCGCTCCACCTTCTTAGAAGAGAGCCTTACATTCTTAAATTTCGTATCTCTAGCTGACGTATTTCTGAAATTAGGAAACTTCATTTAAAAATACTTTTCAAACTGACTGCAATAATCAGTATTTTTTAAAACAAACATGCGTTTATTTTGTGCCCGATTTTGCTCTTGTTGCGTCTCATACACTTGATATCACGACACCAGTACTAGGTTCCATCCCTGCACATGGCGGCGAGTAGCTGCTTCAGTTGTGGGGCCAGTTGCGTGGCTCCTCCGCTGGGCGCGGTGGGGCTTGTCGACAGGCAGTTGTTTTGGGAGCGCCCTCTGCCCCCCATCCATCCTGGGCAGCGCGCTCCGCCAGCCGCCCCCTATTCCCTCGTCGACGATCATTGTGGGCGCTCCACACATTTTATGACGACACTAAGCTCCTTTTTATTTTCAAAGGCATTAGCGCCACGATAAATACCTCCGGCCGTTCCTATCCAGAGCGAGCGTTTCTGCTGCGCCAAATGTTCACAGTGTCACACTGCTGTTTCCTTTTTCCTACAGCTGCTCATTTTACTGTTTAACTACACTGTTGACCGCTAAATGGATAAGACAGCAAATAATAATGTAACAACGTTACCTGGCCAAATTTGTGTGTGACTTAAATTTCTTCACTTTATTTAGCGTTGGCTTACAGAATTGTATATTGAGTACATACAGTAATTGATATAAACATGATAGGTGTAATTACAAGTAGATATGGACGAGTAGACAAGAATGTGAAATAAATAATGAGAGCTGTAGAGCGACAATAGATGAAGTTTGGGGATCCTTTTCTCGTCATAGTTGGATATCGTGAAATTCTAACCAGTTAATTGGAGCAGGTGCTGTGTATAAATCAAATGTTCAAATGTTTGTTAAGTTTAAGGGACTTCATTGCGAGGTAATCAGTCCCTAAACTTACTAACTACTTATAATAAAGAAGGCACTACTTATAATAAAGAAGGCACAAACATTCATGTCCGAGAGGGGATTAGAATCCCCGACGGGGAACGGCATTGCACATCGTAGCATAGCGCGTCAATACGCTTGGCCGCGGCCCACACCGGTGAGCAGTATTTAAGCTGTGGGCTAACAAGTGTATTGTAACCTACTTCCTTTGTTTTCGGATTGCATTTCCTTAGGATTCTTCCAATGAATCTCAGTCTGGCATCTGCTTCACTGACGATAAATTTTACATGGTCGTTCCATGCCACACAGAGACATACCGACAATTATTTCTTCCGCGAACAATACGGGACTGGAATAGGAGGGAGAACCGATAGTGGTACTCAAGGTGCCCTCCGCCACACACTTATCGGGTGGCTTGCGGAGTATGAATGTAGATGTAGATGTAAATCATTCCTAATGCATACTCCCAGATAATTTGTGGAATTAACTGCTTCCAGTTGTTGACCTGCTACAGTGTAGCTAAATGATATAGGATGTTTCTTAGTATGTATTCGTAGCAAATACACTTGTCTACATTGTACATGTCGAATGATCAGACAGCTCCCTGCCGAAATTCTGCAAATTCGCTCACTTCACTGTATGAAGTACGTCTCGATATGGGCTTGTTTGTTCCACACGTTGGTATCCATTGAACCATATGGGTGTAAACATTCCGTATTAATACTTTGAGCTCTGGGACTTAGTACGGGGTTCTAGCAAACCAGATTGCGTCTTTTTGTCGTTTTCGCAAAACTAAACCATCAATCTTCATAACAGGACACAAGAACTGCGAGTACAGCCCGTAGTTAGTTTTCTGTTCGTTTTTATATGTCACTGCGAGCATAGCTCGTCGTTCGTCGGCAACGCTTAGTGTAGGCACTGCGAGCATAGCTCGCAGCTAGACAGCAATATGTTAAAGGGTGCAAACTGATAGCGCTGTTAGAAGAAGACGATGAAAACATTATCCGTAAAACAAGTATCTGTCGTCATCGGATCAACCTCGACGTCGTGGTTCCAGGTGCACTACTGCTTTTTTCGGGCAGTCTTGGGGTGACAAGTAGACACCGCGCAGCCTGGGCGTTGCGGCGACCCTGTAGGCTGTGGCGAGGGTCTGAACGGCGCGTGCGTGCGGCGGCCACTGCCAATTAAGTAAAACGTCTCTTGCCGGCCTCCCGATGAGATGGCCCCTCCTCTGCGGCAGCTCCTCTGCGGCCAGCCAGGGGAGGGCGACTCATCCGCAGAATTACCCGCCGGCCTCCGCTTAGCAGGCCAATCCCATTTGCAGAGCCGCTCCCGCACCTGTCTGTCTTGCGGGATTTTTTGATTCGATCGTCTAACCGGGCTGACGATCTGCTGTTCTTTCTGTGGCGCTCGCCTATCGTAGTCTTCAGATTCTGCCTTGTCTTCTCACTTACTTCCGAATCTAGCTACACGAAACCATGTCCATCATTAAATATGAACAGACACCTCTGAGTTCTACTCCTTGGTGTCCGCCACGTTTGTATGATTACACGCAATTGCAGATAGCACAAATTACACTTCATTTACTTCTTTTCTTATTTTCATTTAATAGTATTATGTTTTATTTTACTTTACCTATTTCTTGATACTAGTGACGGGAGCTCGTCCATGGAGATTATGAGAGCTCCTTATCTAATGGAACCATCACAGTTCTATTTTTCATTTCACAAGGATTTCTTCCTGATCCTGAAAGTGAGTGTACACTTTCGTGTTTCGCTAGAGGAGCCATTTAGTTCCAGAAGATTATAGTTGTTTTCCTTTTAGTTTCATGGAGTGAGTTAGGACGGGTTGAAGGGGAGGCTAGGAGAAACACACACACACTTAGTACGAATCCAGTCATACAAGAACCGCTGCTTTCATGATTTGGCAAATTTTAATCTGTTATCCGGTACCATTTTTTACCGTGACGTCCTTTAATGTTCAAATGTTTGTAAATCTATCGGACCAAGGACAACACACACACACACACACACACACACACACACACACACACACACACACACGCCCCAGGGAGGACTCGAACCTCCACGGCGAGCAACCGCGCGCTCTCCACCGAGACGCTTTAGACCGCTCGGTTACTCCACCGCGGCGACGTCCTTAATCCTTATTGTATTGGTGTGGCCACACTTGCTTCGCAGCCAAATAGTATTTGCAAATGATTGTTAAAGAAAGGGAAGGAAGGAGGATAGGAAAGAATGGATTGACAGTAGCCGCATTTGGGCATTGATACTAAGCATTGGCGACAAGTGAAAAGTGAGCCGGACCGGGACTCGAACCCGGGTCTTCCGCTTTGGGCTGGCGGTCGCCTTAATCACTTGGCCATCGTGCTCGCCTCCCGTCCGTCTCAAACTCTCACAAGTTGCACGCTATGTTTGTAGTGCCTCTTTACCCATGCCCTCTTACACTTGTCATTACGGATTCCCGTGCGAGGTCGGACGTATGACCGCATCTGCGATGAAATAACTGAAGCTAACGCCGTCGTCGCGTTTATATACTTATTGGATTGGTGTGATGTCTGTTCTTTCGGACGTCCAAAAGAACAGAGACCACATCTGCTTCGCAGCCAAATTTACAAAGGGGCGCTACAAACATAGCGTGCGACTTGTGAGAGTTTGAGATGGACGGGAGGCGAGCACGGGTGGCCAAGTGGTTAACGCGACCGCTGGCCCGAAGCGGGAGACCCGGGTTCGATTTCCGGTCCGGCTCACATTTTTACTTGTCGCCATTGCTTAATATCCATGCCCAAATGCGGCCACTGTCAATCCTTTCTTTCCTATCCTTCTTCCTCCCCTTTCTTTTTACAATCATTTGCAAGTCCTTAATCCTTGCGCAGTATTTTTTGAGACGGTTATTCGTGGTTGCACATCCTCTTTCTCCTCCCCCATTCGCATGTCATTATCCCGTGTGACGTGGGTCGGCACTGTTACTGTTGATATGGCGTGGTCTACTTTAAGAGCTGACCGAATGTCCTTCCTGCGGCCCCCAATTACCCCCTCCCCCTCTGAAGAAAATGTCTACCCTAATGTCTGCGTATACTGTTATTCCAGGTCTGAACGAAAAATTCATTAACTTTGCTCACAACAGTTTTTTACGCTTACCTTTTACTTATTGCGTATGGCCTCCTCAGAAATAGTTTCCTTCACAATTCATACACCGCTCTCATCGTTTTTCCACTTAAGAAGTCTTGGTACGCCTCTTGTTGGATTCGGCGAACTTCTAATTTTCTTTTATCTGGTCTGTCATTGCAAATTTGTCCTTTCAACGTTGTAAATAAAGTCCTCAAGGACCAGTTATGGAGATTACGAGTCCAAAGGCTCTCCACAGATTGAGAGGCAATGGTCCTACTGGTCTTGACGAATTTGGGGGCAACACGTGCATTCCACGTTGCTTTGTAAAGATTTTATGACTTGATCTATCTCAAATATTACATTCTCCTGCAATCTCTCGGACAGTCAGTCTTCGATAGGCACGCACAATTTCATTGATGTTCCTGATTTGAGTGTCGTCGGTAGACGTCGAAGAGCGTCCTGGATTAGGATCATATTTTCGTCCGGCCATTTTTAAACCGCGTGAAGCATTAACACCGAGAACGGCTTAACTCATCATCGCTGGCTCCCTGCATTATTTGGTGCTTCTGCAAAGTTCCCTTCAGTTTCATCCAATATTTAATGCAGATGTGTTGCTCCTGTAACTCTGCCATCTCGAAATTAGCAAACTGTGCGACACAGCAACTGAACATCATCTAATGGGCCCACAGTAATGAAACTATAGGCATTACAATTCAATACAGATGTGTGAAGGGAAGCGAACCGCATTTCGCACCAACACTCAATTGACGTGAAATTAAGAATGATTCGGAATTTTTTGAATGGACATCAAAAGTGTGTCTATATCTACATGGGATACTCTGCGAATCACATTTAAGTGCCTGGCAGAGGGTTCGTCGAACCACCGTTATACCATTTATCTCCCATTCCATTCTCGAATAGCGCGCGGGAAGAAAGAACACCTGAATCTCTCTGTTCGAGCTCTGATTTCTCGTATTTTATTCTGATGATCATTTCTACCTATGTAAGTGAGAGTCAACATTTTCTGAATGTTTGCGAATCGTCTGAGACGGGACATTTCTATTAGTCCGTTATTCACTTCGTGGGATGTGGAAAAGTGCCTAAAAACT
Source organism: Locusta migratoria (assembly GCA_026315105.1). Lineage (NCBI taxonomy): Eukaryota > Metazoa > Arthropoda > Insecta > Orthoptera > Acrididae > Locusta > Locusta migratoria. The sequence continues at coordinate 720,883,613 of CM048744.1, read as the reverse complement.
ACGAGGCGCGTCCAGAAAGTAAGATCTGTTTGGTAATAAAAAAACCAGAATAAATTTTTATTGCAAAAAATTCTACAGCTCTTAAACTACTTTTCCGCATAACTTGTCATAGCGTGCCACAAGTTTTTGCATGCATCCTTCACAGAAGGTTGCCGCCTGTGTATTCAACCATGTGGTAACAGCTCATTATTAACATTGAAGTGTTGATCAGCAAGGACAGATTTCAGGTGTAAGAAGGGATGAAAGTCGCTAAGAGAGAGGTCCGAGCTGTATGGAGGATGATCAAATAGGTTCCATTGAAATTTCCGTAAGAATTGTTTGGTCACATTCGGTGTGTGAGGTCAGGCATTATCGTGGGAAAAAACTCGTTTGACAGTAATCCTCTTCTTACACCTAAAATCTGTCTTTCGTGGACAACACTTCAACGATGACGACGAACTGAAAGAACATGTTACCACATACACAGGCGGCAACATTCTATGAAAAAGGCACACAAAACCTTGTGCCATGCTATGACAATTGCCTACAAAATTTCGGAAGCTATGTAGAAAAGTAGTTTAACAGTTGTAGATTTTTGTACAATCAATATCTTTTCTGTATCTGTACCCGTTCGTTTTATATATCCAAACGGAACTTACTTTCTGGACGCGCCTCGTATATCCATGCTTGACATGCACCTGCCCTCGTCGTTACTGCGAGGGGGGATTAGAAGTAGGGCACGCGAATTCTCGATCCGGAAGTGAGTGTTTGAACCGACACCGCCTGGACAGAAGGCGTGAGCGCTGTACACCGTACAGAGTATGCCACGATCGCGTAGCTCAGTGGCTGGCCGCTATGAGACAGTGGACTGTGCCCCAGCGGCCAGCCAGTCAGTTGCGCGATAGCAGCCTACTCTGTACAGTGTGCAGCGCTCAGGCGTTCTATTCTGGCAATGCTACTCTAACGCACAAGGCTGTCTGGTGTTTCAGATGGAGAGTGACATTCATCATTTGTCTGAACGGACACGGAAAACCGCCTAATAAAAACTACTCTGAGGCTTGTTGTTGTTGCAGACCAACTGCCTTCCCCGTTGGCTTCCTGCACGATAAACTATACGAAATTTTTTTTCAATACTGCGTTTATAAACAATGATCAGACGTGCGGCTAATCCTGATATTGCGCATACTTTCTTACCTCCCACTTTTAAATGTGATTTGTGAGTTACAGGAGACGCTAAGATAAACGGAATATTGTAGTCTGCTGTTTTACTGCTTTCTTTGGCATCACAGCTTCGATGTTTGCAGCTTTTTAGAGGTATGTAGTGTTCTCGCGTTTAACAACCACCAGTTTGTATACAGGAAGAACCCTAAGAGGTGCAGTTCACTTTGACAGCACACGCCTTAAAAGTTTTACGTCCGGTGCTTCAGCTCGTCTCAAGGCTTTTGTCTCTGTCGACAGTGCCAGTCCGTCGTTTACGATTTCCCGCCTCCCCGAATCAGCAGCTCTTTTTATGTAGGGCTTACAATATTTCTCTCCTTTTACTAGAGTTTCTGTAGTGACATTTTAAGACGTTAGTACCCAAATTATTAGTCTCTGTAGGATCCACTTTTGTACATTGAGAAGATTGTAATATAAATGCAATCTTGAGTAGGTGCACTAGATAAGAGCATACATACTTTATCGTTGCACTTGTCAATGAAACACTTTTAAAATTTTCTTCTTAAAAAATAAATAAAATTAAAATTAAAATTTTTTAAAAAGGCTTATTATCGTTGTAACTTATATGGAGCGACCACGATGATTGTGGACCAAGGAAAGGGAGGGCGGGTTGCATGATCTTTAGTTATTCTCGACACTAAATTTTCTACATTTTTTAAATTAATTTCAGTGTTCAGACAAATGAAATACCAGAACATCATTTAAAGGTAAGAATGGCGTGAAAAATGTTTTCCCCGACTGAAATCTACGAAAAATAGACAGCCACCAGTTTATCCAAGGTAGGCCACGTTGTGGTGTCCAGGAAAGGGCCCTGAACTGAAATAGATGTGCATGTTCGAAGCAAAGCAGTGAAGGAGAGTCGTGGATTGAATCACAAGAGCCACAGCCGCAGGTAATTGAGCACAAGAAAACACTTGCGGAACTGGTAGCACTTTTTGTCCGGCATGAGCTCTTGTAGTTGTCGTGCCTCGCCTATTAAACACATGTTTCGTAAGAGAAGACGAAGAGTGAACTATTCAATACAATATGCACACTGATTGCAGGACCTGTATATTGAATCAGCTGGAAGAATTGTATCAGCTTTCTTAGTCTTTTCTTTACTAAAATTTAAAAGAGTGAAATAGGTTCGGTTCACGTTTTATTGCCTGCGAGTAAAACGACGACATTTGGGGCATCAGAATACCTATCACTTGGACACAGTTACCATTTTTACTGTGACATTTCAATTAACAGCTGTAGTCGATAGTTTACGACGTTGAAATTAATCATGGTGATTAATTATGATGGACGTAAAGGTCTGCACCGCACTCGCTGTGATTTTCCTCGCTTATTGCAACTCTGTTTCAAGGGCTCGCTCCATACAGGAACGCACAGTTACCAATAAATAAATAAATAAATAAAAATGCAGACATTTTTGTTACGCTGTTCGAACGTAAATACGGGGATATTTCATATATAAAGACTGTTTAATCGTACACTGCAAAGCTTAATAATCACACAAAATTAAAAGATTAAAAGTTTAAAATATCTACCCAATACATTCCTATTCATCTCTACAAAGTTGCCATGAACTCTTGGGCATTTATCGTACATAAACAATTACTCCATCTTCATGGGGCTTCTAGGCAAATCTACCACGACATCCTCACTATCATCAAAATGTTCACGAACAATATGATTTCAGTCCTGTAAAATCATCAGTCACGAAAGTCCCTTGTCCGTGTCTGAACATTAGGTTGCACTTCCGAAAACTAACCGTACTAACGACACCTTAGTCGCAGACGTCCGCTAGTCTTCAAGGGAAAATTAAAGGCTGAACTATTTTTTCCTCTTCGAAAGTCAGCCATACAACACATGTCGTAGTCGAAACCTCTTACAGTCATTGAGGTCTTTGTTGTAATATCACGCAGGCAAGAACTTCTTTCATGGAGAGGTATTCGTATATGTTGTAAACCACGCGAAATAACTGATTGTTGGAACGATAAAAAAATGCAACTTCAAGAAAACATAATATATTGTAATGTGATATTAGAGAACAATTTTTTAAATAGATGCATCAGTTAACCTGTGAGTAGATACAGTACAGATTCGAACACCAAAGAGATTTATCTCGCTGCTTGACTATAATCGATAGATGTAAAGAAAACATTCTGAGGTTTCAAAGAAACGCATTAACACTGACCAACGCGGTGCAGACGTAACACACTAGAGTCGCATTCGAGAGGACGGCGGTTCAAACCCACCTTCTCCGTACTGATTTAGGTTTCCCGTGATTTCGCTAATCCACTCTAGGCAAATGCCGGTATGGTTACTTTCAAAAGGGCACGGCATATTTCCATCCCATTCCCGACAAAAACGTTCCGAGCGTGTGCTTAGTCTTCCCCCGTTACAGCTCGGTAAAGGAGGGCAGTTTTTTGCAGGGAGGGGAAGAATGTAGAATGACACGTTAAAGTAAGGTGGAGTAGTTCTATCAGATGAACTATCGTGGGGAGCTGCGTCAAACCAATCTCAACTCTGAAGAACGGAAGTTCAGTCTGATACCTCTATTGCTTATATTAGTACGCCATTGCCCTTTAATTTCCCTCGCTACGCAGCAAATAGTGTCGCAGGGAAGTCCAGACCTGTGTTGACGATCAGTTAAACGCGTACTGTACATGAGAATATTTGCAGTAGGACTGCTCCAGCTGCCAGATCTGTCAAGTCGTATCCGTACAGATAAGAATTACTCCAATTACAGCCTCTGGAAAAGTCGAAATAATTAAAGAAAAAACTGAAGAACAGTTATTTCAAAGAATGTTCGTTTCTGCAGTTCAAAGCAGACGGGCTCATTTTTGTAGGTAGGTAGGTAGGTAGGTAGCAAATAACTATTCTTATACTTAGTAAAGAGCAGTTAAATAAACTAAACTATAAGAATATGGAAAATCTACACTTTTCCGTCAAATTTATCAGATGGAAGGTAGAAGGGTTTTAACGCCCCGTCGAGATCGTTGTCATTAGAGACAATTTAAGTTAGGAATCTCATACGTGCCCTTTGAAAATGCCACATTAGAAGTAGGTTGCATCGCCTGTGACACACACACACACACACACACACACACACACACACACACACACACACTTAGGCATGTATAGATGTTCTCTCGGTGCCGTAGAGGGGGCAGAACTTTTTCCAGTAGGGCGTACATTGTGTATGCAGCGCGTATCCTTTGTGGCAAGAATACCGCTGTTACTCACTTCCACTATAGGCCTATGCTGTTCGTGATATGAATGTCGAGATCGGGCTGGAATTTCTTACATCTGCTTCTCTCGACGAAAATCACTAAAAACTAGTTATGAAATATACGCGAGAAATTTCCGAACACAGCACACGTTTATAACATACCCACCTGTACATGAGTTGGCAAAATTTTCGAACTCTTGAACTGTAAAGTTACTGCGAAAGGAGAATCCTTGAACTTCTAACGATCATGTTTTATAAAGCTAGTATTCTTTCGGTGAGTTTGGTAGCCTTCTCAGCGGTAAAGAAAAATTTGGTTTGTTGGTTGGTTGGGGTTTTAAAGGGACCAAACTACTATGGTCATCAGTCCCTTTTTTCAGTCACAGAAACGACATAAAATATCGCTAAAATGGAACAGAACATGCCAAATTACATAAAACCGGAGTTTTGTTTGTACAATCAGTGCCCTTGTGATTGAAGTGACATGCTATGAAACTCTTATTGTTTGCAAGTCAATAGATGTGAAAGCTGTATCTCGGAGTGGAACTCCAAATAAACTATGGTGAAGTTGGAAAAGGGGGGGGGGGGGCTAAATTTTAGATAAACGAGAATGACGAGATGCATTTTTAAAAAGGTATACGATTTTTTTAGGCGATTCCTATCACGAACTCACTGAGCTTAGAATATGGCTATCCGTATGTCTGATATTAGTTTATGGTAAAGCAAAGCGTTGGTCTCGTTAAGTGGTCGCTACCTAGCTAGTCATAATGAGGGTCATTCTGTAGACTGCTTGTGTAACTGCATCCATCCTACGTTGAAGACTCATTCAGTTGCAGGATAGGTGCTTAATGTAACAATTTGATGGACTCAAGAACTTTATCACCTTTCCTTGTTGTATCGCCGCTTCTCAACAAGCCGGCCGCGGTGGCCGAGAGGACTGCGGCGCGTCAGTCACGGTCTGCACGGCCACTACGGTCGGGGGTTCGAATCTCCCCTCGGTCACAGATATTTGTGCCGCCCTTAGTGTTAGCTAGTTCATAAGTAGTTAGTAAGTTTAGGGACTGATGACCCCGTAGTTAAGTCCCATAAGCTATACAAACATTTGAACTTCTCAACAATATTTGCACCACTGTAATCACCTATGTATTATGTAACCGCAGGTCCCTGACGGGTCAAATCTGCAATACATGCGAGTGTAACGTTTAGACGTACATTTTATAAATTATGGATGGTCATTAGTGAACGAAATATAGAACATTAATAACAAAAGCCCTGTTCTTTTTCCCCTGTATGTTCTCGATATGTTTGGGTCATGTCATAAAATAGAAATATTTAAAAATCTCGGCTGTTTTAGCACATTGAATTCAGTGTCGGTTCAAAATTGGTGCTCCACCGGGACTTTTATATCGATTTACTGCTTTGGACCGGTGCTCGTTTTAACCACTTACGCTCTGTACATATAGGGCGTCAAGAAAAAGGGTGGGACACTTTAAAAAGTGGTCGCACTTATCGAATCAAGATGTAAATAAGTCCAATGAACATGGGCCTGGATACGCATATTTTCTTAGGAGGCGTTCCGCGTGCTGACCATTAATGGCAATGTATCAGTACCTGAAGATGGGATTTATGTCCCGAAACCTGTCGTGACCCATCTTTATACTAGGGTTGGAGCAAAAGTAATGGCAACGGTTTTGTCTTTCCACAGTCCGGTTAGAAAATTTGACATATACAGACGAAAGAACAAGGTGTTTACTACATGTGTGGACAATAAAATTTTATAACAAAATAAATTATTATGTTAATATACAGGGCAATATGCCCTTTACGATGCAAAAGAATGACAACACATTACACTTGCAGTTGACATGAGAAACCTGGGCCTACAGACCCTCAAAGTAGTCCCCTGCTACTGTCACTGCACGCTGCCAACGATGTGGTTGAAAAGTTAAAATCTTCGTAAATGTATGCGACTTAAATTCTTTGGTTGTTAGTCCCTAGTCCTACAAACTACTTAAGTTAAACTAAGGACACACACACACACACACACACACACACACACACACACACACACACGCACGGAGGAGGACTCGAACCTCCTTCGGCGAGCAACCGCGCGCTCCGCGGCGTGGCGCCTTAGAACGCTCGGCCACTCCAGTGCGGCAACGATGTGGTAGGCCGTTTGCAACCAGCGAGCACAGAATAACTCTTTTTTGCAACCCAAGAGGACATTGCTAATGCTGTGCGTGAACAGGTGACACGATTCAGACGGTGTGACAAATGCTGAGACAGATGGTATTCAGCGCTTCCCACAGCGTGTTGTGGCAGGAGGAGGGAACTACTTTGAGGGTCTGTAGGCCCAGGTTTTTCTTATCAACTGTGTGTGTACAGTGTTGTCATTCTTTTGCCCCGTATACTACCGTAAAAAGAAGTGTGTTAAGATATTTCAGTGCTATGCATTGTCCTCACTTGTAGTCGGCACCTTGTCCTTTCGTCTCTATATGTCACAATTTCCATCCGGACTGGTATCTGCGAGGGGAAATATATATTTCCCATGACTTTTCCTCCAACCCTCGTACCCAAAGGATCTGTTTATTTGCCGCGGCCAGCGGCCGTGTCGCAGTGGCTACACCGCTTCCCGCTCCATCACCATAGTTTGGCTAGCACTTTCGTTGGTCACCATCCGGGTCTGCCAAGCGCTGTTGGCAAGTGGGATGTTATCGTCCTTTGTGACGCTGAGGAGCTGCTTGATTGAGAAGTAGCAGCACGATAACAGACACTACGACAGTGGTACTGTGCGCTGACTACGTTGACTCCACACAGCATCCGATCACGCCACGGGCGGAGGATGACACGGCGGCCGGTCGGTACCCGATGGATCTTTCGAGGCCTGTGTGGCTGAGTTTACAGAGGGAGCGGATTTATTATGGAAAATTCCTTTACATTCTTGACAATCATCATTGTAGCATCTAGCTATGATATCGATAAAAGTAGAGTGAATGTGACCGCGGTAAAGGCCCCTCGGCTAGTGTGGGAAGCGTGTGCACGGTTAGGCGGGCGGAGCAGAGCGCGGCGCTGGGCTCGTCTGCGGAGCCATCTGTATTCCGTGCGGCGGTGACCGCCGCGCCGGCACGTGGCGCCTGCTTCCGTAAACCCGCAAACGCCGCGCATATCTCCCTCTCCTCCGCCTTCTTGCTTTTTCATGGACACCTTTTACGGTACGGCCCACCGCCTTCTCTTTACTCGCTCGTTCGTTTCGCACGTGTCTCGGTGGCCTCGCTGATCTTTCTTTCTCGCGGCTGTGTTTGCCTATCCATAAATCTCTCCTTTCGAAACGAAGACATTGTAGATAGGAAGAAGACAAAGAAAGGGAGAACACGTAACTCAGGATATTTCGCGGCGCCGCACAGGCCACTGCAGTAAAACGTGTGGCGCGAGGCGGTGAACACCTACGAAGGATGCTGTAACACTGGGGTGAGTGCTGTGCCGTATTGTGACAAGAATTTTCGCTTAAATTAGATGCCGTGTTTGGCACAACTATAATGTCAATGTGCTGCTGAGAAATGAGACTCGTCATGATACCCACACAGATTTAGTGATAGGCACGTTGGGCAGACCGTCAGAAACTAAACAAGAAATAAAGCTTGGAAACAGGATGGACGTATATGGAACTTTTAAAAAAAAAGTACCAAAATAGAAACAATGAACAGTCCAAGTGCAAGATGTGGAACTGAGTGAGTGGCTTCAACCATAGTGTTATGGTTATGTGGTCATAGTGCTGGATTGTGATGCGAGAGACCCGTGTCGAAACCTCCCTCATACTCTATATTTTCCAGTTAATCACTTTTTTCTTCATAAAATTATGAACTACCAATCCGGCCATTGACGAATCTGTTCACTATATTCAGTTTTGTTTCAATGTCGTGGAAAAAATGTCCAAATGTTTATTAAGCTTTTGGGACTTCACTGCGGGGTCATCAGTCCCTAAACTTACAAACTGCTTATGAACTAGCTTATACTAAAGACAGCACAAACATCCATGTCCGAGGGAGGAGTCAAACCCCCGACGGGAAACTGCCTCGCGCATCGGGACATAGCGCCTCAATGCGCTCGGTCATTCCGCCGCGGCTCACGACCTGCCTTCTCAGCTTACGGTATGTTACTTCCAAGCTTCACAGTTCCCTTGCTTGCGGTAGGACTAGGCGAAGCCATTTCTGCACAGTAGCGCTTCTTTCATTTAATGCTATCCGCAAAATACGCATGAGAAGCATTAGGTTGGAACGTTCGAAGGTGATGTACCGGCAGAATCAAAGTTGCGAGGGCAGTTCATAAACATTGCATGTACCTGGTTGTAAATACGAGTTCTCATTTCGAGTAGTTGAGAGTACGCCGCTGCACGGGAGTGGCCGAGCGCTCTGAGGTGCCTTGCTGCGAAGTTCGCCTCTGCTCCCCGTCGAAGGTTCGTGTCCTCCCACGAGCATTTGTGTGTGTGTGTGTGTGTGTGTGTGTGTGTGTTGTTTTTAGCATAAGTTAAAGTAGTTCGTAATTCTAGGGACTGATGACCATTGCAGTTTGAGACATTTGAGACTACGCCAAAAATAAATGTACTGATAAGCCATAGTCACAGTTTCATTAGCATATTTAATTTGCATAACTAGTGTCGGTGAACTGTATCGCCATTCTCAAATTCAATTTCATTCTAAAGTAAATAAAGAATGAAAATAGTCAGACTTTCATAGTTTATACCGAGGTCATTTCATCATATATACCCACGTCTTAATAACTCATGTTGTGAATATCCAACAGACCATCATAACTAATGACCATTATAAAAATGCTACCATCAGAACTAATGACGAGGTACATCAGAAAACCAGGTGTGGTAAGACCATCTGTGACACAGGCTTCAGTACAACGAAAAAATTAAGAGCTTTCTGCTGCTATGTCCATGTTGTCTTCGGATTCAATATAGCGAGACAAAAATGGGCCTAATTGAAAATGGTGGCACGATTGGGCCGACTTCGTGCAGGAGAGACAGCAAAGAACATTTTTATTTCCATACTCTATACCTTTACAAATAAAGTCATAAAAATTTGTCAGCTTAACCAGTAAGGTTTCAGGATTCACATTAAATAAATTTTACCGATTCATACGCCTGTAAGTATAGTTTTATGCTGTGCAAAATTCATCGGAGAGTGTGTCTTACTTATGAAGAAAAGTGTACCTATAGCAACAAATGCAGGTAACAGTGAGTGGAAGAAATGATGAAAAATATTTGTTTTTGAACTTCCACTGCTATGAGTGTGAATAAGCGCCGTTGTTGTAATGATTCCCATCCTAGATCCTGTATCATTTCCGTAACGCTGTGTCCTCTGTATCGTGACAATACAAAACGAGCTGCCCTTCTTAGGACTCTTTTCTTTAGATGTCCCCTGTCAAACCCACCTTATAAGGATCCTACACTGGGCAGCAATACTAAAAAAAAAAAGAGACGAACAAGCGTAGTGCCTGTCCTTCTCCAAGTCGGCTCGTTTTACGTCCCACTCCCTCAAATAAGCTAGCGAAACTGTGACCGAGCCTGTGAGCACACCTATATTTGGTGTAGTCTCAACTTGTGTGGCTGGTTGGCAGAGTGGTAGAGAGCCACAGTATGAATCCAAAGGTGGTGGCTTCGATCCCCGATCAGACATCGGATTTTGTATCTCTCACTTTTGACTTTTCCTCCTCTAGCAATGTTGTTGATGTGAAAAATTCAGAGTTGCACCGTTCCTCCACAACAGGCCGGGTAAGTCAGTTCTCGAAGGTCGGCAGAAAGCAATAGCATACCACCTCCTCAACAGGACCACTCGTAGTAACGTCTGGTGTCGAAATCTTTCTTCGGATTGTTGACTGATTTACGTTGTTTAGTCTTAACGAACTCACCTCCTTGAATCACACGTCAGCATTAAAAATTTCTTTGAATTCATGTCCAGTAAAACCAAATTTATCGATGAAGTGACAGTAAAAGGAATGGAACCGTGAAAAGCTTCATTGTGGAGCGCGGCCGTACAGCGAGTGGAAAAATGAAGTGCAGGAGTGAGGTGAGCAGCGCGGGGCAGACCGCAGCTCCCGCCCCTGCTGCTGATTAGCATGCCGGCGCGCTCCTGCCAGCCGCCCCTACACTCGGCCACGCGGCTAATCGGGACCACTTTAGCGCGGCCGGGCTTAAAACGCTCTGTCTCTGCACGCGCCTGCCTGCCGCCGCGCCGAGGAAAGCTAATTGCCGCTGCACAAACCACTTAAATCGCCACGCCCCGTCTATGCGCCCGATACTGAACGCCGTCAAGCACTATAGATTGAAAACTGGTACTGCGAAGAAAACTACACATTTTGTTAAAAAAAAAAGTGACCAACCAATTGATTTTATTGAGCGGTTTTGGACACTTAGTGCCCTTTATGCCTATAGGAGTTCCAATATATGTCTGAAGAGAGTACTAGATGTCTGAAACCTGTCAGTTTTTATTTTAAAAACCAAGTGAATAACGGTTTCAGTGATGAAAATAATAAAATACATATAGTGACAAAGTAAAAAATCGTGGTAACACGTACTGAAGCAAAATACGAATACATTAGTATATTTCAAAATTAAAGCTAGCTATTGACTAGTAATTGGTAACCGGCCTCGGCAAAACTAGCTTGTCATCGCAATAAAATACAACCACTGACATAAGCTCCGTCTCTAATGACCAAGCAGTCGACGGGACGTAAAACCCTAAGCTTCCTTCCTTACTGTCCGAAATAGTCACTTCCCGTAACTATGCACCGCTGAGCTCTACTATACGTGTCCTGGAAACTTCGCACGAAGTCTTGAGGTGTTCAAAAGCCCCGTCACATTTTGTTGGATGTTAGGAATATTATCAAATCTCTTTCCTTTCGCCGGCCGCGGTGGCCGAGGGGACTGAGGCGCTCCAGTCACGGTCTGCGCGGCCACTTCGTGCAAGGTTTCCAGGACACTCAGCACAGAGTTCAGCGGTGCATAGTTATTGCGGGTGACTATTTCGAAGAATAGTAAGGTGTCTGTAGTTCATAGTTCGTCTGTGTTGATGTTACAGGACAATTCACCGAACTTTGTCAGATAAAATAATAATAATAATAATAATAATTTCGTGTGGCTCATTGGTCTGGTGCAAGTCTTTCATTTAGACGCCACTTGCATGTCCCTAGCCTGTCCCAGTTATCCAACTAGGGTAAAGGGACCTACAGCTTAACGTGGAATCCGAACCACGTGCCGTTTCTGCTGACTCCTCACATCATTGAGAGGTGAAGGATGGGTTAAAACGCAGACTGAAAAAATCCGAGGTCCGACTGGGTCAGATGTTGTATATCAATATGTATTTATGTATTACGATTAATTCAGTATTTCAAATAAGTGATAGATTTCATGAGACGTATAGGCATGAGACAAAATGACAGCCTGCCGCGGTGGCCGAGGGGACTGAGGCGCTTCAGTCACGGTCTGCACGGCCACTACGGTCGGCGGTTCGAATTCCCCCCTCGGGCATGGATATTTGTGCCGTCCGAGTTCGTAAGTAGTTCGTAAGTAGTTCGTAAGTTTAGGGACTCATGACCCCGTAGTTAAGTCCCATAAGCTTTACAAACATTTGAACATTTTGAACAAAATGACAGCAACGTAGTTTTGAGGTAAGAATAAGTACCCTTCCGTGTTCATAATATGATACATGCATCTGTAATTTTCATAAAACAATTGATACGTCAATGGTACGTTAATCTGCAACCACTTTTTGCTTGAAGAGCAACCAACAATCTCAGTCGGAGATGATTTATCAAATCTGAGTTGTGTATCACAAACATTCGACGGTCTTAAATACCTAGCAGTTAAAAACAACGATGATAATAATAATAATAGTAACGATGTGTAGTTTAACGACCTGGTGTAAGTATTCAGCTTGACGCAAATGTTGTTCAAATGTTTGTATAGTCTATGGGACTTAACTACGGGGTTATCAGTCCCTAAACTTACAAACTACTTATGAACTACTTACGAACTAGGACGGCACAAATATTCATGCCCGAGGGGGAATTCGAACTCCCGACCGTAGTGGCCGTGCAGACCGTGATTGGAGCGCCTTAGTCTCCTCGGCCACCGCGGCCGGCCAGCTTGACGCCACATCGGCGTCATACGTGTTACCAGTACAATTGCTGGAGAGAGGGTGCCTAAATTTTTAAGTGGAAGCGGCACCACTTGTCGTTCCCGACCCAACTGCATACCATAGACAGGCGAAGCTTTGGTTAATGGCAGACTGGAAAATTCAGTGTGTCTAGACATATGCTTATTACTATACTCTAGTACAGGCATGGCCAACATTTCTGCCCGGCGGGCGCGCCCGCGCCCGTGGCGGAGTACACTGTAGTTCACTGCCCCGGCCACGACCGTGTGTCGCTAGTGCCCCATACGACGCTGCGCACAGTGCGCGGCAGGGGCACGGCGAAAGGCCGCCCGCGGGCGGTGTTCGGCCATGCCTGCGCTAGGACATAAAAGAAAGTATTCTATGCCTTACGTAGTGCATAAAATTTCCTAGTGCGTAGAGCAGTTGAAGCCGTTAACTTTCCAAAGATTGTCAGTGAATACGGCCAGGAATTTTCCACCCAAATATATTGCACCAAATAAATTTCAGTTGCATTATTGCTTTTCAGAAGAGAACGTTTGTTCCCTCCAGGTCCAAATTCCGTGCTGTTTATTTTCCTGTTGACGATATAAAGAACATCGTTTCCTCAGCGGAAATTTATTGTTAAATTTTTAGAAAGAAGTGAAAGTTGCTGTTAGGGCCAGGGTCGTTTTACTCCACTGGGTGTGATCAGAAAGGGAAAAAAAAATACATAGTTGTTTCAAATTGTAGACATATTAAATGTCACTACGAAGAAAAAGTTAACCCTACACTGCATGGTGTTGTCGTTTGGCAACGCAAATTTTTGTTACTTTATCAGACATACTTCTTGTTGACAGATGGCAACACCATGTATATTGTATACATTGGAGTCACACTTCTAAGTATTTAGTTGATCGTTTCCTCCATAGAAGGCAGCGCAATCATGAATTGAGGAGAAATGGAACAAAGAGCGCTCCAGCGTATTTTACTTACTGTTGAGCATTGATGTAATTACAAACTGATATGCCTTCTGTCAAGTAAAGAAATTGTGATGTTACAGAATCTAATCTGAGTAGAAAACACGTTAGATACCAATATTTTCCTGCAGAGTGACATATGTCTAAATGCGTAATGTTTACAATGGTAAATAATGAGTTTCACATTGTTAAATGAGTGCTATAATTTTTTCAATATTTTAACCCCTGTATAGGTGAATATTTTCTACCACATATATTTGCGCCAAAATGAAAATTCATGCAGTCTAGGGTTAAATACTTTCTGGTTTTGTTTTTACAAAAAGTCTCATTTCATGTGACGCCAAGAGACAGGCTTGGAATAAATCGTTGAAGAATGGATAGCTGTTTATTAGTCGGAAATTTGACGCCTTCATTTGTTCTCAACCAATTACCAAAAGTTGGTGACGTACAACGATTACAACCGGATGTGTGTGTGTGTGTGTGTTTTTTTTTTTTTTTTAAGTCCCTGTACTAATGTCCGTTAAAGTCCTCGTCTGGGCCTCGTTTGAACGAATATTATCTCTAATGCTGATGGAGTCTGTAACCTAAGTACAAAGAACTACATTTTCTACCTCACGCACGACTGATTCTTTGTTGTGTTCTAATAACACTTCGTCGACATCATTGATATCAAGATAAACTACGGCGTGTACTAGATTCAAGATATCATTTAATAAAACAGCGAGCAATACAGACGACTTACTTTTAAATCATGTTACCAGGCAAATGCAACGAAACTTGAGAACTTCGAAGTAATTATTTCAAAAGGATTGCGCTGCCCTCTCTCTCTCTCTCTCTCTCTCTCTCTCTCTCTCTCTCTCTCTCTCTCTCTCTCTCTCTCTCTCTCTCTCACACACACACACTAGACCGAGGGAGGACTCGAACCTCCAACGTGGAGCTGTGCGCAATCCGGGGCAAGGCGCCTTGAGCGCACGGCCATTCCCCCGCGGCTCTGCGATCTTACGCCACCTAGATACAAGGCCTGTGCGCTACCTGCCAAGAGTAGTCATAACACAAGCAAACTATTTGTCTTGTGTAGCGTTGTGCTGAGTTTGGGAATATGTACACATTGCACACTGTGTTTTTCGTGTTACTTATATAACATTCTGAAACTCAGTGTGCAACATGTACGTATTCCCAAATTCAGCACAACGCTACATAAGTTTGCTTGTGTTATGACTACTCTTGGTAGGCAGCGCACAGGCCTTGTATATAGGTGGCGTTGTCTTGGTGCAGGTGTTCTTGCAGCTTCCCCCAGCTGCCAAATTTTGCGTCCTCTGCCGTTTTTGCGGCCCGAATGCGCACTACGAACCGAAGTAACAGGTGGGGGCTGAGAGTTTTTGCTGTGGCGTCCTGCCTCTGGTGAGCACGAGAGTTCCGGACCACGTGTTCCGACCCACGTGGAACGGAAACGGTTAGTGGCGCGCCGGCACGTCTGGGGCGGCTGTAACTGTTTCCTGCGAGCAGCGCCCAGGTATAAAAACAAAACCTTCATCGATGAGGCACTGGGCAGCGCAACAAGAGGCAGTCCTCGAGTACACGCCGATTACGTGCTCTCAAGATTCATATCGAAGCCAAAAGAGCCAAGTCGCGTCTCAGTAAAATGTTCCGTAAAGCGTAAAGAGAGGCGCACTGTTAGGAACGGAAATTATTAGTTAAAGTCGTCTTAGTTACTTTTTATGGTTTGGAACACGGTGCTGCCTGATCTAATAGAATTCTACAGTGAATGTGGGCATTGTGCCAGTTTATCAGAAAAATGAATGATTGCGAAAATACCTAAGATTCACATCCTATCTTACTATTATTTGACTGCAATAATTTCATTGTTAATTGATTTACAGAGTAATACGCAACTGAGTTTTATACCTGACAGTTAACCAATGACAGCAGATCATTACAATTATTTCCCGTACCTGTTGGTCTAAAATCTAAATGAACTCCAATCCAGGCAAAACTAAGCGCTGAACTTTAAAGCAGTCCTCTTACGGGACGTGTAAGAGGAAGTGGTGATGCCGCAGCGTGCAATTCCACGTTCCACTTCCCTGCGAAGCTTCGAATGAAGGATCTGGCATGTTAGATTTTTGCTTCGTGGAGTGGAACGTGGCTAATGAAAAGAGATCTTGTTTTCACGTGAGTCGTATTTCGTTCCTTCGTTATGGCTATAATCTTCAAAATATGTTCAAATGTTTGTAGAACGTATGGGACTTAACTACGGGGTCATCAGTCCCTAAGCTTACAAACTACTTATGAACTAGCTAAGACTAAGGACGGCACAAATATCCAAGCCCGAGGGGGGATTCGAACCCCCGACCGTAGTGGCCGTGCAGACCGTGACTGGAGCGCCTCAGTCCTCTCGGCCACCGCGGCCGGCGATGTAATCTTCCTTAAAGCGTCAGAATACTGAGGAACTGTTGAAAACGCATCATTTTAGATATGATTTGTTACAATAAATTACCGGAAATAATGTTTTCATAGCTTTAAAGGTTCCCGTATATAACGTGTCGGTGTTATAATATGTATACCGTGAAAGAATATCGTTCCTTTGCTACGGTATAGCGCATTCTAACAAAGAAGCGTCTTTGTGATAGTATGTCATACATAAATATTACAACATGTTTGAGAAGCGCAGTATACCTCAAAAGGGAATCGCTTGCTCAAGGGCAAGAATAGCGTAGTTGGTAGCGTCACAGGCTGTGATGTAGAGATTGCAAGTAGAAGATATTCGCGTCTGTGTACTTCCGAAATATTTTTTCCTTGGCGTTTCTGGTTTCTTCTTGCTAATGTAAGTATAATATCCGATATTCGTTGTTATTTCTTTTAAAACGACGTATTAGTGTGGTGGTTAGCGTCACCAGCTGTGCAAGAAAAGATATGTAAATTATAGGTTTGCATCTACACTGCCAGATATTTTAACTACTTGGTTTAATTATGGTTTATGTACCTGATTTGTTAATTCAATATAATTATAATATTCGGTATTCGACGTTCTTTATTACAAACAAGAACGAATTTTGTCCACGAGAAAATTTGTTTAATTTTTCGTTCTAGACCACAGGAACAAATAATATTCAAGACAGTACCCTAAGTCAGTCGGTGGAAACTGGCAAATGACAATTTTTGTGCGAATGCATGATTAGGTCCGACCCTTGTGGAAATAGAGATAAAACTGCGAGCAAGTACGATAATGGCTGGCCGCTGTGGCCAAGCGGACTGCAGCGCGCCAGTCACGTTCTTCACAGCCACTACAGTCAGGGGTTCGAATCCCCCCTCGGGCATGGATATTTGTGCCGTCCTTAGTATAAGATAGTTGATAAGTAGTTTGTAAGTTTAGGGACTGATGACCCCGTAGTTAAGTCCCATAAGCTCTTCAAACATTTGAACATTTTTAGGATAATGAACAGTGGTCATTACACTGAACGGCCGTGTGGTCTGGAGCGTCACGTTACGCATCGCGCCGTCGTTCGCTTCGCAGATTTGAGTCCTTCGGACTTTGTGGTGTGTGTGTGTGTGTGTGTGTGTGTGTGTGTGTGTGTGTGTGTGTAAGCAGTCTTAGCTGCAAAGTAATGGTTTCCTGTACTCCTCGGCTAGAAGCCGGGTCGCACGTGGTCAAGCACACCACACTTGGTCTAAGGAGGGTTCACTATGTCTCACGGGTAAAAGACGAGGCTGGCAACCCTCATTTTTCACGTGCAAGATTTCACAAGATTTAGTTCAGATTTAGTTCAGTTGACAAATATTTCCGCAAAAGTCTGAGGAACAATACGTCGCGTTGTTTGCGGGCGCGCTAACAGTATTTGGCTTCCGGTCTAGTATGCGATTCTCCAAAAAGCCTCGGGATCTCCGTCTACAGACCCTGTGTTACAGAGCAAACATATTGCGGTATATTCGATAGAAATGGACGCCAGAATTAAACGAAACGAGGGCGTACAAAGATGTTTACATTGGTCCCGTCGTGTAACGTCAGACAGAGAGCGACGTTTGCAGAAGCCGTGCATGAGAGCCGCGGCGGCCGCCTAGGGCGAGATCCCCGGCGTGGCATTGAGGCAGGCAGCTATCCGTTACAAAGGACTGCCCTGAAAGGCGGCCTTCCCCGCGTGTTTGCAGCCGACCCTCCGCGTCTGCACGCTTCGCACCTGCGGCGCCCCTCGCAACCTAACTATACCATTATCCCCGGCCTTAAGTCACCTTCTCGGGTATCTGCTAAATGCCGCGCCGCGCGACACAATAACACGGATATGGCGCGTGAAATTGTGTCGGTGGTAGGCCTCCAGCTAATGGCTCGTTTATAATCCCGCGAGCCTCGCAGATGCCGGGACGAGCCCGACTGCCGGCTACGCTGGCGCCGCGAGCAGCAGTTCCAGGGGTCGTGGCCCAGTTTATTGCTGCATACTCCCACCCCAAAAAAATTAATAACGTGCCGCCATGTTCGTCCATGAGTTTTGTAATATCCGCAATATCAAAATTCTTTCAACGTGATAATAAGAATTGTCTGCTTACAATAAAACACATAAACTGTTTTAATATAATAATTAATCACTATAATGTAACTTGCAAGAAAGGCACATCTGATAAATTAAGCACGTGAATAGCATCCGAAAATTGGAGATGCAACATATGTATTCAACGTCAGATGTACGATGTAAAGGTGAAATATGAAAATTTGTGCAGGACCGGGACTTGAACCAACACCACCTAGAAGACAAGTCCTCACAACTGGCCGTGCTATGTCAGGTTGACCAGGCCGCGGCCGCCACCTCACTGGCTGTTGGCTGGGGCACGCCCACCGCCACGCAGCGGCCGGCCAGTCAGATGGCGGCCGCGGCCTCTAAGTGTGACGTAGGCACGGCCAGTTGTAAGGCCTTGTCTGTAGGTGGTGTTGGTATGACGAAGCACGGCCAGTTGCGAGGCCTTATCTTGTAGGTGGTGTTGCTTGAACCCGTATATCCCGCTCTTCGCGAGTGCTGTCGTTGACCATTACGCAATCCGCCTTCCGGACTACCCCAAGCCATATGTCACACATCGCCTACTGCCACTGAGTGTCTTACATTTAGCAATGTACGAGGGCCGTCCACAAACTAACTTCCGTTTCTGTTTCTATACGCGACAGCGCTACGATCGCAGTTCCGAGGATGCGCGGCAGTTACTCTGACTCAAGGAGAACACATGTAAGCCATTTTCAGATCGCTGCTGCCGATGTGTGTTTTGTAGTGCTTCTCTATCATATCAACCGTAATTAAAAATGCCGCCGCATGTGAAATCAGATTTGTGATTCGTTTTCTGAATGCAAAGGAGGTTGAACCAAAGGAAATTCATCGGCAGATCTACGATGTTTACGGACAGAATGCTATGAGTGATTCAGTGGTTAGAAGATGGGTCAGACTGTTCAATGATGGACGTGATCAAGTCCACGATGAAGAACGAAGTGGACGACCGTCTGTGGTCTCTAATTAACTTGTTCACACAACTGAACAGACGATTAGGCACAACCGTAAAAAAATGTTCAAATATTTAAGGTTAAGGGACTTAACTGACAGGTCATCAGTCCCTAACTTACAAACTACTTATGAACTACCTTATACTAAAGACGACACAAACATCCAGGCCCGAGGGGGGATTCCAACCCCCGACCGTAGCGGCCGTGCAGACTGTGACTGGCGCGCCGCAGACCGCTCGGTCACTGTGGCCGGCCCGGCAACCTTGTATGAAGAAGGCATACAAAAACTTGTGCCAAGTTATGACAAGTGCCCTCAAAATTTCGGAAGCTATGTAGAAACGTAGTTTAACAGTTATAGATTTTTGTACAATAAATGTTTTTTTTCTGTATGTGTATACGTGTGTTTTATATAACCAAACGGAACTTACTTTTTATACATACCTCGTAAGTTCTGCACAGGCAATTAAATTTACTACAATTTTCGCAAGCTTTGCTGTGATCGTGTTTATTGTTTGTTTGTAAATCTATCGGACCAAACTGCGTGGTCATCAGTCCGTAGCTTACAAACTACTTAAACCTAGGTAAACTAACCTAAGGACAAACACACCCACCCATGCCCCAGGGAGGACTCGAACCTCCACGGCGAGCAACCGCGCGCTCCGCAGCGAGACGTTTTAGACCGCTCGGCTACTCCACCGCGGCTCGTGTTTATTGATGTAATCGATGCAAATGTCCTTCAAACGCCCAAGGC